>CM021106.1:593635792-593939481 GCA_007115665.2 Sequoiadendron giganteum | reverse complement strand
AAGAGGGGAAGAAGGGGAGAGAGATGGAGAGAGGGAGAGGGAAAGAAGGGGAGAGAGAGAGAGAGAGAGAAGGGGAGAGAGAGAGAAGGGGGAAGAATGGGAGAGAGATGGAGAGGGAGAGAGAGAGAGGGGGGGAAGGGAGAGGGGAAGAGAGGAAGAACTTGGTCTAAGAGAGGGAGAGGGGGAGAGAGGGAAAGGGAGAGGGAGAGGGAGAGGGAGAGAGCGAAAGGTAGAGGGAGAGAGAGAGGGAAAGAGATAATATTTAAATATTTTATATACTAGTAATATAAATTAGTTATATAATATTTTATATATTAACTTTATATATATAAATATTTATACATTACCTAAAATATAGAAATAATATTTAAATACTATACATAATAATATAATATATTATATATTATACATAATTCCGTAAGAGATTATCATAAATTATATATTAGATATTAAATTATAAAATATATTTTATATTCTAAACTAGATACATTAAAATAAACTATAATCTATTTATTGCATTTTTTAAATCATATATTAAAAACTATATTACATTTTTTCAATTATATATAAAATAAATCGGATATCTGATTTGAATCAGATATCTAATATGTCTGACACAAACCCTACTCGATCGGATATCCGATTTGAATCAGATATTCGATTTAAATTTGATATCCAGTATGTCTGACACAAACCCTACTACCTAGGGATTAGCCTCAGGCTTGCTTCATAATTTGGCTAGGACATACCAATCCTAAGAAGTCAACACAAAAAATTTGTTTAATAGCTTACCTTGCTTTTCTATACTTCACCCATGTGGCTAACGATTTTTTTTTACCCTAAATTGATGAAACAAAAAGGGTTTTTAAAGGAGAATCTCAGCTTTCCACAAATATAAATTATGCATTACTTTGAATTTAATAAATTATTATTATTCATTTTCTATTTGAATTATGACTAAAGTCCTAATTGATAGGTTGATTGAAAAACATCTATAGCTTTCAAACAGTATCACATTTTTTGAATCTGAAACATGCATCACATTCTATGCTTCGCATACTATAGGATTAAAAAAAATAATGAATTTCATGAAGTTTTGACCAAGTTAAGGTGGTCAGACATACGAGTTTTTATATTTTTTGAAAGTTGTAATAAAAAATTCATAATTAATTATTTACTTGGAAAAAAATTACAAAAAAATATGCATCACATCGAGACATGAGTCCTCTACTTATATCTAAAATATTATAAAAAAATATTATCATTTTATTGTGGTTAGGGTGGTCAAACAGACACCTACTTCTTATTTTTTCCTTGAAATTTAAGTACTACTGCATTGAAATTTCAAATTTTCACCAAATAGATTTATTTTTTAAATAAACCTAGTAGTTTAGATACTACATTCAATTTTCTACAGATTCTATTCTTACATATTTTTGAAATGGGTATGTGTAGGATCATGCTGGGCCAAAAAATGGTGATATGTACTTGCCATATGATGGTCCATGTGGTTGACGACTTTTTTTTTACCCAAAATTGATGAAACGAAAAGGGTTTTTAGAGGAGATTCTCAACTTTCCAAAAATATAAATTATGCTTTACTTTGAATTTAATAAATAATTATTATTCATTTTCTATTAGAATTACGAATAAAGTCCTGATTGATAGGCTGATTAAAAAACATCTATACCTTTCAAATGGTATCACATTTTTTGAATCCAAAACATGTGTCACATTTTATGCTTTGAATACTATAGGATTAAAAAAGAAAAAATTGAATTTCATGAATTTTTGACCAAGTTAAGGTGGTTAGATAGACGAGCTATTATATTTTTTAAAAGTTGTAATAAGAAATTCATAATTAATTATTTACTTGGAAAAAAATTATAAAAAAATATGCATCACATCGGGACATGAGTCCTCTACTTATATCTAAAAGATTATAAAAAAATATTATCATTTTATTGTGGTTAGGGTGGTCAGACAGACACCTACTTCTTATTTTTACCCTGAAATTTAAATACTACTACATTGAAATTTTAAATTTTCACCAAATAGATTTTTTTTTTTTAAATAAAGATCTAATAGTTTAGAAACTACATTCAATTTTCTATAGATTCTATTTTTTTCATTTTTTTGAAATAATATAGATAAATTATTCAAATTTTTACGTCAAGTTGTCTAACTCTGATTTTTTGTCTTTTTATTGCCACTTAAGGGCCTATTTTTTCCATGATGATCCTGCACATACCCAAATAATATAGATAACTTATTCAAATTTTTACGTAAAGTTTCCTAACTCTGATTTTTTTGAATTTTCATCGCCACTTAAGGGCCTTTTTTTTCCATGATGATCCTGCACATAGCCAATTGCATTTCGGTATTAGGTTAATCATGGCCAACCTAATATTCAATTTATTTCTCTACATAATTTTTCGTTATATGTGAGACCTAGCTTTGGTCCCAACCGACATAATGTTGCATGACATAAGTGAATTACATTCGGAAAAGCTTTATATATGAAGCCAACAAGTTATCATTTTGGAATATATGAATTGCATTGAATTAGGCCGACCTAATTCATGCATGCAGGTATATATGCAAGATGGTTAGAAGATGAGAAACATGGGAATGCAAATGCAAAGAGAAGAAGAGGTGTGAGTGTATGTGTATAAGTGAAGTGTGCGAATAGATGAAGATTAGTCTACTGTCATACAAGTGAATACTCTAAGCATCAAAGGAACTGAATCTGCACTTGTGGTGTAACTTCATTAGTTCAACTCTGGCAGTTAGCCATTTTTTTTTACATAATTTATGTAGGCAATGAGCCTCCATGTTTGGACAGTGATTCCTTGTAAGCAGTGAGCTTTTTGTATCTAGCAGTGAGCCTCCTTATAACTGGTATTGAAATAACTATATATATTGTGAGCTAACCTCACCGTGGTTTTTCCCTCATTGGGTTTTCCACATAAAATCTAGTGTTCTTGTGTTGTGGAATTTCATGTTTTGTTATTGCTCTTACCTGTTCTATGTTGCAATTAAATTATAAGTATTTGTTTAATAAGTTTGTGTGGATAGTAATTCACCCCCTCTCAATATCTGAATTATTCAACAATTGGTATAAGACATTTGGCTCCTCTGGACAAGTCTAATAGTTTGAGAAGATCCCACAGATTGAACAAATGGATAAAGAAGAGCTACAAACTGCCCTTGAAGATCTTGACAAGGTTGAAATTGAAAACAAAGACTTGGAGGGAAATCTAGATGAAGCAAATGAATGCATTCAGAAATTGAAAGAACGGTTAAAGAAATTCAAAGAAAGATACAAAGAAGTGAGTGAGAAATTGAAGCAAGCAAATGATGAGAATACCGGACTAAAGTTGAAAGTAGATGAAAAAGAAAGAGTTGAAGAATGCCTGAAAATAGTACAAAGCAAGGTTGATGTTTGCTCTAGACTTGAACAGGAAGTGATGAATTTGAAAGCAGAACTTGAGAAAGAAAAAATTTGTGAAGATGATTTCAAGACAAGCTCCAACAAGCTTACTGAATTAATAGCAAGACATAAACCTTCTAAAGACAAAAGTGGATTAGATAATGAAGTTGGTGAAAAAATACATAACTCAAATCCAATAATCAATCAGAAGACTCAAGATAAAGGAAAGTAGAAAAGAAACTTTAGAAGGAGATCACCTATCAGACAACCAAATGCACAAAGGTACTCATCTTTCAATGGTGTTTTTTTTTTTCATGTAATAAATCTGGTCATAAGGCAACTAAGTGTAGGAGTATGATGAATCAGTTTATTGGTTCCTTCTCTGAAAAATGTTATACATGCAAGAAGATCAGACATAAAGCTACTGAGTGCAGATATTTGGTAGGGATGATTAGTCAGGTGATGATGAATAGGTTTAATGGAAAAAGAATAAATCAATCATTTAATGGCTATTTCTATACCTGTAACATGTTTGGACATAAAGCGAATCAATGTAGAATAGGGATTAATGGAAATCAGACAAGACAAAGAAATATTGTTTGTTGCCATTGCAAGAAACCATGACATATTTCAAAAGTGTGCAGAAGTAGAAAGGAAAAGCAGTCTGCTTCGATGGAAGATGATGAAATGGTGGAAAAGATTGATAACGAAGAGGTTAAGCAGGAAATGAGAAAGATATGGAAAAAAATAAGAAGAATCAGAGACTACTAATGCGTCTATACCCTCATCTAGTGCAGATGAATCCTCTAGAAATTAGACCTAGCTTAGTCTTAGGGGGGAGCATTATTAGAAAATCAATTAAACCCCTAGAAGTACAGTGTTTCAAGTGTTGGTATGTGGATATCTTGTAAGGAATGATAGGACATAGGTGATGCAAAAGAAACCAGAAGAAAAAGAGTGAGCATGTTCTTTTGCTAAGTAAATTAAAGTTTCTCAGTGTAGAGTGGAAGAAAAGTTTGTCAGCATTTTGTAATTAATGTGAGTTAGGAAAAAATGATGGAGTAGAAAGGAAATTTCACAAATCATTTTGATCATCAAATACATTCAAAGGATTTGTAGAGCGACTTGGAACCATCTTGGAGCATTTTTGAAGCATTCTGGAACCCCTCGAGAGAACATTGTGGACATTTGAAAGCAAGCGATATTAATATCTCTCTCACAATTGCTGAGGAAGGTAATAGAATAATTTCCCTATTGAATTTTAAGAACTATAATGAAAATTTCTAACTAAGGATCGAGTGGGAATATCCCTCTGAAGTTAAAAGGAGTCAAGCTGGATGAATTTTATCATAGCAAAATAAAGAAGATGGAATTAGGGTTGGAACCAAGCGACTTACGAAACTTACAAACCCTAGGTTTGGATTTATGGGGAGAATTCCCTTGGATTGTTGACAGAGAATTTATCTTGTTCCTTCTAAGAAAATTCAAGGATGGAAACATTGTATTGGATAAATCTTATCCTATTATGAAGGAAGCAATCAAAGTGGTTATCGGATTGTGCAACGTTGGAGAACTTCCTGGATGGAAGACTATAATATACAAGTAGAGGAAATGACAAGAGTTGACAAAGATCCCCGAGCACTGTTGATCGATACTATTATCAATTCCTTCATTAGGTATGTCATGTATGGAATTTCTTACAAATTTTATTTCAGAAATCGAAAAAGCTCTACTTCAGCCATTGTTGTGTATTTGGCACATAAAATAGTAAAAGAGAACAAACAATTTGATCTGTGTAAGCTAATTCTTGAAAATCTCACCAAGAACATACAAATGACACTGGAAGAAGGATACCCTTTTCTTTTTGGATCCTTGCTTACATGTTTGATACTCTATTTTTTGAAATCACTACCGAGGAAGAAAAATGATGAGTGGGAATCTAGGATTCTCATTGCAAGATAGATATGCAGACACTTGGAAAGTTTAGAGGATAAAGCAAGTGCATGTAAAAAATTATTATTATCCTTGCCAAAAGTACTGAGCTCCGGTGAAGTTATGACAAGTTGATTTGAGGAAGTTTCTTCCTCCAGAACAAAAGAATTGGAAGTGGTCACTAGTGATTCCCCTCCAAAATCGAAGAAAAGAAAAGCTATCACCAAAAACATCATTGTTATTTCTGAAGAGAAGGAAGTAGAAAAAGAATCTCTGGATGGATCAGAATCTTCCGATCCAGATGACATCCGGTCTATGTTAATAAAAGGGAAAATAAAGAAAATTGTTGATTTATGGACTACGGCCTCTCCTGTTGACAGACTTAAAATTGATGATGCTTTAGTTGAGTATCTACTTCGTAAAGGTATTGATGTATCTATCATTTTTTATTCCTTACCTAAAAATTTTATTGAAATAGTTGAAGGGAGAATGTTGCTTGAAGGTCCAGAAGGACGCAAGTTGGAAACCTTGGTTGAAAAGAGGTGTTCTAAAGCAAAGCAAAGGCTATCTGGATTGATCATGGAGATGAAGAAGTGCATAAAATAAATTTCAGACATATACAAATATTGTCTCTGGTGGCCCGCCACAATAGATAATTTCAGAAGCAAAATTGAAGCAATTAAATTCGAAGTGAACATTGGAAAGAAGTTTGATATTTTTGAAGACAAAGAAGGAAATAAAAGGCTGAGAGTCAGTGAACTACAAGCTGAAATGATCATTGTGTAGAGAGAAAGGGATAATGTAGTGAAGACCTTCTCGCTTCTTAAGGAAATTATTGAGGTCTGGTTAGACCATCATTTCGAAATACTCTTTGATGTAGAAGACTGTGAAAAATAATGTTCATCCACAGATTGGTCATCCTCCTTCACACTATTGGATCTATTGGAAAGTATGTGTACAATAATGGACTTTGAAGTACTTGAATGGAAGAAATTATATCTTGTTATCAAAGAAAGGTACAAAAAGGTATTTTAGGTGAAAAGTGTTATTCTGGTTTGAAAGAACTTTGAAAGATTGGATGCTTGAAAGTTTTGAATTTTTTGAAATTTTGAGTGAATTAGAATCCTTGAGCATTAGATGTCACCATGTTTACATCTTTTTGGTGCCCTTTTCCATTGATGTCAAAGGGGGAGAGATTTGGAGATTTGGAAGAGATTGTTTTGGAGAGATTGAAGGAGAGCTTTTGAATTGGACTTTTTGCACATGTTGCCATCAATTCCAAAGGGGGATATTGTTGGAAGTATGGAGAAGATCAGTCTCATATTGTCATTGATGTTACCATGTTGGTCTGGTACCTTATACCAGTGTGCAGATCAAGCTTATCCCATTCGGTATTTGATCTGGTATTTTGGTCTGCATTTCTCTCCAGTAATCAATATGATCTAAGGTTTTGGGAAAAGGCTTATGATTGTTGGAAGCGTGTATGTATGCACTCTCAAATGTTCATATGATTGGATGGTATGCTGGAATCAGTTTTTGTGATTTCATTTTGGTATTAGGTTAATCATGGTCGACCTAATATTTAATTTATTGCTCTACATAATTTGTCGTTATATGTGAGACCTACCTTTGGTCCTAGCCGACATGATGTTGCATGACACAGGTGAATTACATTCAAAAAATATTTATATATGAAGCCTACAAGTTGTCCTTTTGAAATATATGAATTGCATCCAATTAGGCCGACCTAATTGATGCATGTGGGTATATATGCAAGATGGTTAGAAGATGAGAAACATGGGAATGTGAATGTGAAGAGAAGAAGAGGTGTGTATGTATATGTGTATAATTGAAGTGTGTGAATAGATGAAGATTAGTCTATTTTCATACAAGCGAATACTCTAATCATCAAAGGAACTGAATCTGCACTTGTGGTGTAACTTCATCAGTTCAACTCTGGTGGTTAGCCATTTTTGTTTACATAATTTATGTAGGCAGTGAGCCTCCATGTTTGGACAATGAGTCCTTCTAAAAGTGAGCTTTTTTTATCTGGCAGTGAGCCTCCTTGTAATCGGTATTGAAATAACTATATATATATTATGAGCTAATCCTCACCATGGTTTTTCCCTCATTGGGTTTTCCATGTAAAATCTGGTGTTCTTGTGTTGTGGAATTTCATGTTTTGTTATTGCTCTTATCTATTCTATGCTGCAATAAAATTAGAAGTATTTCTTCAATAGGTTTGTGTGGATACTGATTCACCCCCCCTCTCAGTACACCTACAGGGGAAAATATAATGATGGGGCTAGAGAACAAGAAAACACAGTGCTACAAATCAAGAACATAGTCATGTTTTCAGCCACCTACAAGTGAAGAAAGTAAGATAGTGTTGCATTAAACTATGAAAACTATCACAATCACCAAGAAAGGTATATCAATCATGGGACATCAAGAAATTATCATGGAGGTAGATTGTATTATAAAAGGTAGTCATATGAGCATATACAACTGTCTAAGGTGCAGATATGCATAAGTGAAGAATAGAAATGGAATGACAATGCTAATGAAGAATGATAGTGCTAACCTAAAGTGACAATGACACATTCCAATGATACTTATTATTATGGTTATTATAAAAAATTATGGGGTATCATGGTGATAATGGGTGATAATGTCCAATAATCAGTTATTTGATACCTCTTGTAGCATGGCCAAATTTATTCTATTTTTCCTCTTTGATTGATTTATATACCATATTTTTTCTTACAATGCTCACTACCTTGTCAATGCATCCACATTGACAAGGTAGTGAGCTCACTACATTTTCAATGTGGTAGCAATGACAGGGTAGTGAAGCATTTTTTTAAACAGCTCACTACCTTGTCATTGCTACAACATTGACAATGTAGTGAGCTTGTCAAATTGTCAATGTAGTAGCATAGACAAGGTAGTGAGTTGTTTGAAAACATGCTTCACCAAGAGACCCCATTTCTTTGAGGAATTTTTTCATTCAAATCACTACCTTGTCTATGCTACCACATTGACAACTTCGAACCAATATTCATATGTAAACTTCAAACCAAAACATATGTACAAACTTTGAACCAAAAAAAATGTAAACTTGAAATATAGAAACGAAAGGTCTAACTATTAACTAATCTTGATGTGCATACTCTAGATTTTAATACAAATTAATGTGCATACTTACAAATTAATAAGAACCAATGTGCATACTTAAAGATTAATCAAACAAACCATCCAGGTCTTCTCTACTCTTTATTATGTCAAGTATTTCCTCATGGTCAGACTCACACACCTTCCACAAGGTCTTGTTCAAAGGTCTACCCCCATATTTGATCAAATGAACATTGGATGGCACGAAAAGGTTCGAGTAATGAAGAATCTTACGATGCATGTCAAAGTCCTAAAACAACCAAACATTAACACTCTTATGTGGGTACCTTCTAAGCCATGTCCCACTAACAACCATTGATCTTGTAGGGTATTCAATGTTTTCTCCATTTATAACTGGAGCCTCCAATTTCTTTTTGGCCTCAACATTATGACACAAGTAATAATTCATTCCATCTTCATTGTCTGTATTTTTAATAACTACATAAACATGCCCTACATTGATATGTGTATCAAATTAGATTAAATTAGTCAACATTACAAAGTAAGATAACAATAGGAATTTTGAAAACTATGCAAGTAGATATATTACTTGGTTGAACTAGATTTGATATGTGTTCAAAGTCAATCGATGATTCCATTTGTGTCAATTCCAATGTTGTCAGAGGCTGATACATGTGAAGTGGGCTAAGATAACTTAACCACCATTCATCAACCCATTCCTTTGACTCACACTCATTCCAGACCTGAATTGTACATGAAGAACAAAAGCATGCCATCTTCTGCATATGGATATTCCATGAACCTGCATTTGAGCTAAGGAAAAGGTGTAGCTCACTTAATCCTATGAGTGTACAACAATCCTCATATGGTGCAATGTTAGTATCATCTATCAACCAAAAAAATCTATGAAATAAAGACTTACGTTCATTACCTAGACCCATCAAAGCATTACACCACTCGATGAATAATTTTGTATCTATCAACTTTGCATTATCTTTATACTTTAACTCTTCTCATGCTAATGCTCTTTTGATACATGCTCCTACACCATAATGCTTTAACTAGATAAATCTCTCTCTCTCTCTCTCTCTCTCTATATATATATATATATATATATATATATATATATATATATATATATTCCCTCAATCCTATACCCTTAACCCTTAAACCCTTAAACCCTCAACCCTCAACACTTAAACCATAAACCCTTAAACTCTCTACCCTCTTGACCCTTAAACCATTAACCCTTAAAACCTCTACCCTCTACCCTCTTGACCCAATACCCTAAACCCTCAACCATCAACTTGTAATACCTAAACCCTTAATCCCTCAACTCTCTATCCCTCCCTCTCTCCTACACTCTCTAATTATGTCTATCTATCCTCTCCCTCTTTCTACATACCTCTCACTCAATCACTCCCTAGCACTCTCTTTCTCTCTCTCTAGTCTCTCCCTCCCACCCCCTCTCCCTCTCTCATTCCCTCTATCTCTCTCTCTCATCCCTCTATCTCCCACTCCCTCTCTCTCCACTATCTCCCTCCTACCCCCTCTCTGTTTGTCAGGTCTCTCCCTCTAGCACCTTACCTACTAACTCTCTCTATGCATCTCCCTCTATCTCCCACTCTCTCTCTCCCACTCCCTCCCTCTCCTTCTCTCTCGACCATCCATCCAGCCTTACCTAGATAAGTCCCTCCCACTCCAACCCCCTCTCTCCCACTCCCTCTCTTAGGTGTCTCCCTCCTACCCCTCTCCCTTTCTCTCTCTAATCCCTCAACCCTAATCCATCAAACCTTAAACCATTAAACCATAAAACCTTAAACCCTCAACCTTCAACCCTTAAATCCTCTACGTCTACCCTCTTGAGCCTTAAACCCTAAAACCTTAAACCCTCTACCCTCTACCCTCTTGACCCAATACCCTAAACCCTCAAACCTCAACCTGTAATCCCTAAACCTTTAATCCCTCCCTAATCCCTCAATACTCTATCCATCTCTCTCTCTCCTACACTCTCTAATTGTCTCTATCTACCCTCTCCCTCTTTCTACATACCTCTCATTCAATCACTCCCTACCACTCTCTCTCTCTATTCTCTCCCTTCCACCCCCTCTCCCTCTCTCACTCCCTCTATCTCTCTCCCATTCCTCTATCTCCCACTCTCTCTCTCTCCCACTCCCACCCCCTCTCTCTCAACTATCTCCCTCCCACCCCCTCTCTCTCTTTGTTAGGTCTCTCCCTCAAGCCCCTACCTACATAACTAGATAAATCTATCTCTATCTATCTCTCACTCCCTCTCTCTCCCACTCCCTCTCTCTCAAGTCTCTCCCTCCCATCCCCTCTCCCTCTCTCAAGTCCCCCTCTCTCTAATCCCTAAACCCTAATCCCTCAACCCTTAAACCCTCATCCCTTAAATCCTTTACCCTCTACCCTCTACCCTCTTGACCCTTAAACCCTCTACCCTCTTGACCCAATACCCTAAACCCTCAACTCTCAACCTGTAATCCCTAAACCCTTAATCTCTCAACCCTAATCCCTCAACTCTATATCCCTCCCTCTCTCCTACACTCTCTAATTGTCTCTATCTACCCCCTCTCTCTCTCTCCTTAAAACCTTAAACCCTCAACCCTCAACGTTAATCCCTCAATCCTTAATCCTTAAACCCTCAACCCCTATACCCTAAATCCTAAACCCTCATCTCTCAACCCTTAAAAATTCAACCCTTAATCCCTCAACCCTCTACCCTATACATTGGACCCTCAACCCTCAATCCAATACCCTAAACCCTCAACCCTCTGCCCTACACATTGGATCCTCAACCCTCATCTCTCTCTCTCTCTCTACCACTCCCTCTCCTTCTCTCCTTCTCTCTATCTCACTTCTCCCTCCATCTCTCTCTCCCTCTCTACCCTAATCCCTCAATGGTGTACCCTCAAATCTTAAGCCCCTCCACCCTCAACCCTCAACCCTCAACCATCAACCCTCAATCCTAAACCCTCTACCCTCAACCCTCTACCCTCAACCATGCTCCCTCAAACCTAACCACTCAACCTTTTAAACCCTTAAAACCTCTACCCTAAACCCTCAACACTCAACCCTTAATCCCTCAACCCTAATCTCTCAACCCTCAACCCTTAAACTCTCAAACCTCAACCCTTAATCCCTCAACCCTAAACCCCCAACCCTCAACCCTCAACCCCTATACCATATACCCTATACATTGGACCCTCAACCCTAATACCAAAACCCTATACCCTCAATCCTCTACCCTCAACCCAATACCCTAAACCCTCAAACCTATACCCTCAACCATATACCCTCAATTCTCAACCCTCTACCCTATACATTGGATCCTCTACCCTCATCTATCTTTCTCCTTACATCCTCTTCTCTCCTTCTCTCTATCTCAATTCTACCTCCATCCCTCCTCTACCCTAATCCCTCAACCCTGTACCCTCAACCCTTAAACCCTTAAGCCCTCAACCCTAAACCCTCAATCCTCTACCCTCTACCCAATACCCTAAAACCTAAACCCTCAACCCTATACCCTCAACCCTTAAACTCTATACCCTAAAACCTCAACCCTCAACCCTTAATCCCTCAACCCTAATCCATCAACCATCAACCCCTAAACCCTAATCCCTCAACCCTAAAAGCTATATACTTAAGCATATACCCTAAACCCTAAACCTTAATCCACCAACCCTAAACCCTGAAACCCTCAACCTCATCCCTCAACTCTTAAACCCTTAAACCCTCAACCCTTAAACACTTAAACCCTCAACCCTATACCCTATACATTGGATCCTCAACCCCTATCCCTCTCTCTCTCTATCTCACCTCTCTCTTACTCCCTCTCTCCTACCCTCTCTAATTTTCTCTATGTACCCTCTCCCTCTTTTTGCATACCTCTTTCTCAATCAATCCCTACCCTCACTCTCTCACTCCCTCTATCTCTCTCCCACTCCCACTCCCACTCCCACTCTCTCTATCTCTCTCTATCACCTCCTCTCTCTCCCACTCCCTCTCTCATACTCCTTCTCTCTCCCTATCTCTCAAGTCTCTCCCTCTCACACCCCCTCTCTCTCAAGTCTCTCCCTTAAGTACCCTACCTAGGTAACTCTCTCTCTCTCTCCCCCCTCTCTCTCTATCCCTCCCACCCTACCTAGATAAGTCCCTCTCACTCCAATCCCCTCTCTTCCACTCCCTCTGTCTCTCTCCCTCTCTGGGGTCTCTCCCTCCTACACCCTCTCCCTCTCTCAGGTCTCTCTCTCTCACTCTCTCTCACTCCCACTCCCTCTCTCTCACACTTCCTCTCTCTCCCTATCTCTCAAGTATCTCCCTCTCCCCCCCCTCATACTCTCTCCTTCTCCCCCCCTCTTTCTCTGTCCCTCTCTCTCAGGTCTCTCTCTCCTACCTCCCTCTCTCTCTCTCTATCCCTCCTACCCTACATAGATAATTCCCTTTCACTCCAACCCCTTCTCTCCCACTCCCTCTCTCTTAGGTATCTCCCTTCCACCCCCTCTCCCTCTCTCAGGTCTCTCTCTCTCCCTCTCTCTCTCCCACCCTACCTAGACAACTCTCTCTCTCTCTCTCTCTTAAAATTATCCCTCCCTCTAAAGACACATACATACATATAAGCAAACATACATATGTACATACAATCTTACATGCATACATACATACATACATTGATACATACATATAGACATACATACATACCGTCATACGTACATACATACAAGCATGCATACATACATACATACATCTCATACAAGCATACATACATACAAACTTACAAGCATACATACATACAAACTTACAAATGTATATGCATACATTTAATAGACTAGCATTTAACACAAAGCAAGAAATAATGCGAGCGTGTTATAACACACTCGTGTTATGTCTTGCTTAGGCAAGTCTTGGGCACAAACACAAAAAAATATGTCAAAAATATGAAATGACGCGAGCACGTTATAACGCGCTTGCGTTATTTCTTTCTTTGGTAATCCCTAAGCCTTAGGCTTGGTATTTTCTTTGGAATACCAACCCAAATGCTTAGAGTGCCTTTCCAACGTCTAAAGATTTTTTTTTGCAAATTCTATAATATTTCACATAATTGTGTTCATGCTTAGCATCAAGTTTGCATGTGTTTCAAGGTTGAACAAATAAAACACCTAGGTAATGTTAGGCTCTCTCTTAGCTATCTAACGATGTAATTTTTTTCACATTTTGACAATGTTAAGCCTTTGATCTATAATTTCTTTTGTTTGTGTGTTTATTTTTTGGGAAAAACTATTGTTTGGTATTTTTATTTATAAATTAACCACTCATTGAAATTTCAAATAAATTATATTTTTAGAAACTAGACTCCATTTTACACATATTAAAAAAAATGATTTTTAATTAGTATTCAAAATTTATAGGGGTAGCACGACCAAAATTATGTTTTTCAAGAAGTGTCAACTTTGAAAATTAGTGATAAATCAAATATTCATTAAAAGTTTACCAAAAAAATTGGGCATAAACTAAATGTTGTTAACTAATTTCTCATCGAAGCGATTTTAAAAAAACCAAAACAAAGTTAACCTTTTGAGGGAGCCACAAAATTCGCTATGTTATGTTTTTTTGTAAAAAACAACACCAATTTTTGTGGCTCCCTCTTTTGAACCCCTTAATCTCTACCATTTAAAAAAAAAAGTAGTTTAGAAAGTAGACTCATAGCACTACGATCCTTGTTTTTGTTGCATATAATTTTTTTGAGTGTAACTATCTTCAATTTCACATCCAAGGTCAGTATTTCCTGATTTCAAAAAAAAAAAGGTGGCCATTTAAGACCCCTTTTTGGCCCCCATCTTTTTGCACTTACCCAATTTGCATAAAATAAACATTTCTAAATCAACTACCAAAGGCTTAAGATGTAACATGGAAAGCACCAAGAATACTCCACACGCATAATGGTAAGTTTCTAATTGTCACCACATGCCACGCTGTAGAATCTACACTTGCCAAAATAAATGCTCCTTGAAAGCTCACATTGCATGTAAACTCAACACATAAATATAAAAATCCTTTATGCACAACTCCACTTGTAAAATCAACTTTCCAACTTGACTCCTCATCTGAATAGAAATTGCAAGTTGTAACTCACAATAAAATGTGAGAAAATTAGCAAAATTTAATATCATGGAAAAAATAATGCTATGGAAAAATCAAAGGTTGAGACACCATCTTGTTCCTAGCATTCTAATTTCTCCCACTTGTCAACCACCTTTGAAGAGTCAATGGAAGTAACAAGATTTAACTGCTAAAGGTCGTGAGTCCCATAGACTTCAAACACCATATGAATTTATTTGTGCTCACTGGCTTTGTCAATGCATCTGCAACATTTGTCATGGTGTCAACCTTCTCCAACTTCACTTTTCCATCTCCCACCATATCACGAACCAAATGAAATTGAACATCAATGTGCTTTGTTTTGGCATGGAAAGTAGGATTCTTTGCCAAGGGACTCAGAAGTTATTTTCTTCTTTTCCAGAGAAGAACTATTGCACTGAATTGTGCATGCATCCAACTGAAACAAAGTGCCTATCTGAACACCCTTAACACTTGAACCATAGCTCCTCTTGCCATCTTGAATCCTCCATTCAAGAAAACAACTTCCACACCCACATCATTCAACTTACTTACAGAAAGAAGCTTTCATGCCAAACTAGGGATATGCAGGACACCATCAACCCCCTTCACTCTACCATCTGGGAATCTTATTTTAACTCTTCCACAACTAACAATATTCAGGTGAGAGTCATCACCTAGATACACCTTCCCAACATCATAACTTTCATACTTAGAAAACCAATCTCGATGCGAAGTCATGTGGAAAGAAGCACTAGGGTCTATTAGCCACACATCTTGCGATGCATGCATTGCCAAGGTAGCGAAAAAAGCATCTACATCATCTTAAGAGGATTTGTTAGATTTTGAATCAGAGAATGTCTTCTTTTCTCCTCCTTGCAATCTTAATGGAAATGATCATATTTTCAACAATTCCAACATTTCACCTTGGTCTTACCAGGAGACTTAGATCTCCCATGAGATATGAATTTGACTTTTCTTGCTTCGTGTTTTTTTTTCCTTTTTCTTTCGTTCTTCCTTGAACCATCAGAGCCTCCTTAACCGTTTCAGAAGATTTTCTTCATATCTCTTCAGATAGTAATGACACCACCACTTCATCCATCTTAAAGGTGGTAGTGGTACTTCCAATGGCCATGACAAGGTGGCCCCAAGAATCTCACAGTGAGCATAGAAAATTCATGCAACGATCCTCCTCCTCCATTTCGACACCAACACAATTCAATTGGGCAAAAAACATGTTGAATGCATTCAGGTGATCAACAACAAATCCTCCTTCCTCCATTCACAGAGAATACATTTTCTTTCACAGGAAAAACTTATTTACCAAAGGTTTATCTTGATAAATCTAAGCAAGTTTCTTCCAAAAAAGTGCATCAATCTTCTCTTCATGAATGTTTAGGAGTACTAAATCAGCTAAACAGATTCTTATAAGATCCTTAGCCTTCTAATCCATCAAATCCCAATCTTCTTGTTTCATGCTTGTTGGCATAGTTCTAGAAACAACCATCTCCTTCCTGCAATAGGGTCAAAAAATTTTTTTGCAGTATGCTCCCACACAAATAAGATCAGTACAAAAATCCTTTTAACTCACAATAGGAAACAGAGATGATCAGGCTTTGATACCAACTAAAAGGAAGTTAGGTATGTGGAAAAGCTGCCAACACTGATCTATTAGAGGAGAGAATGTGCAAATTTCAACAGTTTCAAACCCTTATTTAGCTACAACAAAGAAGATGCACATAACATATAAAGATAAACGTAAGAGATATGATAAAAACACATAACACCAAATATACGTGGGGAAAACCCTTTCAAAAAAAAAAAACTCACACTCCAAAAACTTGAACAATGTATTATCTATAAACAACGATTACAAAACACTTGCAACACAAGCTTTTACAGGAGTTTTTTTTGTGTTACAATTCTAGAGTAAATTTGGTAGCATAACAATATCTCAACACAACTTCATACAACTCCAAAATACACAAGTGCTCAATATATAACATTTCTAAATCAACTGCCAAAGACTAAAGATGCAACATGGAAAGCGCCAAAAACACTACACACACATAATGTTAAGTTTCTAATTGTCACCACATGCCACACTGCAAAATCTGCACTTGCCAAAATAATTGCTCCTTGAAAACTCACATTCCATGTAAACTCAACACAAAAATAGAAAAATCTTTTATGCACAAATTCACTTGTAAAATCAACTTTCCAACTTGACTCTTCATCTGAATAGTAACTTCAAGTTGTAACTCACAAGACAATGTAAGAAAATTCGTAACATTTAATATTATGAAAAAAATAAAGCTATGGAAAAATCAAAGGTTGAGACACCTTCTTTTTCCTAACATGTACAATAGTTTATTTGGCAACTCACCTACTTCTGACCAAAATTTTAGGGCCACATCATTAAATATGATGCCACATCAGCATGTTTTTTGTTGAGGTGTCCAAAAATGCCCCAAAAAAAGTGACATTGATAGTTGTGCTCTAAGTCATGTTTTATTGGTGCACTAATGTGGCATCACATGATTTTTGTTGTGTACTTTATGGATAAAAGTTGTTTTACAGTTAAATATTAAAGCGTTCCATTGTAGGACCCATTGAGAATTACTTTTGTCCTCACTATTGAACCCCACTCCACTATGGACCCTCTCCTCTACCCATACATCAAGATACATATTTAACACTATTTCTTAACTAATTGAAGATTAAAAAAACACGTATTCTAATTTTTAATTAATTAATAAATCCAATCAAAAATAAATTTTATGTCTCTATAGAGATAGAAAAATATTAAACCTATTTTTAAAACCCACACCAACACATTGAAGTTCAAATTATTATCTACCGACAATGATGGTTAATTCTTTTATGGCACCAGAGCATTTGGGTACGTTCTTTCATATCTCACGGTCACGATCAGAAACATTTCTGTTCTAAGCATCTCAATCGGTACTGGTTCGGTCTGTACACCAAAGACAAGTTTTCAAAAAATAGGTATTGTTTATTGTGACAGAATAATTATGATTATTAGGTTGGAAGAAACAGAGAAGAATTCTGCATAATATCATAAAGCAGTGAAACAGTATTATTATTATTCGACAACTTCTGAGTGGTACGATTGTTTAATTAGAAAATTCAGGTGTACAATCCTTTCCTGAGTATGCAGAGACAGATGATAAAGAGAAGATTTTTTCTTGGGTGAATAAGACCCGTACTAAAAATGAAAATCAAAATACAAACAGTTTTTGGTATGATAATAATATCTTAATTTAATTGTGTAATTTTTGAGTTTAAATCATTGATCTATATATTATAAATATTGATTCATTGGAACCCATTTCTCATGAGAATGAATGATTCAGTCAGTACCTATCATATTTAGGTGATGTTTATAGTAATGAAACAGCAGGACTTTCCAGGAGATCACCTATCTCAATGATACTCCAACTCGTGCACTTAATCACAAAATTTTTCCAGATCAAACTCAGGATATCCCAATTACAAAACATCAGAACTTGTCACCCATCCCAATACTACTCCAATTCACGTGCATTTAATCATGAAATTTTCCTATATCCCAATTACAAAACATAGAACTTGTCACTCATTCCAATACTACTCAGACTCGTGTGCATTTAACTATGAAATTTTCCCAAATCAAACTCATCTACATCTAACTTAATATCACAACTACAAAACATCGAACTTATCACCCATCTCAATACGACTCAAATCGAACTTGTCACCCCTCCCAATTACAAAACTTTCTGGAAATGTTCGACCTCTCATTAATACAATAAACTGTCAATGAACATACTTTTCAATTAGATATTTGGTGCCCATCAATTTTTCAATCTGATTATTTCTACGACATTAAACACATCACAGCGACCCGTCTTAAGGGTTAACGGTATCCACCCAAATTTGGCAGTGGCTCTAGGACCATCTGATACGACATCTGTTGTGCACAGAACCTGCCAAGTGGGACAATTATTGTAGTTGCTGATATGAAAAAGATAAGAATGAAAGACCTTAAGCAATTGACACGTTGAGGGACTATTTACTTTCGGCAGATCAGAGAATAAGATGACATATTTAATGATGTAGATAGAATGAGAATTCAGATATTTTGAGTTTAAAATCTGCTTAAACACTGTTAGAATTTTTCGAATCATGGGAAAATGATGGGCTAAGTACGATAGTAACTGTCATCACAAGTTGGGTTTCATAGACGTCTTAATCACAGTTGTAAACATCAAATTTTAGATCTGCAACAATGGAGTTGCACGGACGCTCGAATTTTGAGGTGATAACATAGATAAACTTGGTCTAATTGAGGTAGGATGAATTGGATAAGATCTTAATTGAGGCAGGAGGAATTGGATAAGATCTTAAAGAAACTTCTCAGCTTTTTCATTTGTAGTCCACAAAAATCTGATATATACACTACTTTATCATAAAGGTTAAATCTTATGTGAATTACTGTGGTTTCTTTATGGGCCATTTTAATAAATGTGGATCGCACATTCAATTCCACTAGCAATTAAGTGTGGTTGCCAGACATTTTGGTTAGGTCAACTTTGAGTTAAGGGCGGGCTGGGAGCTGGACAGGGCGGTTGAGGATAGGCTGAGGAATAGACAATTGCATATCAGCTGGGGAAGGATAATTGATATTGGAATTATTATTAATGTTTATAACTAATAATAAAGAGTATTGAGATTCAAGATTAATATTTTCTATATTATCATGGTTTTATGATGGTTTTTTTTATGATTCTTGTTTTTAATAATGATGT
Organism: Sequoiadendron giganteum; assembly: GCA_007115665.2. Classification (NCBI taxonomy): domain Eukaryota; kingdom Viridiplantae; phylum Streptophyta; class Pinopsida; order Cupressales; family Cupressaceae; genus Sequoiadendron; species Sequoiadendron giganteum. The sequence continues at coordinate 593,920,035 of CM021106.1, read as the reverse complement.
AGATGTCTATTTATTGTATAGTTTGTGAAAATTCTATTGCAGTTATTGATTATTAATCTCCTATCTATAAAGACTGTTGAAAATTAATTCACAACAAATACTGAAAAATAACACATCTGCAATTTCACAAATAAAACCACAAGAATAGAGAATAAAACATGCAAAATAATAAACACAATATTTTTGGACAAATTGTTCCTAGAAAAACCTCGGAGGGAAAACCAGTACTGCAGATGAGGAATTTTATTAATCTTCAGCAAATCAAGAGATACATAAACTGCTTTCCTCTTATTGACAAAACTCTGACAATATTCTTCTCTGAAAATTCTTTCCTTAATTTCTCTTGCTGAAATTCCACTGTTGCTGCCTCCAACGCTATCACTGCACCCTTGCTATCACTGTAAGACTATTTGCTCTCACTACAAATTTATTTTCTATCACTACAAATCTTTCTCAAGTGTTTGTGTGTTCTCCAAATGCTCATTGACCCCCTTTTAAACTATTCTCATTGGAAAACCAATGGCCATAATTTAATCTCAATCAATGACTAAGATTAATTAGACTCTAACAAACCCTAACTAACTGGTTTCTAGAAGTCTCTAGAGGAATTAATTAATTAATTAATTATCTCTAACTAACTCTTTTCTAGAAGTTTCCAAAAAATCAATTAATTAAATAATTATCTGGACCTAACTAACTCCTTTCTAGAAGTCTCAAGAATTAAATAATAATTCTTGGAAATGGACAAAACAGTTGTCCAAGCTACAATAAATCAACACTCCCTTTTAGCGAGGAAGGTGTTTTGCATAACATCCAACATATCTTTGAAGAAGATGAATTTTGCTTTCCCCAATGCCTTTGTAAAAATATCTGCTACTTGTTGATCTGTATGTATATACTGTAGCTGAATAATCCCCCGTTGTACACAATCCCTAATGAAATGATACCTGATGTCTATATGTTTAGACCAATCATGAAACAACGGATTTTCAAACAACCTGATGCAACTTTGATTGTCGCAGTGTATCACCGTAGTCTCAACCCTCTGACCTAACAAGGCTACTGATAACTTCCGAAGCCATATCACCTCACACGTCGCCATGCTAGTTGCTATGTATTATGCCTCTACAAAACTCAGAGCCACAAACTTCTACTTCTTGCTATACCAAGAGACAACCCCTGATCCCAAGCTAAAACAACACCCTGAAGTGTTTTTCCTGTCCATTGTACTGCATGCCCAATCTGCGTCAGTATAGCCTAACAACCTGATACCATCACCTTGAGCATATTTGATCCCATAATCGATTGTACCATGTAAATATTGCAACACATGCTTTGTCGTTGTCAAATGCACTCTCTTCGACTCAACCATGAACTGACTAAGAGAGTTTACTGCAGAGGATATATTTGGCCTGGTGTTGCCCAAATACATGAGAGACCCAATCAACTGCCTATATAAGGTGGGGTCTACATCCTTCTCCCTGGATGTGTTTACCTTCTTCCAATTCGTGATCATAGGAGTAGACATGGCTCTACAATCCTCCATCTCGAACCTCTTCAAGATTTTGATGCAGTATTTCCCTTGTCCAAGGAAAATCTCTCCATCTGTTTGCCATACCTCCATGCCTAGAAAGTAGTGTATAAGCCCCAAATCCTTCATCTCGAACTCTGCTGCAAGGTCCCTCTTGCACTCCTCTATGAGCCCTAGTGAACCTGTTAAAAATAAGTTGTCTACATACAGAAAAATAATGAAAACCTCACCCCAACCACCAAGTAGTAGAGGTTAGCATCCACCTCACTCTTAACAAATCTCATTCCCTGCAAGTATCTATCAATGCGTTCATACCACGCCTTGGGAGCCTGTTTGAGTCCGTACAAAGCTCTCTTCAATCTGCACACATGGGTTTCACTACCGTGTGCTAAAAAGCCCTCTAGTTGTTCTATGTATACCTCCTCTTTCAATTCACCATTAAGAAACGTCGTCTTGACATCCATTTGATGGATCTGCCATCCCATCTATGTTGCAAAAGAGATCACGACTCATATAGAAGTATACCTGACCATTGGAGCGAATGTCTCCTCATAGTCTATTTCCTCCTTCTAAGAAAAACCCTTGGCCACAAACCTTGCTTTGTATTTCTCAATGCTACCATCTGCACTGTGCTTGATCTTTTAGATCCAACGTGATCCAACCACTACCCTATCTGTCGGTCTAGGCACAACCTCCCACACATCATTTTGCACTATTGAGGTATATTCCTCAACCATCGCATCTCGCCACACTTGTTGTTGTGCGACCTCCTGATAGCTGGATGGCTCACTATCTACCAAATGACTAACTAATGCCATATAGTCATTATACTTGGCTGGTTGTCTTCATTGTCTATTACTCATCCTAGGAGCTCCCACAAACTTCTAAGTATCCCTTTGTTTATGTTGGTTACTGCTACCAACTATAAAGGATGAAGTATCAACCTCCATGTGTTCCTGATGCATCTCTTGGATCTATTGCATCTATTGCTCCATACTCTGCAAACTCTTCGCACCTAAGCCTATGCTTGTACTAGTAACTGTACTCGAGCTTTGTTGTCTTTGATCTGATTGCTTGATCTTTGGAGTTTCTGTTGGCTACTCACTCTGATCATCATGCTTTGTGCTCACCTCTAGAACACCTGCCATTGTCTCATGAAAAAATTTAAGTGCTCCATGATGTATATGGCCCATCCTCCTATGCTAGAGCTCTCCTTGATCTCTAGAATTACTGTTGCTCATCAGTGCCTTATAAGTATCAAACTACAACTTGTAAAGTCGACCACTCCTAACTCCAATAGCTATGGGTGATTTCCAATCCTTGTGCTTGATTAACACATTTGCCCCTCTAAAGAGTACATTGTGGCCTTTATCCTCAAGGACAGATATATAAATCAGATTCATACCCAAGCTTGACACATGCAATAAATCATGAATGGGAATCGACTTGCCATTCTTCCTCTAAAATAGAACAATCCTTTTTTCAACTGGATTTAGTTTGGACATGTTCCCCATAGAAATCTAGATTCTGATGTCCTCCTTATAACTAGAGAAGTATTCTCTAACTCTTGCCATATGAAATGATGCCCCATTGTCTATATACCAAACACCTTGTGAGGTTGAGCTAACCATACAAACTATGAGAGCAATTTCATCCTCCATTCTACTAGAGAGCTCATCTGCACTTGTTGAAGTTGTTGTCTGCATCTTGGCTTTCTTCTTCCTTTGCAGGAAATCACTGACATAGTGGCCAAACTCGTGACAGCCATAGCACTTGACTTTAGATAAGTCCTTCATCTTCCCACCTTTAGGATTTGATCCTTTGCTAGACCCTTTATTTGCTTTCCCTTTTCTTGCTAAGGCAACGTTTTCCTATTTTGCCTCACTTTTTTGACTCTTATTGCTTGTACCACTGACAAGACTTAGTCTAAGCTCCTCTTGAGTGAAGTCACTCCATAGTCGATCCTAGCTTGGTAAGGTGTCTCATCCATTAATAACTTGAATAAAGACATCCCACTGCTTAGTAAACCTATTTAGGGCTATCCGTACTAGCTTGTCATCATCTAGTTTATCTCCAACAATTGCCAACTCATCCTTGACAAGTATAATTTTGGTGAGGTAACTTGTAATGTCTTCTTCCTTGTTCATTCTAGTATTCCTCAACTTTTCTCTGAGAATTAGCTTCTTGTTAGTGGTAGCATTCTAGTACAGATTGAGAATGGCGTCCCACATCTTCTTCGTTGTATCCTACTCTACGATATGTGAAACAATATGATCCTTAACACCGTCAAGAATCAACCTCCTCACCTTGGCATCTTCCTTCTTATATGCTAAGAGTTGTGTTGGATCTGTAGGTACAACTACAACACTGGTCACATATTCCTTGATACCATTCTCTTCCGGCAATAAAGAAATTTTGGCTTTCCAGACACCAAAATTTGAGGCTCCATCCAATCTATCCTGATCTCTTAAACCTATTGAGGTCATCTCAAACAAATATAATAATAATAAAAACAAATAATACTGAAGAGGTAGAACTAGGTTTTATAAACCCTCAATTTTCCTTCTTGTGTCTGCGTTGAGCTCTTTCTGCCCTCAGATATGCTCTGATACCGTGTGAAAATTCTATTGCAGTTATTGATTATTAATCTCCTATCTATAAATATTATTAGACTGCCAAAAATTAACTCATAGCAATTACTAAAAAATAACACAGGAGCAACTTCACAAATAAAACCACAGGAATAGAGAAGAAAACATGCAAAATAATAAACACAATATTTTTGGACAAATTATCCTTGGAAAAATATCAGAGGGAAAACCAATACTAAAGAGGAGGAATTTTTTTAATCTTCAGCAAATCAAGAGATACATAAACTGCTTGCCTCTTACTGACAAAGCTTCGACAATATTCTTCTCTGAAAATTCTTCCCTCAATTTCTCTTGCTGAAATTCCACAGATGTTGCCTCCAATGCTATCACTGCACCCTTGCTATCATTGCAAGACTATTTTCTCTCACTGCAAATTTATTTTCTATCACTGCAAATCTTTCTCAAGTGTTTGTGTGTTTTCCAAATGCCCATTGACCCCCTTTTAAACTATTCTCATTGGAAAACCAATGGCCATGATTTAATCTCAATCAATGGCTAAGATTAATTAGACTCTACCAAACCCTAACTAACTAGTTTCTAGAAGTCTCTAGAGGAATCAATTAATTATCTCTAGCTAACTCCTTTCTAGAAGTTTCCAAAAAATCAATTAATTAAATAATTATGTGGACCTAACTAACTCCTTTCTAGAAGTCTCAAGAATTAAATAATAATTCTTGGAAATGGAGAAAACAATTGTTCGAGCTACAATAAATTAACATAGTTTTCTATCAATAAAACCTTTTTTTGTCTCTTCATCATTTTTAGTCATTAGTTTTGTTAGTTTGTGAAGAGTTCTCTTTTTTTTCTATGTCTTGGTTTATCTTTTGATTCATTGATGCAATCTTCTCTAGATTCTTGAACTTGCTCTTCCTTGACTTTCCTTTAGTGTTTTAACTTTAAAATAGAAATGTGTTCATTAAATTCAAAGCTAAAACACTTAAAGAGCTAATTGATGCTAATTATAGAGAATTTGAAAAACATAAATCATAATTTAGGTGTAGAAATAGAAAATACACAAAACAAAGAACTATTTTGGATGCTAGGACTTTGCAGAGACTCTAGTGTGACTTGTTGTCATCCTATATAGACAAAAAACTAAAAATGACGTGGACTCCAACAATGTATCATCTATGTAAACATCAAAATAGAATCTAGAGCAATATGACAAAATAACTAGAAACTAAAGAGATAAAGAAACACTATAGAAAACTAACATTTTGAACAAAATTAATCAAGGATTCTTTTATTGGTGAATTTTCATCAATTGGCAAATATATCATATCAGTCAATTTGAAATTGACGAATATACTGCAACCAACATGGTGGAAAAATCACCCATATTTTATGAATTATTAGTCCAATGCATTTCAATTCACTATCAATTTATTGTATCAGGCATATGTAATTAATAATTTTTCCATAAAAAACTATGTATTTCAAATGGTCGAATTAATATTTTAGTGTGAAATTTCGGATGCATGTATTAATTCACCCACATATTTGTCAGTAACATTAAAACTACATTGTGTATGAGGACCCATTTCGCTAGCAACATTAAATGTTTACTACATGTGAGGACCCATTTCGCTAATAATATTAAAAATTATTGTATATGAGGACCCATTTTGCCAATACTGTGATAACTCCATGCTAATCCTAGGTCCATAATCACCTTGAAAATTACAACATATGTGTTTTTTCAAGGTTTGATTCACCCAACATTTGCATGTATCATTTTATAATCATGCAAAATTCACCAATACCATTTAAAAATATTGTGAAAATCGCCAAATATAGATTGAAATAAATAACAATCAAAACTTTGATTTATTTTTATATAATCTTCGTTTTGAATTTTTGACTTCTCGATTTGGATCATAGGCAAGTTACAACTACAATCATTGTTGCATTAGCTAATAGTGAGTAAGTGAAAACATAAATAAAAGTGATCATTTTTTTATAGTGGTATAAGGTTATTTATGTCTTTGTCATTCTTGCTTCATTCTTACAAATGATATTGAGTAGGGATACATCTAGGACCCAAGGATCTACACTCTACAATTCCTTCTTAAATAAGAAGATATTTTTTTGGAAGCTTTTATTTCATGAGAGATGTTGAGTAGGAACAAGAGTAAGAGTCCTAAAGGTGGTGAAGGGAGGCCATCAAAATGTAAAACCATAATATTGTACTTTGACAATGTTTATAGTCCATTAGATCAAGATGGAATTATTGTTATGATTTCCAAGATCATAAAGCAAAATCCAAAAACTTCCACAAAAACACTTGCACACTAATAAGCCTAATTTACATTATCAAGAGACTGATACAGGAGTTGATTTAAATGTACATAGTAACCTTTCTTATATTTAGGCAAGGTGGTAAAGGTAGGCAAGTAAGAAACAATGACTAATTATCCCACAAAAGATGGAACAATTGTTAACTCACATGACAAGTGTTCTACTAAGTGGAAAGTGATCATGCAAGAGGTGTTTCACAAAGTGAGGACACTTGTTTCAACCACACGAGGTGAGACAAATCTCTAGAAATCCTTAAGTGATGACTTAATCAATATGAATAGGACTCTCTCGAGGTATGCCAAAAGCTAACTAGTTTGATTAAGTCACTATTTGCACCAACACTCCCCACTTAAGTGTCATTTATGGAGGAATGTATGAACTGATGATGAGTCTCGACTACTAGGCCATGTTAGGTACTCATGTATAAATGTAATCTCTTATAAAGCGGAGTAAAGGAGAAAACCTTATGGGAATAAAACCCCTCCAAAAAAAATGATACAATGAAGAAAGACTATGTAGCCCCCCCATAAGATAATGATGAATTCTCTTAATGTTGTTAAAATTCTCCATGTGAGGACTAATGTAGAACAAGTACTAAAGAAGTGATGTGAAGTCTTGTTGTAAAGATCTCATGTAGAAAATGATGGAGGGTGAGTTGATTATCTTTTGAATCATTGTTTTTTAGTCATTCTTTTCATCCTTTCCCACATTTTTTGAATTGAAAACTTAGAATCACGAAAGAAATGTAAAAGAAATATAAAGTGTTCAAGGCATTGTTAACTCAGGCCGACTGCCACTACACCAAAACCCTAAGCTATCAGTGAGGGAAACATCAGAGAGGTTAAGGGGTGCTGACGATGGTTGAGGGTCCCACATGACAAGAGTTTACCCCCTAGTTGGGAGGTCGACAGACTCAGTCGATTGTGAGACATAAAGAGTGTCAAGAGTGGGAGTCAAACCCTCCCCAATAGAGTCGCCAGTTTTGTTAGCTCAAACCGACTGCCACTACACCAAAAGCCTAAGTTGTCAGTGAGGGCGACATTAGAAATGTTAAGAGGTACCAACAAGGGTTGAGGGTCCCACTTGACAATAGGCACAATCACAATTACAACCCCGCTTGATTATTTTGATCCCCCCTAAATTGACACTTTATTTGTTTTACTGCATATAACAATTTCAATGTAACGAATAATGACACTTTATAATTGAGTGTGATATCATTTCCAATGAAATGGGTAAGTGATATTGACTTTCACAAAATAAATACTCAATTCAAGTAGCTAATCAAAAGATACAACAATCATATGTGCGCAATTTTGCAATTAGAAACTTAAAGTTTTCTTGTTTAAAGGAAGAAACAAAATATGTTGTAAACAACACATTTTCACATCATCTTGATGCTAAAGTCTCCAAAATGAAAAGAGATTTTTGTCGACTATTCACAATCGAAATTTTGATTTACCATTTGAAAGTTATGCTGAAATTAAAAAGATCCCCTCTTTTGCAACATAACCACTAATTGTCAATAATTACAATAATGTTTTAATGGTTAGTATCAAATCACTAGTTTGTCAACTATTGTGACATTAAATATCAATAATATTTTACACACCATTATCATAAAGTGCCAAGGAGGAAAGAGGCTATCCTCACAACTAACTCAGTGTTTAGTCAATACTCAAGCCTCCATTCTTCTACGCTATCTCAAGATTCGAGTTCGTCCAAGGCGAGGATGCACACTCAAACTTCAAACAATGTGAGATGGGCATAAATGTGGCAGATCCCACAACTCTTTGTATGCAGAATGTCGCGTCGGTGTAAAGTGAAAGGTCGCTGATGGAGATGCCGTTGAGCAGGTCCACAATGGTAGCGCAGATTAGAAGAGGTTGATGTGGGGGCGATATTGCCTTATATTGGCGATTAATACAAAAGTATAAACTGTACATAATTTTTTCACATCCAAACTGCAACGCTCACATTTAAATTCACAACTACAAGCCACTTACACTCCGCAAGAGCACAATGATATCCTAACCTACCTTATGAGGAGCGAACCACTCAGAATACATATCTGAAGATCCATAGATTTAATTGTTAGTGTGTGTGAGAGAGGAGAGAATAAATAATAAAGAGATGAGTGAGGAATCAAACTTTGTAAAGTGCGGAGATGTGTTCAAGGCGAGAAATGATATTGAGTATGGAAGAAGCGGCGTAGATGCAGAGGGCGGAGACAAAGACGGTGGGGCAGATGCAGAAAGGTGGTGTTGTGGGCCGTATGCAATCTGTCTTATCAATCCTAGTCTGTTGTCGACATCAATCTTAGTCGATGTTATCTCTTTTGTGAATTAATGCAATCACTGGCCACGTAGAAGATAGGGGGTCGCGATGGAAAGGGCGATTCAGGTGGCATGAGAACAGGCTTATCAAACTGCTTGGCCTTTACCGCCTCTTCCTCCTCATTGTCATTCAACAAATTCTCTTCAAATACTTCGAACTCCTCAAGCACATTGATTTGCAGGTCGAAGCTTCTCTCTCATACATGCAAATTGGCGATGACTTGGAGAAAATAATATGGTCATCTTGGGAGTGATATGGAAAGAAAAATCTATGCAAGGTTCTCAAAGAGATACCAAATCTCGACGCTGACCAACAATAATTTTTGGGTTAAATAATACTTTTGGAGTCGCCTCCTACCAGCATGCCAAGACCGATTTGGGGGTTGATTGCAACTTGTCTTCACTTGTCCTCTCCGATGCAACAAATGCAGGGATATCCAGCGAACAAACACAAGTGTGAATGGTATAAAATCACTCACAAATTAAAAAAATGAACTCTTGACTAAGTTAGGTGCAGAATTTTGAGAAGCGTTTTATTAGCATGGTTCTTATATCATGTTATGATTTCCAAGATCATAAAGCAAACATCAAAGACTTTCACAAAAAACGTTTGCATACTAATCTAATTTACATTATCAAGAAATTGATACAAAACTTGATTTGAATGTACATAATAACCTTGCTTATATAGGCAAGGTGGTGAAGGTAGAAAATTCAAAAACAATGATTAACTACCCCAAAAAAGATGGAAACTTGTTAACTCACATGACAAGTGCTCTAGTGAGTGGTAAACGATCATGGAAGAGGTGTCTCATAAAATGAGGACACTTGTCTCAACCACATGAGGTGAGACAAAACTCTAGAAATCCCTATGTGGTGACTTAATCAATGTGAATAGGACTCTCTCTAAGTATGCCAAAAACTAACTAGTTTGATAAAGTCATTATTTACACTAACAACTACAACATCAACACTTGCACCAAATATTAATAAAAAAAGAAAATACCTTAGAGGAGGATCAAAATGAGTAAATTGAGTGAGATGATTTTGTTAGTGTAATTAATATTTAATTACACTTGCATAATTTTACTTAGGTTGAGCTAATTTTAGGTCAACATTAGGGTTGCATACTTTGCTTTTATAAAGCAAATCATCTCATTGTAATATTGAATTCTTGAATATATCATTTTGCACATTCGCATGCAAAGCTCTGCTTTTTTAATGTTTTCTCTTCTGTGGAAGGTGTTTAGGTTTGCATGTCTGATCTAGGGTTTCTAACATGGTATCAGAGCTTTGACATGCAGCCCCTTCTCAAATTTTGGAGAAAACTATTGCAGATTTCGTTCGGGGTTCCTTGAGGATTTTATGCCTTGAGTTCATTTATGCAATGTTCTGGATCAGATCGGGCCTCACCATTGGATTCAGAGTGCTGAAAAAAGTCAGGTTTGGCTTTTATTTTGCAGATTTTGGCTATGATTTGCCAGATCTGTAAGGGTTTCAAGTTTGGTATTTTTTTGCAAGCTCTGGAGGTCACCGTTTTTTTGAAGCATTTTGAGTAGAAACGGAGGTCACCATTGCGTTTGTAGCGGCCAAAAACCCTAATATCGCCCTTCGTTTCATCAATTTTGGCAAAGTTCATCCGGAAGGCAAAATTTTTTTGCCACGGAAGCCGTACGGCCTCCCCAACACACATCCTGAGGCACGTTTTTCGTAAAAAATGGAAAAAATTGAAGTTTTTTGGGAGTCGCATCTATGCCTGCAGTTCTAATGGTTTCCACCACCAGGTGGCCACTAGCCCACCGCCGCCGCCGGTGCCTCCCCCATCCGGCCGCCGGCCTTTGTTTCGCCCCCGCCGGGCCCCTTCTGCGCTCTGCCCCGGTCATATGGAGGATCGGGGGCTACCCGCTAGCCCCTGAGGGCTTCAATTTGTAGCGGCAGTCATATGGGCGACTAGGGGCTCCACCCCAGCCCCCTATTTGCCAACCCCTGGTCGCATGCAGGACCAGGGGCCCATTTTTTTTAGCCCCCTGGGCTGCCTGTAGGCTTTATTGGCCTTTCTGGAGCACCTTTGACAAAATCGGGCGTAACTTTTGCGTACGGTGTCTGTTTTTCGCAAACGAGATACTGTTGGAAAGCTGATTTTAGCACCGATCTAGTGGTATTAGTAGTTTTTTCTGTTTTTCTCCAGATTTATTTTGCAGGTCCTTGAACTCAGATGTTGTTGTTTTCACTCCGGAGGGCATATCTTTTGACTCGGTGATCCTTTTGTCTCTATTCTTGCAGCATTGGAAAGTTGGTTCAGTCCTCTACATAGATATGAGGTCTATTTTCATTTTCTATTTATGCATGTTAGGCATTCTCTCTTTTTGCAGTCATTGGGGATTGTAATAAACAAACTAATATAAAATTCCTTCGGGGGGGTTTCTTGCATAATAATCTTCATCATGTTTTGATGGCAACTTGCATGGGTTGTAATCTGGTTTCTTAGTTTCTTTTGGTCACATATTTTTGTCTTAGCTTGACACATACCAGATTCATTTTGGTTCACACTTTAGATTGAGAGCCTATGGTTAGTGATCCGCAACGGATCCATCTCAGTTTGAGGGCCACTAAATTTGTGGTTATTGTTCCTGAGTCTGTATGGTACTTTTTCCCATGGAAGAGTTTTAGTCTCAGTTTGGCATCGACATCGAGATTCACGGCTTCCAGATTCTGTCATCATTTCATCTACTGTTGCTTTATGGATTCCAGGGTTGTTCCAATTTGAAGTGTTCGAGTGTTCCATGGGATCGGGTTTGCTGTCACATTATTATGATTCCGATATGGTTTTTTGTAGATAGAAGTATCTTTCCTTGCTTGCCAGATTGCGGTTTTAGTGTTACTCCACAGTGTTCTTCTAGTGCTTCTTTGCAGCAGTCATCTCACTGTAGGGGGGTTGTCCCACTAGGTTTTCCTTCTCTACCTCATTATTGCATTTGTACATGGGTACCTGATCAGGCCTAGTTACCGGGACCCATTCATGATTTCTTGCATTCATCTTAGTTTTAGGTGCATGCTTATCTAGTCTCCCTAAGTTGCACTTATGGGGGGGTGTTAGTGTAATTAATATTTAATTACACTTGCATAAATTTACTTAGGTTGAGCTAATTTTAGGTCAACATTAGGGTTGCATACTTTGCTTTTATAAAGCAAATCATCTCATTGTAATATTGAATTCCTGAATATATCATTTTGCACATTCGCATGCAAAGCTCTGTTTTTTTAATGTTTTCTCTTCTGTGGAAGGTGTTTGGTTTGCATGTCTGATTTAGGGTTTCTAACAGATTTAATATATATAATTACACTTTTTAAAGTTTACTTAGGTCCTAATTAAGTTTTTATTTTTAGGGCTTTTCATCTTATTCTATAAAAGCAAGTTATCTCATATAATTCATTATTCCCAATAATATTATTTTCGTCATTTTATGCAAATTGCTCTTGCATGTTTAATTTTCTCCTTGTAGAAGGTTAATCACAAGTTTTGTAGGTGATCTTGGTTTTATTGAGTTTATTGGAAACTCTAACATGGTATTAGAGCCTTGATCTACATGCCCCTTCTCAAATCCAAGAGACCAAGAACATTTTTTTGGGAATCTTTAAAGACTCGTGAGTATCTACAATGGCCAATATCTTTTGCTTCATGTATTTTTGAGAAAAATGATTTCTAGGTTTTGTTCAAAACCTCAAAATACCATCTGGGTATTCACTAGATTTTATAGAGAGTGAGTAGACCTTGCAGAAATGACTATCAAAATAGCCTACATAGTTATTTTCCCTATAGGTGAAGTTCATTTATTTTTATCAAATTGTATGTTCTTCTTTTTGGATTCTAAAATATTTTTTGGGTTTTGTTGGCAACATCAAAATATTATTTGGGTATCCATTAGTTTTTGCATGCAACAAGTAACTTTTTCAGAAATCAAATCAGAAGGGTCATGGCTTCTAACTATTGACTAACAAAATTTACCCCATTTTTCAAAAATTCATAACTTGAGCATAATCTATCCATTTTTCAAAAAAATTATATCATCAGAAAGCTGATTTTGTTCTCTACACAAATTTGAGGTCAATTTGTATTTATGGAGGTAGATGTGAATATTAATCCTTGCATGCAATCATTCCTTTGTGCATGCTTTATGTTTTCATTTTCTCTTTGATTTCTACATGTATTGCATGTTCTAATTTTGCAATCCTGGGGTATTGTAATAAATGAACTTAAATAAAGGTCCATCAGGAGGGTTACATGCATAATAATTGGATTAGAGTGTAATCACATGAGATTCACTTTGATCCCATTGTCATATTGATGACAAATCGCATGAGTTGTATCTCAATTTTGTATTTTCTTTTGGCCACAATCGTGCTCATAACTTGACACATTTTGGTTTCCATCAATTCATGTCTCAGATTGAGAGCCTATGGTTAATGATCCTAAATTGGATCAGATTCTCATCAAATCACATCTCTGTTTGAGGGTCATTCATCTTATGGATGATGTTCCAGAATTGTCATGGTACTTGCTCCTATGGATCAATTTTTGTCATAGTTCGACATCGACATTGAGATATACATACCTTCCAAATTCTTTCATCATCTATTTCCCTCTTATGGGGGACATTTCTAATGTATCTATGTGATGGATGGTTTATTTGGTGGGTCTCATGGAGTCCTCCATCTTTCATCACGTGATTGCATTTTATTTTTGGGGAGGAGTTTTGTCCCACTTGGTTTTCTCTTTTTCCCCATTATGATATTTATTTTGCATTGCATACATACATGGGTACCTAACATTTTCTTGTAGTAAGGATCCATTCATGCTTTCATACATCCATCCTTACATTATTTGCATGCTTCTTATTCTCCATAAGTTGCACTTAAGGGGGGTTTTGGTGTAATTAAATATTTAATTACACTTTATTAAGTTTACTTAGGCCCTAATTATGTTTTCTTTTTAGTTTTTTTCATCTTGCAACTCTATAAAAACAAGTTATCTCATGTAATTCATTATTCTTAATAATATTATTTGCATTATTATGCAATTTTCTCTTGCATGTTTATTTTTCTCCTTGTAGAATGTTAATCACAGGTTTTGCAGGTGATCTTGGTTTTCTTAAGTTTATTAGAAACTCTAACAATGACAATGTCATAGTAAGATGTTCAAAAGGATATTTAGGGTATCCAAAATGAGTTAATTGACTTGGATGAAAAGTTCAACACTGCAGATGATTTTGCACAAAAGGGAAAAATAAAATCCAAATAAAAAATGAGGCATAAGTGGGATATGACAAGGAATTTTCAGATTGATTGGGTGTCAAAGTACCCATTCATTAAACCAATGGAGAATGCAAACATAGATGAACCTCAAATAGAATGTAAGCGTAGGATTTTTAGTTGGAAATATTAAAGGGACAAGAAGTTGCAGCTAAAACTTGACACTAGAGAAAAAACATATCGGTAAATTTTGTGAAAAAAATCACTTCCAGAAAAGAAAAATCAGTGATAATATGGAAATCAAAGGAAAAATTTGCTCATGTTAAGCACACTCTAGAATATGATGTGCATATGCAAAGAAGGTGAAGCTTGCTAAATGTGGAGGTTTAGTTCAAGCCCAATTTGGAAAGATAATGGGAGGAGCACAAATGCAAAAAAATGTTCAGTTGAGTGTTGTTTTTCATATTTTGATAAGAGGGTATCCTACATAAACTACATAGAATATTTTTTTTTTGGAAATTCCTAACTTTCCTAGCACACATTGGCCAACAAACTATGGACAAGAATGAGAAAGTTGTCTTGCTGAGGTGAAAAAATAAGATTTACAAGAAAAAATAAAAGAGTCAACCTTTATTGCATTATCTTTAGATGAAGTTATTGTGGTAGATAATACTTCTTGGGTATGTATGCATGTGTATACTATAAAAAAACATGTCCAATAGCTTCATATACTTTGTGTTTATAAAATAAATGAGAATTTGATATCACAAAATTTATTTAAACTAGTTAAGAAATCTTTGAATGAAATTGGAGGTATAGATGACTTCATTTTTTCCAAAAAGTTGTTGTGTATATGAGTTGACAAGGATTCAATAATGCAAGGTCATATGAATGGTCTTTGGATAAAGTTACAAACTACTTATTCACCATACATTATTTTCATTTACTGCATGGCCCCCCAAATCAATTTAGCATTTAAAATTGTAAGAAAGTTTCCTTCAGTATCAAAAGTTGAAGATTTAATCCACAAGCTCTACTCATACTTCTTTCAAAGTCCCAAATGGTTTTCAAAATTTCAAAATTTTATTGAGGAAATAACTATAGGAAACATCATTCCTAAGGATGTTGATACCAGATGGATCTCTTTGCATAGATCATCACAAGTTTTTTAAGAATATCAATCATTGATTGAATTAATACATGAATATCACCACACAATAGACATATCTCTTGACCTCTTCTATAGTTTAAGTGATATAGATACACTCTTAACTTTATCTAGTCTTCTCCCCTGCTAGAAGAAATGAACAATCTTGTGAAAAATACCCTTGAAAGAATTATATATATTAAAAAATGTAGTACACTATGAAGAATGACATACCTCACACTCAATAATATATATCTATTAGATTACTCATTTATAAGTCCAAAAGTTTGTGCTTGATAGTTCTTTACAAATGTGAACAATCCTAATAATTTTTATAGTTTAATGCAATTGAAAAGTTATGTATCTTTGTATGTGGATTTGAAAAATCAATGCACTATTGTACAATGGTAAGATGCTCTACCATATAAGTAACCTTTACAAAGGAATATTTTCACAACATTATTAATTATGTAAGTACTACTTTAAAATATATTGTGAAATCTCTTTATTAAGATATTATAGAATGATTCCCTCAAGATGAATTACTTGAAACCATGTCTATTGTGCATCCTCAGTTTTGGGTCCATCGTCAACCAAACAATTACCATAGGAGGATAAAGACCTTGAATGATCATTTTTCTAAAAGTTCAAAATTCAATTGATAGAAAATAGAAGTAATTATAAGTGAATCTGACCTTGTAGAGAAATTTGGTCATTTTGGAACAACTATGATTGAACAGTTTGATGTCATTAAGAGCCCATGCAAGTGGAATCAATAAAGAATCTTTGGGAAACCTTAAGTTAGAGAAAAATATTGCTTGATTCAATATTGGAAAATTTCAAACTTGTTAACTTATGTCAAATTGTGATATTGGGGTTAGTGGAGGATGAGAGAGTTTTCAGTGCATTCGGGTTTTTGAAATTAAAGTTAAGAAATAAACTAGACAATAATTTAGAAAATTTCTTGAGGATGTATACAATTAGGTATGATATTCAAAATTTTCCTTTTCTTTTTCCTTTTGAAAGGACATTCATTATCTAGAAATCCATATGTGATTTAGAAGAGGTTTATGTAACACTTCAAAACCTTAGTGGCATAAATGATGACACAATGAATAAAACATGTATTGGTAATGTTTAGTTGCAATTAATTAGATGTATGCAGAGCGAATAAAATGAAGAACAGACTCATAGTCAAGATGATTCTCAATATCGTGGTTAGAGTGAGGTCATGAATTGGAAAATAGAAGGGATTTAGTAGTTACTAAGTATTCATACTATATTTCATGAATCATATTCCAAATTACCATTGATGATATTTTATATCATTTTCCATGAATCATTTTGAACAAATTAATGTACTCCTATTTTCCATTATTCCAATGTAAAATCTAAAATTTAAACATTATTTTCAAATTAGTTAATATTTATTAAACACATAAATTTCAATTTCTATTTGTTAATTAAAATATTATTAATAATATTAAATATTTATTGTATCATACTGATAAGTTTTACATGCACTCAATAATTCAACTCAGTACTTGATAACAACATTATCATATATAACACCAATAATTATTTGTGTATCCAGAAGTAGAAACCAATATTTTTTTTAATTGACCAATTCAATAATACGAATTATTTGAAGATATAAATGAATTTTAGTTTTGTATTGATTTTCAAATGAAGAAATACATAAAAGTAATACAAAATCTTGCTAAAAAATAACTCTACATAGGGCTAAGTTGGAAACTATATTATTAAATCATTCTATTAGTTTTTGTAGCATGCTCCACTATCCATTTGATGGAAGTGCATTTTTTTCTAACTAATAATATCTAACTTGAAATTTTTTTAATAATTCATAACTAAAATTAGAACTTAACTTGAATGTTTCAATCAAAATTGCATTCAGGGTTATCAGTGGTTTGATGGAATCTAAAAAATATTGCCTTATTTGGATTATGAGGAAACTAATCCAAATCAAACTTACTTCTATCCTCCATATTCTTTTTGAAAGAATCATTTCTAATGAATCACTCCATTGTGTCAAAAGCCAACAACAAACCGAGCTTTATCAAGTTCTCTACCTTTTAATGTAACTTCTAAATATTCTTTACAACCTGATCTAAAAATTTCTTTGTTTCATGTAGTTTCAATTTTTTTTGAATGATAGATGACGCCTTTATTGAGAAATTAATCTAGTCATGAATTCCTTTAGATATCAATTCATTCTCACTGTATTTGTAGACTATTTGCAAAATTTTATTTGCAATTTTCTCTCTTGAGTTAATGTTTCTATTGTCAATTATGTATTTTTCGAGTTTCCTATTATGTACTTTTAGAGAATAAATTAATTCAAATAATTCACACAATTGATAAGTCATCTACATTATTTCCTCCCAAATCTTTTGTTTTATATCCCTCATTTTTTATACAAAATGCAATTAACCTATTTTAAGAAGACTTTATTTCATTTTTTTTCTAGTTGAGCTCTAACATCAATCTTTTAGTTTTTATTCTCTGTTCCTTCATTTCTTGTTCCCATAGTTTTTCTCTTTCATTTTTTAGTATAGATTGACTTATAATTTATTTGTTGATACATTTCCTTTTTCTAGGTTTTGTTTAAAATTTTTTGAAGTGGTTTTTCATCATCATATTTCTTGATGCTCTCATATAACCTTATTTAGTTCATTCAAATTTAGTTTCACCATTGTATATTCATCATATTTTCTTGTATATGTAAAAATATATTTATTTTTTCTAGTTCATTTATCTTGTTATCTATTGTGTTTCTCTTTTCTTTCTCATTTGATAGGTATACTTGTAACTTTTCTATTTGATTATGTAATCTATTTTTATCTCTCTCTCTCTCTCTCTCTCTCTCTCTCTCACTTTAGCAATGATGTGTAAACCACTTCATTGATTTTTCTATACATTAATTTTGTTGGAATTTTTCCATTGAGAATAATATTTTGAATACTTCTCACATCAAATTCAGAGTGGTGCATTTGATTATCTAATTTATTTTAAACTTCAGGAATAACAATCATGTACTCCATGTTTTCTATATTTGGTTAAAATGAGGATAATACCCTAGTTATTATAGGCTCTAAAATTACAGTAGATGTAATCTTTATCATTTTCTTTCCATGTTCTTTATTCATTTTTTATTTCTTTATAAACTTAGCATTGTAATAAAAAACTATGGCCATAGACATAATTGAATGCTTGAATGATGAAGGAGTACTTGCAGTGATTGGAAAACCTTTGATTATCTGAGACCGAGGTTGAGGATTATCCATTCTTAATATAGTCACACTAATAATTTGGAGGGGTGCCTTTCGAAAATGGAAATAAATCCTTTGGGGTGTATTGTCACTTTATGTGTCCCCTTTTATTTCCCATAAGTTATAACCAATCTAAGAAATCTTAATGGATTTTCCACGATCTAATTTTCCTTTGGTAGTTGTATTATTCCTTCACCAAGCTTCAATCAAATACCTATTTGAAAAATCTCAAAAAATATGGCTAACTAGTAGCACTTTTCTAAATTTTTGACTCTCTACTTGTTCCAAGCCCCAAAAAGTTGTAATGTGTTGTCACATTTTTAAGAGTATAAGAAAAATACACTAGGGTTGTGCAAAAACCCTAAACAATAGTGAAGTGTTTGCACTTTATTTCTGATTTTGTGTTTACTTGTTGGCCAGGTTCTCGGTATCTTAAGTTCTATTCGATTCCCCTTTTATTAATTAGGTTACCATCTCCTATCCTTGGCAACCATTTACAACATTTTACATATGTGAAAATTAAATAAATTAAGTGTTTTGTGCATATTACTTATCTACATGGCCCATTTTTTAACAAGCAATGGGTTTCTAATGGTTTTCACAATTTCACGGGATCTTTATTGTAGAAGGAAGTGATAGCTACAGACTCATGGAAAAGATGGCATCTAGCAATGTTTCATTTGGTTTTATGCATCTATGAGTCTAATGAGGTACCCATTAATGGTTACACATGAGTGGAAATGCAACATGTGGCCTTATATTCTTTTGGTTTCACATATCGATGGGTCTAATAAGGTGGGCCCCTTTTCAAGCTATGGACTCATGAAAAAAATGACCTTTGGTGAAATTTCATTTAGTTCTATGCATCTGTGGGTCTGATGAGGCAGGCCCCATTTCAATCTATGGACTCCTATAAGAATGACATGTAGCCTTGGAGCTGATGTATCTCACCTTTTCAAAGCTCTCTATTTTATGGGCCCGTGCGTTTGACATGGAAAGTCAAGGGTGATGTGGATGACCTCATTGGTTTGATTTTTCAAAGCACATTAACTTCCAAATCATAAAATTTCAAACTTGGCCAAGACAAATGAGAATCATTGATCTTACTCATGTTTCTAAAGATCAATGGCTCATATTCAAACTTGAAGAATAGATAGTGAAATGCTCATGTTTCATGCAAATAAGCAATAATGGTAGAAATAACTATTTTCTACCAGATTTAATTCTTGAGGCTACACAGATGATTTTTTTTATATTTTCTACCAATTGGAAGTGGAAAATGGTGCCTATACTTCATTCATTGTTTATATACTTTTCTGTCAGAGGGTCGTCTCTAGCCATAATTTTTCTACAAATTTCATGAGGGTTTCTGCTCTTAATCCACAAATTCATCAATATGGAAGCATGCTTATTATATCAGGGCCTTTATGGAGATATTTTAGCTTAGGATTTGAGGTCTAGATGACTATACTTGATTTGCAAAGTCTTTGGCTAGGGTTTCCTAACTAGTCACCTACCCTATCTATCTCTTATGACTTGTAGATGATATAAGCACTTTTGTGCTCATTATATTGGTTATTTCTAGTTTCTCTAGCTGACACTATAGTTTTATGAATTCTACAAGTGTAAACAAGATTATGCCTTTGTATTAATGAAAGTTGTCATTTTACTTCTCTCCTTAGAATATGTTGTGTAGATCTCTCTTGCCTTCATGTCTAAGTGCATTTTTATCTTCTATATCTATATGTTGTTTTAACTATGTGTGTAAGTGATTATTGTGAATATTTTCTTTCTTCAAACATATTTTTAAATCCTAACATCTATATGTACCCCTTGAAGTTGATAGAGTAGAGAATTGTGTAAGTCCTTTTGACTATTTATATTGATTCATTGTGCTATTTGAAGAAGGAAGAAACAACTCTAATCTAGGTGTATCACCTACCCTTCCAATTTTATGTAGTTATTTATCTCCCTTTTCCTCTATGAGTTGGTAGAATAGGAATAATGATAAGATTTTATATATTGGGTTGGACCAACATATCTTCACCTAGTTTAGAAAAGGAAGCTAACCTTCCTTGAAGATCTAACCTCAACTACAAGGTTCTACACCTTGAGGTTATTTCCATTGTGTCATTGGAATGTTAAGTATATGTTTAGTAGGGTACAATTTCATGTGACAATAGTTTTTGGAAATCCCAATGGGACTGACTTAATGAGCCTAAAGTCATTTTGTTAGAATTGTGAAACAAGCATAGAACCATGAGCCATAGGATCAAATAACAAATAAATACACCTTTCACACAAAAGATCTATAGATAATATATGCAATATTCCTCAACAAGTAAAAGCTATAGAAGAAAGATACTCTCAAGAAGATATGAACGCTCCAGATAATTGTAATGAGGGTTGAGTGTTTATAAGAGAAAAAACCTAAATGAGAAAGGGATTAGATCATGACAAGTGCCAACATCACACGAGATGAGACATAATGATCTAATATTAGCTCAACTAATAAAAAATTAAAACACTCCCAAGTTTAGCTTAAGAGCATGGGAATAAATTAGACTGATAATTAATTAAATATTAATTAATTATTAGCTAATGCATGATAACTCTAAGACCCCCCTTAATATAAACTTAGGGAGTAGCTAAAAACCCTAAAAAAGTAATACATGATGGGCCCCAACAAACAAGGCCATGTAAGGTACCCATATACAAACAAAATATCTCTATAATACAGAGAAATGGAGAAAACCTCATGGAAAAAACTTTACTCCAAAAAGAGATGAAAGCCAACTGAAGGACTGAAGAAGCCTCCAAACAATATAGTGTTCTAAAAAATAGGAACATGTAGAACATCTAGAAGCATGAAGCTATTGACTACTATCGAAGATGAAGGATAGAGTTTTGAATGAAGAACCTCTAGAAATAGGAATGCAAGAGTGTCCATATGGTAAGTGATCCATCTCATTGAAATGCATGTAACTAGCCACTAATGTAAAATGCATCCAAAAGTACATAGGAAAAAATACTATATACATAGCTCACTCCAATGTGAAACCAAGGAAGCATTAGCACCAACACTAGAAACCCCCCCATAATGTTGAAAAGGGGAGATCCATGACATGAACACTGAAATTGTGTGAAACCAAGAAGTGCGTGTAGGAGAAACAACCTGCAAATACAAGGGTGTGGAAACTAATGCACACACACATGAGGAAAAAATACTAAGATTCACTATTGTCATGGAAGGGACACTCACTTGACAAAGGTTTGATGGAAAACCAAAGTCAAAACATCAAACCCCCATGGAACTTTATATCATAGTGCAAATTATAGACTAGAATGGCACTTTATCATGATGCATCTACATAATAAGAAGTGCATGAAAAAGATGTCTATAATGCCCAAAAATGACATAATACTAGAAATACATATAGAACAACCAAAAACGAGTCATCCCATGTAAATGAAAAGTTTCCAAGAGCTAAAATTTCCCAGTAATTCACCAAAGTGCGAAAACATAAAAAACCTTAATAAAATATACTTGGAGAACAATATGGAAAAATTGCATGGATGGAATTGAAGAGCTCTAAAAGATGGTTCCAATGCTGCTGTAATCACGAAAAATTGAGAAACTGGTAAAAATTTACAAGCTCGGGACTGAAAACAACACCTTTGACTTCAATAGGATATAAAATGCACTAGTAGAAAAATAAAGCAATGAGACCCAACGAAACCAACTTTCTGATGATATCTTGTTTGCAAAAAACAATATCGTATGCCCACGTTATGGCCAAAAGAAAAAAACCCTTTTAGGGCACAAAGGGGGTCAAAGGGGCCATATGGTATAGTCCGTACCACTAACATTAGTAGATCATCATGCTGATAGCAGCAGAATATTCTACAAATATTCCCTTTCACCAGAAAAAATATCGGCCTCCCTTGAAAAAATGATTGACGAAATATACTAAAAAGATGACGAAATATTCCAGAAAAACCTCAAAAAATGTTCTCCGGTCTAGGAAAAATGATACACAATGGAAAGTTGCAACGCATGTTGAGAATGGGAGTTCATCGCCGATAAATTTGAAGCAAACTGAAAATAATTTGTGAAGGGTGCGAAAAAAATGTACTACCCATCGAAAATACATAGGCCACAAATTTTGATCGCCGTCAGGAAAAATAAAGATCGCTGTAAAAAAATAGGGTCCATAAAAAAAACTAGAGATTTCGTCGAGAAAAAGAGAGAGACGGCATAAAAATTGTCACTAGGTTTAATGGAAAGTTTCCAGTGGATTGTACAACGTCGACATGGGTACAAGGGGGCCCACAGGCTGTAATGACCTACGGGTACTTGAAAAACCCTGCCCCCAAAAACTTCAAATTTTCCCAAACAAAAAAATGTGCCTAGCCTTTAAAAGGATTTTTTGATTTAAAAAAAAATCCCAAACAGATGCTTTTAAAAAAAAAAGGATTGTGTGCACAAATTTCCGTACAAGGGTTGTACGGGCCTCTATATAAAAAAAATTGCCTTAGAGAATTTTGACATAGATTTCGGCAATTTGACAAGTAATCTTAAGGTTTTTGGGCCTTTTGAGGGCGATGGAAACCTCCGTTTTGGCTCAAAATGCACCAAAAATGCAGCTACCCTCCAAATTCAGAAATAAAGCAACTGCTTA
This sequence comes from Sequoiadendron giganteum, assembly GCA_007115665.2. Classification (NCBI taxonomy): domain Eukaryota; kingdom Viridiplantae; phylum Streptophyta; class Pinopsida; order Cupressales; family Cupressaceae; genus Sequoiadendron; species Sequoiadendron giganteum. The sequence goes on along the minus strand of CM021106.1, from coordinate 593,896,847 downwards.
AAACCTTCGTAGATCTAGCGTTAGGAATCCAAATCAGGTGAAACAAAAGGAAAATTCGACTTTCTCGACAACTCCTAATCCAACGGTGAGGTCATTCTCACACAAAAATGTACCCAAAAATTGCCCCTCCAAAATTTGCAAAAATGAAAAGGGGATTCAGATTTGAAGCCTGTAACCCTCGTTGAAGAAATAAAATCTCATAAATCGAGAAGGGGTTCACTGAATCCATGCTCTGATACCATGTTAGAATTGTGAAACAATCACAAAATCAAGAGCCATTGGATCAAACAATAAACAAATACACCTTCCATGCAAGAGATCTGCAAACAATACATGCAATACTCCTCAACAAGAAAAAGCTACAAAAGCAAGAGACTCTCAAGAAGATATGAAAGCTCTAGATAATTACAATGAGGGTTGAGTACTTACAAGAGAAAAACCCTAAATGAGAAAGGGATCAGATCATGACAAGTGTCAACATCACATGAGATGAGACATATGATCTGATATTAGCTCAACTAATAAAAGCATTAAAACGCTCCTAAGTTTAGCATAAGTGCATGAGAATAAATTAGAATAATAATTGAAAGGTAAATGTATTCTTAGCTAATGCATGATAACTCTAACATATTCTACTAAGAAAGTGGTGTTGTTCTCAACATTTGTAGCCTTGAAGAGGCATTCAAAAAGGCACCTAGTGACTCTATAGTCAAAGTTTGATGACTTTGTAGCAACTTAGTAGTCTTGGTTCTAGATTAGAAATTCAAATTCATGCCCAAGATTTAAATAAGGGCATCTTCTAGAGGTAATTTTCAATACACTCAACTATCATTTTCTAATTCTAGAAGAAATAAACATTATTTATCACTATTAAGGAGAATTAGAGGTTTCATATCCTAGATCTTAGTCCACACCTCCATTCAGTAGAGTACTTCAACCTAGAACTCTTACCACCTAGATAAACATACCATTATTCCATATGGGTGTCCCTAAAAATAAAATAAAATTCACATTTAATGGTGGTATCCCTCTTGTGTTATCCCAAAGGGATGAAATACAAGTGAGTTTTTAAAAATATATTCTTTATGTCACTGGTGAGACAACCATTACTCCAATAGAACACATTCAGGATGTGGCCAATATATGATCTATACAAAATATCATAGAAGAGAATGTGGTTGTTAGATTAATCCTAGCCACATCCTTGAAAGGAAAATAATTACAATAGTAAAAAGGTTTGTAGCCTAACTCCATTCATAAATAGGATGAGTTAGGTGAAAAGATATGTGAACAATTTGAAGACAAGAGTGGTCACTTGTCCTTAGTGGAGTAGTTGACAAACATTTTAAGAGGGCACCCCATGAATCCATGGGAGATTTCAACTTCAAATTTTGGAAGAATTGGGATAAAATCCCTACCTTGGTGAAGCCTTCTCCCAATCATGCCTTCATATACTACTTAATGTCTCTTAATAGTGATTTGGCTATTATGAAAAAGTCTATGGGTGGGGTGACTCTACCAAACACATGAAATTTCCATCAAGGAAAAAAAAAATGTCTAATGCAAGCTAGGTAAATAGCTTCAAGGCCACCAATTTCTCTCTATTCCTAGATTTTCTTCCTCAACAACCCACATTGGCTCCTATTCAAAGCCATCTATTTCTGTTGCACCTTCAAATAAATTGCATGAAAATATTTATCCTTATTAAAAGATTTGGGTAATAAGTTAGTGAAAATAGAGAGGCAACAAATTCAAAATAGTATACCTTATCAACCTTAAAGTCAAAATTATCAACAAAATAGGTAGCCATATCAAGGGATAAATCAATGGAATCATGTTACACCCTTGAATAGTGTGAATTAAGCCACTACTAACACTTCAAAGGCTCTTGTTCCAGTTCAAAACTACTAAGATCAAGAACATGATTAGTGTTACCCCTACAACCAACCACATAACCAAAATGCTTGTCAAATTGGGGAGTTTGTACAAATTCTAATGGTTCAAATTAATCCTCAACTTTAGAACATCAATCTGATGCAAACCAAGTAACTTCTAGTAGAAAAGATCACATTCTAGGAGAATCTACACTGGTCAGTTAGTATGAGGCAATTTTTTTGGTCTAAACCAATTAAGTGTTGATGTAGTGGCCTAGAACACACTTAGGTTAAAGAAAAGAGAAATGGATAAGTTATATCTTCCATAATTGTTCAAGTATCAACCTACCAACCACCCCAGGCCACTACAAGCTCTAGTATAATAGGTATGACAATTGTGTTATAACCAAATTAGACTATTGTTAAGGGAAATAAAGAAAAGGAACAACCACACGTCATCCAATCAACAAGGTTGGACCTTTCTATTTCAAGAGTTTCACCTAAGGTTATTACATATCCTTTCAATATAGTTAATCAAATAAAGAATTTTAACCTAAATTCCACCATGTGGGAGGCTTTATCCATTGCATCTCAAAGTTATTAAATACAAAAATATTTTGAAGGGCTCAAGAAGCTAATTGATATGCCAAAAAAAGAAGGAACTACTCCATAAACCAACCTTATGCAACCCAAAGAAAAGGGGAATTCAAGTATAATCAATAATCTAGCCCCTTTTTATTTGTCCCTAATTATTGGAGATCATATAGTACATAATTGTAGGATTGATTCAAGGTCTAGTGGCTCTGTTATATGAAAAAGGGTAGTTGATCTCCTTGGAATTAAGTATGAACATGTGGCTAAGGGAGTTGTGCAATTGGCTGACATTGTTATCAATATAGTTGGGGTCATTAAAGATTTAAAATTGACCTTGCATGTATGCCCTAGCTGCACTATGTTACAAGACATTTCAGTCATAGACCTCACTGCCTTCTTTGCTATCTTTTTATCCAGAGAATTCACTTCTAAGATAGGGGGTATCTATCTTATTATTGGTCCCATATGCTATTCAAAAAATGTTATAGTACCAAAGTGACCATCAAAGATGAACCCTTCACTCCTAGCCCCATAAGTATGAATTGTACATTACACAATAAAAATGAAGAGTGTAATATTTGTGAATCTGCTACTCTTCTGAAGGAGGCTCTTGATTGTTTTCTAGATGAATGGGGTAATTCATTTTAGTTTGATCCACTCAATGAAGTAGAGGAGACTGGTCTTGGAACTTACTATATTCATGAAGAAAATAATCCTATTCCCTAATATCATGAAAGCTCAAGAAGATCTAGAGAGGTTGTGGTAGTTGTTTTTGATGGCTCAAGAAACAAGAATGGTTTAGGTGCCAGTGTAATAATGGTATCCCTAAGTAAGGAGAAGTATTACTTCTCTTTCAGACTTTAGCTTAGTTGCACTAGCAATGTGGTTGAGTATGAAGCCATCATCCAAGGTCTCCAACTTCTACAAAAAAAAGGAGCAAGAGGAAAGACATAAACAATTGGACTTTTATGGTATCCCTAGATACCCTAATCAAGATTCTAATGAAGTAAGGTCATATCTAGCAATATTTTATAGAAATCATGTTGTGACATATGAAGAACATCTCAATTTTTTTAAAAATCTAATAGATTATTTTGAGGTGGAAGATGAGGATGTGTTATTGAATATTTTTTATGCAATCACTGACTAGTGAAGGGTGCTGGCAAGAAGTTGAGTCCACTTTTTGGCCATTTAGTGGAAGTGTTTTCCTTGATTTTCAGAATTCGACATAGTTGAACTTAAAATTTGAAGCACTTAGAGATGGAATCTTGGAAAAAGTCACTAATCATAAACTCACTGAAGCACGTTTTCCATTATTTTTTGTAATTTTTTATTGAATAATTTTTTTTGTTAATTTTTTATTGGCCATATTTGGTGTTTTGAAAAATCGCCATGTACGTCACACATAAGATGACCTAAACTTATCATTTTTTGATTTTTTTAAAATTGGAAAGAATTGTCTGAAGTACGCTTTCGTGCAATCCATTTGTCAAAAAATTATGTTAATCAAAAGTTATTAAAATACTAAAAAACCTTGATAATTCAGGTTTATGGACCTATTTCCTTAGAAATTAAATGAAAAATAAAAAAATAAATCTAATTGTAAAAAAAATACATATTTGGAATCTACACTGTCTCATCTATAATGGGTTTTAATTTTGTCAAAAAATTCTACAAAAATGTCTTCAACCGTATGCCCAAAGTCACTATTTTCTTGTGAATTTGCTAGGACCTTCAACTTGCAGGTCAAACCAGGTCTAAGGCCTAGGTTTGGATCCCCAAACCTTTTCTCGAACCAAAAAAAAAAGCACAAACCCGACCAAAAATTCATATTTTAAAAAACGGGATCCCGTTTTATAAAAAAATATTTGTTAATGCTTTTATGAAATGGGATCCCATTTTGAAAAGTTGAAAATGGAAAAGTTTTGAAAATGGGACCCCATTTTCAAAACTTTTCAAAAATGGAAAATTTTCAAAATGAGATCCCATTTTTTGATTTTAGGCTTGGGATCCTAAACCTAAATGGGATCCCGTTTTTAGAATACCGATTTTTGTTTTTCTGGCTAAGCCAAAAACTTCCACATTTCATGGACTCAACTTCTTGCACCTACCACGAAGCTAGATATTGGTATACAAATCTACCGAATGTAAGCATAGGATTATGGGATGATTTCAAAAGAATGTTCATAGAGTGGTATGGGGATAAAACTAACCCAAGATTTTTTATAAATGAGTTTACTAGCATCAGTAAAGGTTTAATAAATCACTGTCAAAATTCAATGCTAGATTCAATAGAGTGTTCAATGAAATTCCACCATACATCAGATCTAATGAGTCTATGTGCCTGGTTCTATATTTTAATGCATATTACCCAAATATGTGTTATGAATTGAGGGATAAGAATCCTCAATAGTTAAGGGATGCATTTAATATTTATACTCACATTGAAAATATTAAAAAATCCTCAAGAAAAGTGAACAAAAGAGATGATGTTAAAATACTACAAATCCCTAAGGGACATCAAAATAAACCATCCAATTTTGAAGAAAAACTGTTGAAATGCACAAGACAATTGAGAGGGGGCGGTGAATCAGTTGTGTCAAATTCTTTACTTAACTTAATTAATTCCACTTTATCTCCAATCTGTTGTTAAGTGTGAACATGAAAATGTAGATAACAGAAACACAACACTAGAGACACCAGATTTATGTGGAAAACCCAATGAGGGAAAAACCACGGTGAGGATTAACTCACAATATAGTAGTAATGCAATATTGGATACAAAAGGCTCACTACTAGAGGGATCACTACCCAAATACAAAGGATCACTACCGAGATCGAGGGCTCACTGCCTTAGGACTCACTGTCCAGAAAGAGAGGCTCACTGCCTACATACAATACAAAGAAATAGATAATAATCCACCACTAGGAGTTCCACACACTTCACAGCTTGATCAAAAGATTATGAATACAATGAAGTATTGTTGCCACAATTTTCTCTTCCACACTCTACTTTTCGCACTTGTTTACACACCCTTCTCTTGATCAGATCGAATGATGGATGGATATGAAATTCGCTACAACTTGACTTGTATTTATACCATATTCAACCTCAGGAACATTCTCCAAGGTCGGCTATACAATTTTATTTCACAAATTCAAACTAGGTCGGCTACTCAACATTCCCACGATGGATAAAAATGTGAGGGGACCAAATACATATTTAATTTAGGACCTAAACAACATGTTGGATCACACACACGCTTTCTCAAATTGATGCAAAGGCATAATGTACCATGTAAACACTAGGTCGGCGAAACCTAATGAAAATACAAATGATATTTGAAGTACGTGCATATTTAGCAAGATAAACACACACGGATTGCTCAACACACTTCACCAGTCATTTTACCATCTTTGAGAACAACTCAGATACATCCACAACAACTTCAACAAACTTTATTTGTAGAGAACACTTCACCAGTTCAACCGAGACACCTAGCAAAAACATAGAGACTTTGGAGCAAGTCTTCCAAAGAGCCAAACCACAAGAAACTTTGTTAGAACACATAATCCACCAGAAAGCATAATCTCCCAGATCCGCAAGATCTGAGGCTAAATATCAGAGGATTGCGGAGCCAAAACATTTCTCCTAGTTAATAACTAGATAACTCTAACAAACCAGTTCACACACCGGTGAACATAACTTCTCCTCTCCATCGAACCAAAAGTTGAAACTCAGATATACAATCCATTTAAGCTTATGAACACACCTATAAATCTGTATAGGTATTGGGTCAACACATGAGAAATACAAACAATAATATCAGAGAACTCTCAAAACACACTTCAACACAACTTTCATTATTTCTCAAATTCTCTCAAAAGTATTTGGAAAAATCCAACTTACTCAACATGTATAGTGTTGACATCAATGACAACATTAATGAAAAAACCACAAAACACATCCATACTTGCAACAATCTCCCCCTTTGTCATTGATGGCAGCACATGATGTGAAAAACCATCAAAGACAACATACATGATTCTTAGAAGTGACAACTTGCCAAGCATAAAAGTTTCACATGATCCTCTCTCCCACATCCTACATGATTTTCAGAAGCGATAGCCTGCCAAGCATAAGATTGTCACATGATTCTCTCTCCCCCTTTTACATCAATGGAAAAGGAAATTCTTGCCATACAAAGCTCTATTGACTCCCCCTAAGGAATAAATCTACATCACATACTGCAACAATGCACTTCTCTACTCCCCCTGAGGAGTAGACCTCATTCATCAGTCTAGAACAAAAGAGTATATGAATCCACTGGACTGATACACCTCCATGTGCACTTAGTTCAAAGAAGGAGGGACCGAAACCCCTAACTTCCCTCTGAGATACTCAAAAGTATCCTTTGGAAGGGCTTTAGTGAATATGTCTACAACTTGTTCTTTGGTAGGTACATATTCAAGTCTAACTTGATTCCTCAATACCTTCTCCCTCAAGAAGTGATACTTGATAGATATATGCTTTTTTCTAGAATGCATCACTTGATTCTTTAAAATGTTTATAGCACTTGTATTATAACAATAGATAGAAGTAGGTTCATCACTTACCACGCCTATGTCCATCAAAGTCTGCTTCATCCAAACTACCTATGTACAACAAGATGCTGCTATAATATATTCTGCTTCTACAGTGGATAATGAAACTGAATCCTATTTCTTGCTCAACCATGAAACTAATCTTCCTCCAAGAAATAATGCTCCTCAACTTCTACTCTTGCAGTCATCTACACATCCTGCCCAATTAGCATTAGTGTAGGCATTCAAAGGGAAATCATTGTCCTTCAAATACAATAGCCCATAGTTTGGAGTTCCTTTAAGATATCTTAATATCCTCTTCACAACTTTAACATGTGCTTCCTTTGGTTCTGCTTGAAATACTACAACTAAACATACTACATGCATAATGTTTGGTCTGGTAATAGTACGATACAAAATTCCACCAATCATGGATTTGTACATGCTCTGATCAACTTTAGTAGATTCATCATCCTTACTCAACTTGTATCCAATTAACATAGGGGTACATACCAGTTTAGAATCATTCATCCCAAAATTATTTAACAATTCCTTAATATACTTAGATTTTGAAATGAATATCCCTTTGTCAGTTTGATTAACTTGAAGTCCAAGGAAGAAATTTAGTTCACCAATCATAGACATTTCAAACTCTTTTTGCATCTCTTCAGCAAACATCTTGCACATACCTTCATTTCCACCAAAGATAATGTCATCAACATATACCACAACTATCAGTATCTTGTCTTTCTCAACTTTGTAGTAAAGATTGTTATCTGCAAACCCTTTGCCGAATCCTTGCTTAGTCAAATATCTATCCAATCTAGCATACCAAGCTTTGGGATCTTGCTTCAATCCATATAATGATTTCTTTAACTTGCAAACCATGTCAGGTTTGTCTGACAGTGAAAAACCTTCTGGTTGCTCCATATACACTTCTTCTTCCAATTCTCCATTTAGAAATGCAGATTTGACATCCATCTGATATACTTTGAAGTCTTTATGAGCTGAAAATTCCAAGAACATCTGAATGGCTTCCATTCTTGCTATAGGTACAAAAGTTTCTTAAAAATATATTCCTTCAACCTATGAATATCCTTTATATACAAGTCTTGCTTTATTCCTTACTACTTCACCATCTTCATTTAATTTGTTTTTGAATACCCATTTAGAACCAATTACATTCTTGTTTGTAGGTGTAGGGACTAGTTCCCATGTCTCATTATTCTCTATATGCTGTAGTTCCTCTTTCATTCCTCTAACCCAACTTTCATCATCACATGCTTCATTCATAGTCTTAGGTTCTATCTTAGAAAGTAGGCACAAGTTTACCTCAACCACTTTGCTTCTTGTCTTCACTCCTTCACTTTTGTCTGCAATTATCTATTCCTCCGAATAATTTTTATGAACATATTTAGGAGTTTTAGGTGCAAGTTTAGGATTTTCTTCTTCTTCTTCACTTTGTTGTTTTTCTTTGTTTTCTTGTATTTGCACATAGATAGGTTCATCAGGTTCAACTTCAGTTATTTCCATCAGTCTTTACATAGCTTCATCAACCTTCACATTAGTACGTTCAATGATTTTCCTTAGCCTATTATTAAAACATTTGTAAGCCTTACTATTATTTGAATATCCAAGGGAAATTCCCTCATCACATCTAGCATCAAAATTTCCAAGATTTTCTTCATCTCTCCTAATGTCTACTTCAAAATACCTTAAAATATTTTACAGTAGTGGTCTTAGTGTTGTTAACTCTAACTTTAACTCTATTAAGAATGTAAACAATAGTGTGAATAGCTTCTCTCCAATACATATCAGGAACATTTGCTTCTTTCATCATAGTTCTGGAAGCCTCTTGCACAATCTGGTTCTTACTTTCTACAACTCCATTCTATTGCGGGGTTCTAGGAGAAGAATAATGTCTTTTTATACCATGTTCTTCATAGAATGCATTGAACTCACCGGATGTAAATTCTCCATCTCTATCAGATATCAAACATTTTATTCTTAGGTTTACCTCATTTTCTACTCTTGCCTTAAACACCTTGAATTTGTCAAGAGCTTGAGACTTTTCTCTAAGAAATGTAACCAATGTCATCCTAGAGTAATCATCAATTAAAAGCATAAAGTACCTGTCACCATTCATGCTTCCTATTCTTGTAGGACCACAGAGGTCTATATGGATTAATTCTAGCATTCCGGTAGATGATTGATCCTTTGTTTTAAAATTGTTCCTTGTTTGTTTTCCCATCTGACAACTTCTATAGATTGAATTTGAAGGCTTTATGATTCTAGGAAAATCTCTCACAACTTCTCTAGAACTAATCCTAACCAAATTATCAAAATTCACATGTCCCATCCTCCGGTGCTAGATCCAACTCTCACTGATCTAGGAAACAAAACATTGATCACCACCTTTGAGTTGATATATGTTTCCATGAGTTCTTCTTCTAGCTACAACAACAGTTCCAGATCCTTTTTTGATCTCACAAGTGTTATCTTGAAACACAAGCTTAAAACCTTTGCTGTACATTTGTCCAACACTTAAGAGATTATGCCTTAAACCGTTTACATAATAGACATCATCAGTGTTATTTTTTCCATCAAAGATAATTGTTCCTTTACCAACAATCTTAGCACCAAAATAATCTCCAAACATGACTATACCTCCATCATACTTCTCAAGTTTGGTAAACTTACTCTTATCTCTTGTCATATGATTTGAACATCCTCCATCAATTACCCAAAAGTCTTCATCCTGTCTGGCATGAAAAGAAATTACCAGAGTACCTTCTGATTGATTCTTCTTACACTCTAGACTAGGTTCTTTTGCAAACTTCTTTTCCAAGGCTAGAAACAAACATTCATCTTTGTCTTCCTCAAAGTTCAATTCATAATAAAAAATTCCTTCATCTTCCTTAACATAATACAACTTCTTGAACTTCCTATCCTTCTTATCCTTGTAATTATTTTTATTATCCTTATTCTTATTTTTTGTAGCTCTATTAGGACATCTTGATGCATAATGACTAATATTTCCACAATTGAAACACTTAAAAAGTAGCTTACCTTTGTATTTACTAATACCTTTCTTCAATCTCATGAAATTTACTTCCAAATCTTCTGCATCATCATCATCATCATATTCTATCTTCATGACTTTAAAGGTTGTTTCAGTGTTCTCCTCATCTCTTGCAAATTTTATCATCTCAAATGCAGTCAAGACACCAAATAAATGTTCCTTAGTGAATGTATTTGGATCATACCGTTCTTCAATTGCAAATACTTTGTCACTATGATTGTTTGGTAAGGTCATCAAGATCTTATCAATCATATCTTCACCCTTCATGGTACCACCTTGATTCTTGATTACAGTTGCTATAGTTTCAACTATTTGATAATAGTTTGCAATGTATTCTCCATCTTTCATTCTTAGATTCTCAAATTTTTGCTTAGTGGTTAGTTTCCTTGAAAACTTTACTCTCTCATTTCCTTCATAAATGTCTTTCAATTTTATTATTTCATTTGTAGTAGATAAAGAAATAAATTTTGATCTTTCAGTTTTAGATAAAGCACTAAAGATAGAAAACCTTGCTCTTTCATTTTCTTCAAAAGCTGCAACCTCATCAATAGAGGAAGGTCCAACTACTGGAATCATATACTTTGTCTCCACAGATTTCTAGGTATTAAAACTGAGTGAAATTATATAACTTCTCATCTACTCTTTCCAATCACTAATATCATCTCCATCAAACATAGGAAGCTACAACTTGTGCGCCATCTGATCTATCTCAAGTGGTTAAGCTTTTCACCAAGGAACTGTAGCTTTGATACCAATTGTTGAAATGAACAAGACAACTAGGAAGGGGGGTGAATCAGTTGTGTCAAATTATTTACTTCTTAACTAAATCAATTCCACTTTATCTCCAATCATTTGTTAAGTGTGAACATGAAAATGCAAATAACCAAAACACTATTGGGAATTTATGGCTCAACATTTTGGTTCTTCCTTGAAGGTTTGGTCATTTTTTTCTTGTTCCTTTCCTTTACTGCTATACCACTGTAGGGTTGCCTTGGTGGTGCTATTGTGCGATTTACTGCTTTACCGGGCCACCTTTTATCTCTCTAGTGGTTGGGTGGTGTTACTGCTTTACTGCGACAATCTTCTCTTTGCCTAGCGATAGCGCAGTGAGCGCCGATGACAACAGCAATTCTGAGTGGTGGTAACTGCCCTACCACATGGCTTGTTTTCTAAGCCATGGTGGGCATGGTAAACCATTGGTGGTTGGTTGGCAGCACTCTTCTGGTGGTTACTGCCCTACCGCGGTTGGTGTTCGGGGTGACTACGGTGGCCATGGTAAGCCGTTTGCGGTGTGGCCTGGCGGTTACCACCATATCATAGCCAGTGGAATGGCTGACCATGGTGGCCATGGTAAGACCTCAAATGGCCTGGCTAGCGGTTACAATCATACTATGGCCAGTGGAATGGTTGACCATGGTGGCCATGGTAAGACCGCCAACGGCCTGGCTGGCAGTTACCGCCATACTGCGGCCAGTGGAATGGCTGACCGCAGTGGTTGCGGTAAGACCGCCAACGGCCTAGCTAGCGGTTACTGCCATATCATGGCCAGTGAGATGGCTAACTGTGGTGGCCGTAGTGAAACTGCTCGTGGTCTGCCAAGGCGTTTACCGCCATACCGTGAGGCAATGCCATCAGGGCTATAGTAGCGCAATAGGAGCTCGGATGAGCTCGAAAATCAGTTGACCGAGTTGGATCGGTTTGACTGATTGTCAGATGCAATTAGGGAATGGATGGTGGCCACATGGCTTGGCTCAGCAGGTTGTTTGGCTAAAACCCAAAAGTAGTTATTGTTGCTGACTCAGGGTGGCAAACAGGAACCTGATTAAGGCAAGAAGTTATTGCCTGGGTGGCTTGATGTAAAGGAGATTTGTGCAGATCGGATGCGTTCTTGGCTGTTCAATGCATGAACCTGAGGGTCAGTGATCAGTTGGTTCATTGAATGTGATGTATGGCTCGGTCAGAGATATACATTAATATATGAAAACCAAACAGGCGGCAGGGAGGAAGAGAGCCATTGACAGAGGCAGAGAGATGGTGAGTGTGTTCGAGTAGTATGCTAAGGCATTGTAACTGCGAACACACGGTCTCTTGTATTTGAGCAATGTGAACCTGTTGTGAGGCCTTAGGGCTATGCTAGCCAAGAGGCTGGTTGTGATAGTCTGTTATGAGGACCTGAAGGGAATCTATGTAGTATGACAGATGTAATTGTAACTACATAAAGGTTCTGGTTTTGCTGCTTTCCTATATTCTCCTATTGGACATGATGTAACACTCCTACAAGAGCATAGCTCTATATGTTTGTATTGTAATCCTTTTACTGAATAATACAATCTGAGCTGAGTGTTTTGGAGGGTGGGGTTTTTTACCCAAAAGGGTTTTCCCCACGTATATCTGTGTGTCAATATTGCTTTGTCTTTCATGTTTATCTGTTTATGTTGAATTTGTTATTGTTATGCACTTACTTTCCTTAGAGGATCAATGGGGGATCAACTGTGCCTGCTTCCAATTTATGGCATAGTTATTTTGTGTCTTTGGAGTGATTTTGAATTGAAATCACTAAGGCACTGTTGTCTTAGATGCCTATCTTGATGACAGAACCGAAGCCTTATCCCAACAAGTGGTATCAGAGCTAGTAGCTTGTTGCTCATGATACCAATAAGTGGTACCAGAGCATGTTTGTAGGAGGTCAAAGCTTGATGATACCAATAAGTGGTATCAAAGTCTTCTCCTGGTTGCTGAAGTTCTGAGATTTATCTTGTGAAGATTTCTTAGCCTGACAAGCTTGAGGAAGTTTGGAGAAATCAGATGGTGATTGATCCTTCGATGAGTGGAAGTGTGTGCTTCATTGATTCAACACAATTTTGAAAGATGCTAGAGAACTATGGAGTTAATCATGTTGTGGCAATGTGATATGAAGCTCCTGGCTAGCAGCAAAGGGCGTGAGATCCGTTCATGGTTGTGTTGCAACAAAGCATGGTGTTCTTAGTGGGCGTCTATGTGAGAGGCTCCCTGGCGGTATGGAATTGCTTCTGTTGCTGATCAGCTATGGAGAGGTGTGCTTTTGCTGGGTGTTTTTTGACTTAGCATTGAAGGCAGTTTCTCTAGTGCTCTGATTGCATGGAGGCTATGGAGTGACCTTGGTGGTCTAAAACTTCTAGATAGCCTGGTTCTCTTTTTCTTGTGCATGACTGTGGTGTTGGAACTAGTCTGAAATGGACCTGTTGTTCATGTGTGCCTGTTTCTTGCACTTGCATGGTTCAAATTCATGTCTTTGGCTCTGAAGGTTTTGTGTAGATTTTCCTAATAAGTCTATGACACATATTCATGTTTCTTTTCATTGTTCTGGTTAACTGTGATGGTTGTGTGCAGACTCCTAAGTCATCCAGATGAGCAACAAATATGGAGATGCGTGGGTGTTCTGGAAACACTGTGGTTTTGCATGGTCAAGTAAAACTTGTGGTTTGTGGAGCTGCTGTCTACTATTTTCTAGATCCTGGTTTGGGGTATGACTGGATGAGATAGCTGTAGTTCAACTAAACTTGAGGAGGGTTTCTTCTCTACATGAGAATGTTGGTATGTGTTTTTTTTATTCGGCATTTCTTGTGGTGGTGCTTGTGGGCTTCCTAGACTATGGTGCTTGTGTTGTGGACGTATTTTGGCAAGTCAGATCTATTTTTTGATTTGGTGTTTGAGTCATGGTTGTCTACATGGCTGGTCTCTTTGAGATCTCAGTTTTGTAGTTTGGCAGTGTGATAATAGATTTGCAGGGTTTTTCATTTAAAGTGGATCTCCGAGTTGTGTGGTGTATAGACTAGCTACCTATTGAATGTTGTGGGATAACTCAGGAGTGGACTGTCTATATCCATGTGATTGCTTCTGTGATATTACAGATCTATTAGTTGACCTTGTTTGTGGTCACTTGTGCATTGGCGTGGTTGTTTGAGATGAGAAGGTGAATGGCAATCTGAGTACCTGAATAGTCAGTTATGGGAACCTAAAGCATGAGAAACATGATGTCATGGGGAGCTTGTTGCACTGGTTAAGTGTAAGCTTTTGAAAATGATTGTGTGGCCAGTCATGGTGCTTGGAAAGTTTGGTGTCATGTTGCAGTGGGAGCTGTAGCAATGACTGGTGTCCTTCTTTGGTGTTGTAGTTGCTATGTTCTTTTGCATCTGCGTGTTTTCTATTTGAGTGTGTACAACATCTTGGAGCCATGGAAGACATTGTTTGTTTTGGCTGAGTTGCAGGTGGTGCTTGAAAGGTGATATTGGTTTTGGTTTAGAGTTGTTTGCTTTATGTCATGGTATACTCTTGCTTGTGCATTAGAGTTTTGGCATGCTGCATTGGCTCTTGAGACCATGGATAGTTCACTTGAAGCTTGGTATCTCCTAATGGGGATGTGTAGATCATGGTGTCATGATAAGTTCCTATTCTAGTTTTGGAGCTTTGATAGTGGTCTAGGGTTTCTCTATGTTTTGAGTGCATTGGTCATACGCTGGAGGACTTTATGTTTATTGCAGTGATGCAGTTTGGAGTTAGCATGAGATGATAGGTTTGTTGGCTCATGGATGCATGGAGAATAAGGTGAGGCTGGAATTCTTATGAGAATGTTGTTGTTATAGCTGAAAGTCCAAGTAGCTTGCACATTGGTTGAATGCAAGTTCAACAGAGACCATGAAGGAGAATGCTCTTGGGTAAGTCACAATGACTTGTATATCTTGGATGAGCCTGTTTTCTTTTCTCCTTGGTCTATTCAGTAGTGTTCCTGTGAAAGGTATTTTCCAGTTATACTTTTTAGTTGTGTTATGCTTTATCTTTCATGGATATGAATCTTGAGTTGTTTTGAGATTCTGGAGGATTCATAATGGAAGATGGATAGCATTGTTTATCTCCTTGTGCTTTTTGAGGACTGATAGAAGATGGTTATATGGGTATGTCTGATCTTCTTTGAGGTGCTTACATCCATGTTTTTGTTGGATGTTGTTAAGGATTTTCCTTTGGGATGTGAAGAAGATTATTCTTGACCCAACTGGCATATAAAAGTGTTTGTAGAAGGGCATCTTTTTTGATTGGTTGTTTCTCTCTAATCTGGTCTTGTTATTATTGATTGTTCCTTTGACTTTAGATGTGAGTTTCCTTTGTGGTGCCGAGTTGGTCATAGTTTGTGGTCATGTGTTGTCACTTGGGTGATGACATGAAGGTACTTGTGCTTCTTTCTTCAGTCAGGTTTGAAAGATCTATGGAAGACAGTTGAGAGAAACTTTTCTTGCAGTAGGTGGTTGCAGGTGTTGTAGATTAGTGTAGATGTTCCTTGGAACTACATGGTTACATTACTTTATGCAGGGTTTGGTGGACCTGGTATGCCTGGATCATTTCTGATGATGCTTTGGTTGCATTCATCTGGATAGTACCCTTGCAGTGGGAGTACCTAGACGTGTTTAATCTTTTGACTGGTTGACACTGGGTGCTTGCTTTGTTGCTGAGATGGGTGGTTTCATGATGGCATGAGTTCACTATTGGTCATACCTTTAATGTATGGGTGGTTGGATGTTTCATCATGAGCTATGGGTGCTAGTTTTAAATCATGTGGTTTTGATCAGTTAGATGAGGGTAGTCAGTTTTATGGTTGTTGTTCTAGCTGGTTGGTTTCTCATTCTGGAGATTGGTTTTGGTGTTTGCATTATGTTTTTCTGCTGTTGTTTTGGTGCCTTTGCCGCCTGAAGGATCAATTGCTTATGTTCCTGAGACTAGTGCACATACACCTTGGCATGCTCTTCTTTCCTATTTTGGATGCTTGGAGCAGTTGCCTAAGATGGTGGATATTTTTTGAATGTCGATGCAAGTGTCTTGGTCGAGGTGTGGAAGCATTGTTTTGGTTCTTGTTCACATTTTGAAGTAAGCCTGAATGTCTTTGTCAAGTGGGAGATTATTGGGAATTTATGCCTCAACATCCTGGTTCTTCCTTGAAGGTTTGGTCGTTTTCTTCTTGTTCCTTGCCCTTACTGCTATACCGCTGTAGGGTTGCCTTGGTGGTGTGGTTTACCGCGTTATCATGGGCCACCTTTTATCTCTCTAGTGGTTGGGTGGTGTTACTGCTTTACCACGACACTCTTCTCTTTTCCTGGTGGTAGCGTAGTGAGCGGTGGTGACAATGACAGTTTTGAGTGGCAATTACCGCCCTACTGCACGACTTGATTTCTAAGCCACGGTGGGCGTGGTAAACCACTAGTGATTGGTTGGCAGCAGTCTTCTGGCTGTTACGGTCCTACCATGTTTGATGTTTGGGGTAACCACAGTGGCCATAGTAAGCCGCCTGTGATGCGGCCTGGCGGTTACTGCCATACCACAACCAGTGGAATGGATGACCGTGGTGGCTGCGGTAAGACCACCAGCGGCCTAGCTGGTAGTTACCGCCATACTGCAGCTAGTGGAATGGCTGACCGTGGTGGCCGTGGTAAGACCGCCAGCGGCTTGACTGGCGGTTACCTGCCATACCCTGGCCAGTGGAATGGCTGACCGCGGTGGCCACAGTAAGACCGCCAGCGACCTAGCTGGTGGTTATCGCCATACCACGACCAGTGAGATGGCTGACTGTGGTGGCCATGGTAAAACTACCTATGGTCTACCAAGGCATTTACCGCCATACCACGAGGTAATGCCATCAGGGTTGCGGTAGTGCGGTAGGAGTTCGGATGAGCTCGGAACTCGGTTGACTAAGTTGGACTGGTTTGAGTGACTGTCAGATGCGACCAACGAATGGATGGTGGACATGTGGCATGACTTAGCAGGTTGTTTGGCTAAAATCCAAAAGCAGTTATTGTTGGTGACTCAGGGTGGCAAATAGGAACCCGATTAAGGCAAGAAGTTATTGTCTGGGTGGCTCGATGCAAAGAAGATCTATGCAAATTGGATACATGCCTGGCTATTCAATGCATGAACTTGAGGGTCAATGATTGGTTGGATCATTGAATGTGATGTATGGCTCAGTCAAATATATACATTAATATATGAAAACCAAAAAGGTGGTAGGGAGGAAGAGAGCCATTGATAGAGGGAGAGAAATGGTGAGTGTGTTCGAGTAGTATGCTAAGGCATTGTAACTGCGAACACACGATCTCTTGTATTTGAGCAATGTGAGCTTGCTATGAGGCCTTGGGGCTGTGCTGGCCAAGAGGTTGGTTGTGATAGTCTATTATGAGGAGCTGAAGGGAATCTATGTAGTATGATAGATGTATGTCATTGTAACTACATGAAGGTTCTGGTTTTGCTGCCTACCTGTATTCTCCTATTGGACATGATGTAACACTCTTGGAAGAGCATAGCTCTATATGTTTGTATTGTAATCCTTTTATTGAATAATACAATCTGAGCTGAGTGTTTTGGAGGGTGGGGTTTTTTACCCGAAAGGGTTTTCCCCATGTATATCTATGTGTCAATATTGCTTTGTCTTTCATGGTTATCTGTTTATGTTGAATCTATTATTGCTATGCACTTACTTTCCTTAGAGGATCAATGGGGGATCAACTGTGCTTGCTTCCACTTTATGGCATAGTTATTTTGTGTCTTTGGAGTGATTTTGAATTGAAATCACTAAGGCACTACTGTCTTAGATGCCTATCTTGATGACAGAACCGAATCCTTATCCCCAACAAGATATACCTGACAACAAACCCTTTAATCCACAACTTTTGAACTAGCCATCATACTAAGGAACATAATAAACTCTAAGGTCACTCTTTGTAACTGAATGTTCTTTTTCCCAACTGATTGAATCTTTTGGATGCTCCTGTATCAATTATAATCATGACATCATACTATAGGATCATCAAATGAATGTTCTACCAAACACTGTGAAGGTGAATGAGGTAATTGACACACCAAACATCATAAATCAGCCTTCATCACATTCAAACTTAGCCTCTTGAGGGGCTCTAAAGTTTCCCTACTTGGTGCACCTATTTGATTTTATTGCACTAGTTTATCATTATTCCAATTGGTATTGTAGGGTTGATCTGATAACCTTAGCATTCTATTTTGATTTTTGTATTTGTTTTGTCATGTGGCAATCCTTTCTTATTTTTGTTATCTTGTAGATGAGTTATTTAAGGGTACTCGTTACCTTATCTAGTTTTTGTTGCAAGTATGAATGTGTTTGGTGGTGTTGTCATTAATGTTGTCATTGATGTCAACACTATACAGGTTGAGTAAGTTGGATTTTTCCAATTGCTTTTGAGAAAATTTAAGAAATAATGGAAGTTGTGATGAAGTGTGTTATGAGAGTGCTTCAATATTGTGGTCTGCATTTCTCCTATGTTTACCCAATGCCTATACGGATTTATAGGTGTGTTCATAAGCCTAAATGGATTGTATATCATGAGTTTCAGCTTCTGGTTCGATGGAGAGGAAAATTTATGTTCACCGATGTGTGAACTGGTTTTTCAGAGTTATCTGGTTATTGACTAGAAGAAATGTTTTGGCTCCATAGTCCTTTGATATTTGGCCTTAGATCTTGCAGATCTAGGAGATTAGTCTTTCTAATGGATTATGTTTTCTAACAAATTTTCTTGTGGTTTGGTGCTCTGGAAGACCTTCTCTGGAGTCTCTATGTTTTTGTTAGGTGTCCTTGTTGAGCTAGTGAAGTGTTCTTTGCAAATGAAGTTTGTTGAAGTTGTTGCAGATGTATCCAAGTTGTTATCAAAGATGGTAAAATGGCTGGTGAAGTCTGTTGAGCAGTTTGCATGTGTTTATCTTGCTAAAGATGCACATACTTCAAAGATCATTGGTTTTTTCTTTAGGTTTGGCCGACCTGGTGTTTACATGGTACATTATGCCTTTGCATTGATTTGAGAAAGTGTGTGCATGATCCAAGATGTTGTTTGGGTCCTAAATTAAATATGTATTTGGTCCCTCACATTCTTATCCACCACGGGAATGTTGAGTATCCGACCTAGTTTGAATTTGTAAAATAAAATTGTATAGCCGACCTTGGAGAATATTCCTGAGGTTGAAGATGGTATAAATACAAGTCAAGTTGTAGTGAATTTCATATACATCCATCATTTGATCTGAGAAAGAGAAGGGTGTGCAAACAAGTGTGAAAAGAAGAGTGTGGAAGAGCGAATTATGGCAATAGTACTTCATTGTATTCATAATATTTTGATCAAGAAGCAAAGTGTGTGGAACTCCCAGTGGTGGATCATTATCTATTTATTTATATTTTTTGTAGGTAGTGAGCCTCTCTTCCTAGACAATGAGTCCTAAGCTAGTGAGCCCTTGATCTGGGTAGTGAGCCTTTGTATTTGGGAAATGAGCCCTTTGGCAGTGAGTCTTTTGTATCTGATATTGCATTACTACTATACTGTGAGTTAATCCTCACCGTGGTTTTTCCCTCATTGGGTTTTCCATGTAAATCTGGTGTCTCTGTTGTTGTGTTTCTGTTATCTGCATTTTCATGTTCACACTTAACAAATGATTGGAGATAAATTTGAATTGATTTAGTTAAGAAGTAAATAATTTGATACAACTGATTCACCCCCCCTTCTCAGTTGTGGATTAAAGGGTTTGTTGTCAGGTATATCTAATTTATTCTATTCCTTAGTATGATGGCTAGTAAAGAAGTTGTGGATTAAAGGGTTTGTTGTCAGGTATATCTAGTTTATACACTAGAAGTTTCAGAGGGTCGCATGAAGATTTGATTAAGTTATGAGTATCTGTGTTTCAATAGTTGTTTTTTTGTTGTAGTTGGTGTTCCTAAAAGAAGATGATGCGATTCTAGTAATATGAGTTACTGCAAATGCTTCTATGGTAATTCATGATGCTTGTGGATGTTTATATATCATGATCTATTTGTGTTGTTGGTTCACATTAATTATTGTGCTCATGATTGGTGATTTTCTTCTGGCATTTCATGTTTTTCATGTTCATGGCCAACAGGGTGATGGTAGTGTGTTGTGGATCTTCGAGGCTAATTGTTTAAGGTGTTCCGTGTTTGAGACGTGTTGTTTTGGGTCCCTACTATGTTTTGGGCTGACATTGGTTGATTCACATTGATAATTTATTATTGATTTGGGATGACAGTTTGTACACATTTCATATTTTGTTGGGCCGACATGTAGTTGATGTTATCCTTAGATGTAGATATATATGATCGATTTTTTTGAGGATATTAACAAGGCATGAAGGCAAGGTGCGAGATGTGTGAGTTATGTGTGTGAATAATGTCCTAATCAATCGAAGAGCAGTCGATAGAGCAAAGTCATGAAGAATGGTGATGAAATGTTTTGATCTGGAAAGATCACATAGTAGAGAAATCATGGAGTAGAAGGAGAAAGCGATGGAAGAAAATTATTGTATGAGTTGTATGTAATTCTTGGGCTACAGCCTGGTATCTATAAAGCTCAAGTGGCATATGTAATGTGTTTTGAGATCATAATATAATGAGGAGTGAACTTTGAAGGCTAGGTTTTTCCCTTTGATGGTTTTCCAAGGATAATTCTTGTGTCATGTGTTATTGCCTCTTCATGTTGATTATCTGTTAGCTTTCGTTGTATATATATAAGATATGAGTGTTATTTGTTTAAGTTGTAAGGTGGGACAATCCCTCATTGGACCCTCCTACCTTGGACTGCATCAATTGGTATCAGAGTTGGTTGTGAATCTATTGCAAAATGGGGAAGATTAGGAAAAGGATGAAGAAGGAAAAAGAAAACCTAATATGTGAAAGGGATACTTTGGAGGAAGAATTGTGCAAACTCAGGAAGTGTAATTTAGAATTGATGGAGAGGATGAAAGAATTAGGAAAGGACAAGTGTGATGCTCTTGAAGAAGAACTAGAAGCAAAGCTGGATAAGTTTGAGGATATTGAAAAGGAAATGGAAGAAGGATTCAATTTGTTTAAGAAGATGGACAAGAGGAGCAAAGATCTAGAGGAAAGTTTGAAAGAGTTGAACAAGGAGAACAATTTTCAGAAGAAGGAAATATCTAACTTGAAGGAACATGCTAGTTGGTTGGAGAAGGAGAATATCTGAGATCTAAACCTAAAGTGTGTGAGGTTTCCTATGATACTGATGATTTGTGTGATATTCTAGAAACTTCTTTAGAAAATGGGATTGAAGATGAAAGTCCAACTAAGCTTGTAATTGTTGGAGATGGTATTGGTTTCAAAATCATGCAAAAAATGGGATACAAAGGAAACAGATTGGGAAAGCATCAACACGGAATGACATAGCCTATTGTACCAGTAAGGAGATAAAGAAATGAAGGCCTTGGATGTGACATAGGTAAGGATGTTATTGAAAATCCAAGAAAATCAAATTAGGGGGGAAAATGTATGTCTTGTTCACATTGTAATAAACATGTACATAAAAAGGAATTATGTTGCAATTTACACCCTTGTAAGTTTTTTGGATTAAGGAATCATTCTGAGAAGATGTGTTGGAATAAAATGAGAGGGAGAAAGCCTAGGAAACATTGTATATAGATGAATTATGGATGGATTGATGGATCAAAATGGAAGTATATGGCTCATAAGTTTAGAAAGTTTTACAAATCGAAGCATTCATGTGTTGAGGAAAAGGAAGGATCAAGATGCAAAGAAAGAAGACCTTATGTAGAGTAGAGAAAGGAAAATTATTCATACTATAGAGGGAGAGGTGACAAGATTCATAATACTTATCAAAATGAAGGGTACCAGAGGAGTGAAAAAGGATTTGATAGAGGAGGAACCTGTTTTCAAGTTTGGAGGAAGAAAGAGTCAAGCACTGAATGTCATCAAGAACCTAATACCAGGGAAGCTAATGATAGAGAAGTAGTAAAGGATGCAGAGATAGTTTGTGTAGATGAAGAAGATCCTGATGATATAGAATTAGTTTATGTAGAGGAAGGGGAACCTTTAGAGGTATCATATTTCACAGAGGAACCATAAGAAGGTGAAGCATTGATCTTAAGGAGAAAGTTTATGTACCAGAGTGAAGTAAATGTGAATGAAGGAATAGAAAAAGATAATGATCTTGAGGTAACTTGTGGAGAAGGCTTGCTCAGACCGTCGACACGTGAGGCAGTGAAAGGCTTGCAAGTAGAACACCGAACTTAGAAGAACTTGAGGAAAATTTGTAGGGTGAACTTGAACAGACTGCAAACCTTGAGGTAGTTGCAAGTACCTATGAATAAACCACCGAACCAATTCATTAACTTTTAATTGATTGAATAAGACATTGAACTTGAGGCAACTTGTGGAAAAGGCTTGCTCAGAATGCTGATGATTGAGTCAATGCAAGTCTTGCAGGTAGATCACCGAATCCAAATTCCACTTGAGGAAGTTTTCTAGAGTTGACCTAAATAGAGCACCAGCCTCGAGGTAGTTGCAAGTACTTGTGAATAGACCATCAAACCAATTCAAAGAGAAAAATTTTATTTTAACATAACTTAGCCCAAAGTGAAGAGGCTCACTTTTCAAATAACCCCGTGAGTTTGATGTAGGAGCATCCAGAAGATTCAATCAGTTGGGACAAAGAACATTCAGTTATAGAGAGTGACCTTGGAGTTTATTTTGTTCCTTAGTATGATGGCTAGTTCAAAAGTTATGGATTAAAGGGTTTGTTGTCAGGTATATCTAGTTTATCCACCAAAAGTTTTAGAGGTTTGCATGAAGATTTGATTAAGTTGAGTATTTGTGTTTCAATAGTTGTTCTTTTGTTGTAGCTGGTGTTCCTGAAAAAAGATGATGTGATTCTAGTAATCTAAGTTGTTGTGAATGATTCTATGGTGATTCATGATGCTTGTGGATGTTTCTAGATCATGATCTATCAGTGTTGTTGGTTTGCATTGATTTTTGTGCTTGCGATTGGTGATTTTCTTCTGGGAGTTCATGTTTTTCATGTTCATGGCTGATAGGGTGATGGTAGTGTGTTGTGGATCTTTGAGGCTAATTGTTTAAGGTGTTCCATGTTCGAGATGTGTTGTTTTGGTCCGACATTGGTTGATTCGCATTGATAATTTCTTATTGATTTGGGTTGATAGTTTGTACACATTTCATATTTTGTTGGGTCAATATGTAGTTGATGTTATCCTTAGATGTAAATATATATGATCAATTGAGGATATTGACAAGGAATGAAGGCAAGGTGTGAGATGTGTGAGTTCTATGTGCGAATAATGTTCTAATCAATTGAAGAGAATTCAATAGAAAAAATTCATGAAGCACAATGATGAAATGTTTTGATTTGGAAAGATCACAGAGAAGAGAAATCGTGGAGCAGAAGGAAGAAGCGATGAAATAAAATTATTGTATGAGTTGTTGTAATTCCTAGGCTATGGCCTAGCATCTCTAAAGCCTGAGTGGCATATGTAATGTGTTTTGAGATCATAATATAATGAGGAGTGAACTTTGAAGGTTGGGTTTTTCCTTTTGAGGGTTTTCCTAGGATAATTCTTGAGTCATGTGTTATTGCATATTCATGTTGATTATCTGTTAGCTTCTGTTGTATATATATAAGATCTGAGTGTTAGTTGTTTAAGATGTGAGGTGGGATAGTCCCTCACCGAACCCTCCTACCTTGGACTACATCAGTAATGATGACCATTATGCAAAAATCCAAGGCATATATATATTCTCAACAAAATTACATTTGGAGAACAAAGAGTATTACTCCTTATAAGAAGGAGTTGAATTGATGTTTATGATTTGAGACATATGAAGAATACCAATGATCAACAAGTTTTTTTATGATGAAATTCAAGGACATGATCACTCTGTATATAGTTTTCAATCATCATCCGATGTCAAGTTAAGAAGACATCAGATGAGTAAATTAGGGATTTGACCCATGTTGCTCTTACATAGGTCAAAATTAATTACAATTTTAGAAGTAAAGGAAACAATGATGTTTAGGGCAAAGCTACTAGCCTTTTATTAAAGAAGATGAAAATAAACAAAAGAATCAAGTACATGCAAGGGAAAACTAAACCACTATGTGGAAAGGAAGAAATATAGAAGATAAAGTTAAGGGTCCTCAATTGTCTATTGACCAAGTTGTGTCTCCACTTATCAAATCTAATAGAAGATGGAAGAAGAAAGGATAAAATTAAGAATACTCAAAGAGAGAGCATTCAAAATAAAGAAGAAAAGGTAAGTAAGATTGTTTCATCCAATAATTTAGCTCCAAATATGTATAATTATGATCCTATTGATATGAAACAAACATTATAAAAAATTAAGATTCATATCCTACTATTGGAGATGATGAGAATAGATGAACATAAAGATAAGGCCTTGGATTTGATCATTGGTACTTCCAAAATGCTTGTTGAGGGAAAGAGAGTAAATTTTAAATTAGAAAAAGAACAAAAGAAAAACAATAAGAAACATATGACGTGTACAAAAGTACCTAAATTTTACTTAGGCACAAATGTGACTAAGTGTACCTCCCAACTTGATCTATTCTATTCATCCTTTCCAATAAGTTATAAATTTATAAAGAGTTGCATAATTGATTCTTGAGCCTCTACAAATGTGATGCCTCTTAACATAATGAATCAGTTAGGACTACTAGTAAGTAAAGAATATGGAATATTCTTTACAATGGAATCAAGAGAGGTCTTGGTAATTGGGATTATAAAGGACCTTTAGTTTAGATTTTTTTCATATCCAAAAAAGGACTTCAAAATGAACACCACAGTTGTTGACATCCTAGCTCAATATGTAATGTTATCATCAAGAAAATGGAATGCAATTGTAGGTGGAAATATGTAGCTAGATCTATCATATGACATGATTCCTATGAATGGAAACCATGTGAAGTTAAAGAGAGAAAGGTCCCTTATCTTAGTTGAGAACATTGAGTGTGATGAAGATACATATTTTGTTGATACTGATATTGACAACATTAAGATTAATGCTCCTCAAATAGAAACATAAAAGAAGAAACCATTGGTTAAATAAATTAAGGAGCTCAAGCATGAGAGTGAATTATGGTTGATGCTATTTGATGGTGCAGGTTAAAAAGAAGGAGAAGAGTTGGGGTGATTTTGATATCACCAAATGGTAAGTCTTTTAAATACTCATTTTTATTAAAGTTTAAATTCACAAATAGTGTAGTAGAGTATACAAAACTATTACTATGAATTAACATGGCAATCAAAAGTGGAATTAAGGAACTAAGGGTTTTAGGAGACTCAAAATTGGTAGTGTCCTAGGTAAGAGAAAAGTATTTTTTAAAGAATAAAAGATTAAAATAGTATAAAGTTGTAGTGTGGGATGCTCTAGAAATGTTTGATGCATTATCTATAGAGTGGATTGAAAGATCAATGAATTCTATGGCTGATTTCTTGGCCAACATTCTTGTGTGGCCTAATGATATAACTTCTACTGGTATATCTATCATTGAGATTTTAAAATAGATAATCAATACCTAATAATGTTTGTAATTGGAAAATGTTTAATGATGATCTTGTGGAAATTATGGATGGAAGAGAGACAATATTTTGTGAATGAGTTTATTCAATTAAAGACTAACAAGATCCCGAAAGGGTTGGTTTCCTTAGAAAGAGACTTTGATAAATCAGATAAGTATATAGATAAATCAAACCATGTTCATGAAAATTATTTAGAAGAAATAAATTTAGGTTCGGATGCTTTACTTAAGAAAGTTTACATTGGAAGAGAATTGGATCCCAAGATTAGACTTATGCTTATATCTTTACTAAGAAAATATATGTTGTGTATGTTGTCATTGATGTCAACTATTTGGTAATGAAAAAGGAATAGTTTAGAGGAGAAGTGATGGTAGAAGGTAAGAAGATAAGATAAGTATCATTTGTACACAATTATACATTATCTTTTGAAGTTTATGTACAAATTAAGTTTTGTTTAGGTTTTTCTTGGCCTACCCAGAGATACATGAATCATCACCTTGTTTATGCAAAACAAGCATCCCCAACAAGAGCCACTAGTGGTACTTGTTTAACTTCTATCCTTCTATGGATTTTTGGTCTTTTGAAATCTTGAGGATCCCCACCTTTTGCAAGGAGATGTAAAAATTGTGCATTAGGGAACCTAAACCTTAAAATGTTACCCAAAACCCTAGCATCTATCTAAAACCCTTACACTTTTCTTATATTTCATTGTTGAACTTTAACTTGGGTTGCCTATCCTTTAAGTTATAACTTTGAGGGTTTTTCCATGTGTTTTCACTGACCCCTTTTGTTAGAATACCGATGGATCTCATTTTTGTCTTTAAAAAAAGCATTAATGTTTATGAGTACTAAACAAAATCAAATTATAAGCTATATTTTCATGCTAATATCTTAAGTCCCCTAGTGAATCCCCCATTGATAATTCATTATCAACCCCTTTTCCCTAGTAACCTTAATTTTTTCTTTAAATAATGTGCATTTTAACCTTTAAGTCATGCAAAGACTTTGTAATTTAGAGAATTTTATTCTGATAGCATTGGTCCCCATGAATTAAAAAAATTCATTTGTTTCAATTAAGAATCATGCATCTTACCTTTCTCATGATATCTATCACCTTCATGGGATGATATTAAACTAAGATAATACTCCCTTGAACTCCCAAAATTGCACCACATGTCTAGTCTTGCTTACCACTAGTATTTTATAGAGAAATGAACTATTGGGGAAACCATCATGTTTTTATTTCTACTCCTACGAGTCCATGAAATGATGAAACATATCTCAAAGCTATGCAAAAATTAAAAAGACTAAATATCATTACATAATGATTTCAAATCCCATGATCGTCATCGATTTTCTAGGATCAACAACTCATATTCAAAAATCGAGAACAAATACCATTGGTTGTGCATGCAAGCATTTGAAAATATTGATGGATGATGTGATATATATATACCAAATTATTGAGGGGATTTACTTAATTTCCTCATATTTCATTATTCAAAGCACAAAGGAAAAGTATCAGAGTGAAATTTTTGATGATTTTCAAGTGAATGCTCAGGTTTTTACAACATAATTAGGGTTTCTAGTGGATGACAAACAAGTAAGTAAATTTGAACATCTTTGTATAATTCAAAGCATAAAAGAGTGTTGTTCATCTGGTTTCATGTATATAAAAGGGATTTTAAGGCTTTGGAATGGTAGACATTGAGGAATTTTATAGAAATCTTCTTTGAAATGTAAAATTCAAAACCCTAGTTTTTCAATTACTAGAACCCTAGTTTGAAAATCATGGCTAGAACATCAAGGGGTTACAAGAGTGGGTTGTATGATGATATCATTACATAGATTATTGGGTTAGATAAGAGGCCACGAATTTCCCAAAGGGTTAAGAATTTTAGCTGATAGGTTTTTTGACAAGAATAAAAACTGTAGAGACCCTATAATTTTAGTCCAAGGATATGTCCTATTTAAGCATTAAATTTTAGAAATCTCAAATAGACATACCCATTTACAACATCTAGTGGTGGGTATGTGCAAGATCATGGGGGTCCAAAAAGTGACACTAAAAAAATGCATTTTTACTTCGCCAAAATTGCAAAACAAAAAGTTGACTTTTTGTATGGGCCGGGTAAAATTTGAATTTGGTTTGTTAATACCAAACCAAAATAGATATCCATTAATAATGGATATCCTTTTTTGAAAATTATTTTTCATCACTTTGTGTATTCAAAATGAATACCTATTTTGCAAGCAAAAAAATATCTGTTTTGAAAAATGAAACGGATATCTATTTTTAGCAAGTATTTTAACTATTTAATATTTTCAAAATAGATATCTGTTTTGAAAAGCTGGCATAAATTTTGCGTACTTATCAAAATCTTAATTTTTTACAAGTGTTGGAAATGCAATTAAGAGATATAAACAATGGATAAGATTATTGTGATAGATTGGTCATAAAAATAATTATAATCATTTTAAGTTCCTCCTTAATTTTTAAAATCTTAAATACTCATAATTCTTGCATATAAAGTCTTCTTTCATGTTTTTTTTGAAATAATCATCCTAAATGACTTGAAACATTAAATAAGTAAAATAAATGAAACATTTAGATTTTTGTACTAAGGAGAGTAAAAAAATTGCATAAACCGTCATAAGAGGCCTCTTTGTTGTCTTTTATCCTATGTGCACCTCTGCCCGAGTTGAAATAGGACAAAATATATCTCTTTCCATCTCTCCCTCCATCTATTTAGCTATCTCTCTCTCCCCCTCTCCTTTATTCACCCTATCTACCTATCCCTCCAGTCTTCCCTTACTCTACCTCTATCTATATCTCTCCTCTTTCTCTATATCTCCCTCTCTACCTAGCTCTCTCCCTTTCTCTTCCCCTTTAAATTTCCCAAGTTATATATATCTCTACATATATCTCCATATTTCTATCTCTATCTCTATATCTCCCTATATCCCTCTAATTTTATCACTCCCTATTTCTATATCTTTCTACTTCTCTCTCTCTCTCTATTTTTCTCCCTCCATCTCCCTCTCCCTCCCTTTATCTATTTATATAATCTCCCTCTTCATCAAGTTATCTCCATATCTCTCTCTCACTCATATATACACACACCCCATTAATATCTCCCTATCTCTATATCTTTATATACCCCCCTCTCTTCATCTCTCTCTCTCCCCATATCTCTATACCTCTCTCTATTACTTGTATCTATCACCTAATTTATGTCTCTCTTTCCCCCTCTATCTATATCTCCCTATCTCTCTCTTTTATCTATCTATATCTCATTATCTCTACCTCTCTCGTATTCATTATCTCTCTCTATCCCTTTATATCCATATCTTTCTCAACCTCTCTCTCTTATTCATTCTCTCTCTCTCTCTCTATATATATATATATACATATATGTATATATCTCTATTATTATCTCTCCCTCTTTCCCTCTCCTTATATATATTGATCTATCTCTCCCCTCTTCTTCTATCTCTACTTCTCTCCCTACCTCTCTCTTTTTCTCTACCTCTATCTCTTTGTATACCCCCTCTCTATATATCTCCCACTGTCCCTCCCTCCTCTATCTCCCCCTCTCTATCTCTCCCTCTTTCTCTCTACCTTTTATCTCTCACTCTCCATCTATATTTCTCTCTTTATCACTTTATCTTACTATCTATATCTCTCTATCTCTTCATATCTATTACAAACTACCTATCTCTCTATATATGTATCTCTCCCTTTACCTCTCTTTATCTATCTATCTATCTATCTATCTATCTATCTATATTATCTCCCTCTCCATCTATCTTCCTCGCTACCTTTCTATAGAGAGAGATAGGGTGAGTGGAGATAGAGAGAAGTAGAGAGGGAAGCATAGAAGGGTAGAGATTAGAGAGCGTAGAGAGATATAAAATGGGAGAGACATTGTGAAAGAGGGGCGAGAGTGAGAAGTATGTAGAGAGAGGGGGGGAGATAGAGAGAAGTAGAGAGGGAGGGAGGAAGGGAGAGGTATATATAGAGAGCTAGGGTGGGAGGGATATAGGAAAATGTAGGTAGAAAGAGAGGAGGGTGGAGATGGGGGATAAAGAGAAGTAGAGACAAAGAGAGAGAGAGAGAGGTAAGGTGAGAGGGATATAGGGAGAGGTAGGTGGAGAGAGGAAGGGTGAGTACATATATAGGGAATTATAGAGGGAAGGGTAGAGAGAGGTAAGGTGGGAGGGGTAAAGTGAGATTTAGGGAGATAGGATGAGGGGAGATAGGGATAAGTAGAGAGGAAATGAGAGAGAGGTACATAGAGAAGGATAGGGAGAGGGAGAGAGACAAGGAGAGAGAGGGAAGGAGGGAGATATGGAAGGCTTGGTAGGTAATGAGAGATAGGTAGGGTGGGAGGGTAGAGAGAGAGGGTGAATGTGAAGGTGATAGAGAGGTAGATAGGAGAGAGGGTGAAGAGAGATATAAAGATATATAGAGAGATATCTAAAGGGAGAGATAGGGGGAATGATGGAGGAATGGAGTGAGAGGTAGGTGTAACATAGAAAATTGTATACTCTTGAATAAAGAGACAATTTCATGCTTAATTTGACCCATTTTTTCCATTCTTTCACCAATCACCCCCCTAAAATAGCATTTATAGGCCCCTAAGACACGTTATTTTTGACCTTGAGGCTTATTCAACCTAAGAAATCATACATGTCCTGACAAACAACATTGAAATCATTCAAAGTTCACAAATCCCACCTAAAAAACCCTTGGTGGGACTAATTCACCCAAGGTGGCAACTTAGTTCCTTTTAACGTTATTTGCATTTTTGAGTAGGAAAATCTCTGACTTGATAAAAATTCCCAATGGGTGTTGGCTTCTTAGGTCAAAATAATCGACAATTAGGTATTGATGCTTAAAAATACATGTTTTTAGGTCATTTTTCACAACATTTAGTCATTTTTCTCAAGCAAATTCAAGAATCAAGTATTGAATATCTTCCACAAGAAGATTCATTAGTCTATCTACAAAAAAGTTGAAGCTTAGAGTAGAAACCTAGGGTTTTTGTAGGTCTTCAAGCTCAATTTTTACTCAAGATGACTATGGAGAATCATGGATAAATCTAGGTTGAGGAGATGCAACTAACCATCAAATCAACTTTAAGACTTGTTTTCAAAGTGGTTCCATCTTCCATTTTCTCTCTATCTTCAACCTAAGGAAGGTTTGTATGTCATTAAGATTCATCTCTAATGTGATTTAGGGTCTCTTAGAATGAGTCTTGCATTGTTATAGTTTCATTTATGCATCTTATTCTTGCACATTAGAATAGGGGTGAACCCATAATAGTGGTTTACAATTTTGTTGAGGAAGCAAAATTCTAAAAATGCTCCCACAATAAAAAAATTGAGTTTTAAGGGGTTCACACGAACTAGGGAGTTCACATGAACCCATAAATGGGTTCAGTTGAATCCCTAGTTCGAGTGAACCCCCTTTTCCATGATGGGTTTGCTTGAACCATAGAAAAGCCACATTTTTTTTAGAAAAAAAGGGGAAAAGGGTGGTTTGATTGGACCCCCCTTCACTTGAATGGGTCAAGGGGGGTTCTCTTGAACCCCCATTTTCCGCCCTTCTCCCCCTCTGGCACCAAAAATCCGCAATTTTTTTCCCTTCGAAGCTCGGGTTGAGGATGAAAATGGAGGATAATTCATAGACCCAACTGGATGATGGTAGTCCTCAGAATGAGCTATCCAACAAATATAATTTTAATATGTTTCAGTTTTATTATGTATTTTTTTTTTTAGTTTTATTAAACATAGGGTTTTCACAAAAAATGAAGCTCTTTGTTTTGCACATGTGGAAAAATAGCAGATTATCAATTTTTTTTTTTTAAAAAATGAGTGCACCAGATATTGAAGTCCTTGATCCAAAAAAATAAATAAGTTGAATTTTGATATATTAAAAAAAAGTTATGGATTATACGGCCGCGCTATGTCTGAGTTGTAATTGGTTTGAATTTGAAACTTGATTAAAAAAAAAAATATTCAATAAAAATCTATTTAACCAAGTGGAAGCACTAGATATCTTTTTAAAAATGTTGTTTTCTGAAGAAAAAACTAGTTTTTGAGGGAGATGGAAAAAAAAGTGCATTTTGATTCCAAAAATTTTGAAAAAAATATTTTTAGAATCTATAGACAAAATTTCACGAAACTCTAGTTTGTATCATCTTCAAATTCCTTAGGGTTTAGCTACTATAGGTGCCCGAAAGTGAAGATATAGTTAAAAAAATTTATTTCAGTGTCCAGTTTGGCCAAAAATTCTAAACCACTATTGTGGGATCACCCATAGGGTTACAACATACTTTAGATTTCCTATTCTTAGTCACACTTAGGGCTAGGGTTTTATGCAGATTTCTTATCTCTCTCAAAGTTGAATTACCAACTAGGGGTTTGACCAAGGAAAACCCCACATTAGAAACCAAACTATATTCTGTTTTGTAGGTGTTTTTGTAGATTTGGACCCGAATTTCAGTTGGAGAATAGATTGTAGACTATAGGCTTCCATTTCCACTTTCAGATTTTTAGAAAAGCTAAAATGGACTAAGTTGCCAATAGTGGTGACTTAGTCCCACTACATGTTTTTTTTAGGGATTCTTGAAGATCTAGACACTCAATTGGTTGAAATGGGCCCTGGAGTAGTTGCCCAAAATTGGGACTAAGTCGCCCAACTTGGTGTAAGTGTCCCAATTGGCCTAAAAAGCAGATTTTCTAGAATTTCAGAGGCTTCTTAAATATTCACTTCAACCCTTGTTCATTTCTAGGTGCACTTGTCTTATTGTCCCTCTTATCTTGTCTTATATGGTCTTTATTCTATCCTTTTGTATATCATCATGTGTTTTCATACAACCTACATTCTATTAGTTTGCATTCAATAGTTAGTTTATTTCTATTTCCAATATATTGCATTTAGGACATTCCATATAGATATATTTCAATTACATTGTAATTAGTCTTGAATGAACCCCTGGGTCCTTGGGGTGTGAAAGAGTCTCTCCTTCTAGGTGAAAACCCTAGAAGTGCTAGGGAATCCCCTTTTCCCCCAAAATCGACGGTTTAGTAGGTAGAAATAAATCGAGGGGAGATAAAGAGAACTAGAGAGGGAGGGAGGAAGGGAGAGGTAGATATATAGAAGAAGGGTGGGAGGAATATAAGGAGATGTAGGTAGAAAAATATGAAGATATAAATGGGAGATAAAGAGAAGTAGAGAGAGAGGTAATATGGTCACCCACTATATCTCTACCTACCTCTCCCTCTATCCCTCCAACCTTACATCTCTCTCTTTTTCTCTACTTCTCTTTATCTCCCATCTACATATTCCTATATGTCTACCTAACTCTCCCTATATCCCTCCCACCCTACCTCTCTATCTCTACCTATCCCTTCCTCCCACCCTCTCTACATTTATTTACCTCCTACCTTGGATTCTCTCTACCTACCTCTCACTCCATCCCTCCTCATTCCACCTATCCCCCTTTAGATATCTCTATCTATCTCTCTCCTCTCTACCTCTCTCTCACCTTCCCTCTCTAATTTTGTCTATCTCCACTCACCCTATACCTACTTATCCCTCTATCCCTCCTAACCTAATATCTCATTACCTACCTGTCCCTCTCTCTCTCCCTCCTTCCCTCTCTCTCTCAATAACTCTCTCCCCTTACCTCTCTACTTCTCTCTATATCCCCTCACCCTCTCCCTCTCTACCTACCTCTCAGTCTATTTCTCCCACCTTATCTCACTCTCCCCTTCCCTCAATAATTCTCTATATAACCCCTTACCTCTATCTCTATACCTACCTCTCCCACTATCCCTCCCACCTTACCTCTATCTCTCTCTCTCTACTTCTCTATATCTCCCATCTCCATATTCCTCCCTATCTACCTACCTCTCCCTATATCCATCCAACCATACCCATCTATATCTACATCTCCCTTTGTCCATCCCTCTCTACTTCTCTTTATCTCTTTTTCCTCCCTCACTCCATTCTCCTCATTCCTCCTCTCTATCCCTTTAGATATCTCTATATCTCTTCATTCTCCCTCTCCTCTCTACCTCTCTTACCTTCCCTATCCACTTCCCTCTATATTCCTCTCAAATTCCCTCTCTACTCTTTGTAGGAGTGATAGGGAGAGAGAAGAGAGAATGTGAGAAGGATAGAAAGAGGGTGAAATATCTAGAGATAGATATTTCTTTAGAAAAATAGAGGGGAAGGGAAAGGGAGAAAGGTAGGTAGAGAGAGAGGGAGAGTTAGAGAGGGAGAGAGTGTGGGGAGGGAGAATAGATAAATATATAAAGAGGGAAAGGTGGAGAGGGAGAGATGAAAAATAAATTCAAAAGGCACAAATATATTGAAAAATTGGAAATATCAATGATGTATCAAATGTGAAAATGAAACCCTAATGTGGTTGCCAAGGATGGGTAGGGTAAGTAAAATTGATTTCACAATCAAGATAATAGAGAAATATGTAACAATATAAAATTGATAAATAGTTGGGAATGCAAAGGTTTTTGAATATAAAATTGAGATATAAATATCATAAAATTATAGATCTAAGAAACCCTAATATGAATAAGAAATCATAAAAGAAGACTAGGTTGTATAGGATTTATTGGGTTTACTAAAATACAAAGACGAATAAAGAGGTACAAAGAGAGAGGAAATCAAGGGAGAGGTAGAGAGATAGGGAGGGACAAATGGAGGGAGAGGTAGGTATAGAGAGAGTGAGAGGTGAGAGGGATATATATAGAGAGATATCTAGAGGGATAGGAAGAGAGTTGAGATTGAGTTAAGTAGAGAGGGAAGGATGGATGGAAAAATAGGTAGAGATATAATTTTAGAGAGAAAGATAGAGATCTAAATAGGTACAAAGAGAGAGGGAAGGAAGGAGGGAGAGAGGTGGAGAGATAGGTCTAGAGCTCAAGGAGAGAGAGAGTGATAAAGATATGTCTAAAGAGGGACAAAGAGAGAGGGAAGGAGGGAGGGATGGAGAGGTAGATAGATAAGTCTAGAGCTTAATAGATTAAGAGGGAGAGGTAAAAAGAGAGGGAGGGATGGAGAGAGAGACAAATGGAGAGATAGGTTTGGAGCTTAAGGGGAGACATAGTGAAATATAGAGAGGTAGAGAAAGGGATAGAGAGATATGATGATTTATGAAGATTTATTCATCTCCTTACTACACAAAATATAAATATTTCATTATTGATTACTTATTCTAATATTTCAATTATTTTGAGATGATTGCTACAAAAAATCATGAAAAAGAAACTTTGTATGTGAAAGTAGCAAGTATTTGACGTTTCAAAAATAAAATATGAAGTTAAAATTATTATAATTAATTTTAATATATAATATATAAACAATAACTAGTCTATTGTGTAGATCTCTGAATCACCTTTCCAACGCCCATAAAAAATCTAAATTTCATTAAGAAACACAAAAGTTATGGCCATTTTTCTTAAGAAGGTTTTTTGGGTTTTTAAAATGGATCTTTGTTTTGATTTTCAAAATGAATATCCATTTTGAAGACATAAAATGGGTAGCCATTTCTAAGAAACGGATATCCTTTTTGTTTTTCAAAACGAATATCCTTTTTGTTTTTCAAAATGGATTTCCATATTGAAGACATGAAATCGGGTATCTGTTTCAACAAAATGAATATCCATTTTCAAGACATAAAAGTGGGTACCCATTTTAAAAAAATGGATATTCACTTTGTTTCCCAAAATGGATATCCAATTTTAAGATATAAAAATGGATATCCATTTTTTTCTCATATTTTTTTTCCATCTATTTTTGCTTCGGGATTGCTTTGGTATTTGGCTTGGGGGTAACCAACCTAAAAAGTCAACTTACCCCAACGTGTTTACAGGGGTTGTAATAGTTTTTCAAACTTCACCCTTCATGCTGATGACTTTTTCTTCATCCAAATTAGATGAAATGAAAAGGGTTTATTCAAAAAATTGTCAGGATTCTACTAATATAAGATATGCTTTATTTTGAATTTAACAAATAATTATTATTGATTTTCTACTTGCACTATGTGTAAAGTCCTAATTGATAGGCTGATTAAAAAACACCTATAAATTTTAAAAATTTATACATTTTTTTAATCTAAAAAATGTGTCACACACTATACTTCACAAACTATAGTTTTAAAAACTAGGTGTCAAATCTGAGCATGTGTCCTCTAATTAAATTGCTACTAGAATATTCATAACTAATTATTTAATTGCAAAAAAAAAACTATGCATCAAATCCATGCATGTGTCTAATTAAATTGAAATATTTGGAAAAAAATATTTATTTTTCCTCATCATTAGGGTTGCCAAGCAAACACCTGCTTTTTATTTTTTTCCTAAAAATTTAGTGCTATTGCATTGAAATTCAAAATTTTCACCAAATAGATTTAATTTTTCCAAAAAAGGACTAGTATTTTAGAAACTACATTCAATTTTAAACAAATTTTGTTTTTACATATTTTTCAAATTATTTTAATAACCTATTCAAATATTTACGTCAAGTTACCTAACTCTATTTTTTTGAATTTTCATTGCCACTTAGGAGCCTAGTTTGGACCCCCATGATCCTACACTGACCCTAGTTAGGGATATGAATTTTAGCTTTATTGATTTTTTTTGTAAATGTTGACTTGATTTGAGTAGTTGCAAGGGCTTATAGCCCTAAGAAGAGAGAATTATTCACTACAGATGAAATTCCTCATGCCCCTAAACATAGCTCATATATGCAGGGTTTTTTAATTGAACCCTAATTCTCATCTACCACTAGATTTGGATGCCCTTACCAAAGAGTACTAGAGGCACCAAGATAGTTACATAGTCAAATGGTTTCCATGTTTTAGGCCTAGAGGGAATAGCATAGAGTTGAGGAGGTTTACCAATGGAGCTTTAGAACCTTTTGGATATGATATCTTTGTTTATAAAGACACATTTCTCATTATGTCAAGTTTTTGGGTTGGATAGAAAAATTAAAATGCCAGTGAATTTAATGGTAATGCATATGGATTTTCAGAGAAAAGATTTGAATAGGCCATATAAATATGCTAGGTATATTGCAGAGGAGTTACACAAATCATTGAGTTCACTCAATAAGGATAGAAACATAGTCCACTTTAAGTGGTACTCATTGAACTGCCACATAATTTTGTATAGTGGAGTATGGGTTTGGTTCCCCCATCTGTAGATCTAAACATTGGATGATCAGAAGAGAAAATTGCCAGTTTAAGAATGGACTTAAATTTGGGGTTTAATTATTGTGAGAAGGCCAACTAATCAATTTTTAAAGAATTTTTATTAGGAAAGTTCTTTAGAATTTTGGTTAGCCAGTGGATGAGATATTATCCAATGAGATAAGGAAGTTTTTGAGGTCTAAAGACCTAATTCTAGAGAAGGGGATCAATCACATCTGGGGTGATTGGTTCTTCTACACAGATGCCATAATAATCAAGATGTATGGGTCTCTGGTAGCACCTCACCTGCTACTCAAAACTATACTAGAATGAATTCCCTAATTAGAAATAATGTGGAAATTAAATGAGGCTGACAAGACTCATTTTAGGAATAATAATAACCATGCCCTCATCCCTTCTATATTTGTTTTTTAAAACTTGATAGTAACATCAAGGGAGGCTACTATCAAACATGGTCAATCGATCATTGATATCTATGAAGTAGACACATTACACAAAAAAGACTTCAAAGACAGGCAGTATGAGAAAAAATCGAGCCTATTTCAATGGTCATACACGAATGCAAAGGTTGCATTGAAATCTTCCAAGAACACACTCCCTATAGATCAACATGTCAAGGAAGCTAATCAATGTACTCATCAAGCGACCCCTTTCAATCCCAATCCACAAGTGGGAAAAAATAATGAATCCTCTGAGGCGAAGGCAAGATTCGAAGATAGGGCTTTCGTACATCGGAAACAACCTAGGCCTTCACAAGATTTTCAAGAAACAGAGGCTTCAGGGTCACATGCAAAAGCCCATTAGGATATTCCTAAGCTTGCAAACCCTACAAAGAGGAATGGGAAGAACAAGAAGAAGAAAAATAAGAGGAATGGCAAGAACAAGAAAAAAAATAAGAAAAAGACTGTATTACAGTGGAAACGAAAAGATGTTTTAAAAGGGGATTAGTTGGAGCAGCAAACCTTAATCTGGGTAAATGAGATAGACAAAAACCCATCTGCACAACAAGATAAAATGCATAATGGTCTCTTAACAATAAAAAAGGCAGTGGTCACCATAACATTTTTAGAGGAGCTTCTCTAGAATTAAGTCTCTAATCTTCGTCACTGAGCCTTAATCTGTACGTTTTGGGATAGAATCCTTGACATTGAACTTCTAAAAGATTTACTTTTTGATGAATGGGAGGGGGTTTCAAATTTATTTTACTTGGATAAAAAGGAGGGAGTCTTTACTATGAATTTTCGCAACAAAAAGCAAAGAGATACAATCTTTAAAGTTAAATCCTAGATTTATGAAGGGTCGGGCTTATGCATGAATTTATGGATGCCTAATTTCAAACCTACCCTCTTTTGTGTAAAATTCATACCAGTTTGGATCCAGTTACATTCATTACCACTTGAATATAGAGAGTTGAATTTAATAGAGTTCATGGAAAATCAAATAGGCATATTTCTCAAGCATGACAAAGAGTTATTTTCTAATCCATCTTTGCCAGTTAGGGTTTGTATTCTTTTGGACACCTCTAAACCCTTTCCAAATTAGATAGATATTAAATCTAAACATGCCACTTGGGAGCAAGAAATAATAACTAAAAGCCACCAAAAATATTGATTTGTATGTCATAGTTTAGAACATATGGTTGATGCGTGTCCTTGCACCACCAAATCCTCTAAGGGAATAGAGCAAAAGAAAGCTCTAGATAATAACATGAAAGAAAAATAGATAAACCAAGATAAGGGACATCAAGATTTATCTTCTTGTTATGAAGACCATAACTCCCATAACACAAACCAGGATCAAGGGAGTCATCCTGAAGCTCATAACCCTTATAACACAAACCAAGTTTACAAAGAAAGGAGGAATCATGGCAAGAAAACTCAAAGAAAGGCAGTTTTGGAAGGAAAAGATGAAATTCATCAGGAGGATGGCTCTTCCCTTATAATTGGTAGTAAATACAATCACCTGGATTGAATAACCACTGCATCATACAGTCTTTCATTCTCACTCATCCAGATTCAAAACTTTATCCACTTTGTTGAGGCTTATATGGGAATGGCCCAGTCTTTTCCTAAAGGGATTTTCACTCATCAAAAAATACCTCAAATAAGTATTTCCTATAAATTAGTAAGTTCACAACCACAACAGAGGTCAAAAATTATGGGAAATCATTTCCCTCCTAAATCCCAGATGCTGAAAATGCATGGTCACTCTAATAACTGCCAACCTAAGGAGAAGTTATCCCATGATAATCTAGATATCATTGCACAAAAATTACTTGGATCAATAGGTTATGAGCTCTTTGATGAGATCACAGATGAAATACTTTAGGAGGGTGAGGACTCAAGGGTAGAAATAATGCAGTGAGGTTTTCATTCTAATGAGAATTGTGTTGAAAAAAACTATGATGTGGAATTAGCTGCAGAAGTTGATTCTCTTTTTGCAAGAATTTCCTTTAGCTCAAATTCTCATTTCTTAGATGTTAGCAAAAAAGTCTCCAGCCAAAAGAGGTAGGAAATTGAAAACATATAAGTTGAAAGAGGAAATAGAATTAGGTATGCAAGGAACTCTATATGGGAGTCTCTCAATCAACAAAAGACTGAGGAGAGCTTGTTGCTCTCCTTGCGTGCAATGAAGATCCCATCTTGGAATTTCAGAGGCATCAATGCCTCTAACAAAAGAGCTTGCATCAAGCATCAAATTGATGCTAGTGGGGAATAAATTTTCCTCCAAGAATATAAATTACCAAAGGAAGTATTTGAGTCAATAGTCTCTAAATGGAGTAAGTGGAAATTTGTTGCAGTACCATCCCAAGGGGCTTTAGGGGGTCTAATATCTTTATA
This sequence comes from Sequoiadendron giganteum, assembly GCA_007115665.2. NCBI lineage: Eukaryota > Viridiplantae > Streptophyta > Pinopsida > Cupressales > Cupressaceae > Sequoiadendron > Sequoiadendron giganteum. Next base: position 593,857,219 of record CM021106.1, on the reverse strand, counting down.
GAACCCAAAAACAGTAATAGTGGATGTTTTAAGCTTTTATAATAATTGGCAGCTTATGAATGTAAGTAGTTTTGATCTCCATTTTAAGCTTTTCAATGTTTATGGCCCAACAACTACATTAGACAAAAATTGTACTTGGGATATGCTTACAATTTTTTTTCAAAGCATGGGGAATCAAAAGGTTATTGTAGCAGGAGATTTTAATGCAATAGTGTCACTAAATGAAAAGAAAGGAGTAATTTTCCCACCTCAAAAAATGATGGTAGATTTTGGGTGCTTCATCTCAGATAATGCATTGAGGGACATCCTTCATGAGAACGGGAAGTACACATGGACGAATCACATAAAAGACTTCTTTCAAATTGCTATAAGGGTAGATATGATCTTAGTCTTACAAGATTGGGTTTGTTCACCTATCAGTTTGGCTTCCCAAATCTTACCATTCCTTGATTCTGATCATTATGCTATAGTGCTATCTATAACAAGGCCAAGAAGAATTTTAAGCCATAAAACATCCTTCAAATGTGAGAAAATGTGGCTCATACATCCTCACTTTATACCATTATGAAGGCAATGGTGGGTAAGTGCTCCAACTTAGATAGGTACAAAAATGTTTCAGCTCTTCAAGAAATAGCAATATATCAAGGGAAAGATAAATGATTGGAATGTGAGTACCTTTAAGAATACTTTTGTTCAGAAGGAAGAGGTAGAGAAATAGTTAGAAGATATTCATGAGAACATTATCCAGAATGGAATGGATTCTATCACAAATGAAAAATAGAAGGAGCTTCAACAATTATGGGAAAAATTGGGCAAATGTGAAGAAGTGTATTGGCAAAAAAAATCTTAAGAATTATGGTTGAAAGATGAGGATCGTAACACAAAATTAATCCATGCTTCTACTCAGCAAAAGAGGGCATCAAAAACAATTTTTTCCATCCAAGAGATAGGCTCGAGGAACCAAATAAACAATTCTGAAGGAATTCAGAAAGAGGGAGTTAAAGTTTTCACAGATCTCCTAGCCCCTCTCAAGCCTGATGCTCAGGAAAGTCACCAAGAAAAATATCTTCTCTTTGCAGTGCCTAATTTAATTTCCCAAAGTGAAAATGAAGCTCTTTTTAAGCCATTCACCTTAGAGGAACTCATAAAAGTGGTATTTTCAATGTCTCCAAATAAAGCTCCAAGTCCAGATGGCTTCATACCATTATTCTTTTAGAAATGTCAGGATGTTTTAGGTTCTAATCTTCTTTTGGCTTTAGAGGAGTCATGCAGATCGAGAATAATGCTAAAACATTTCGATGCCACAAATATTACTGTCCTCCCAAAAGTACGGATCCAAAACTTTTTACATATTTCAGGCCCATCTCACTATGCAACACAGTGTATAAAGTTTTTACTAAGGCAATTTACTTGCGGTTGCAACCTCTAATTCCAAATATCATATCCCAAGAGCAAGGAGGATTTTATCTAGGAAGAGAGACATCGGAAGGGGCTTTAATAGCACATGAAGTTCTTCATTCCATCAATTCAAATCAGTTATCATCTTTTATTATAAATTTAGATATGATGAAAGCCTACGACATAGTGGACTAGGCCTTCCTTATTATGGTTCTGGATAAGTTCGGTTTCTCCAAGAAATGGTGTAAGTGGATACTTTCATGCCTATTAGGTGCACATTTTTTAGTTTTAATTAATGGTTTCCTTGTGGATTCTTTAAGGCAATGCAAGGTGTTCAACAAGGTGATCCTTTTTCACCATTCCTTTTCATAATTATGGCCGAGGCTCTGAGTAGAGCTATCAAAGAGAAACATGCCAAGGGTCTGTGGAATGGTATTCTGATCCCTCAAACAGATATATCAGTCACCCATAATTTATTTGCAGATGACACACTTTTATATGGTAAAGCCTCCATTTCAAAAGTTTTTTAGATAAAGGAGGTTTTGGACAGTTATTCATTGGTTTTAGGGCAAAAAGTTAATGCTCAAAAATAAAATATTTATGTGTTCAATGCTAAGGTTGTTGTGAAAAGAAAAATTATCAGAATTTTGGGTTTCCAAGAAGCATATCTACCATGCAAGTACTTAGGCCTACTATTTTTCATGGGATCCAATAAACTAGCTTATTGGGTAGGAATCACTGAAAGGATAAAGTAGAGAATTTGTGCTTGGAAAGCTCGCTGGTTTTCATTTTCAGGTCAAATTCTTCTAATAAAATATATTCTTTTTGCAATACCCAATTACTTCATTTTAGTTCTAAGGGCACCCAAGTTAGTTGTTGACCAAATTGAAAAAATTATTAGAGGTTTCCTTTGGAAAGGTAATATGAATGACACTAAAAAAATCTCTCTAATATCATTAGAAAGCATGGCATCAAAGAAACTAAAATGAGGAGTGGGCTTGCATGATATATCAAAACATAATTAGGCCTTTGGTGGTAAACTCATCCGAAAAATGTATTCCAAATAAAACTCAAAATGGTGCTCCTTTTTGACTGCAAAATATCTTGATAACAGGGATCCTAAGAGAATCTTTACAGTTGCAAACCCTCCTCAAGGATCAGCAATGTGGAATTTCATGCTGTCATGCAGAAAGGTGATTACTTCATACATTTCATGGGAGGTCAACAAGGGAGATGGGGTTGATTTCTGGAGGGACTCATGGAATGGTCATCCACCTTTAGGAACTTGTCAAGAATTGCAGTCAACAATCTCAGTGTTTTCTCAGTTATGGGGAAAAAAGCTATTAGATTATGTTTACTCAGTGGAGCCTCCATCAGGGAGAGTGGTGTGGAATTTTTTTTTAGTGGATCAAATTCCAAAAAATCAACAAGATATGTTGAATCAGACCATGAATAATAGAGTTGTCTTCTTGTCAGGGAAGGAAGATCGAATAATATGGGCTCCATAAAAAAAAGGGTCTTATTCAATAAAGCAAGGGTACAAGGCAATTGTTAGCAGGGGGACACCAACCAATCTCATAGAGCATATTCTTTTTGTTGGAATAGTGCAGTTCTACCAAAGGCAGGTAGCTTTACATGGTTAGCGTTAAGAAAAATAGCTCTAACAAGTGAAAGGTTAGCTAAGTTGGGAATTGTGGATCCTTTTAATTGTATATTATGCAATCAAACTTTTGAATATCATGACCACCTATTTCTTCAATGTCCCTTTGGTCAGTCTTGTTGGTCATTTGTTCTTCAAAAGTTAAATCTCTTCATTCCCTTATCAAACTTACTCGAGGATTTATTTTTTGCATGGCCTGTATTATACAAGAATTCATTCTTTGAATGCATTTGGAAAGCTATTCTAGCATTGGTAGTATGGGATATTTGGTGGGATAGAAACAAATAGATATTCAGAAAGTCCTCATCTTCTATTCAACATGTTCTAGCTTTGCTAGAAAAATCAATTTCAGAAGTAGTAAATTCCTGGGTTCATGAACATAAAAATGTGGGAGAATTGTTCTCATCTTGGGATCATACCATTTTGAAAAATTGGAAACACATATCATTTCCTTTTAAAGGTAGCATGAAGCAACCTTACATTCAAAAGATAGATAGAGGTACAGTTAAATGGTCACCGCTAATGGAAGGTTACTATAAATTAAATTTCGATGGAGCCTCTAGGGGTAATCCTAGTATTTTTTGAGTGGGAGTTTGCATTAGTGATTCAAAAGGGGTTGTCAAGGTAGCTAAAGCAGTAATTTGTCCCTCAGGAACTAATAATATGGCATAATCTTTGGCTTTACTTCATGGTCTATTGCTAGCAAAACATCTTCAGATTAAGGCTATTCATGTTGAGGGTGATTCTCTAATAGTGATAAATTCTTAGAAACAAAAATCTTGTTACACATGGTCTATAAGATATGAATTGCAAATTGCATGGAATCTGTTAGAAGAGTTTGAAAGTTATCATATCTCACATGTATATAGAGAAGGAAATAGTCTTGCTGAATATTTAGCAAACATGGCTTGTGATAAAGTTGAACTATCCCTTTTGGATAATAATTAGGTTCCAGATGGTTTCTCACATTTGAAGGAAATTATAGCTAGAGAGTTTGCTTACTAATTCCTTTTAGTCAAGGAACAAAGTAAGCATTTCTATTAAGAGATTATTTTTTCAAAGGGTATCTAATTCACTTAGATTGACAAGACTTTTTCCATCGTGGTTATGACATAGAAAATTTTTCCAGTGAGGGGGATTTAATACATATGTTGTGAAGGATTAAACACATGTTGTGAGGCCATACTTAGCAATGATGCTAATTGAAATCAAATGGATATTTGTGCTCTCCTCAAAGGAAACTCTGATCTCATTTGATGAGCTCATTTATTCCACCTGGGTCACATCACGTCATTCTCCTTTCTGGCCTAACATTCTTTATGTCCTACAGGTACTCTGTAATCATGGTTTGAAGTGCGATTTTCTGCCTCAAATATTTTGGCTTCCATTCTACACAAGCCAACTTTCAAGAGGAAAAGTTTGCAGTAAATTTGATGTACTTCACACTCTTGTTCATCATAATAATGCATTATGTTGTGGATGGGAAATGGCATTAAAAAGGTTCTCAAGTTTTCATTTGGTACATCCTAATTTCAGTAGAAGGAAGACTCTAAAAAGTTAGGCTTTCATTGCACTTAGTGAGTCGAAGAATGATTTCAAGTGTCAGGCAAAATGGCTTTCAAATCATGGAATCTCAAGGTGTCTTTTCCAATCAAGGACTGGGAGAAGCCATTTGAAGGATATGTATCTCGTGACGCCCTCAAACAAATGTTCAAAGTGGATGGTGCTCGAGTTGAAGATTGTATTCGAACCATTCTGGGCACTAAGGTTACTTGCCCACGAGCTCGACGTCTCATCTTCCCATCCCAGGTGATGTCCATATTCCTCTCGAATGCACTAGATTTGGTACAATCTTTGAGTGAAATTGAAGAACTTTCGAGTAAGTTTGTCAATCTGCAATTTTTGTTGGGTAATGCCATTCTTAGAGTAGTGCAAAAATATAACATCTTTAATGGTGAAGGATATATTGGTGGTTTATTCCCAAGGGAGTTTGTGTAGTATTGTTAGGGTTATGAGGAAGTATTTGATGCCATTAGACTGGCCCTCCAGTACAAGAATGACACCATTCTAATGAGAGCTCTGAGGAAGAACCATCAGTTTATCTACCCTGTGTTGGAGATTGATATAAAAGAGAAGTACTTTTCTCTGGCTTTCTTCCGAGCTTATGTCACTCTCCCAATGGGTAATGGGATCCAACTTGATTTGAAACTTAGGGTGAATTCTCCAAATCATGGTTTAGCTCATGCACAACCCACTCACATCATCCCCTCTACAACTAACAACTAGTTGCATCCAAAAAACACCAATGCAACTCTTGCTCGACGCAAATAGGTTCTGAGTGTGTCGATTGGTGGGAGAAGAATGTTCGAGAGGGGCTTGCAGTTGTTCAAATATTTTCAAATGCAAGAAAAAAATTCAGTAATTCGTGGGGGCTCCTTAAATCAGTAGTTTGATTCTTTGTGGGTTTTGTAGTAGTTTATGGGTTTTTTGCTCGAAAGTTAGCAAATAAATATTTTGTAAGGATCTATTCATGACAAATATGTGACTATATTTGGGTTAGGTAGATATTTACAAAAGTAGTTTTTTGAAAGGTTAGTTAAAGTGTTGGTCTTCAAATATGCTGAATTATGGATAATAAGCTTATCCTATATTTTTGAATCTAGACTCTGCAAATATGTATATTTCTTATACAATTTAATATATAATTATACAGGCTCTTCACCTTTAGCCTTTGAAAAAAAAATCAAGGGAGGAAATGGAATTACTAATAGAAAAGTTGTTACCTTATAGGATGCAAGTGTAGAGAAGGGGGATTTGCTAGTCATGAATCTCTTTATTCTCAAGAGATTCCCAAGGGGAAAAATGCCCTAAACTACCTCAAGGAATGGAGCAAGAGTTCTAGAATAAGAAATAGTAGGCCACAAAGGTTTCTCAAACAAACTATCGAGTTTTTGGTTAAAGGATGTCAGTGCAGCAACAAGATGACATTGTAATGTACTAGAGTCCTAAATGCACAATAGCATCTTATATGGACATAAAAAGAGAATGCCACAAAAAACACAGAGTGACTACTTCTACTTCATTTGCTAGGAGCTCTTACAATATACGAAAGTAACATAATATATGATAGAACTGAAATGAAGTAAAGTAAATGATAGAACCAAAGAGGATACAAAAAAAGAATGCTCACAACAACCCAATTAATGAAACCTCCATCAAGTAGATATATTTAATACCTGCACCCATAAGATCAAGGGAAAATGTTGGGTCTGTATAGGGGTTTTCCTTTGTCAAACCCCCATTTTAGTGTTCCCACCTTCACGAATAGATAGATAGATAGATAGAGATAATAAGAAAAAATGAAATTAATGCAAGAGTGATAAAAGTAATCCCCACTCAAGGAGGAGAACTTGTAGCACAAGGATAAGAGAAATCCTAGGATGCTCACAAACATAAGATAAAAGAGATATTTCCTACAAGGCTTAAGGAATCCAATGCCAACACGGATGAAAGAGAGGGCTACGAGAGCTAAGCAAGCTACAAAGAGCACTATAAGAGCTTGAGATTTTTGCAAAGAGAGTTGCCAAGAGAGATTAAAAGTTCTATATAAGGCTGTTGAGAGAGCTATGCAAGCTTAAGGAGAGGAGAGTTTAGAATAGAGCCCAAGAAGGCTAACTAGATTGAAAAGATAAATTTTAAAGAGAGGAGAGAAGGGAAAAGAAGCTTCTCGAGAAGTTACAAAGCATCTTGAGCCATTATCACTGATAAAAGTAGCTAACAAGTAAAAAAAATGCTCGAATATGGTCATTTGAATGTTTAAATTCCATGGGATGTGAGCATGATGTGCAAACATCCACACGTCATGCTAGCATCTTTAAACATCACGTTACAAAATGACATGAACGAGAAAAGAACAAGGTTCAATACGAAGCTGACGCATGAAGGTAGCTACTTAAAAAGGGGTCCCTAAGAATCCTAAGATAGAAAAAGCTAATGCAAGGGATAAAATGAGCCTACACAAGTTCTAGGGGAGTGGACACTAAAGTGGATACAAGAATGTATGTGAAATTGCAAGGGGTGATATTTTATGCCATTGCATTTTTCCCCCACTTTAGCGAGCATATGAATCTACACTAATATGCACACTAAAGGAAATCGACTAAACATAAATAACATTATGATGCCAAAAGGATACTATAGATGAAGCATACAACTCTTCAAACCAACAAATCATGCCCCGAGGGTGAAGAACTACAATAAAATGTTGGAAAAGAAAGACACGCACAAGACAACAAGGTTAAAACATAAAAATCTATTACATCATGAGGTTAGAACATTAAAACACACACGCACAGGCACACAAAAAACTAAAGGATTTGAGTCAGAAAAGTGAAAGATACCTCAATGTAATAGGTTGTCTCAGTACTATGCGTGATCCCCAAATTAAGAAATAACACATAAATTAATTCTTAAATGGAGAGAAGAATGTAAGGATCGGTTGCTTCGAGAGAAGAATGCACCCAAAAGGTAGGGAAGCAACCAATATTGAAGAGAGAAATAGGTATATACTCAGGATGAAGAAGATGCAACTCTTCAATCCAGTATATATAATTGAGCAAAGAAGAGATAAGAGAATTTGAGTGCTATAAAATGAATGAAAATTCCAAAAGAGATGGCTCCACAGGTCCTCTGAACTGCAAAGAATATTCCCCCTAGTACTTTATCCTAAAGGAAGCTCAATGTGAGGGGACTCTGTAGAGTTGGATTGGAAAGCGATGTCACAGGTGCACCTACAAAGCAACATGCTAATTCATAGAATAAACATGTAAGGCAAGCTTGACTTAAATTTTCTCTACAATTTCTCCATCTTGTAGAGCAAGACTGATCAAAGAAGCCTTTGGCTACTGCAAGCTATGTTGCACGATAGTCACAAAAAATATAAGTCTAGTCAGGATGCCCCCAAGCTAGATGAAATGATTTCAATAAAAGGAGAAGATTTCAAAGGGGGTCCCTCAAGAACCCTTCAAGAGAAAAAGGGGCCCACTCAAGGGGACACTCCATTTGGAAGATAGAGAGAAGAGAGGGGGTACTTTAAGGGGGACACACATCTCCATAACAAGTTATCACTACCCCCAACATATAAGGGATGAGAACCATGGAAGGTACTTACAACATATAACATATAGGCAAACCTCGATATCACTTGTCATTTGAAGAAGAGTTAGGTGTATGAAAAAAAAAATGAGTGATGGTACTTGAATCATGAAGTTGTTATATTTTATCCTTCAAGGCCTTACATTCACTAGTGGAATGACCATGCACTTGATGGTATACATAGAAAGAGTGTTTTTCTTTATCATGTTTATAAAATTTCTTATGTGTAGGAGGAGGAAGAGTAATTAAGTGGGCTTTAAGAAGGCGCAAAAAAATACACTCTTGCTCAGACAAAGAGTAAGGAGTAGAAAGCAACCATTTCTCTTGTGGAGAAAGACTCGACTACTTACAAGAAGAAGACATGAAGATAGTAGATAATGGCAGATGAAACATTTCATAAGAACGAGGTTGAGTGAAAATCATGTCCACATTCAACCACAGTTTCTATTTAGATTGCTCATTTGAGAAACCAAGCCCTAAATTACGCTTGCGAGGTGCACATTCTATAGGGGCCTGAATGCCTTATTCATTATGCCCATAGCTATATTTAGAGACAAGCTTAAAGATAGGGCCATAACATTCTTGCAAATCTTGAGAAGGAGGAGGATCTTCATAGAGAACATTATTCAAGCAATGGGGATCATACTCCTCTCTAGGATCACCATTAGCCTCTTTAATAGAGGTGTGATCATCTTCATTAGAAGGAGGATCAACATTAAGAACATTATAGATATTGCTCACATTATCCCATGATATAAAGGAATAATCATCTTTCATAGCAGGCGTGGATGATGTTATCAGAAGGACTAAGCTGACCGGGTCAACTTTATATTCTCCAATGAAGGATTTTGTAAATTTTAGAGAACCCAAATCATCACCAAGACATGCATTCTGTTAGAAGAGGTAGAAGGAGCAAACTTAATATTACTTTCTTCAAAATGATCTTCTTCAGGGAAATCTATCTCAAGAGTATCCTGTGTAATAAGTACTACAAGAGTAGATGTAGATGCATTGGAAGACACTGAAGGGATAAGAGTAGGCACAACTAAAACCTGACCAAAAGTTGCCATCTCACATAAGTGCATAACCTCAAGGTCATCCCTGATTGTGACTACTCGATTATTGCAAATGAACTTAAGGGATTTATGCAAGGTAGATGGGACTGCACTCATGACATGAATCCACGGTCTACCAAGAAGAAGTTTATATGGTAATTTTTCTACTATAACATATACAAGGGTGGGTATGGTAATGGGTCCAAATCTCAAAGGAAAGACTATCATTCCTAGGGCTTTTCAACTGACATTGTTGAATGCACAAATGATAATAGAAGAAGAATTAAGAGAAGAGGAATCAATATTAATCTTAGGCAATAGATCAATGCTACACACATTGAGTGTTGAACCAATATCAACAAGAGTATTTTTAATGCCAATTTTATTAATGTTGACTATAATCATAAGAGGTTTCGCTTGCTTCCACACATCTAGGGGTGGAAGTTCTTGCAAATAGAATGTGATATTTAGAAAATCCTCATGAATAGGAGCCATCAATGGATTAAAATCCATTAGCCTAGTGGAAGAAGGAAAGAGGATATTTTATAAGGATTCTTGAAGCATACCTTGATAAACCGGAGTAGACTGAAGCAATTCCCATAGTGTGATCTTAACGGGAGAAACATAAATTTTCTCATTAAGATCGTAATCACTAGGTGATTTAGTTGTAGGTTTAGGTGTTGAAGGAAGACTTGGTTGAGAAGGTGGTAAAGAAGTAGGTTGATCAACATTTTGTTTATTCCTTCTAGCATTATAAGTATGGGCTACCTCTCTATAAGAGGGAGCCTTACAAAGATCGAGAGAATCACTATCAAATGGGATACTATCTATAGAACAAATACATTTAGGAGAATGAATAGCTAGAGTTAGATAAATGATCGGTCTCTTAGCCCTTTGAGGGGAAACAAAGACATAGATTACATTTACAGAATCACCACAACTAGTGGAATAATTATTTGAAGAAATATTCTTAACATCAATGTGGAGAGGATCAGATGTAGAAGGGGGTTCATCATTCTCTAATGCATCATCTCTAGAAGAGAGTGCATTGGAATGAAGAGAAGGTAGAGTAATGTTAACATAGGTATCAATGATTTCATCTTCTAGCAATAATATATCATTCAAAGCAAGAGGAATCTCATGAGAGGGATCAAAGATACAAAGTGGCATGGGAAAAGTCAAGTCACTATCTTATGCATGAAATGGAACATCATTAAAATTTTGAATAAAAGTAGATAATATGAATATAAATTTCCCAAGCTCCCTTCGGGTTATTTTATTTTTTTCTTAAGTACTAGACATGCCTCCTATTAAAAGAAACATCGAGATCCTTTCACAAGGTTTTATCTGAATGTTGCCACTTGTTAGTTGGGCGCTCCTCGCAAGGATCCCTTCTTTCACTTTTCAAAAAGCTGCTACCATGCTTCCACATGTCAGCAGTTTGTACTCTTTAGTGCTTCTTCACATTGCTCCCCTTTCAGGCCCTGACCACATGCCACGTAGCATTGGTCCACAGACATTCCTTGGCGCCCCCCACCTTCAACACAATATGTTTGAGAGACCTCCATGTGTCTTCACCGCACAAGTTTTCATCGCATGAAGGGGAGAATTAACTTTAGGCCCCGACCACTTGCCACGTTGATCTTCTCTAGACTTCATCACAAAAGAGGATGAAGCAAGCAACATCCTCACAACAATTGCCACATATTATAATTTCCATCATGAGTGGATGACACATGTCGACACACTGGTCTACTGGGACAACTATCATCATTTGTAGGGGATGCATCTAGCTCTGAGGTGTCCTTGTTCAAGGCTCGAATATTATTCCGTTGCAACGACTAGGGTAAATTATTGCTAATACATCATTGCTCGTGATCGAAGGATATTTTTTGTTACTGGCTCACCGGGCTGGGATTTTATTATAAATACTGCTTCCTCTTTCGAAGCAGGAGTTCATATTCTGATAGAGAAATTTGTTAAAAGAATTAGGCCTTTACTAATTTTTAGATTATTGTAAAGACTTATAGACCGTGCCATTGTTCGACCTCTCTGTTTTCTTAAAGATATTTTATAAAGTTTTACTATGTCATCATGGTATTGAATTTTTCATTTCTAGAAATCTATAAATTTAATACAAGTTTATTAGTTTAGATCATGTATTTAACTCCTCTTTTCAATAAATGTGTATGAATATTATGTTATTTCATTAATTGAATCATTCAGGCTTCTATATTTATTTTATGTCATTCTGGAACATATCAGATTGTTGAACGAGCCCTTAAATCAGATCCAAAAGATAGATTTGTCATGCCTTACATCTAAATCTTGGTGCATTTCCCTAGTTAGATCCTTTTATTTTATATTTTCTTCCTTTTCCCATTCAAAACCCTAGTTATAGAAGAAGGTGAATTCTTTAAAATCCAGAGGTTACTCAATTTAGCGCAATAGGTCCCCCCTTTAATTGAGCTTCCCACAAAGGGCTATTACCTTGTCAAATTTTGGCATCAACTATTTTTATTTTTCCTAGCATGCCCGGTGGGACCACGTAAATATACCCAATAAAATAGGGTGTATAAGCCATTGACCTATTACGAGGTCGTGAACCAAAAATAATACTGGCTTGTTAGTGCCTCCACTAGTAACAATGCATACCCAAACTCGCCCAGTAGAATTTTAGGATCCCAACCATGTTGTAGATTGCAACCAAAATTATGTGGCTTGGGATGCTAGAAGTCCCCTTGTAGCCCCACTTGCACTTGCCGTTTGGGCCCCTATCATGGTCTCTGCTCTCAAATCTATTCCAAAGTTTACTAAAGATGGCTCAAGAACACCATTCGAACATCTGCATGATGTTGCAGACATATGTTTGGCACACAGAGTTACAAATCAAAACATAACACTGAGATATCTTGTGGCTTCTTTCAGAGGGAGAGCATTAGATTGGTATTGCACTCTACTGACTAATATAATTAGTACTTGGGATCAGCTCAAGGATCCTTTTTATGAAAGATTCTTTAATGACGAAGACATGTCTTCACTATATCATCATCTATCAACATTCAAGCGGGCCCCATCTGAAGCCATGAATAATTTCAATGTCCTATTCCATACAACCTGACAGAGAATCCAGAATGCCATTCGACCACTGACTAAGTTAGAATTTATGTTCTACTTAAAGTCCATCAACACCAACATCTCCATGATGATCTAGTAAGTTGGCGGAACCACATTATTGGATGCATACAAAATAGCAATTAAGGTGAATAACAACTTGATCGACACTGAGAATTTTCCACCTCGGCCCATTATGTTGATATTCCCTGAAATATTGACTTCTACCTAGGAGATTCCATCTACTAGCACACCCACACCACCCCCGTCTATGTACACATATCCAAGCGTGCCACCGAACACTACTTCTACATCTAGTGTTTTGAAGGACGAGATGAACGATATAAGGGAGATGTTACGAAACTTAACAAATGAAGTAACCACTATCAAGCGCTATCAAGCTCCTCCTCCAAGACCATCCTACCAAAGTTATCAAGGCAGTAGACCCTCCTACCAACATAACCAATATCAAGGAGTCACACGCACAAATCCGCTGACTCAAACAAATAACCAAATCGTACCGATACTGACTCTGTTGGGAGCTACCCAAACAAGTACAAGCAGAGAACTGACCTCAGGGCAGAACAATCTCGCCGAAGATTTCAATCCCTGGTGCTTCCGCTATGGTGATGCACATACACCTCAAAATTATCTGTGTGGGAATTTGTAGAAAAAGGTTGCAGAACAATGCAACCAAGGCATGGCACAAAATTTGGGAGGATATACATGTGCCTCTCCCCAAATGGAAAATGTGGTTCTTACCCCACATATGTAGGGAATGTCCTTGGAATAATAAAATGACATAGCTCTTGACCATGCCCTCCTCTCATGGATGGAAGGAGAGGAAGCAGTGGTCACTTATGAAGCATCCACATCGGTGACCCTACAAGTACAATCCGACTACAACTCTTAATTGAAAAAGAGATCCACAGGTGATCTGATCACTTCACAGCCCAAAAGCATCCTAGACCAAGGCCCTGGCCATTCCAAAATCACTCCATATCCGTAACTATGTAAGGATATTGTCATCACTAAGTCCAAGGAATATAAGCCTCCAAATCTGCCACCTTTCAATGTAGTGGAATAATTGAAGAAATCTTTTGCTAATGTATCCCTTTGGGATATCTTAGCCATTCCAAAACAAAAGTCTTTACTACAGAAGGCCTTGTAGAAAGATATGACTATGTAGTCGATAGAAAAAGCTTCTAAAAGGGCTGCTAAATCATCACCTCCATCCAAAGCTCTTGCGAATATTGTAGAGGAGGATTCGATGGAGGTCAAAGAGGAGAAATTGAAACCTAAACCATTTTTCTTGACTCTCATTGTGGAGAAGAAACTGATGCACAACTCCATGATTTACTCTAGTGCCAACACCACAGTCATGCCAAGAAGATAGTTGAAGCCTTAGGGCTTAGCTATGAGGCCTTAAAAAGAGAAGTTATGCAGCTGGATGGGAACAAGGTCAAAACTGTAGGGCTCATTAAAGACCTCCTCTTGAAGATAGTTGAAGCCTTAGGGCTTAGCTATGAGGCCTTAAAAAGAGAAGTTATGCAGCTGGATGGGAACAAGGTCAAAACTGTAGGGCTCATTAAAGACCTCCCCTTGACTTTGTTTTCCTATCCTAGAATCATGGTGCCTCAAGATACTGTGATCATTGATGTCCCTCCCATGTTCGGTCTCTGCCTATCCCAGTAATTCACCTCAAAGATAGGCGGATAAATATCTTTGGATTGGTCCCACCTAATTCTCAAGACTAAGCACATGACTAAAATTAAGATAATATTATAACCTCTGCATGCAGAACATGTAGCTAATTAAGCCATGATCAACTTCAAAGATACTCATACTTCTTTCACCAAAGAAGAAGCCAATGGTAGTAGGATACTAGGAGATGAGAAGGTAATTGAAGACAAATCTGATCGAGAAGAAGTCTTCTTGAGCGAATATGCAGGTGCCAACTCTTTCAACAATTATCATGCTACCAGGCTGGGCACCTATGTCATCTATGATGAAGATCAAGAATTCTCGAGGGTATTGAAAGACTCTATGGTCGAATGAGCCTCAAAAATTTGGACATTGCACTTTGATGGTGCTAATGCAAAGTCAGCGTTGGCACCAAGATATGATTAACATCATCATCCAATGAGCAAGTTCTCAGATCATTCCACTTCCAGTTTGCTTTCTCAAACAATGAAGATGAATTTGAATGTCTTGTGCAAGGGCTCAGCCTCGCAGAGCGCATGGTTATCAAACAAATAATGGTGTTCGAAGATTTTGAACTCATAATCAATCAAGTCAGAAATATCTCTACTGAAAAAAATGTCTGTATGCGGTCTTATAGGCACAGGGTATGGGACCTCATTGAAAATTTCAAAGCTTTTAACATCCATGTGGTGCCAAGAGAGTAGAATTCAAATGTGGATCACATGATAATGACATGATCTCAATTCAATCCTATCTCTAACTTGATTGAGAATGTACACTTTGTGTGAGTGATTATCTGACCCTCCATTCTTGATAATGATCAGAGCTAGAAAGTATTCAAAAGTGATGAAAAAATCACCTCATTCATTCAATAGTCGAGAGAGTGCGTCGATCAGTTTCAGCTAAAAATTGAAGAAGCATATGAAGGGTAGATCATCCAGTTCAAATCAAAGAAACTTCTGAAAGGGCTGGTAGCTCTCAAAAATTTGTTTGACTGTGATGATGTAAGGAATGATAGGAGACAATTTGTGGCAAACCAGACAGACTACGTCGACCTAGAGGTTAGACACGAAAGAATACTAAAGGTCAGAAAACAAGTTTTGCAGCGTGACAAAGATAGGCTTATACACTTTTGCAAAAAACACGAAGGGGTCGTGGCCTAGTCTTATGATGACCTCAGGGGATATGATACTAACATCATCCAACACACCATCAAACTAATGAAAGGTGCTAAATCGGTCCAACAAAAATAGAGGCCTGTCAATCCAAAGATTGAAGCCCTAATGTCACAAGAGCTAGGGAAGCTGATCCAGTCAAAGATTGTCTTTCCAATCATGCACAGTATGTGGGTATCTAACCTCATTCCGGTTCGAAAGAAAAATGGAGACATTCATCTTTGTATTGACTTTCATGACCTAAATAGGGAATCACTAAAAGATCATTATCCACTACCTCCCATGGAATCAATCTTGCAGACTGTGGCCGGTTCAAAGATGTTTTCTCTATTAGATGGCTTCTCAAGCTACAATTAGGTTCAGGTTAAAGAGGATTATCAACACAAGACCACATTCACCACCAAGTGGGGAACGTTCACATATGCTAAGATGCCTTTCGGCCTCTCAAATGCGGGAGACACCTTCTAATGGGCAATGGACATAGCCTTTAGTGGACTGATCAACAAGATCATCCTCATCTATTTAGATGACTTGACTGTATTTTCTAAGTCCAAAGATGACCATTTTGATCATCTAGAAGAGGTTTTCAAAAAATTCCAAGAGTTTGGGGTATCCCTGAACCCAAAAAAAAATTTCTTCGGAGTATCGCAAGGAAAATTGTTGGGACATGTAGTATCCCAAGAAGAAATCATTATTGATCCTGAAAGGGTAAAAGAAATAAGGGAATTTTCCCTTCTAGTCAACAAGAAAGGAGTCCAATATTTTTTGGGGAAGGTTAACTTTGTAAGTAATTTTATTTTTTATTTTGTAGGAATAATCAGACCGATCACCCTGATGCTAAAAAAGGACCAATTGTTCAAATGGAAAAAAGAAGCAAGAGAAGCTTTCAAAAAGCAAAAGGACGCTATTTCTTCAGCTCCTGTGCTAGTAAATCAATATTTTTCAAAAGACTTCATAATGTATGTCTTTAGTAGCAAAACAAGCATCACTACTATTTTGACTCAGAAGGAAATTGAAGGGAAGGGAGAACATTTGATAGCATTTCACTCCCGGACCTTGAAGGAATATAAGATGAAGTATAACTTCATTGAAAGGAAAGCGTTCACAATCATCAAGGGACTCAAGAAGTTCCGACATCTTATATCTTGCAATAAGGTGATCATTTATGTCAAACACTCCAATGTGGGTGAATATATTATGGAAGGAAAGATCACCAAAAAAAGGGCTGATTGGATCACCAAGATCCTAGAATATGACATCGAGGTCAAGCCTACAAAGACTGTCAAAGGGAGAGGGTTGTGCAAATATTTGGTGCACAATGAAGAAATGTAAATCGAAGAAGAGCAAGTGGAGCTGGTTCTAACAAATGAGTCCAAACCCGAAGGCTGCTGGCTGATAGATAGAGTAAGGTTTATGAACACCGACAAGTATCTACTGGGACTTCCTTCTCAGAGAAGAATATTCTACGAACTGCAAAATAGTGGGTACTCACTTATTGAAGGGATCCTCTTCAAGAGGAATTTCAATGACATCCTATTGCAGTGCATCACCATGGAGCAAGCAAAGAAAATTCTTGACACCTCCCACAACAGCCCTGAAGGCGAACACTTCTCTGCAAAGACCACCACCATCAAAATTTTGCTTGCTGGGTACTTCTATCCTATACTATTCAATGAAAACTACAATATGGTAAAAGCCTGCAAAGAATGCCAATTCTACACAGGGAGAAGGATTTTTTTTGCCATGCCTCTTAATCCGATAGTAGCAGATGAATCGTTCAAGCAATGGGGGCTAGATTTCATCAAGATGATCAACCCCGCCTCCAACACCAGTCACAAGTGGATTCTCATAGCCATGAACTAATTCACAAGGTGGAATGAAGCCCTACCCCTAAAGAATGTGACAAAGGCAGAAATTGTGGAGTTTCTCGAGGGGCTAGTAACGAGATTCGACATGTCGAAGACTATCATCTCGAACAATGCCAAAGCTTTCTTAGGCTCCAAGGTATGTCAATTTGCATTTGAGCATGGAATATTCTTGAAAACATCATCAAACTACTAACCGTAGGGGAATGGGCTGGATGAGTCGACTAACAAAAATCTAGTCCGACTCATTAAAAGGATTGGGTTTGATCATGAGAAGGAATGGCACAATAATATTTGTACAACTTTATGGGCAGACTCCATAACTCATAAGAAAGCCCTAAAATATTCACCATATGAGCTAGTATATGGGAAGGAGTAGCTTTTTCCTATATCTATAGAGATACTTGTGCTACAACTACTCAAGTCTCTAGAAATTGAGGAGAATGGATCCATGGAGGTTCGGTTGGCCGAATTACTGGAGGTAAAATAAAAAAGGGAGAAAGCCCTAATAGCCAAGTCTAACCACCAATAGGTGGTTAAGAGGTGGTTTGACAAGAAATCTTCAGACCAAGGTCTAAAATATGGAAACGTGGTACTAAATTTCAACGAAAGGGTCACAAAGCTTGAACTGCATGGAAAATTTGACAAACTATGGGAGGTTCCTTTCAAAATAATGCAATGCAAAAAAAGAATGCATTCGAATTAGAGAACATGGAACAAGAAGCACTAGTAATTCTGATTAATGGGATTCAATTAAATTTGTTCAATTAAGCTTCAGCTACTCTGTACGGGTGTAAATATGTGAATAATGTAATTATTTTTCCTTTTGTGTTTTGTCAACTGTTCTTTTCAACCTTTTCATAGATACAGGAAGCAGGAAAATTCATGAAACTAATTATTACAAGAACAGAGAAAGACTATCCTTCTCATGTTGTAGAAAATAAATATGTGAAGAATTTAGTTTAATCCATATTGCAGAAAACACAAGAATGAAGACAAGGAGTTTAAGATAAGCAAGTATATTCATTATATATATGTACTTTGATAGAAAACATTGTCAAAATGGCTCTATGGCCATGTGCTCAAAGGTATAACTACATGTATACAACTTCCTTATATATGTATAGGAGCCTTTTTCTTTAGGCATATATATACAAAAAGGGAGAAAGTGTTTTAAACTTTAGGTATTTGGGGCATGAACATTGTCTTCATTAGCAGGAGAATTGTTAGACATAGTGGGAAGGTTATCAGCACCAGCAATAGGACCTAGAGCAGTAGCACGTCAACTCCTATAATGAGCGATGGAGGGAACACAAGGTTCCTAAAGTCAATGTACCAATCCACATCATAGACAACCACTACATTGTAGCAGCGCAAAAGAAAGTGGAATGCACAGGTGGCCCTCTCAGAATGCTCAATGAGTGAATGAGGCTGAAACCTGCTTAGGAATGGCACCCATGGCACCACCGTGTCTTCTTCAACATGCTTCTGTAGGTCACTCACAACAGGAAGGCCCAGGCCATACACTGCATTGGTCACTGCTTCACCAAGGCCTCTGAGGTACCTCTTTGGAAAAATCATGAGTGTCAAGCACATAATCATGGGTTTTGGAGCTTGAATGTCAAGCAGCAAGGAAATAAAATGGGAGCAGATACCGGTGTTCACCAAATAATTATCTTCATACTCAATAAAATCCCTGCCCAAGACCCATTTTATGTCTATGATAGCTAGTGAGTCATTGTTCTTAGTCATGCGTTTCAGGTGCCTATTTGAAATCTCTCCCAGAAAGGTTGTTTGAGATTTGTTGCACACTAATTTGATGGGAGTATTCATCGTATCAGTCTCTACTCGACTACCCATGTCTAGACCCTAAATAAATTCAAAACCTACTCAACTGCCTAAATAATAATCCTATCTAATTTCCCAATGCTAATTGCTAAGTGTGATTTCTCTACTATATTAGGACCCATTTATAGAAATATCCGAGGTAGCCTACATCCCAAGCATGGTGATAATCAAGTTTTAACTCAAAAATCCCATCAAAAGGCCAGCTCAATATTCCAACCCAATTGCATCCATAGGTATTAATTGTTGCGTGAAAGATTAAGGAGTGACATTCAATTAGTGCAAATTGGTGGAAAGCCCAGGTGATGGCTCATACAGACAAATGCTAAGGTGTCACGATGCAGGTTGTTTCAAGCTCCAAGGTTGAGCGTAAATCTTTCTAAAGTACTCAATGCGGTTTTAGCTTAATTATTCTTTTAGGTATATTAATGGTAAAGGCGTGCAAGAATATGGCAAGCATTTCATCGATGGCTCCATTTCCCATGAAAATCACGCCAAAGGGACACTATCACTAATGTAATTATGAATTCTTGTCTTTTCAAAAAAGGCAAATAGTTCATTTTGCATGGACAGAGGAGCTAGTAGTACATGCCAAATTAAATGCAAAAAGGCAACCGTTGTCTACTGGTTGAAGGCAAGAAATCAAAGAAAAAGACAAGTGTCACATGCAAAGGCTAAACAAAGCGTAAAAATTCTAAAGTACGCAAAGAGACTTGGAAGAACAAAATTGTTAAGGGAACTAGGTGTGGCACATTTAGCAACAACGGAATTGAATGCAAAGGTAATTTCAAAAAATTCACTACTCTGATGTGGATTAAACCTCAAATGTAAGGCTATCTAATTTTAGGTTTAGAGCCTTGCGCTGTGTTCTAGGTTCCATTCATACTACTTCAATGTGCTTTCTAGGTGGAAGGTTTGAAAAAGATGGCAACTGCACAGAGTTCCCAAATAGAAATACAAGAAGGAAGGGCCCAAAGTTTGTTTAAGGCCATGCACACATCACCAGCCACCTATGTCTTTGAGGATATCTCTTATGCTTTGCTTGGAATACTAGAAAATCCAAAAAGGGTGAATATGTGGGTTGTAGAAAGGAAGAGTCCTCACAGAGATAAGAACCAAATTAAAGAAGAATGGGGTAATATTCATGACCCCATCCTTGCAAGGATCCCTAGGACACTTAGGGGGGTGACCTGTTAAAGAATGAAAAGGAATAGTGAAATAGATTCCTTGGCGCACAAATGTTGGTTTAGTGGGCTTCCACAATATATGGTCCCATCCATAAACTACTACCCTAAATTGGTCGACGAGACCATCAAACACTTCAACTTGGATACCAACACCATTGATGGCTAAGAGATGAGTGTTATGATCTGCAAGGAGGCTATCTAGGACATGTTGTGCATCTCGAAATGAAGCTCCAAAGTGCCTCAAATGGAGCCATTCACTCCGGAAAAAAGGGAGACCTATTGGAGGACCAAAGACCTTGCACCAAACTTTTATAACGTGGAGGCACAAAGTTCCAAAGAAGCTCATAAAATGTTAATGTAGATTCCAACAACACATAAGAGCTTCAAAGATGATATGAAGGATGCCTTATCAATGATGGAATTTTTTTGCAACCTCAACATTGACAAGGAGGTCCATGAGTTTCAAATAGGCTTGGGTTTTAAAATTTGCAAGGAGCATTCTCTTTGTTGGTATGATTTAGCAGAATTTTTCATGCAGGAGATGCTCAACCAGATAGTAGAGTACCAACTTCAATAGAGGTTCAGGTTTCCTTCTTTCGTTGCCCACATGTTTTTGCATCAGAATCCTGACTTCTTCCAAAAGCGTCTAGGACTGTCCATTTTTTATGAAAAACAGAGGAAGAAGATGGTTTCCACATGGAATCCTCTCCTCTATGGGACATATGATTATTACACATTTTTGGATTATTTCTTAAATCTTATTTTGGAGGATTTAAGGGAAGACAACACTGTCTTATGGTTCAACTTGGACCAAATTGAGTTCATGCAAAATTTCACTCCAAAATGTGACTAGTTTCTAGGAGAGGACTTCACATTCGTCTGATTGGACATCTTCATCGAAGAGACCCTCTGGCTTCTGGCATGCCTTACAAATCAGATAATAGCTCTTGAAGTGTTCTGCCAGGTATCAATTATCGAATTCACCTTCTGTAGTGGAAAAACAAAGAAGAAGGGAGTTTTCAGTTGCCCGATGAACTTCAAGACCGTAATCATGACCAAGAGGAAGGTTCACGACTTACTGGAAGCAAAGATGTTTCATCTGGGGTTGGTATGGATTTGCAATAAGTGGAATTACAACCCCGATAATGACTTTCTAAATGAGTATGTCAAGATAACACACAACCTCTGGCCTTACTGGGAGAAGCGTCATAATCCAATGTCGGATGTGGATGAACTTATAGTCGACATAGCTCATATACCTACCGAAGGTGGTCAGCCTCCCTGGCTTGGATTCTACTACCAAATTGGGAAGTATGATAAGACAAAGTAGATTGGGGTTACTCTTCACAACAACTTGATAAAAAATTACAACTGGAAGGAAGAGAAGATTAATGACTTGTGGATATATCGTCAGGAGACCCGACGCACTGAGGCCCCTTATGATAGCAAGGAGATGGAAAAAAAGTTTGATAAATTGTGGAACGATGAGCATCCAAATTTTGACGAGAGTGATGAGAGAGACTCTAGTTCAGAGGAGGCTGAAGCAAGTTAGATGAAGGAGCAGAACGAGACATAGAAACACAAAATTCCTTGGTGCAACAAAAGGGGAAGGTCATGAATCAACCTAGCAAGGTTTCCTCTAATGTACGGGTAAACATATCATGTGCGAGGTCTTCACTGACTCACACCTAGACTATAAGGAGGACTAGGACAACCCAACTATAATAATTTGAAACCATAGTGGTAGAAGACTCACCACCAGCAAAGGGGCAGCGCACCGAGGCATCTTATGAAGAGTGCTCGTAGGACCTTGAGGCGATCCAAGAGCCAACAATGGGCTAATGATTGCAATCATCTGCACCACAGGTATCTTTCACTCCCTCTTCTCTTATTTCAAAAACCTTAGTTTCTCATGTTGTGTCTATGACACCTCTCATTTCATGTGTTGACCCTTTCCTTTCGGCCTCTACTTCAATTATCACGGGGGGTTTCACATAGTTCTCTCATGCGACCCCATTTTCCCTTACTCCTCTGCAAACCCTTCTACAATTTTCTTTGGCACACTCCACATCCCAAAGAATTTCACACTCTACCTCTGCTACCTTCATTGATACATCTCCTCCCATTGCCATGTCGACCCAAATCTAGTCTTCCCAATAGATAGAAACTACCACGACTCCACTTCGTTCGAGTCCTCCTATTGGTTCATAGTTCGAGTATTGGAATATCCCTCATTTAACACCTCAAAAAATTAGTGTTCTAAAGACGAAGTTTCCCGATACGTCTACCCTCTCATTCCCTTTTTCCCTTCCTCCCATTGCACCTTTCGCAGATGGACTAATCGGGTTTCCCTCATAATTCTTATCGGAAGGTGACAAAACTAAGCAAGCACGAGTAATCAAAGTCTAAAAGAAAAGAGCTAAAGATGCTAAGAAGCTGATGGAGCCAAAAGTACAAACTATTTTTAATGAGGCTCAATAGTCACTACATTTTGTGACAATGTACCTGATGATCAACAAATCATAAGTAGAGATGTAGCTGGATGAATACAACATGTACACCATGGGGCTCAATTTGAGCATATCTCGACCTCAAGACAAGTTGGAGTTCATGGAGGAAACACAATAGGTGGTAACCACCAACTTTGTTAAGTTTGATCACCAGCTAAAGAAGAGGGAAGAAGAGCTAAAAAGCCTCAAGGATAGAGTCGAGGTCTTGATCACCAAGGAAAAGGCTAGGGATGTTGAATTTAAGAGCTTATCCCAACAAGCGGAGGCAGAGCAAATGAAGCTCTAAGAGGAAATTGAAAAGTTCCAATCTCTTGATCCCAGCTTGATCACTGAGCTACAACATAAGAACAAAGGATATCAAGACTAGTTGGCATGGTTGGGGCAAGAGGTGCAATAAAGGGATGAAGAATTTTTCTGCCAGCACGCTCAACTAGAGCAGTAGATACAATAGAAAGATGTAGATTTTGAAATCCACTGAGCCCAACTAGAGAAATATGTTCAAGAAATGAAGTCTTCCTTGGAGAAGGAAGCATCAAACAAGGAACGAGCCGAGACAAGCTAGATCATAGAATCGCATGTCCTGCAAGGAAAACTCACCACAACGAACCAAAAGGTTGCAAAGTTCACACATAATATAGGATTGAGGGATGTAAAGATAGCCCTATTAAAAAACTCCACCCAACCTCCCGTCGTTGGGTCAAACCTTCTTCAAGTAGCCCAACATTTATATGTTTCATATTGGGAAAGAGTGAAGGCCTTCTACCTAACTCTACAACCGATGCTCCAATTTATGGCCGAGGCAACAAGTTTGGGCAAGGAGGTCCACAAAGAAATCGAGCGGTTCCCTCAATCCATCACAGAGAGAGTTTCAGAGGCCAGGAGATTATTAGATAGTCTATATATGGTCCTAGATGAAATCTTGGCAGACATAGGAATTGAAGATCGGAAGGCCACTACCAAAATAACTAATAGGTTCATCCATTTCTAGATGACCATCCTTCATGCGAGCAAGTGCATGAACACATTGGATTAGACCATGAGTAGCATGTGGGAAAGGTTCTCCCACCTAACTTAGATGGGCTTACCATCCTTGTTTCTCGGAGATGAATCAATGGCCATGACGGAGCACATTGCAGCAAGGACTGAGGAGAAGCAATGGGATGCATCCACTTTCCATAGTTTTAGTCAACACCTTGCTGTAGGAGATATTGAGAGTGTCACTCATCCGATTGCTAGACTCCTTTTTCAACTCGAGTCCTAGGCCGGTATATCGACGATGCTGCCTTATATCGATGACACTGCCTTAGAAATAAATGATTGATCTACATGGAGCACAAGACAGTTTGTGTGACATATTGACTCTATGTGAGGCTGAATGGTTGCCTCTACAAATTGCCCTCTCTAAGGTCCAATTGTGCCACCCAATGGATAAGGCACTGGTCTGCAAACCAAAATTTTTTGGGTTCCTCATTCCATAGGTGAAACAACCCTGATAAGTTGTCAAAAGCTATGAATATAAATTTCCCAAGCTCCCTTTGGGTTATTTTTTTTTTTCTTAAGTACCGACCATGCCTCTTATTAAAAGTAACATTGGGTTCCTTTCGCAAGGCTTTATCCAAATGTTGCCACTTGTCAGCTGGGTGCTCCTCACGAGGATCCCTTCTTTTTATTTTTAGAAAGCCATTGACATGCCTCCATGTGTCAACAGTTCACACTCTTCAGTGCTTCTTCTTGTCGCTCCCCTTTTAGGCACCGTCTGCATGCCATGTAGCATCATTCCACACACATTCCTTGGTGGCCTCCACCTTTAGCGTAGTATGTTTGAGAGACCTCCACGTGTCTTCACTGTGCAAGTTTTCATCACATGAAGGGGAGAATGAAATTCGAGGCCCAACTGCTTGCCACATAGATCCTCTAAGGACTTCATCACAAAAGGGGATGAAGAAAGCAACAACCTCACAATAGTTGCCACGTATTATAATTTTTGTCATGAGTGGATGACACTTGTCGACACGCTGGTCTATTGGGACCACTTCCATCATTCGTAGGGGATGCATCTAGCTCTAAGGCATCCTTGTTCATGGCTCAAATATTTTTTCAGTGTAATGGCCAGGGTAACTCATTGCTAATACATCATTGCTCGTGATCGAAGGATATTTTCTGTTATTGGCTCACTGGGCTAGTATTTTATTATAAATACTGCTTCTTTTGAAGTAGGAGTTTAGATTCTGATAAAGAAATTAGTTAAAAGAACCAGGCCTTTAAAATTTTTTAGATTATTGTAAAGACTTAGAGACTGTGTCATTGTTTGGTCTCTTTATTTTCTTAAAGATTTTTTATAAAGTTTTATTGTGCCATCATGGTACTAAATGTTTCACTTGCAGAACTTCTATAAATTTAATGCAAGCTTTTTGGTTTAGATCATGTCTTTCACTCCTCTTTTCAGTAAATGTTTATGAATATTATTTTATGTCATTGAGTGAATCATTTGGGCTTCTATCTTTAATTTTTGTCATTTTGGAACATAGAAGATTGTTGAACAAGCCCTTAAATCAGATCCAAAAGATAGATTTACCGTGCCTTAAATCTAAATCTTGGCGCATCTCCCTAGTTAGATCCTTTTATTTTTATATTTGCTTCCTTTTCCCATTCAAAACCCCAGTTATAGAATAAGTCGACTTCTTTAAAATTTGGTGGTTACTCAATTTAGTGCAATAGGTCCCCCCTTTAACTGGGTTTCCCACAAAGGGTTGTTACCTTGTCAAATCTTTTCATGAACATATACTAAATTGATAAAAGAAGATATTAAATTAATTTTGAAAATATTAGGCTAAATATAATAAACAATGAATACAAAAGTTGGCAGATCTAGAGCAATCCAAGGGTGACAGAACTGAGAAAAACCAAAAATCCAAATTTTTAGATTTTTTTGTTATTTTCTAGGTTCTAGTAATTTACATTTTAAGAGGTCTTCGAAGTATAATTTAGGGTTGAAAATTTCATTGGTCCCTAAAATTCAATTGTTGAAGGCACTATATTTTCGGGACTGAATTAGTCCTCTTAGAGACCTTTCCAATGGTGTAAACGGTTTTGAATTCTGAGCACTAAGTCAAAAGCTATGACCCCACCAAGTTGGGGTAAATAAATTCTTTTTTTTTTTTTTTAAAGTTGTGATTCATGCCAGGTTCACCAAAATTTAGAGAAGGGGGATTCACTACTCATGAGTCTCTTTATTCTCAAGAGATTCCCAAGGGGTGAACTTCCTGAAACTACCTCAAGGAACAGAGCGAGAGTTCAAGAGCCAAAAAGAGTAGGCCACAAAGGTTTCTCAAAGAAACTAGCGAGTTTTCAGTTAGAGGACGTCAACATGGTGCATTGGAGTCCTAAATGCATGCTAGCATCTCATATAGATAGAAAACCAAGAATTTAAAAAAACTATAGAGCAACTACTTCTACTCTGACTGTTAGGAATTCTTAGAATGCAAGAAAGCAACAAAATATGATAGAACTGAAATGCTGTAAAGTAAATGATAGAAATAAAGAGGATAGAGAAAGAGAATGCTCACAACAACCCAAGTAATGAAGCCTCTAGCAAGTAGATATCTTCAATACCTATACACATAAGATCGAGGGAAAATTTTGGGGCTATATAGAGGTTTTCCTCATTCAAACCCCCGTTTTTGTGTTCCCACCTCAACAAACAACTAGATAGATAGATAGAGATAATAAGAAGAAGTGAAATGAATGCAAGAGTGATAAAACAAATCCTTGCTCAAGGAGGAGAAATTTTATCACAAGGATGTGAGAAATCCCAAGATTCTTGCAAGCATAACATAAAAGAGATATCACCTACAAGGATTAAGGAAGCCAATGAGAGTAAGGATGAAAGAGAGGGCTGTGAGAGCCAAGCGAGCTGCAAAGAGCATTGTAAGAGCTTGAGAGTATCACAAAGAGAGTTTCCAAGAGATCTTGAAAGTGTTTTAGAGAGAGATATGCAAGCTTAAGGAGAGGAGAGTTCATAATAGAACCCAAGAAGGCCAAATAGATTGAAAATATAACTTTTAAAGAGATGAGAGAAGGTAAAAGAAGCTTACCAAGTGGTTACAAAGCATCCCGAGCTATTACCACTGAGAAAAGTAGTTGACAAGTAGAATTTTTTTTGGAAATGATCATTTGAATGTTGAAATGTCACAAGACACTAGCGCGGCATGTAGAAGTCCATGCAATGCACTAGTGTATAGACACATCACACTATAAAATGACACTAACGGGAAAAGTACAAGGTTTGATACGAAGCTAAAATAGGAAGGTAGCTACTGAAAAGGGGTCCCTGAGCATCTTGTGATGGAAAAATGTTGATGGAAGGGCTAAAATGAGCCTACTCAAGTTTTAGGGGAGTGAACACTAAAGTGGATACAAGAATGTATGTGAAATTGAAAGGGGTGCAATTTTACACCATTACAAAATGTAAAAATAACAAGAATGGGTGATCCATAAAGGCTCATAAATTATAAGAGAACCATTTTCAAGATAAGACCCTACCCACATGATTTTCATAATGTGGAAGATTTGATTAGAAATTACTCCATAGAGAATTTGGCTGCATAAAGGAGGGCCTTATGGGTGAAGATCCAAATTGAAAAAAATAAGAGGAAGTAGGTAGATCCACCATTTGAAGGATCATTTTTGCATGTCAAAGATCCTATAGTAAGGATGATGACTATGATAGATAATTCAAATCAACTACTATAAAATGTGCCAACTCCCTCATCAATAACTCCTAGTCTTTCTACTTCCCAGATGGATGTCCCTAAAATTCCTTAGCAAGTCACTCCTTTGCAATAAATTGACTCCTCAATTGGACCCTTAGTTGATTACCCCATAGGTCTAGATGATATTTATGATGATAAAAGTGTGGTTTAGGTAATGCATCCTCCACATAGGGTTATCATTAAAATACCCACTAATGATAGATTAATAATCAACTTTGAGATAGGTGGATAGGCTATGGATGATATCTGAGCATAGGCTTGTAGTGAATTCTTGCAAGATGATCTATTCATCACAAATAATTAATTAAAATATTTATTCCTCAAAAAAAAAGGAGAAGAACTAAAATAGAGGGTATCAAATAGGAGCCTCACATAAAAAGAGAAAAAATAAATAATTATAGAATTTTGGGACAATGTGAAGAAGGAAATGGAAGCCATGACTCCTCAAAGGGGTAGAGAATTGGTAAGAAATGAAGGATTCCTTCTTCTAGCAGGATGGGACATTCCATCTACCATTGCATTTTACAAAATCAAAAGATAGGGGGAGAAGATCCAATTTTGAGATCAGAGGAGCAAGATCAGGCCCTTTACTTTGGATTTGGTTTCAATCCAAGGCATGAGACCATGGCTATTTTCTCTATTTTTTGAGAGACCAACAAACCCTTAGTGATCAATGATCCTAATTAGCTTACAAGAAATATTATAGTTAGAAGAATAGGAGATACAATTGCTATCGAAGAAACATTCCTCATAGTAAATACAACCCTATTCACATAAGAAATAGTAAAGAAGTTGCAAGGAGACTTGGACAAGGCTAATTCCATCAAATTGAGACTACAAGAGTAATTAAATATTACCACAATATTTTTGCCCCCACCTCATCTAGTAATTGAAGCTAAAGGATCACAAGAAAAGGATATCTTGGCTCTTAATATTAAGAGTTTGAAAGAATATCCCAAGCAATCTAGATAAAAAGGTAAAGTAGAAAAGGAGGGGGAGGTTAAGAAAAAAATAAAATTTATTGATAATATTTTGGGACATAAGTTGTCAAATATTTTGTGTCAAGTGGAAAAGGTGTGGGATAACTATATAATTTTGAGAGATGCATGCAATAGATCTACACTCAAGAAAGAGTTAGGTTGAGTTTATTTGATATCAATTGGTCCCAAGGAGTGAAATTTTTTAAAATTGTTGTTGAGAACTCTAATTTTGATCAAAGTTTGAGTGATACTATTCTTGGTAGGACAGAATTTTTGGATGATGTTCTTAATAACTATAATAGATACATTAAACTCATAAAGAAAGAGTTGAAAATTTTTGAGGTTGTCGAGGAGTTTCACATGCCTTAAATTTTGAATGAAGATGAGGAGATCAAGCCTTACAAGGAGTGGAGGTCAAGTTTTGTTGATATTATCACCCCTATGTATAGTAAAATAAATAAGAATGGAGAAGTTGTAATATAGCAGTTGAGTCTATGTATGGATTCACATTCCAAGCTAGAGTACAGTATGATGGGATTCTCTTATATGGTGCAACTTTAATAGGTGATGATTGATGAGATCCAATTATGCTCTATTTTATGGTATATTTTTGTCTATTTTAT
The DNA here is from genome assembly GCA_007115665.2 of Sequoiadendron giganteum. NCBI lineage: Eukaryota > Viridiplantae > Streptophyta > Pinopsida > Cupressales > Cupressaceae > Sequoiadendron > Sequoiadendron giganteum. Next base: position 593,828,177 of record CM021106.1, on the reverse strand, counting down.
GCACCTTCATAACAATTCACACATTCCATTTTCATATCATTTCATATCACTTTACTATTTCATGTTGCATATGATTAAATATATGTCATATTTAATATAGTTTTAAGATCAAAATATGGATAACAATTATTGATTGTTTTTACTAATAAATGTTGTAGCATGTATATTTCTTGTCACCTATTTGACAAGAACCTTCTTGCCACTCTCTAGTTAGGAGCTTCTATGTATTACTTTGGGACCAGCAAGTTATTCCTATAATCGTTTCAAAAGATCATCCCAAATTCCTAGGTGGCAATGGTTAAAAATTATCATAGTGACTATGCACTATTTTATCCAATGGAAACCTTCCTTTGGTTCTTCCTTTATGGATCTTCCTACATACATTCTTCAACCATGTTGATCTATTCAAGATAAAATATTTATTAGCCAATATTTCCACGTCATTTTATCTCATGATATTTGGAAAATGGAAACTCATGGAGGATGCATTGATAGTTGTATGGAGGATGCACTGCTAGCTATTTGAAGAAACCCTTGGATCTTTCCATTTTCTATTGTTAGTTGTTGTTATAACTGAATAATTTTCTATAGTAGAATTAAGCCACCTCAGCACTACCATTAGATTGAATGGGAGATGTATTTTTTATTAGAGAAAACTAAAATGTGTTATTGTTTATAATACGTGGCCAAAACGTAAGCTCTTACGTAGACCATTGGATGCACACATAAAAAACTATCTATTTATGTGTGTAAGGAATTATTTGGTTAGCAGATGAATAATATATATATATATGTAATATTAGATCAAGAATAGATTGGTGCGAGAAAATTATGTTGAATAAACCAGATACTGAGGGGGGGAGTGAATCAGTACCCATACAAACTCATTGAACAAATACTTAAAAATTTATTGCAGCACATAAAAAATTAAAGTAATAGTCTAACATTAAGTTCCACAACACATGAACACCATATTTTACATGGAAAACCCAATGAGGGAAAAACCATAGTGAGGATTAACTCAGTATATAAAGATATCAATACCGGTAATAAGAGGCTCACTCCCACATACAAAAGCTCATTGCTTATAAGGACTTACTGTCCAAAATGGAGGCTAATTGCCTCAATAAAGAAGTAAACAAAAATGGCTAACCACCAGAGTTGAACTAAGAAATTACACCACATGTGTAGGTTCAAATCCTTTGATGCTTAGAGTATTCACTCGCATGATCTTCAACCGCTATTCATGCACTCGGCTTATACATGCACTTCTTCTCTTTGCATTCACATTACTTATCCTTCATCGCTTCATCACCTTTTCATCTTCTAACCATCTTGTATATATACCCGATATATCTTAATGTATTGATTAGGTCATCCTAATTGATGCAAATCATATTTTCAAGATGATAACTTGTCCGCTCCATATCCAGAGTAATTCACTCGTGTCATGCAACATCATGTCAGCTCGGATTAGCTTAATGCTGAAATGAAATATTAAGAACCGATTCCAATGCATTACTCAATTATATTAATATCTAAGAATACATGTATACATGCTTTCAACCATTATAAGCTTTTTCCCAAAATCATAGATCATACTGATTAATCGAGGAGATATCCAGACCAACATACCAAAGATACCAGATCAAATACCAGATAGGATAAATGTGATCTTCACACCAGTACTTGGTATCAGACCAACATGGTGACATCAATGAAAATATATGAAAAACTTCCAACAATCTCCCCCTTTGTCATTGATGGCAACATGTGCAAAAAGTCCGATTCAAAATTTTCAGAAAAAAAAAAAATTCTCCCCCTTTCAAGAAACTCCCAAAATTTTCCAAGTCTTTTCCAAATCTCCCCCCCTTTGACATCAATGTTAAAGGGCACCAAAAATATGTAAACATGGTGACATCTAGTATTCAAAAATTCCTAATTCATTCAAAAATTTCAAAACTTTGAAAAAACCAATCCTTCAAACCAAAATGACATTTGTCACCTGAAATACCTTTTTGTACCTCTCTTTGATAAAAGGATATAATTTCTTCCATTCAAGGACTGCAGAGTTCATTCTTGCCCACACACTATCCAATACAATCAATAGTGTGAAGGAGGATGACCAATCTGCAGATGACCATTGTTTCTCACAGTCTTCTGCATCAGAGAGTATTCCATAAAGATGGTCTAACCATACCTCAACCACTTCCTTAAGAAGCCAGAAGGTCTTCACTACATCATCCCTTTTCCTATGCATAATGATCATCCTAGCCTTTGATTCCCTTCTTTGTCCTCAAAAATATCAAATTTATTTCGAATGTTGTTCACTTCAGATTCTATAGCTTCAATTCTGCTTCGAAATTTATCAACTGCATCAAGCCACCAAAGACAATACTTGTATATGTATGACATATCTTTTATGCATTTCTTTGTCTCTACAATTAGTTCAGATAACCTGTGCTTTTCTTTAGAACACCTCTTTTCAACTAAAGCTTCCATCTTACGTCCTCTCAAACCTTCAAGTAACATTCTCTCTTCAACTATTTCAACTAATTTTTCAGGTAAAGAATCAAAAACAACAGATACATCAATACCTTTATGAAGTAGATATTCAACTAAAGCATCATCAATTTTAAGTCTATCAATGGGTGAGGTCATACTCCATACATCACCAACTTTCTTCATTTTTCCTTTTATTAGTATGGACCGGATGCCTTCTGGATCAAAAGAGTCTAATCCAGCCAAAGATTCTTCTTATTCTTTCTTTTCTTCAGAGATAGCAATGAAATTTTTAGAGACAACTTTTCTTTTCTTCGATTCTAGAGGGGAATCACTAGTGACTACTTCCAGTTCCTTCATCCTGGAGGAACAACCTTCCTCAAATCAACTCACCATGACTTCACTAGAGCTCATCACATTCTGCAATGATAAGAACAAGTTTTTGTACGCACTTTCTTTATCCTCCAAGATGTCCAAGTGCCTGAATATCTATTTTGCAATGGGAATCCCAGATTCCCAGTCAACATCTTTCTTTCTCGGTAGTGATTTCAAAAATTAAAACATCAAACATGTAAGAAAGGACCCAAAATATAATGGGTATCCTTCTCTTAGTGTCATTTGTATATTCTCAGTAATATTTTCAAGGATTAGCTTACATAGATCAAATTGTATATTCTCTTTTACCAATTTATGCCCCAGAAAAATTGCAATGGCCAAGGTGGAGCCTTCATGATTTCTAAAAATGATTTTATAAGAAATTCCATATGCAACATACCTAACTGAGGAATCACCAATAGTATTGATCAATAGTGCTCGAGGGTCCTTGTCAACTCCCGACATTTCCTCCACTTCTATTTTATGGTTTTTCATCGAGGAAGTTCTCCAACACTGCATGGTTTGGTAACCGCTTTGATTGCTTCCTTTGAAATGAGATAAGTTTTTTCCCTTACAATGCTTCCATCCTTGAATTGTCTTAGAAGGAACAAGATGAACTCTTTTTCAGCAAACCAAGGGAATTCTCCCCATATATCCAAACCTAGGGTTTGTATGTTCTGTAAATCATTCAGTTCCAACCCTAATTCCAACCTCTTTAATTTCTAATGATCGAACTTGTCCATCTCAACTCCTTTCCACTTTAGAGGGGTTTTACCACTCGATCCTCTTTTAGAAATTTTCATTATAGCTCTCAAAAATTTAACAAGAAAATTCTTCAGTTACCTTCTTTTTCTACTGTGAGATAGGGAAATTTTCGTCAGCTATATTGAATATCCATAATAATTTCTTTGAGGGTCTTAAAATAAATTCAAAGATGCTTCAAGAAGGTTCCAAGGACTCTACAAATTCTTTGAATGTATTTTATGATCAAAATGATTTACGAGATTTCCTTTATACTTCATCATTTTTCCCTAATTTGCATTAATTGCAAAAAATGACAAACTTCTCTTGCATCTATACTGAGAAACCCTAATTTACTCCACAAAAGAACATGCTTGCACCTTTTCTTCTAGTTTTTTTTGCATCACTTCTATCCTAAAATTCTTTACAACATATCCACGTGCCACCACCTGACACATTTTATTTCTTGGGGTTTAACTGATTTTTTGATAAAGCTCCCCCTAAGACCAAGCTAGGTCTAATTTTTGGAGGATGAATCTGCACCAGATGAGGGTTTAGATGCATTAGTCAAATATGATCCTTCCTTATTTTTCAAAATCTTGCTCATTTCCTACTTAACTTCTTCCTTATCAATCTTTTCAACCGGTTTATCATCTTCCACCAGAGCAGATTGCTCCCCTTTTTAATTTTTGCACACCTTTGAGATATGTCTTGGTTTCTTGCAATAGTAGTAGACTATATTTTTCTAACTTGTTTTATTTCCATTCATACCTATTATAAATTGATTCACTCTATTTCCAAACATGTTACATGTATAAAAAAATCCATTGAATGATTGATTCATCCTTTTTCCATTGAACCTATTCATCATCACTTGACTAACCGAAGATCTGCATTTAGTAGCTTTATGTCCTATCTTCTTGCATGTATAACATTGTCTGGAGAAGGGACCAAAAACCTAATCTTGTTTCCTTATGGATAGATTTATTACATGAAAAACAAACACTGTTGAATGAAGAGTATCTTTGTGCATTTGGCTATCTGATAGGTGGTTTGCTTCTAGAATTTCTTCTCTGGTTTCCTTTTTCTCAAATCTTCTGATTGTTTACTATATTTGAATTTTGCATTTTTTCATCAGCTTCATTACCTAATCCAATTTTGTCTTTAGAAGGTTTTTGTCCTGCTATCAATTCATAAAGATTGGTGGAGATTGTCTTGAAATCCTCTTCACAAATTTTTACTTTCTCAAGTTCTACCTTTAGATTCATCACTTCCTATTCAAGCCTACAACAAACAACAACTTTTCTTTGTTTCAGTATTTTCAAACATTCTTCAACTTTCTTCAATTTCAATCGGGTATTCTCATCATTTAGTTGCTTCAACTCCTCACTCACTTCTTTGTATCTTTCCTTGAATTTATTTAACTGCTCTTTTGATTTCGGGATACATTCATTTGCTTCATCAGGATTTTCCTTCAGGTCTTTGTTTTCAATTTCACTCTTGTCAAGATCTTCAAGGGCAGTCTGAAGCTCTTCTTTATCCATTTGTTAAATCTACAGGATCTCCCTCAAGTTGTTAAACTTCTCTAAAGGAACCAATGCTCTGATACCAATTATTGAATAAACCAAATATTGAGAGGGGGGGTGAATCAATACCCTCACAAACTCATTAGACAAATACTTAAAAATTTATTGCAACACAAAAAAAATTAAAGTAATAGTCTAACATTAAGTTCCACAACACATGAACACCATATTTTATGTGGAAAACCTAATGAGGGAAAAACAATGGTGAGGATTAACTCACAGTATATAAAGTTATATCAATAGCGGTAATAAGAGGCTCACTACCACATACAAAAGATCACTGCTTACAAGGACTTACGGTCCAAAATGGAGGCTCACTACCTACATAAAAAAGTAAAAAAAAATGGCTAACCACCAGAGTTGAACTGAGAAATGACACCACATGTCCAGGTTCAATTCCTTTGATGCTCAGAGTATTTGCTCGGGTAAAATCACAAAGTTGTGTCACACTTTCAGCCAACATATCAGCACAACTGAATTTAAGTATTTCTAACTAAAAATAAATTTTGGTCAAACATATGACCTAGTAAGATTCATTCTAGCTAAGTTAGATACTTCCACAATTTATTCAACTAAAATTGTTGGCTAAAAATATATGGAGCACCACTTTAAATCCAATTTACCAAAAAAAAAAAATTATTTGAAAAACTTGAAGTTTTAATAACTTCTCCTCATGTAAATAACAGTTTTTAAAATGTAAAAATACCCTTTTGTAAATCCATAAGTGTAGTTTTCAAAAATATATTTATTTTAATAGTTTAATTATTATTATTATTTTTATTTTTATTTATACTAAAAGTAGGTTATCAACAAAAAATATTAGGTTGATTGCCATGCCAAGGAAAAATACTAAAACTTATAAAAAAATGAAAAAAATATGATGCACTAGATAAAAGAATCTATTTCAAGATGGTATAATTTTTTTTCCATTTTAGATAAATATTTAATATGAATGTTGACGTCCGATGGAAATAGTTGTTTTTTATTCACACACATTTTAATACTTATATACAAATATATATTTATCAAAATTGGAAAAAAATTATATCCATGCACTAAAGTTTCAAGTTATAAATACACACAAAAAATTTGAAAGAAAAAAAAAAAAAATTACTATAAAAAGTTTGATGTCCCATGCAACTTCATTTTTCAGCATTTTATCAGCAACTAAATTATAGTGTTAATTTATGAAAAACTAGTTTAGAATAATTTTTTAATTTCTTATAAAAAATACAAACATAAAATATACTAAAAAATACATATTTGACTAGTTTACATCATTTAAAAATTCAAAACATATATGCTACTTTTTAGCAATTCAAGTTTAAAAGTTGGATCAGCATTGGCCGTTTCCTTTATAAAGTGTGACACAACTTTGTGCTTTTACCCGCTCGCATGATCTTCAACCATTGTTCACACACTTTTCTTATAAACACACTTCTTCTTCTCTTCACATTCACATTACTTATCCTTCATCGGTTCATCACCTTTTCATATTGTAACCATCTTGTATATATATATACCCGATATATCCACATGTATTGATTAGGTCGACCTAATTGATGCAAATCATATTTTCGAGATGATAACTTGTCGGCTTCATATCTAGAGTAATTCACTTGTGTCATGCAACATCATGTCGTCTAGTATTAGCTTAATGTCGAAATGCAATCTCAAGAACTGATGCCAACACATTACCTGATCATATGAATATCTAAGAATACATGTATACACGCTTTCAACCATTATAATATTTTTCCCAAAACCATAGATCATACTGATTACCAAAGGAGATATCCAAACCAACATACCAGAGATACCAGATCAAATACCAGATAGGATAAATGTGATCTTCACACTGGTACTCGGTACCAAACCAACATGGTGACCTCAATGACAATATATGATAAAATTCCAATAGATTATACACACAGATCATTGTTAATAAGCTTGTGTATCATTAGTATTATTTTTTCGTAAATAAAATCAACATTTGTATGATCAGTATCATGTACAAGAGCTTATGTTTAAGCATTGCACGTACTAAGGAGGCAGGATCCACTTCTCGGGATGTCTGGTGATTTCTATTAGATTAGTTGTGTGTTTATTTATGTTCTTTATTAAAAAAATAAATAAATTTTATTTGCAAGCATAGTTTGTTGTTCATTTTATGTGAGATTATTTTCTAGATTAAATGTTCATGCTTTATATTTATTTATGATTTCTATATTATTTTTCTTTGGAAGCTGCGAGTTTAATTTTTGTTGTTGATTGTTGTTGTTGCCAAGAAGTGACAGTACCTTTTGCCAACATTATCTCAATCTACAATCATTTTAATTTCTAGCTACATTTCACTTCTACTCAGCTCACTATCTTCATTCCTTCAACAGATAGCCACAATACCTTTCACAAGTCTACGATCCCTAGATTGACATTTTACGAACAAACTGAGGAAGTGAACACTTTTGTAGCAATTTGATCCCAAGTCTCGATCCACAATTTTATCCATCAATGACTATAAAGAACATATAATTAAGGTTAATCAACTTCTTCCACCTAGGATTAACATATAAGAAAATCATTATAAAGATAAAGATAAGGAAGGTGCAATGATTTTAGTTGTGCTTTAATCTACTTCACCAACCACACATAATAGCTACATGGGCATTCTATAAAAGGGCATGTCAAAGCTGTCCTATTGCCTAGAAAGAGCAATTTTGAAGAAATCGAGCCCATTTGCCAATATAAATGCTCTAAAATATCTCTAACTATAATTTGAGTAGTTACTCCTTTTCAATTAATGTTTTTGTCCTTTATAAATAGTGTCACCAGTTGAATTTCTTATTTAGTGACTTAACCAATTATTGAGGATTTTTTCTTCTTGCTTCCCTTGTATCTATAAAAGGGAACATTGAGCCTCATTCTAGGGATTCTAAGTCCTTAATCCTTGTAGTATTTGTATTAAATCAAGTTTTTTGTAGTTAGGTCTTTTAAAGTCCAAAAGAGGAATGTTGTAACTTCTCTTTGTAATAAAAACAACTCAATTTTATTTATATGAATACAAGTCATACTTTAAATGTACCCATATTGTAATGTATCACCATTTGAATTGTAATAAAATCAAAGAGTTCTTGAGATTCTCTTTGCATATTTACTTTAATGAATGTTTAATTGATTACCTTTTTTTAAGTAATGGATTAAAATACTTTCAATTGGATCATTGAAGATGTTGTAGTTATAGCAGGGATTGCTAAGGGTAGATATTGAAATTTATCACTAGGCTCGTGACCTTATTAGAACCCCTTTTTCATCCTTGATAATTAAATAATCTTAATTATTTAATTATTATCTAATATCGTAAAGTCTTATATTAATTAAATAATCTGGATTATTTAATTGATTCATTTTATCCTTCTATGTCCGCTTTTAATTAATTAACTAAATTGTTATTTATTTAATTGTGTCACTAATATCTTTGATTTCTATAATTAAATAAATTTATAATTATTTAATTGTTTGTCATTTTCCACTATAATTAAATAATTATGTTAATTATTTAATTATTCACTTTTAGCTTTTTTTTTCCACAAGATAATTAATTTTTATTTAATTAAATGATTAATATTTTCTCTCACTTTTTGAATTAAATTTATATTTAATCAAAAAGTTAATTTTCCTTTTCCTTTTGCATTTAAATAATGTTTCTATTATTTGAAAATGTAATTTTCCTCTTCGAACTAAGTGCTTTTTGTAAAATCATTTCAATTTCCCCATTTCTTCTATCAGTCCCATTTCTATCATATCTCATATTGTTTAACTTTGACCATTGATCAAATCAACATCTTTTAATCTCATTCATCCATTCATATTTGGCACTCTATAAAAGGATGCCTATCGAATGTCATTGCGGAATGCATTATTATGCTATCATACTTATACGTCATCGACATAATTGCTTCAAAGTTTTGTTGTCATTTACATTAGGCTACACTCGAATTTGAGGGCAAGCATCATTTAGTAGAAAAATGGAGAAGAGGTATGGAGATAATTTAATGAATGCATGAAGGTTTTAGTAATATTATTCCATTTTTTTTTATGCTTTTATGCTGTCATTGTCTTCAATAGTGATGTAGCCAACAACATACACTCAATAGAATTGTGCCATTAATCATGTGAGAGAGCCAAAGATTCAAAATAATTGGGAAAAAAAATCTTCTATTCACCAACTCTATTGCTACAATGAGAGAAAACTCTCTTATATCCAAAAAACTAAAAAAAAAACTAAAAACCAAAAAATTATCTTTTTTTGGCAAATTTGAACAATTGTTAGATTTTGCCGTTTTAGGAATTTTGCATGCATAGCTTTGAGAGTCCAGTTTTTTCCCAAAAACTTCCTAAAACTAAGGTAGGATGAATTTCCAACTAACATCCTAAATTTGAAATAGGCATTTCGAGTTATTAACAAAAATGACTTTTTAAAAACTAGAAAAAAATACTAAATTGCCATTTTGAGGACCAAGATGAAAGTTTCAAGCCCCAAAAAAGTGCCAAAACGGGGGCAATCTATTCAAGGTTAGTTGGGAATCCACATGCCACCTCATAATGCATCCACCTGTAAAATTTCAGCCCAAACGGACATCCGAGTCAAAAGTTATGACCTCCGGAAGTCCCTGCATCATTCTCCTCTGGTTGAAAAGAATGCAACTCCTCCAAGTGAGTGTCTTCGAATTGCTGCCACTTGTCTGTATCCAATGTCTACACTTCCCAATCTATAATCCACATGCTATATTTTGGTCGAAATCCTTCCCATTGTACTAAATACCTGTTGTAATGCCCTTGTCGATTGTTGATAGTTTTCTTATCAAGAATCTGTGCAATCTTTTCCTTCTTCTTATGGGGAATGTGGTGGTGCCATGCCACTTTTGGTTCAATATATTCAACATCATCCTCACCATGCAATGCATATAAATCAGAAATATTAAACATAGGAGAAATATCTAGATCATTTGGTAAACTGACTTCATACGCATTATCATTGATCTTTGTAATTTTGCAAGGACCAATTTTCCTATACTTCAGCTTATGGTGTGTTCTAGTAGGAAACCTCTCTTTTCAAAAATATACCATCACTAAGTCACCTTCATTGAATGTCTAATGTTTCCTACTAGAATCCACTATATTCTTGTACCTCTCATTACTTTCCTGCAACTTTTGTCTCACATTTTTCTGCAACTGTTGAAGGTGTTCTACAAATGCTTCCCCATCATTACTGACTCATATTTCATCGGTAGTTATACCAAATCTAGAACACCCTTAGGATTCCTTCCATACACAATCTAGAAAGGTGACTTTCCTGTTGATCTGTTAACAAAACTGTTATAGGAAAATTCAGCTTGAGGTAATACCATGTCCCATTGTTTTGGCTTTTCTCCAACAAGACACCTCAACAAATTTCCCAAACTTTGATTGACTGCCTCTGTTTTCCCGTCCATTTGAGGATGATAGGAACTACTAAACTATAACTTGGTCCCCATATTCTTCCATAAATTCCTCCAAAAATGACTGAGGAATTTGGTATGCCTATTAGAGGTAATAGTCTTTGGAACACCATGTAGTCAAACAACTTCTGAAAAAAATAACTTTGCTACCATCGTTGCATCATTAGTTTTCTTATAGGCAATAAAATGGACCATCTTAGAGAACCTATCAACAACTACAAAAATGGAGTCATTACCTCATTGGGTGTGTGGAAGTCCCAACACAAAGTCCATGCTCAAATTTTTTCATGGTGCAGTTGGTACTGGTAATGGCATATACAACCCTGTATTTTGTGAATGTCCCTTAGCCACTTGGCAGATCCTACACCTTGTTACATACCTAGTTATATCCTTTTTCATCTTTGGCTAGTAATATTTATCTTCTATCAAGGCTATTGTCTTGTCCTTTCCAAAATGTCCAACCAACCCACTACTATAAAATTCTCTGATAATGTTTTCCCTCATAGAGCTAGCTGGTATGCATAATTGTTTTCCTTTAAATAGATACCCATATTGCATAAAATATTCGCCCCTAAAGTGATCCAAGTTACCAAATATTGGTGCCTTCAATTTCTCCACAATCTCCCAAAAATCATCATCATAATCATACAAATTTTTGATGGTATCAAAACAAATCACCTCAGTTTCCATTGTGGTCAAAAGTGAAACACGCCTACTTAACGCATCTACAACCTGATTTTGTTTTCCAGACTTATGCTTCAACACAAAATTGTAACCTTGCAAGAAAGAGACCCACTTGGCATGCCTACTATTCAACTTTTTTTGTGTGTTCATGTATCTCAATGTAATATGATCTGTAAACAATAAAACTCTGGGGATCTAGATAATGTATCCAATGTCTCAATTCTTGAACAATTGCTTAAAATTCCAAATCATAAGTAGAATAATTCTTTCTCACTTCATTCATATTTTCACTAAAGAAATCTATAGGTTTTCCTATTTGACTAAGTACAACACCTATTCCCACATGGGAGGCATCACATTCTACTTCAAATATATTATCAAAATTTAGCAATGCAAGTATAGGTTCTTCTTTTACCTTTTGCTTCAAGTACTTAAAAATATCCTCAACATCCTTGGTCCATACAAACTAATGCAGGAGCATCCTTGGTTCTTGGCAATCTTGCATCAACCAAAAAAATATTTTCATTCAATTTTGTTCTTGTTCTAGTCTGAGTTGGTAGATCCAGTGTTTCTTCATGTTTGCTCGCCAGGTCTTGCGTACCTAGGATTTCATTGTGGATATTTTCGATTGACGTATTCAAAGTTTTCAGCTCATTGGGATATTTTTCTGGCAAGTTATCACTTCTGGAGTATGTGATAGTTTTTGGGACTGGCCCCAGAATAACTTCCAAACCCTAATGGCTAGTTGGATCGATCGCGGATCTTTCCCGTGACTTGCAGATCCTCACGATGTGTTTAGATTGGTTCTATGGAGTGTCCTCGACCTTAAACTTAGATCCACACTTCACCATGCACATCTACCATGGATTTATTTAAGATTTTAGGCCAACTTGTTCTTGCACACGTTACATTTTCTTATTGGAGTTTGTAATAATCGTTGGCCAACGCGGATGTGATATAAAGATTGTATTGGATCAATGGAATATCAATCAATTAGACCAAGATTGAATAATATGTGTATAGATTTTGATTTGTAAGATTTTCACTCAGATGTATGAGCACTATATTTTGAGCATGTTGTAATCAAGCCTACATGCCGAATCTGTAATCCCAGATGTGGCAGACTATTTGTAATCAAGATTTTTGATAATAAGAGTGTTTGCATCTGCATTTTCCTCCATATTTCATGTTTCTTTTGTTGTGTGACTCTTGCTGCATGGTTTGGACTATTCTCCTTGAGGACCCCCTACCGTGACTGCATCAAACTGGTATCAAAGTGAGATTCGTTCCTTGTGAGATCATTAGAAGTTGTGCAATCCTGCTGAAGATTTGTTGTAGGGTGGTAAATTGAGGATCCGACCTGCAATTGTAGAGGACTTGTGTACAGATGGAAAGAAGAAGAAATGGTAGAGGAAATGGAGCATGTGGAAATGTAGACCCATCTATAATGGAGATGTTTAGAGGAATTACTACAAGATTAGAAGCAGTTGAAATGGCCTAGAGAAGAGGTTGACCAGTTGATGATGTAAGTGATGAAGAAGCAAAAAAGAAAGAAGAAGTTGCAAGAGAAGAGCAACCTAGCCTTGATCAGGGATAAGAGAGGTTCATAAGAGGACTAACTAGAGTGAACACTAAGACACATTTCAATCCACTGAATTATAATGGTATGTTGGATTCAAATGAATTGTTGGATTGGATAACAAAATTGGAGAAATACTATGATTTTGAAGGTACCCCGGATGATAAGAAGGTGAAATTTTCCTATACAAAGTTGAGAGGAAATTCATCCCTTTTGTAGGAACATTTGCATAAAGATAGACACAAAGAAGGAAAAGAGAAGATAAGATCATCGAATAGTGAATAAATTGAAGACAAAGTTCATGCCTGCAGACTATTAGGTTAGTTTGTTCAAGAAATTACAGAATTTAAAGCAGAAAGAATCAAGTGTGACAGAGTATACTGAGGAATTCTACAAGTTGAATATTAGATCTAGACATTTAGAAGATGAGATTGAACATGTAGCTATATATGTGAATGGTTTTAGGTCATCTATTCAAGATGGGATTAGTTTGATTAAGTTGTTGAGTGTAGAAGATGCATATTAGTGTGCCCTAAAAGCAAAAGAGAAGCTCAATAAAAGATATGAGCAGAGACAAAGAAGAAGAGGTGGAAGATTTTAGAGAGGAAGAATATTCATAGGAGGAGGAAGATGAACTTTTGCAGATTAGAACAAGGATACAGAGATCAGTAAGAATAAGAATTCATACCAAAGAGAGGATGAAAAATATTATAAAAGAGGAGGATATGGTAGTTGCAAAAATGAAGGATATAAAAAATGTGACAAAGGACAAGAGAAAAGAATATTCAGGGGAACTTGTTTTAAATGTGGTGGAGAAGGACATAGAGCCTTTGAATACAAACAAGGGGAAAGAAGAAAAAAATTTGAGAACAATAGAAGAATCACCTTTGTTGAGGAGGATCATGCTGGATCATGTAATCAACCAAAAGAAGGAGAGGTATTGTTGAATAGGAGAATGTTGTGTCAAAGTGAATTGGATAAAGAACCATTACAGAGAAAGAATTTGTTTGGGACTAGATGAAAGGTAGCTAGTACATTTTGCAAAGTGTTCATTGATAGTGGAAGTTCAGAGAACCTTGCTTCTGAAGAAATGGTGACCAAATTGAAGTTGGAAAGGTTGAAACAACCTAAACCCTATCAGATAGAATGGATTCAAGATGAGCATAAAATACTGGTAAGTGAACAATGTTTGGTGAAATTGAAGATAGGAAATTACCATGATGAAGTTTTGTATGATATTATGCCTATGGATATATGCCATATCTTGTTGGGATGGCCTTGGCAATATGATCAACAAGCTATTCATGATGGAAAAAATAACATATACACCATTGTTGCTAGTGGGATGAAGAAAACTTTGTTACCCTTGGAAGATGTTCCTAAGGCTAAGATTTGTACAACTGCTGGAATCTGTTTGGTTGATGGAAGGAGATTTCTAGATGGAATCAAACATGAGAAAATGTGTTATGCTTTGATGCCTAAGAAAGTTGAAGAATTGAAGCATGTAGAAGGACAACCTAAGGAGATAAAATAGTTGTTGACATAATATGAGGCTGTCATTTCAGATAATGTACCTAATGGATTACCACCTGTAAGGAGTATTAGTCATTGCATGGATCTGATTCCTAGAGATAATTTTCCTAATAAAGTAGCACACCAGATGACACCGATAGAAAATGAAGAGTTGAATAGACAAGTAAAAGATTTTTTGAGGAAAGGTTTGATCAGAGAAAGCTTAAGTCCTTGTGTAGTACCTATTGTGCTTGCACCTAAGAAAGATGGAGAATGGAGAATGTGTACAGAATCTAGATCCATAAACAAGATCACAGTAAAATATAGATTTCCTTTGCCCTGGATGGATGCCATTATGGATTTTTTGAGTGGAGCTAAGTACTTTACAAAGATAGAATTGAAGAGTGGATATCATTAGATCAAAATCAGAGAAGGAGATGAGTGGAAAACAAAATTCAAGACAAATGAAGGATTGTATGAATGGTTGGTGATGCCTTTTGGACTGAAAAATGCACCTAGTACTTTCATGAGGTTGATGAATGAGGTATTGAAGAAATTCTTGGGTAAGTTTGTGATTGTATATTTGGATGAAATTTTGATTTTCAGTAAGACAAGGGAAGAACAGTTGTTGCACATAAGACAAGTTTTGTAGAGGTTGAAAGAAGAACAGTTGCTGATAAACATAAAGAAGTGTAGTTTCATGAAGGAGGAATCGGCATATCTAGGATTTGCAATATCGATGGATGGATTGAAAATGGATCTTGAGAAAGTGAGAGCTATTGTTGAATGGCCTACACCTGAAACCATTAGAGAGGTAAGATAATTTCATGGATTGGCTAGTTTCTACCAAAAGTTCATTAGGAGTTTTAGTTCTATTTGTAGCCCTATGACATAGATAATGAGAGGATACAAGAAGGATTTAAGGTGGACATCTAGAGCAGATAGAAGTTTTGAATTGTTGAAGCAGAAGGTGATTGAGTAGCCTGTGTTGGCCTTACCATATTTTGATAAGGTATTTCAAATGGATTGTGATGCAAGTGGAAATGCAATTCGAGCAGTGTTGAGTCAAGAAGGAAGACATGTAGCCTATTTCAGTGAGAAGTTGAATGATGCAAGGAGAAGATATTTAGTATATGATCAGGATTTCTATGCCATAGTTCAAGCTTTGAAAAATTGGAGACATTACTTGTTATCTAAGGATTTTGTGTTATATACGGATCATCAAGCCTTATAGTATTTGAAAAGTCAAGGTAAGTTGAATCAGAAACACATGAGATGGGTAGAGTTCTTGCAGAGTTATACTTTTGTTTTGAAGCACATGAGTGGAAAGTCAAATAGAGTTGCTGATGCTTTGAGTAGAATAAGGAATTAACTAGCACAAATGAGAGTGGAGGTATTAGGCTTTGATGAATTGAAGAACTTGTATAAGGAAGACCAATATTTTATAGAACCTTCGAGAGCATGTAAAGAACCAATTTTGGAGGATAGAAGTCAATGGCTAGATTATTTAATTAAAGATGACATTTTGTGTAGAGGAAACTAGTTGTGTATACCCCAAAGTTCAATGAGGGATAACTTGGTAAAAGAGAAACATAGTGGAGGTTTGGTAGGACATTTTGGAATTGACAAGATAGTAGCATTGGTGAGTGAGAATTAATTTTGGCCACAGATTCACAAGGATGTTAGGAAATTTGTGAAGAGTTGCAAAGTTTGTCAAGTTGTAGAAGGGAGTAGTCAGAATGTTGGATTGTATAAACCTTTGACAGTACCAAAAAGACCTTGGGAGGATATCAGCATGGATTTCATACTTGGTTTTCCTAAGACACAAAGAGGTAATGATTCAGTATTTTTGGTAGTGGATATATTTTCTAAGATGGCACATTTCATACCTTGTAAGAAGACAACCGATGTAGTACATGTAGTAGATTTATTTTTCAGAGAAGTGGTCAGGTTGCATGGATTACGTAGGATCATTGTTTCAGACGCTGATACAAAATTTGTTGGCTATTTTTGGAGGACACTTCGGAAGAAGTTGAAGATAGATTTGAAGTTCAGTTCTACTTTTCACCCATAGATAGATGGAAAGATAGAGGTAGTGAATAAAAGTTTGGGAAATTTGCTGAGATGTTTGGTTGGAGAGAAGACCGGAAGTTGGGATCTAGCCCTAGCACAAGCAGAGTTTTCTTACAATAATTCAGTGAACATGAGTATTGGAAAGACTCCCATGAGTATTGGAAAGACTCCTTTTGAGGTTGTTACAGGAGTTCATCCTAGAGTTATATCAGAGTTGAGAGACATCAGTAAGGAAGATAAAAGGAGTGCAGAAGCAAAATAATTTCTAGAACATATGAAGATAGTGTATACTCAAGTAATTTTTTTTTTGGAAAGTATGAACCAATAGTATAAGAAGAAAGAAAATGAAAAGAGGAGACATAAAGAGTTTTAAGTTGGAGATGAAGTGATGGTTTACTTGAGGAAAGAAAGGATTTCAGTTGGAACATATAGTAAATTGAAAATGAGGAAGTTTGGACCCTATAGAATTTTGAAGAAATTTGATTCAGGAAATGCTTATGAAGTGGAGTTACTAGATGACATGGGTATATTACCTATATTCAATATTGCAGATCTACATCAGTACCATGAAGTAGAATTCAATGAAGAAAACAAGATGAAGTTGGAAGAATAGCTTCCTAAACAAAAATAGGATGAGGTAGAAGAGATTTTGGATGTAGATATGGAAGGAGGACTCGTGGAAAATAGTACAAGGAATATTTGGTGAAATGGAAAGGTAGACCGGTGGGGGATTCTTCTTGGATCTCTCAGGCTAAGGTAAACCATATTGGTTTTCCTTTGGCCCCTACAAAGTGAGATGCTCACTTTTCATTAACCTCAAATGTCTGATGGAGGAGCATCCTTGGTTCTTGGCAATCTTGCATCAACCAAAAAAATATTTTCATTCAGTTTTATTCTTGTTTTGGTCCGAGTTGGTAGATCTGGAGTTTCTTCATGTTTTCTCACCAGGTCTTGCATACCTAGGATTTCATTTTGGAAATTTTCAATTGTCGTATTCCAAGTTTTCATCTCATTGGGATCTTTTTCCAAAAAATTATCACTTTCAGAGCACGTGACAGTTTTTGGGACTTGCCCCAAAATAACTTCCAAAACCTAATGGCTAGTTGGATTGATTGTGGATCTTTCCCATGACTTGTGGATCCTCACGATGTGTTTAGATTGGTTCTATGGAGTTTCCAAAACCTTACACTTAGGTCCATAGTTAACCATGTGCATCTACCATGGATGAATTTCAGATTTGAGGCCAACATGTTCTTGCACACGTTACACTTTTCTTCTTGGAGTTTGTAGTGGTATTCGGCTGATGAGGATGTTCCTCGACCCATGGATGTGATATAAAACTTGTATTGGATCAATGGAATAGAAATAAAATAGACCAAGATGGAATAATATGTATATAGATTTCAATCTATAAGATTTTCGCTCACATGTATGAACACTATATTTTGAGCATGTTGTAATCAGGCTTGTGCGCCGAATCTATAAGCCTCGAAGTGGAAGACTATTTGTAATCAATATTTATAATAATAAGAGTGTTTTCATATGCATTTTCCTCCATAATTCATGTTGCTTCTTTTGTGTGACTCTTGGTGCATGGTTTGGACTATTCTCCTTGAGGAACCCCTTACTATGACTACACCATAAATCCCCTTCCTTTGGTGCAATATGTTATAGAAGCTATAATGCTATGGAAATTTTGAATGAAATTTCAATAGAAAGTGGCCAAGACATGAGAAATTCTTACCTCTATTATGCTACTTGGACTAGGCCATTCTAGAATTGCCCTGACCTTTTTTGGATCCATTTTGACACCATCTTTAGAAATGACAAAACCTAAAAAGACCAAACTGTCCTACATGAAACTACACTTCTTTAAATTTACAGAGTCTCCTTCCTTAACACACCAAAGATGATCCTCAAGTGTTGTAGGTGCTATTCTTTTCTATTACTAAATACCACAAACTTACCAATGTAAGGTCGTAGTACAATGTTCATCAGTCTCATAAATGTGCTAGGTTAATTTGATAACTCAAATGGTATAACCCTCCAATCATATAATCCATCTCTAGTATTAAAGGTTGTCTTCCACTCATCCCCTTCTTAGATCCAGATTTGGTGGTAGCCACTTCATAGGTTGATCTTGCTAAAATATTTGTCCCATGCAAGGACATCCATCATGTCCTCCATATGAGGTATAGGAAATCGATACTTGATGGTAATCTTATTAATTGTTCTACTATCAATGCACATCCTCCATGTTCCATATTTTTTTGGGGTTAACAATGCATGTACAACACATGGGATCATTCTCTCTCTCACCACACCTTTACTTATGAGTTTTATTACTTGCTTATTCAACTCTGCATGTTGTGTTGGATTCATCCTATAAGCTGCTTGGTTGGGTAGAGTTGGTCCTAGAATCAAATCAATATGATGTTGAATATCTCTCTTTGGCGATAGACCATCAGGTAATTCATCAAGCACAACATCAAAAAATTATTCCAATTGCTCTACTACTTCTGGGGGTACTAAAATGTCTTCCTCTTCGCATTTTTCACTAATAAGGTATAACAAAACCTTGTCACCTTCATTTATTTAACAAGATCTGTTTCGGACAACATGATCTCACTTTTTCTTCCATCCTTGAGAGGCAACAAAATCACCTTAGAGCCATCTTTCCAAAATGTTTATGTGTTTTTCTCTCCATCATGTAAAAAAATTCTTTCATACTACCATGGCCTTTTGAATAACACATGATAGGCATCCATTGGGACAACATCACACCATGTCTCATCCTGATAGATCTTCCCTATGCTAAACTTAATTAGGAATCTTTTATCAACAATGACTTCATTTCCCTTTTTAAACCATGCAATGCGGTATGGATGAGGCGGTTTTTCACATTGTAAATTCAAATTTTCTACCATTTCTTTAGAAACCATATTTTCACAACAACCTCCATCAACAATAACTTGAAATAACTTGCCACCCGAAGTGCATCTGGTTCTGAAGATATTGGTTCGAATCCATGAACCATCAAATTTTTGGCTTGTGTTTTCACCTTCTCTGGAATCACCATTGCTCTTCTCATCATGAGACTTTCTCCCACATCTGGTGGAATCTCTAGTTCCATCCCTTCCACTTCATGCTAAGTTTGAATTAGGTTCACCCTAGGTTGTCCTCCTTGATTTCTTTCTTGCATGTTATAATTTGAGAATTCAAATGCTCTATGACCTTCTTCTCCACATCTAAAACAAGTTAAAGGCCTTCTCAGGTTTTCCCATCCTCTACCACTGCCAGAACCTCTACCTCTTTGAAATCCCCTTCCTCATTCTTGATTTAGAGGATCTTGCCGAGTGTCTACTTATTTTTCCAATCCATGGGATGACTCTCCCCTACCATAATTTGAACCTCCTCGAAATGGGGTTGATGTATCCCTTCTTCCTCCTCTATTCCTCTAATGATATTGTCTGATTTTTTTTTCTTCAGCCTTGAGAGCCAATTGGTAAGCCTCTTCCATACTATCAACTCGATGCATGCTCAATTCATCCTGAATAGAGAATTTTAAGCCAGTCACATATCTAGCAGCCATCTGTCATCATTTTCTTGATGCTCTACATGTATAGACAACATATAAAACTAATTTGTATAATCTTACACAAAAGAGAGGTTTTTCTTTAAATTTTGAAACCTACGAAAAAAGGTTTGCACATAATCTATGGGAAATTTTTTTTCTCTTAACTTATCCATTGTATTTCATGTCCTGATCTTATCCTTTCCTTTCCTTGTTCACTCCTTTTGAAGATGATCCCACAAAATCATTGCATGACCCTTTAATTTGGTGCATGTTAATTTCACCTTCTTTTCCTCTATCATGGATTTCCATTCAAAAAAAATTCTCATGTCATTCAACCAGTCTATCAACTCCTTTGGTTTAAGACTACCCACATAATCTAAAAAATCAACCTTGATCCCTTCATTTTTTCCTTCTAAGGCCCTTAGCATCATCTCTTCAAAACTCATGCCTTCTAATTCTTCTTCTTCATGTTTTGTATCTTGATCTGCACCTCCTTGACCTATCTCATCATCAAATTCATCTCCTCCTCTACCAAATCTTTGGTTTTCCATCTGTGTTATAAGTTCTGCTACTTGCCTTTACAGATTTTGCATTTATCTATGCATCTAGGCAATACCACCTCTTCCTCTTCCTCTCCCAACCATCTTCCCGCTATGATACCAAATGATGTAGCCAACAATATACACTCAATAGAATTGTTCCATTAATCATGTGAGAGAAAACTCTCTTATATCCAAAAAACTAAAAAAAACCAAAAAAACCAAAAAATTACCTTTTTTTTGGCACATTTCGACAATTGTCAGATTTTTTCATTTTAGGAATTTCGCATGCATAACTTTGAGAGTTCAATTTATTTGCCAAAAAATTCCTAAAAATAAGGTAAGATGGATTTCCAACTAACATCCGAAATTTGAAACATGCATTTTGAGTTATTAACAAAAATGACTTTTTAAAAACTAGAAAAAAACACTAGATTGCCATTTTGAGGGCCAAGATGAAAGTGTCAAGCCCCGAAAAAGTGCCAAAATGGGTGCCAACTAACTTAAGGTGAGATGGGAATCCACATGCCACCTCATAATGCATCCACCTATAAAATTTCAGCCCAAATGGATATGAGTCAAAAGTTATGACCTCCAAAAGTCCCTGCATCAGATAATTTATTAAGGTTTTTGTGTTTATTGATCTAATATGCTTTAAACTTGAAAATCTAACCTTGATGAAAAATGGTGAACCCGACCTGAACATAATAGTCAAATGAATGAGTGATATATTTTCAATATTATAATGATAGTTCTATGCATGCATATGATTTGATGCTATTTGTAGGAAGATAATTTGACTATTGGAGTTTTATATCATGACAATTATAAATGTTATTGGCATTTTGATTTTCAACTAGCTATTTGCATTTTGGAGAGATTCTAGATTATAGATTCATTGTCGATTTTTAATTTTGTTGAAACATGAGGCAATAGTTTTTCTCGTGTGCTTATTCTAAAGTGAACCTCCATAGCGATAAGAAGATTAGCAATGTTTCCTTGTGTCTCTTCTTTTGCTTAAAATTTGCTAAGACTCTTGGATTAACCCTTTTTACATGTATCTTGCAATGCTGGTAGATTTGATTATGATCATTGATATGATGCAGTTAAATTACAATGATTCAACAAACAATCATTGTCTTTTCAGGTTGTGTCAGGATTAATGAAAATTATATGACAAAATTTCAATGTTTATGTATGTTATCTTTTTATCTCTTTTCATGAGGCGTTCAGTTTATATTTCCAAAATAAAGTAAATCATTTTATCTCCGACTTAGAGCAGTTAGACATTTGTATGAATTTGAGTTCTCTATGCTGTTTTATAATTGTATGCTTATTAATTATCTTTACAATGAAGAAATGCATATGTAAAATTGGAAATGTCTATTGAAATTTTTGGAGGCACTCTTTTTTCCAAAGCCAACACATTTAATGCTCCTTTATATCATTAACTCCTACTATCTTTAGCTTTGGCTATTTTTGATGACTCTCTATGGATTTTATCCTGTTCAAGTGAATCCAACGTCTCCATAATAATTCTATGTTGTTGCTTTTTTGGCTCCTCGATTAAAATGATTTTAGCATCTCCATAAACCAGTGTATGATGTGGCTAATTTTGAGGATTTTCTCTTGTTTTTATCTCGTCCCATCCTCTATCAATCACTGATCATGGTTTAGCCCCCAAACCCCATCCATCCTCAAGCTTGATAGGTGACAGGTATATGAACAACATGCAATCTTCCTCTTAAATACTTTCCTAAGCAGCTAAACCCCCTAGAGAAAATTCTCGTAAGATTGGAAAGCCACCTCCTTCGATAGGCACAAATGTTTTATGCGCATTGCCATTACCATCACCACTCTCCTTCGACAACTACGACATTAGCAGTCTTCTCTGCTAAGCTTACATGACCACTTTCTCCTCAGTGGTCTTAATAGTTTTAGATTTAATTTAGTTTAGATTTTAGTTTAAATTTTGATTTTTAAAATGAATTTAGATTAAGTTTTTTTAAATTTAGATATAAATTTTGATTTTTCTAATTTAGTTTAGACTTCATTTTTTTTAATTTAGTTTAGATTTAAATTTAGATTAGATTTAGATTGAAGATTTTATATTTTTCTAATTTAGTTAAGATTTAGATTTTTGATTTAGTTTAGATTTAAATTGAGATTAAGTTTAGATTTAAGATTTAAGATTTTTCTAATTTAGTTTAGATTTAGATTTTTTTTAACTTATAGTAATTAGATTTTCATATTAGATTAATTTTTTTAATTATTTTTTATTAGCTAGATTAAATGTTAGTTATCTTTTTTGTTTAGTTTTTGATTTCAGGGATAATTTTATTGATTTGGCTTTTTGCAGGTTCTAATTTCCAAGACTTGAAAATGAAAACGTAAAAAAAAATTTGTCGAAGACCGAAGGCTTAAGAGTAATAATAATATCTTTGGAGGGGTCTCCTTAATTTATATTATTTTAAGTGTCTGCTTTCACATGCAATAATTAAAGGGGGGTTAATTTTTCTTGATGTGGTAGGTGTATGCTCTCACCTTGTGCAAATTAGGTGATCAAAAGCTAGACCCATCCTTGTGCAAACATGGTGATCAAAAGCCAGACTCGTCTTTTTCTTTTGTTTTCATATGTGGGGTTAATGAACCAGGGTTTATTATGCTTGAGATGGTAAGTGTATGGTCTGACCCTATGAAAACTCAGTGATCAGAAATTAGACCCATTATTTCTGTTTTGTTAATCCCTTAGAGGGCCTACCTCCCAACTTGTTAGAGGGAATGAATCAAGTGGTATTGTTTTGGTCTGCTATATAGTTATTATGATTGTTGGGAAAGTCTTCAATCACCTAGTGTAGATGTGTTATATCCATAAGTGCCACCCCTAGTATTGTGAGATACATAAAAATCCTTTCTTAGGAAGGGATTGGGAGGCCTCTTAATTGAGCTAATATTTCCACATGTATAGACACCAATATTTCTCCAAAACATAGAATAAGAACCACTTATTTTAGCATCCCAACACCCTTTTACTTGCTGGTGCAAGAACAGTTATTCTGAAGCTGCCCTACATTCCACAATTAATTATAGAGACATAAAATACCTCAATGTCTTCAGATCTTAGGGGGTAAGAGAACTTGGTGTGCTCATTTTGTGTTAAAGGGAGTTGGTGTCACCAAGATATCTAGTTGTTCACTTTGTCTAAGTATTTAAATTATGTTTTTGGCAGTATTTTAATGATTTCAAATTTATATTCACATGTCATCTTGTGTTATTTGAATTTCAAGAAATTAATGTTACATACATATAAATATAAGGTCATTTCACTAAGTTTTGTCTAAGCAATCTATGATTTTCAAGCTAGTAAAATTCAATTTATCATAAGAGTAATTTCACAAGAGCATTTCAAGAGAATTTCAAGCCATTCAAGAGTATATTTATTGAAGAATTATTGCAACAATCAAGATCCAATTGTCATATCAAAGCCTTATTGCATCATGCATGTTATTTGAGGTAATATGTTGATGTAGAGTTCAAGATTCATTCAAGCATTCAAGACATTGCTTCAAATGAAGTTTCAAGATCAAGATCCACATCCATTGAAGTCATTTCATGCTAGTTGCAAATCTACATTCCAAGGTTTATCAAAGGGTTTGAAGAGTTGTGACATTGCTTTGTTCATTCATCATTCCTTCTTGTTTCATTGTTTCATTACAAAGTCTAATTACCAACCAAAAAAAAAAAAAAAATACCTCCTGATTTGTTTTTACAGATTCAGGTGGAAGATATCTTGAAGACCTCTTGAAGAGCAAAATTGAAGAAGTTGTCAAAGTTGCAAAAGTTATGAAGAAAGTTGTCATCTCATGGAAACTTAATTACATAATTTATTTCCAATACTCTAAACCAAAAACCTGGGAAAATTGAGAGATTCAGATCTATAGGAGAGGCTTCCAAAATTTGGAATCAAACCTTAAACTAGGACCCATTCGCCCTTGGGTGAATGAGTCCCAAATCAACTTCAATAGAGCACTTTTGGTGACTATTACATACCTTCTTACCTCTCTCATATATGTAATTTAATTTATAATTCCATTAGTATTGACCTTAATCTATTAGATCCAAGTTGTAGATTGCACTTTAAAGTTAGTTTTCTATTTTTAATCTTTCTCCCCAAAGTGTTGTTTAATTAGGACCCTCGTCCTTGTAAAAATTGGAAATCAAAAGATTCACACTTTGACTTGACTCACCTCAAGGTTGATAGTCATTTCATTGTGTGGATTTCATTTCCTAATGAATTAAAGAAGAATAGGTCCTCTAAATGGTTTATCAATCCCATTTTGATGCATCCCTTCACTTATTTTTCTCCATTTTAGAAGCTCAGTGTAAAATGAAAACATGGTCATGAGTTTGGATTAAGATTGAAAATGGGATGTTTTAGATGAATAAGTTAGTGGAGAATGGTTGGATTCTAAACCTGAGTAAGAGATTAGGACAAAAAACCAAAGACTTTTTTTTGGTTTTTTTAAAGTTTTTTGGATTTTTAATATTTTTGGATTTTTAGCTTTTTCCAATTTTTTTGGATTTTGGGATTTTTAAAATATTTTTGGATTTTGGAGTTTTTAATTTTTTGGGGGGTTTTGGTTTTTTGAAAGCCTATACTAATAAAAAGATAAAATATTGAAAAATCTAAGGCTCAAAATGTAAGGTCCCCATTAGGTTTCAGATGGGGAGGTTTTACTCTAATAGTAACCAACACAAAAAACACATGAAGAAGCCTAGAATTAATCAAGTAGGAGTGTTAAATTAGTGTAGGACCATTGCACCAAAGGTACTAATACACCAAGATTAGTGTGAAACACTTCTCTTTCAAGAGCGGGTAGCTAGAGGTCCAATGTCACAAGCCTAATATGGCAACAGACTCACCTTTCCTATCTCCTCGGCGGGCTAAAGAATCCAAACCCAAGATTTTATATCTCTACTCAAGGGTGTATGTGGTGAGTAGCTTTGGGCATGATACTATAACCTAAACCACACTAAGCAACGATCAAAAGGTCTTAAAGTAGGCTATCTGGGCTTTCTAGGGGAATCTTATATATGCGACAAGGACACGTGAGGCCTAATCTATGTATTTGAAAGTGAAAGTGGGTCAAAAATTTGGGAGAAGAGGATAGCTCATCCTTCTCCTTCACTTCCCCAAGGTATAATGTTCTTGGGGCCTTAGCCAAAATGAAAAAATCACAACTTCAAATATGTGTGTTTTTCAATTCACACCCCACTATTTATACTCCATAAGAACACTTGAATTGAGGTCATCCTATAGGGTAATGAAATCCATAGATGAGCCCCCTAAAATAAAAAAGGAAAAGTGGTGTTTCTCATTCTCAAGATCACGCAAAGTGTGCAAGGGAAGAGCATACTCACACACTCTTTTAGGATTAAAATACATGTGTTATTTAATTAATCAAATTGAAATGTGAGTTGTTCTTTTTAATCCCACAAATAAATTGTTTGAAAAGACACTAAATAATCAAGGCACACAAAAAATAGAATTATCTATAAAATTGTCTTCTCAATCTCGTCCTACAAAACTAATTTTTTTAGAAGTTTTTATATTTTTATCTTTGTCTTGAAAAGTGGTGCTACATCAAATAATTAGTGAAAAAAAAAAAAAAAATTATTCAAATCATAAAACCAATGAGACAATTAAAATTCTTTTTAAAATTTTATGAAATTTTAAAAAGCAAGTTCATGTGTGATTGTTTGAAGTTTGAAATTAAAATATTAAATTTAACTAATTATACTTGATTTATGATTTCTAATTTGAATAAATGATCTAATTCACAACAGGCACATCAGAACTAGATTTCCAATGCTTGTAAAAACTTGACAATCCAATTAGTGGTTTAAAAGTTACATATGTTTTTACTGCAAGTTAGTATTTTCAAAAATTGGAAAGAGGAGTAAGCAATCTCACCAAGTGATTAAAAATCTGTAAAATTTAATTCTCTAATAAAAAATGAAACCAAATTCATTATTAACAAAATTTTAATATATGTAGCACTAAAATTGCAGTCAAAAAGTAGAAATCTATACAAATGTACATATTAACAGATAAAGTGCTCACAAATCATGGTTTTTTAGTCTAAAACACTATCCTACACCCAAATATGGGGTATAATATATGAAAATTCATTTCTCAACCCTTCTAGATGTAACCATTATGTTTGTCTCTTCAAAAGGCTCCTAAAAATTCTAATTTACATAGCCTCTTAAAAGTATGTGCAACCTTCAAGACAAAAAAACACAAGAAACTTGTAAAAAAAAAGGTTATTGAAAGAAGGTTAGTATTCACGCCGGGTTCACTAGTATGTAGGATCGAAAAATGGGCTATGAGCTCAAATCATAAACAAAAACCAAAAACTATTAGATTTAAGCATAAAATCTAAATCCAAAGAATGAAGCACAAAATACATAAAAAACATCAAATGAAATATAAATAACACAAATTATACCTTTTGTGTCAATAATGATTCACCTCCACTATCATTCTCCTTTTCACCTTTTTAAATTTGTGGAATGTTTCTCTCAAATACTTAATTGCACAAATGAATAGGCTCGGGACAATAGTTTCAACAAAAATTAAAAGATTTTGGTTTTTAATGAGAAAAAATGAAAGATGAATTTGTAGAAGATTCAGGGAAATCAACATACAAGATTGAATGGACAATCAACAAATGAGATTGAATAAGATAATTTGCATGGGAAGTTTTCTCTTTTTTAAAATGGAAAAATTGAAGAGAAATATGGAGAGGAAAATAAAAATTAGTAATAGTTAAGTGGGGAAAAGATGGAAGGTAGAAGAGTTAAGTGGAGAAATTGAGGGAAATGTAAGATTTGGGTGGAAGAAAGAGGTAGTTAAGTGGAGAGTGAGATAGAGGAATTTTTTGAAAATAAATAAATTAAATATATTTATTTTCAAAGTCATATGAATAATTAATTAAATTTAATTATCTAATTATTTATAGAAGAACTTTAGGTTAAAATGATAAGACAAATAAAAACATTTGTTTAATCATGGAAGAATATTAAACTAGGGATTAAATAATTAAAAATAATTATTTAATTGAAGAAATGATGAGAAAATTGAATTAGAATAAATAAATAAATAAAATTATTTAATTATAAAAGTGTTAAGAAGAATATAATTAGTTTCAAACAAAAATTAGGATTAGATAGAATTATGGTTAGACAAAAATTAGTCAAAAAATGGTACTACAGGCTCAAGACGATTTTGAGTGTCTACAAACACTTTTATTAAGTTATACCTCTTTGATCTCACCAACCTCTTTGGTTTCCAAATTTATTAGGATCTCCTCATCATTGGGTCCATTTTCTTATTCAATTCCTTAACAATGGGTCTAGTGGAAAGGTTGGTCTCATTAGTAATCTCTTCCATTATTGCTTGGAATGAGATGCTAGTTCCTTCTTCCTCTAGAAAAGGTTCTTTAGGAGGATATTATTCCAAATCAAGGAAATATTATTTGATATTTACCTATCCTTAAGCCTCTTCCTTTTCCTCTCACTATTGTGCTATGTATATTGTATTAGATAATTAGGGAGAAGACAAAAAAATGCGTTTCTTGTATTCATGAGTATCTTGGGTTTTATAAAATTGATTGATTTAGTTGGGGAATGGTAGATAATAGTTTTATAATTGGAATGGCCTAGACTATATGAGTTTAGTATGATTGAAAAATAGTAGTACTAGTTACCTCTAATATCTCTATTGTATTGTTCTCAATTGCATGGGAGACACCTTCTACTCTGGAGATTATTTTCTCAATCCTTCTCTTTTGAACTAGTATATATTTTTCCTCTTTGTTCCTCTTTATTTTTTGAGCAACATCCTTATTATTTATATTGATAACTCCCTATGATATTAATACCTTTATGTATTTGTCTAACTAGTGGGACTCAATAATATCAAGTATATTGTTAGTAAGCATCTAACTATTTATTTTTTTAGGTTCAACCTACTATGGATCTGGTGGGGAGTGCTATCCCTCAAGAGCTCATTTTCTCTTCCTAAGACCAATTCTTCGGTCTTTCTAGGGTATTCTCCACTACCCTACTCAGAGGTCACTCCTAAGACCCCTATCTCCTTATAGAACTCTCCACCAATTTCGAATGCTCACCTTTGCTCTCAAATCACCATGAGATTCCATGGGTTCAATTTTGCTACAAAGTTCCCAAACCTTTCTTGGGACTAGGAATAGGTCTTCCAACTATTCCTTGGGTGATATTAATCCACTCTAATCCATCTTGTCATATTCTTTCTTCTTTTGTTCATCGAATTCAAGAAAACCTTGTTTTTAGGCCTTGTAGCCTTTTTGGTCAATTTGGATTCCTAAAACCAGTGTTCTTGGAATATGCCTAAACTTCCTTAACAAACCCAAAAAATATTCATGTATTCTCACTATATACCTCCTAGGCTTCAATATTTCCTAGGTCTTAGATCCCCTTGGTGTCCGTACACAGGCTTTTCACCAAACCCCTATTTTCAAGGGTTTCTAGGGTATGTAAAACAGTCTAGGTTCTTTGGTTTATTTGAATGCCTTAATGGCCTCCTCTGCACTTATCCTTGCACACACATGTTCAAGTCCCATACCCCTACACCCCTACGCCTTGAATTGGAACAAACCAATCAATTTAGCAAGTCTTCTTGTTGTTGTTCTGTCCAAGCAACTAGCCAGAATGCCTCTGCACTCGCTTAGAGCTTGATGATTACATCAAATCCCCTGAACACAAAGACTCCAAAAACTATAAATAAACTATGTACACAATCCCCTACTTGATTCCAAGTGGCCATGGAAGCTTTTCCATGGGAATTCAAGTGGGGATAATTATTTACAAAAACTGTCCCTGAACCGGGTAGTGAAACCTAGAACACAAGAACTCACAAAACTATTAACCAGTCGAACTAAATGACTAAACCAATGCTACACAAGGCAGGAATAGGTCACAAATGAAAGAATCAAAGAATTAATTCAGTCCTTTCAATCCATTAATTGATTGGATGAAGGCTCTGTCACAAAAAATCAAACAAATTCTCTCTTTTCCAAGTCACAAAAGCTTCTTCCCAAATCTCAATCCATACAATAGCTTTCCCACCTGTCATATTAGGGTTTCTCTAACCTCATATAGCTTATTCCCACATATTGGGACCCTTAGGTCGGGTTTAGAACATTATTAATTCCATTTTCCAACTTTTAGGACAAATTTCCAAGACAACCTTGTCAAGATTTGCCTAATCTCCTCATTAAGACTTTCCCAAACTTCAAGGCTCTAAAATAACCTACCTTTGCCACTACACAACATCAATTCAACCTTGGGACTTTATCAATTAGTCCTTATTACCTTGGCGGTTGGATAGAACCACCTACAAGCCAAAATTTGCAAAGATCTCTCCAAAAGACCTAAGGTGCTCCTACACCATTCTCCCCCTGCAACACTGATTCCATGCTTCTTGAAGTCACTCTCTGCTATCCAAGAAGCCTCTGAATTTGGTTGGTGTCTCCACTTCACTAGGTTCTCCATGTATGTCTTGTGACTAGTATTCTTCTTCACCCTTGAATCCAGAATCTTGTCAACCTATGGTCTGATCTGATCAGGTAGCTTGAGTCCTTCCACATCCTTACTCACCTCAGCACTATACTATTCCTCATCCATTTCTGGTCCTTTATACTTCACCAAGACCTTCACATTGAAGATAGGCGAAATGGACAACTCCTTGGGTAACTCCACCTTGTATGCATTTGATCCATACTTAGCCAACACTTTACATAGCCCTATCCTTTTCATCTGCAGCTTACTTGGTATTCCTTTATGTAGTCTTTCCTTATTCAAGTATACCATCACCAAATCACCTATTTCAAATTGTAGATCTCTCTTCCCTTCATCTCTTTTAGCCTTCAACTTCTAGTTAGCCTCCATTAATTTCTTCTTTACCTGCTCATGAACCTCTCTCATTGATTGAGCAAAATCATCAGCATGTCCACTGATTCCTTCATAACCTTTTAGGTCTCTCAACTCAAGTACACCTCTTGGATGTAACCCATATACAATCTCAAATGGACTCTTACCAGTAGACCTGTTTGTGCTATCATTATAGGAAAATTATGCCTATGAAATGACTTGTTCCCATCCTTTTCCATACTCCTTAGTTAGACACCTCAACAAGTTACCAAGTACCCTATTTATCACCTCCGTCTATCCATCTGTTTGAGGATGATATGCTGAACTATGAGACAAGTTGGTTCCTAACCTCCTCCAAAGAGTTTTCCAAAAATGTCCCATAAACTTCACATCTCTGTCTACAACTATGCTCTTTGGAAACCCATGTATCCTTACTAGCTCCTTGAAGAATAGGTGTGCAATGTGACTAGAATCATGTGTTTTTTTACATGGGATGAAATGGCTCATCTTGTTGAATCTTTCCATTACCACAAACACACTATCAAAACTAGTCGGTGTCCTAGGTAGCCCTACTATGAAGTCCATGTTTATGCACTCCCATAGTCTACTTGGGATGGGTAATGGCTGATAAAGACCTACATTTTTTGATGTTCCCTTTTCCTTTTGACACACTCCACATTGCTCCACATACCTTCTTACATCTCTTTGCATCTTAGGCCACCAATAGAACCTCTCCACTAAGTCTAGGGTCTTGTTCAATCCAAAGTGTCCACTCAAACTGCCATTGTGCTTTTCTTGGATAAGATTATCCCTCATGGAACCTCTTGGAACACATAATTGTTTCCCTCTAAACAATAGACCATTCTGCAAAGTATAATCTGCATATTCACTATGAAAATGGTTTTCAAAATTAGTACATACCTTGTAGATCATTGAGAAATCAGAATCTCCTTCATATAGTTCTTTGAATCCTTCAACCCCTGTGCTTTGCAACTATATCTCTTGAATGGTAAGCAATCTCCTACTAAGGGCATCTGCAACCTTGTTTTTAACCCCTTTCTTGTGCTTGATAGTAAAGGTGTATGACTACAAAAACTCCATCCACTTTATATGCCTCAAACTAAGCTTCTCTTGAGTATTGATGTAGCTTAAGGCCTGATTGTCGGTGTATACCAAAAATTATTTGGGAAATAGATAGTGCCTCCACTTTTTAAGAGCTTGTACTAAAGCATACAACTCTAATTCATAGGATGAGTACCTAGGCTTTGCTTCATTTAGCCTTTCACTAAAGAATTCCACTAGCCTGCCTTCTTGGCTTAGGACTACACCCACTGCTATGTTGCTTGCATCACATTCCACTATGAATGGTTTGTCAAAACTTGGTAACACTAGGATTGGTTGGGTAGCTATCTCTATCTTCAATCTTTCAAATCCTTCATTAGCTTCTTTGGTCCACACAAACTTTTTTTTCAGTCCTCCTTTGATGGTGTCAAGGACTGGTGCATAGATTTCACTAAACCTTCTAACAAACTTCCTATAGAATTGAGCTAATCCATGGAAACTCCTAACTTCGGTCCCTGTCTTGGGAGTAGGCCAACTAAGAATGGCTTCAACCTTGCTCTTGTCCATCTTCAAGTTCCCTTGAGATACTACAAATCCTAGGTAGACTAGGTCTTGCTTCATAAACTCACTCTTCTCAATATTTATGGTGAGATTCTCCTCTTGAAGTTTCTTCAACACAAGTTCTAGGTGCTTCATATGTTCTTCCTTCATTTTGCTAAAGATGAGGATATCATCTAAGTAGACTACCACAAAGACTCCTATATAGTCCTTCAAGACCTCATTCATCACCCTCATAAACGTGCTAGGTGCATTTGTAAGCCCAAATGGAATTACCAACCACTCATATAACCCCTCTATAGTTTTGAAAGCTGATTTCCATTCATCTCCCTCTTTCATCCTAATATGATAGTAGCCACTTTTCAAATCAATCTTGGAGTATTACTTAGCACCCCCTAAATAGTCCATTAAGTCTTCTATCCTAGGAATAGGAAACCTATATCTAATAGTTATCCTATTTATTGCCCTAGAATCAGTACACATTCTCCACTTATCTCCCTTCTTAGGTGCAACCCCACTGGAACACCACATGGTCTTATGCTTTTTCTGATCAACCCTTGGTCCAAAAGTTCTTGAACTTGCCTTGCTATCTCTTTGTTCTACTCTGGTGTCATCTTGTATGCAGCCTTGTTAGGTAATGTTGCTCCTAGTACAAAGTCTATTTGATGATTGATTTCCCTCTTAGGTGGTAGTGTAGCTGGTGTGCCTTCACAAATGATATCCCTGAGCTGATCCAACAGTTGCTTCACTTCTATTGTCATAGGTAGCTGACTAGGTGACTCCTCCTCCTTTGGATTCAACATGATTGCATAGAAAACTCATTCTTCCTCCTTTATGTCTCTTAGGAATTTCTTTCCACTCATCAAAAGTACACTGGATTTTGCCTTCTCCATTGTGCCTTCTTCTATCAAAGACTAGATTTTGTAAGTCACTCCATCCTTCTTGAATGAATACTTGTTCTCCTTGCCATGGTGTACTGCCTCCTTATCATATTTCCATGGTCTTCCAAGCAATAGATGGCATGCATCCATTGGTAGCACATCACATAATATCCTATCTTTATACTTCCCTATAGAAAACTCAACCCATACTTGTCCATTGACCAATATATTCTGCCCCTTATTCAACCAAGTGGCCTTGTAAGGACACACATGGGGTATCTTGATGAGGTTCAACTTCTGTACTGCCTCCTCTGATATGACATTATCAGTAGATCCTGAGTCAATGATGACCTTGCAGACCTTACCTAGTATCTTGCACTTGACTCTAAAAAGAGCTCTCCTTTGTTTGTGTTCATCCTTGGTAGGTTCTTTGATAAAGATCCTTCTTAACATGAGATTATCTCCTTTTTCCGAATCTAAACTCACCTCTGAGTGTCTAGGATAGTCCTCATCTTAGACATAAGCAACCCTTTTCTCACCTTGTGAAGATGCTAGCTTGTCAGGACACCTATAAGCCGGATGACCCAACTGTCCACAATTGTAACACTTCATGGAAGCAAAATGAGAACTTCTCTCGAATCCTCTTGATCTGCCTCTTCCACCATTGTTAGAACTTCTTGTTAGAGTAATAAGTTATATGCTTAATTAATTATATCATATTGGTTAATTAATTAAGTCACTTATTCCTCTAGTTGCTTAAGCTAAACTTAGGCACATTAATAATTGATTAATTATTAATTGTGCACACTAGGGTTTCCTTTTAGGTCAACATTAGGGTTGCATACTTTTCTTTTATAAAGAAAATCATCTCATTGTAACATTGAATTCCTGAATAATAATATTTTGCACATCTTGCAAACCTCTTGCTTTTCTATTTTTCTCTTTTGTGGAAGGTGTTTATGTTTTCATGTTTGATCTAGGGTTTCTAACACTTCTACCCCTACATCCCCCTCTACTATTTGTCTCATGGGATTTTTCACCAACCTTAAAATCACCTTGGCTTCTATTCTCATTGGTCTTTCCACCAAAACCTCCTCTATGTCCACCTCTAGGGTCTCTGCCTTTTCCTCTACCCCCGGTATTAGAATCTTGTTTCTTTTTCAGTTTCTCTTCCACTTTAATATCCATCTGATAGCAACTATGGAGGGCAGTAAGGGTGAAGAGACTCAACTCCTCTTGTATGTTCTATCTAAGGCCATTCAAATACCTAGCAACCTTAATGCTTTCAGTTTCTTGCACTCTAGACCTAAGGCTTAGCTTTTGGAACTCTTCTATGTAGGTAGCTACATCTAGTTCTCTTTGTTTGAGGCTTTTCCTCTTCTTATGCAATTGGATGTCATAGTCCTCAGGTAGATAGTTTTCCTTTACTTTAGCCACCATTGTTTTCCAATTTCCTATTGGCTTCTTTCCTTTCTTCTCTCTTTCTTCTTGCAAGAACTTCCACCAATTTAATGCTTGTCCTCTTAACCTTGATTTGGCTATCTTCACCTTTTGTGCCTCTGTAATCCCATCACATTCAAAGTGATTCTCCATTCCCTCAATCCATTCCATAACTAACTCTGAATCCATTCTTCTTGTGAAAATAGGAATGCCTTCTAGTCCCTTGCCACTTAATGCCTTAAATGCTTTGAGTAAGGGTTCCTCTGCTAATGGAGGGTTAGGTTCTGGTTCTATGTCTTCCTCAACTTGATCCTTACCCTTGTCTTTGTCCCCTGCTAACTACATTTTCATCTTGCTTGCAGTGTCTGCAACCACTTCTAGTTTTTGCTTCATCTCCTCCACAACTTCTTCAAGTCATCTATTCTTTTCATGTTACTCTATCAAATCTCTAGCTATCTCTGCATTAGTCACCATGGTGCTTTCTCCTATGGATTCTCTTCTCTCTGACATTCACTTCTCAATTCCCAAGCCTTTTTATGGCTCTGATACCAATTTGGTGGGGAGTGCTATCCCTCAAGAGCTCATTTTCTCTTCCTAAGACCTATTCTTTAGTCTTTCTAGGGTATTCTCCACTACCCTACTCAGAGGTCACTCCTAAGACCCCTATCTCCTTATAGAACTCTCCACCAATTTCAAATGCTCACCTTTGCTCTCAAATCACCATGAGCTTCCATGGGCTCAATTTTGCTACAAAGTTCCCAAACCTTTCTTGGGACTAGGAATAGGTCTTCCAACTATTCCTTGGGTGATATTAATCCACTCTAATCCATCTTTTTGGATTCTTTCTTCTTTTGTTCATCGAATTCAAGAAAACCTTGTTTTTAGGCCTTGTAGCCTTTTTGGTCAATTTGGCTTCCTAAAACTAGTGTTCTTGGAATAATGCCTAAACTTCCTTAACAAACCCCCAAAATCTTCATGGATTATCACTATAGACCTCCTAGGCTTCAATATTTCCTAGGTCTTAGATCCCCTTGGCATCCGTACATAGGCTTTTCACCAAACCCCTATTTTCAAGGGTTTCTAGGGTATGTAACACAGTCTGGGTTCTTTGGTTTATGTGAATGCCTTAATGGCCTCCTCTTCACTTTTCCTTGCACACACATGTTCAAGTCACATACCCCTACACCCCTAAACCTTGAATTGGAACAAACCAATCCATTTAGCAAGTCTTCTTGCTATTGTTCTATCCAAGCAACTAGCCAGAATGCCTCTGCACTTGCCTAGAACTTGATGATTACATCAACTCCTCTACACAAAAAGACTCTAAACACTATAACTACACTATGTACATATTTGCCTACTTTATTCCAAGTGGCCATGGAAGCTTTTCCATGGGAATTCAAGTGGGGATCATTATTTAGAAAAATTGTCCCTGAACCGGGTAGTGAAACCAAGAACACAAGAACTCACAAAACTATTAACCAGTCAAACT
This sequence comes from Sequoiadendron giganteum, assembly GCA_007115665.2. Lineage (NCBI taxonomy): Eukaryota > Viridiplantae > Streptophyta > Pinopsida > Cupressales > Cupressaceae > Sequoiadendron > Sequoiadendron giganteum. The sequence continues at coordinate 593,792,103 of CM021106.1, read as the reverse complement.
AAATGACTAAAACAATGCTACAAAAGGTAGTAACAGGTCACAAATGAAAGACTCAAAGAATTAGTTCAGTCCTTTCAATCCATTAATTGATTAGATGAAGGCTCTGTCACAAAAAATCAGACAAATTCTCTCTTTTCCAAGTCACAAAAGCTTCTTCCCAAATCTCAATCCATACAATAGCTTTCCCACCTGTCATATTAGGGTTTTTCTAACCTTATATACCTTATTCCCGCATGTTAGGACCCTTAGGTTGGGCTTAGAGCATTATTAATGCCATTTTCCAAATTTTAGGACAAATTTCCAAGACAACCTTGTCAAGATTTGCCTAATCTCCTCATTAAGATTTTCCCAAACTGCAAGGCTCTAAACTAACCTACCTTTGCCACTAAACAACATCAATTCAACCTTGGGACTTTATCAAGTATTCCTTATTACCTTGGTGGTTGGCTAGAACCACCTACAAGCCAAAATTTGCAAAGATCTCTCCAAAAGACCTTAAGGTGCTCCTGCACCAGGATCTAAAATTTATACATCATACACCTTTCTCATATCATATATTATATGTATGAAAAATTAATCATGCTTTACCTAGTCTAGAACTCTATGCATATCAAAAATAATAATTTGAGTAGTTAATTTGTGGTAGCTTATGCTCCTAACCTACTTGTCATCTACACAATCTACCCAAAAAGCCTCCAAACAAGGGATTTTCATTAAAAATGTTGGTAACCACTTCCCCATCCTACCAAAAGGATCAAAATTGGGTCTAGCTTCATATAGAGAGAGGTTATATAATTGAAATTCTACTTTTGAGTTTTTTGTATAGACCAATGTTGTACATGAATAGTTTTAATGTATAAGGAGGAATTGCACCTCAATTCTATGTTTGAATTTTGAGTGAACATGAATCTCCACAAATTTCTTGAATACCTCAAGAAAAAAATTCATTTATTGGATACTTGGGAAATTTATAGGGTGTACTAGTAAATTCCTCTAAGTCAATGTAAGAAAATTTTAGGAACTAGGTAAACCATTCCTCATGCTTTTTACTTTTTGTAGGCAGTTCAAATTGTCTTGATCATATGCCAACATTTTTTTGACTAATTTCTTGTCTAATTCTTCATCTAACCCTAATTCTTCACCTAATATTAATACTCTATCTAACCATAATCCAATTTTACTCTCTTTTCACACACACATAATTAAATAATTTTTATTATTTACTTATTAACATTACCTTTGATTAAATAAATAATTTTATTTATTTAATCTCACTAATCTAATGATTAATTAAATTATTTTTAATTAATTATCCCTGGTTTTGAAAATAAATGATTTTTAATTGATTTTTTTTTTTAAAATGAACTCTTACATTTCTCCATGATTTTTAAACAATAAACTCTTACAAATGGCCACTAATTTCAAAATTTAAACTCTTCCAAATGGCCATAATTTTTGGAATTTAAACTCTTCCAAATTGCCACTAATCTGGTTGATTTTCTTCCATCCATTAATTTTTATTCCATTCCACTAATTTCTCCAATCACGTGGAACTAATTTAGAATCTAAAAATGAGCAAGTTTCCTATGTATTTTTTTCCCATTCTATATTGATCACTCATTTTTCTTTCGATCTCATTTGTTCATTTCACCACCCTATCATCTATAAATTCAACCTTTCATCTCTTCATTTCTCTATCCACTGTCTTCAAAATTTCACCATTACTATCATCTTGAGTCAATCTATTTGTGCACTCTAAAAATTGAGAGAATGATATCACAAATCTTCAAAAATGAAGGAGAGAAGAGAAATGGAGGTCAACCAATGAATGCATAAAGGTATACTTTGCATTGTTTGCTTATGCTCAATTTCTTTTATACTAATCTATGCTTCATTATTTGGGATTTGATTTTATAAGCTTACTTCTAATGGTTTGGTGGTTGTTGTCAAGGATTTAAGATTCACAAATCAATTTTTTGGAACCATACATCTGGTGAACCCAATGTGAAATGCCTTTTCTTTTTTGGCTAACCTTCTTGTTTGCAAATTTTTGGTGTTTTCTAGTTTGCAAATTGTGGATAATTTAAAATAACTTAGAAATAATAAATCTAGTAGCCTTTTGAGGAGAAAAATGTCACTATTATGTCTAGAAGAGATGAGCCATAAATTTTCATATATTATACCCCATATTTTAATGAAAATTTGCAGTTTAAATGTTAAAAAATGTAATTGTCTGTTGCTCCAAAATTTTGTAGCACTTTTAGAGAGACAAAGTGGCACCATTTTCATCATAGTGGCACTTTTTTTTCGTAGTAGCACATTTGTCTGCATAGTGGTGCCTTTGTTTGCAAAGTGACACGTTTTTTTACAAAAAGGTGAAAAAAAATTGTTTGTCATTTTCTTTCTATTTTTTCTCTGGAAAATGTCTATATTCAAGATTTTTTGTTACTAATCATTGTTTTTAGCTATGTGTTGAATTTTGGGAAGAGATATTGCTATTTGAAAAGAATAATATTATTTTATTGTAACTCATTTGTAAAAAAAAATGTTTTCAAACAAATAACATGTTGCAAGTTGGATGAGTTTGGTGGTGTTGTCATTAATGTTCTCATTGATGTCAACATAGTTTAGATTGATTATAGGTGGTACTTGTATAGTTGAGATACTGTAGAAGTTTTTATAGTACATGGAGCTATATTTATGAAGTTGCAGTTGTGTTGTTGCCAAGTTCTTTTGAGAAAATTGCAAAATAAGGAAGATTGTGTAGTATGTGTGTTTTGAGTGTGCTTCGATAATGTGCTCTACATTTCTTTTGTGTTGATCCTATGCCTATGCAGATCTGTGTTATTGTTCATAAGCCTCAATGGATAATATATCCCAAGTTTTAGCTTATGGATTGATGGAGAGTGAAAGATATGTTCACCGGTGTGTGAACCGATTTGATAGAACTATTTGTTTATGGACATGGAGAAATGTTTTTGCAACACAATCTTCTAGTGTTTTGTTTCAAATCTTACGGATTTGGAATAATGTTAATGCTGATGTTATCTATGTTCTGGAAAATGTTGTGGTTTGGTGCTCTGGAAGGCTTGTTCCAAAACTACTATGTGTTTTTGCTTAGTCTGATTGGATTGTTGAATAATGTTTTATGCATGAAGATTGTTGCAGTCACTATGAATGTACCTAAAGGTTTCTAAGAGATGTTAAAATATCTGGTGAAGCATGTTGGGTGATCCATGTGTGATCATCTTGTTGGTGATGCATATACTTCAAATAACATTGGTGTTTTCATTAGGTTTGGAAGACCTTGTGTTTACATATTACATAAAATATTTTGCATTGAATTAAGGAAGTGTATGATTGATCCAAGATATTGTTTGGGTCCTAATTAAATGTGTAAATTGTTCCTCTCTCATTATTATCCATCACAAGAATGTTGTGTAGTTGACATAATTTGAATTTGTAAAATGAAGGATGTATAGCTAACCTTAGAGAAAGATTCTAGGGTTGAAGATAGTATAAAAGAAAGTCAAGATGTTGTGAATTGAGAAGAAAGAAAGGGAACTGTGCAAATAAGTGCAAAAATTAGAGTGTAAGAGAAAATAAAGGTAGCAGTACTTTGATGTGTTAGATTCCTGAAAGCAGTGAGCTTATGGTGTCTACAATCTTTTGATAAAGTTGTTAATGTGTGGAACCTACTACATGGTTGATCTTTATTTTTCTTTTATTTATCTATAGGCAGTGAGCCTCCTTCTGGACTATGAGTCCTATTGTAGGCAGTGAGCCTCCTTCTGGACAATGAATTCTATTGTAGGTAGCGAGCCTTTATTTTTGGAAAGTGAGCCCTTAGGCAGTGAGCCTTTGTATCCAGTATTGCATTATTACTATATTTTGAGTTAATCCTCATTGTGGTTTTTCCCTCATTGGGTTTTCCACATAAATTTGGTGTCTCTAGTGTTTGCTTTCTATTATCTACATTTCATGTTTATTATTAATGTATACACCTAAAAATGGTCTAGAGAATTAGATTAATTAAATATGAATAATTCAATTGATTATCCTCAATTTCCTCTACTGTTTGAATAAATATAAATATTTATTTTATATACTTGACATTCATTCTTTTAATTTCTTCTATTATCTCATCTTAATTAAATAAACAAAATTAAATACTTTGTTTGATTTAATTATCAAATCCCTATTTTATTCTATCACATTGATCTCAAATTAATCAAATAAAGATCAAACGTTTTATTGATTAATTGCCATTATTCCTCTATTTAATTTAATAAACTTCTATAGTTTATTTTATTAAATTATTTATCCCTCATTTGCTAATTTAAATAAATTCAAAAATATTTAAATAAAAGCATAAAGTATATTCCATCTATCTTTCCTCAAAAATGAATTAGATATCCTATGTCTAATTTATGTCTAAAATATGTCAAAATTAATGCTTTGAAACTTCACAGAAAGCTTTGGAGACAAATTGGAGACAAATTCCAAATTCTTCTCTCAATCCTCCTCCATCAATCTTTCCTCTTCTCTTGCCTCATGTTTTCATGGGTAGAGACAATCTCCAAAATTCTCTCAATCTCCTCCATCTTTCACCATTCAATCCTCCAGATTGAATCCAAACCTCTCTTTTCCATCCTTGAGCATTTCTACAGCTAGGAAATCTATAAATACAACCTCATTCAACCAAGAAAGGATCCAAATAATCTAACTTATGCACTCTTACTCTGCAGGAATTCAAACATCAAGCATTCAACATTCAAGCATCAAACAATCAAGTTTTCATATCATGGCTGCCTCCTGCAGCTTTGTTTATCAGTTTCCATGTCAATTCATGCTAGTTTAGTTTCTTTATCATCTAGTATTATCACATTTAGCTTCACATCTCTGCATTAGCATCCATCTCGTTCTTCAGATAGTCATTTTAACAGTCACATTGCTTACACAATCTGAGAGCCACATTGATTTAATAAATCTTTGGAGATAGAGAGCAATATGATGCTTTCAGTATATTATTGCTTTGAATTAATTCATTTGGATTTGTCTTTGATATAATGTCATATTAACAAGTGTCTTTTGTGCTTTACACCTTATTCACACTTAAAATTTTTCTTTTTCTGAAAAGTGTTGCGCAGGTTTCCAGCGTGTTTTGTTTCAACGCTTTCGTCAAATACTATAGCACATCTGTGGAAAACTACGGCACTTCCATGCTCTGTTTCCACGCTTTTGTGATACTATAGCGCATCCATCAAAAATTTTAGTGCTTTCAACTCTAGAGCTTCCATGACCTGTTTCAGCACTTCGGTGACTCATTTCTAGAAAATCCGATTTAGTGCATCCATGGAAAATTTCGACGCTTTGGTGTTCTCTTTTGGTGCTTTCAAGTTTAGCACATCAGGTAAAAGCTATATCGCTTCAGTGGACTATTTCGGTGCTTTAGTAAATCCACTCTAGATCCGATGTGACCGCGGCCAGATTTTATTTTTTTCACAGTTAGACTAAAATTTATCAATCCTAGGATAGTCACTTCTGGTTTTCTAAAAATTATCAATCCTAGGGTAGTCACTTCTTGGTTTCTAAAATGTATCAATCCTAGGGTAGCCACTTTTTGTTTTCTTAAAGCAAATTTATCAATCCTAGGATAGTCATCACATTTTTATAGTATAAGTTAAAAAGAACATCATGATTTTTGTGAAACAACACCTTCACATAGATTAGAAAATTTCTTTTTGGGCTTAAAATAGAACAAATTATATGCTATGCTTGTGGTGATTAGGCTTATGCTCTCCCCTTAACTGGGTGATCAAAGTGCAAGATTCATCTTTACTTCATGCTATTTACGTTTTATTTAAATCCTTTAGAAGGTCTGCCATAGTGGGAAAAAGTACTCACCCTACAAGAATGACCTAAGTGGGAATGCCTAAAGCCAAGGTTTCGAACCCACTATACTAAAAATGCAAGTTCTTGATGAAAGCCCAACTTGACGGTAGTGAGCAAGATAACCATCCCCAAAATCTTTGTTCTAAAGAATGGGAGGTCTCCTGAGGGAGTTTATCAATTGCTGCACCGCACGAAAGCCCTATCTACAAACCATAGAGTAGTATCTCGCCGAGTCAGTAACCATACATTTTCATACTCACAGTGCAAGGGGAGGGAAGAATCTACCCCAAGACACTCACCATATAATTTCCAAGGACCGTTTGCTCAGAGGATGAGAAATCCAACTCTAATTATGTGCTTGGAAATGACAAAAACACAAGCGCCCTCTAAGGGGTGACACAGCTCTGTACATCAATGCAATTCAAGATGTTGGTTGTGAGTATAACAATGACCTATTTTGTCCTTAAGTGTGAGTCTGTCTGATTTGTGTACTTTTTTCAAAGCAACCCTTGAAAATCAATAAGGACCATTCGTGGTTCTTGAACATACATGATCCATTTAGTTTAAAACAAATATTCACAATTGCTTGCTATGTCTTCACAAATTCATTAAAATCAAATTAAATATCATCCTGAAAATAAACAAAGTCAAGTTAGGTCAGAAAATTCATGATTCAAAAGTGGAAGTCCACCATGTTTGTCAAGAGAAAAATCAAAATTACAAAACCCAAGAAACCTTTCGGTTATCAAGATAAATTAAGAAGAGGGCGTTTTCTATATCAGAATTGAAAAATCTTTTTACAACATAGAACATTCATCCATAGATATCATGATTTTGCTAGGGGTCACACTTTATATTACGCAATAGAACCACTCTATTCACAAGCCTTCTTCCAAATGAGAGATCTCACACAGTATCACAACCGTAGTTAACGCATACATCATTCTTATCTTCCAAAATCCATGATACAGTATGCCACAAGGCTAGATCAAATTTTACAATAGAGAGTCATAAAAGTCTTATTTTTAGCGCTCGAGAAAACCTGTTTCAGTGCTTTGGGTGAGTATTTTAGCGCTTTCATAAAACAACACTTTCGAGCACTATTTTAGCGCTTACAGTCTTTATTTTAGTGCTTTCGTCAAAAGGCGCTTTCATCATCTTTTCTAGTGCTTTCGGGCACTGTTTCGACGCTTTTGTCAATATAGCGCTTTCATCACTTTTTCTAGCGCCTTCAGGCATTATTTTAGCTCTTTCGACAAGATAGCGCTTCTATCACCTATTTCAATGCTTCGGGACTCTGTTCTAGCCCATCTGTGAAATAGCGCCTCTGTACTCTATTTTAGCGCATTCAAAATAGAGAGTTCAAAAATCGTACCAGTCAATTTGTCTGTCATTTATCCATAGTTTTTATCAAAACGCAAGTTTCATTTTATGATAATAACTATCTAGGAACCGAAGTAAGATAGGTTTATACAAATTTCCAATCTTATCAACTGTAACAAGTTCAATTGACATTTTCCCTACATAAAAGATCAACATTTCAGAAGAAAGAGTAAAACTTTGTATGCCAATCTTCACTATGTCCCAAAAATAGAGACTCTTAGAACAAGAACTTAAAACATCGCAAGCAATGGCAAAAGAAAATCCTTGGAACAATCTGAACCAAAACGATAAGAATGAAATAACTCCAGAGGATATTCAAACAACTCAAGAAGATCCCAAGTTACATAAATTTATGGAAAAGATCTTAGAACAAGACATGCAGAAATATCTTATGATGTTGGCTAAATCGGGTGCCAAACTTCCCAAGGATTTTGACGTAAATCATCTGAAGGAAGAACCTAGAACAAGTGAGACTAAAATACTGCAATCCACACAAACAATAGATCCAGTTGCTGCTTTGACATCCCAAATGCAAATGTTACAACAAGAAATACAAGATATGACGAAAGGGAGTACCAAAAGATATGCTATACAAGACATTTGTCCTTATCCTTTCGAAGCTACAGTTGGTCTGATACCTTTTACTAGACACTATGAGATTCCAAAGTATGATAAATACAATGGAAGAATGGATCCAATAGATCATATCTGGCAATTTAAAACAATGAGCCTTGAGTTTTCCCAAGAGGAAACTTACTTAATGAGATTATTTCCAAGGAGCTTGGGAGGATCATGTATGGAGTGGTTTTCAAAATTACAACTAGGTATCAGAACTTTTGAGGAACTTATCAACAAGTTCATCTCCTAGTATTCCTTTAACATCCAACACGATGTTACAATAAAGGATCTTTATAACCTAAAGAAAAACAAAGGGGAGACATTCTTGTCTTTTCTACAAAGATGGCGATGATTGTTCGCTAGATATCCTCAATCCATTCCTTAGGAAGAAAAGATGGAGTTGTTAATTGACAACTTGATGGAGGAAATGAGTTATAGACTTGAATTGCAATGTCCTCCCACATTAGAAAAAGTAATAGAAAATGGTCTTAAAATTGAAGAAGAACTAGTCAAAAGAGGAGTTACCAAGTATTTCAACAATAAAATGAATAACACAAATAACTCCAATCAATACTCAAGCAGTGATAGCCAAAATTCTGGAAAAAGAATCGAAACACACCTACCAATGAAACAACAAATGATTCCAAAAATGTCAAATCGGTTTTTAACTTGACAGCATCTACGTCAAAAAATTAGAACAATGATCAAATTGTCAAGTCAAATGTCATACAAAGCAATGAGATCGCAAAAACACAGTCATATCAAAAACCATCAAATCGGCGTAGGTTCACACCTTTGGGCCAAACGATGGAATCAACAATGAAAGAATTAGTCACTAGTGGCCTTATCATTGCACGGGAAGCCCAATTTTGGGATCCGAAGGTCAAACCATCATGGTGGAATGACTCATATTACTGCAACTTTCATAATAACAAAGGCCACAAAACCAACGATTGTATGGAGTTGAAACACACAGTACAAGATTTGATCGACAACAACAAAATATATGTGGAAGGACCTCAAAACAATAATGATCATTCAGCCTTCAAAGACCCTTTTCCAAACTATGACAAAGGAGCATCATCCTCAGAAAACAACAAAGGTAAGAACATCAACCATGTCTATGACACAACAATCCTTTGTCTATCTAAAGCAGAGAGTGATTATACAGTTGGTCATAAAATTGACGAAAATGAAACCAATAAAACTACTCCTTTGGGTTTTCTCCCAAGCATACAAAATTTTGTAAATCAAATCAACATCTTAAAAATTAGAGACCGTCAGGAACATCAACCAACAAATCTAATGACTGGGGGGCAATCCAAGGTAGTGTGGGAGTTGGGTCTACGCATGCAGTTCCACCTCCATCTAATTATAACATTGTTGATCAACTATAAAACATTCCTGCACATATATCGATACCAGAAATCTTTAAATTATCACCATCGCATAAGGAGGTTCTAGAACAAGCATTAGTTGTCACTATGGTACCAAAGAATCTAGATGTTTTCCAGTCCCAAGCTATGGTGGGGCATTTGACTACCCCACATTGTCTATCATTCTCTGAATAGGATGATGTCTCACTAAACCATCCACATAATACCACACTCCATATCGAAGTCTTAATCCACAATCATCACGTCAAGAGAGTCTTAATAGATGGGGGAGTTATTCTGAACATTTGCACTCTCAAGTTAATCCATGGCCCCACTTGAATGGGTAAAACAATCAAGCCCTTAGATGATCTTTCTTCCTCATCATATGCTTTTATAGTCATTTTCCTTCGGGCATCAATAGCATCATCGGAATACCCTAGTGCACCAAGTATTGGAAAAAGAGTTAACATACAACATACTCTTAGGATGACCATGGATCTATGAAATGCAGGCCGTGCCTTCAACATATCATCAATGTTTAAATTTCCCAATAATTGGACAAGAGGTGACTATATCTGTTGATTATAATCATCCTCAACATTTTGACGCACTTAGAATCTCTCAAGATACCTTTCTGTCACACAAAAGGGAAGCATCCAATTCAAAATCATCCAATGAAGAAAAATGTCCAAGTATCACCACCAAGTGGGTAGAGAAGAAAGATAAAGAAAAAGAAACAAGTCATGTTGAAACTGAATCAACAGACAATCCGGATTCACAAAATTTCAAGAGCAAGTCCAGCTGACAGACAAGGGAATGGGGAAATATGCTATGGAGCAATCACTTAACCTTTCACAGTTAATTCCATCTCCTAAGACATATGGTCAACCATCTATGATCAAACATCAAACATCATTACCAGTCATAGGTTTTGAAGAAAGGTTTATCAAAATCGATACCATAGAGGATGAATCAGAAAACAAAGCAATCCTAGATTGGCTATACAAGGATGAGGAACCCTCAACATCAAATATCAATATAAAAAATGTCAATATTAGCATCTACAAGTATGGAAAAGGGAAAGCTATCTTCGAAAAAATGAGTTATGAGGGACAAGGACCTGTTGGATTAAGGAAGGATGGAATCATAGAGCCTATTCATCCTCTCAATCTCCATTCAAAAGAGAAACCAAGTCTAGGATATTCTGAAGAGAAAAATAGGAGATGACAAAGAAAGTTGTTGAAAGAATCCTTCAGCCTAGAGATAGCTCTAAAACAGATTCAAATGAATATGAGTGGGATGTGGGTTCTGATATATCTTTCACCAATATTCAAGTTGACGTAATCCAAAAATATGCACCTATGCATGAGGAGGGACAAGGCTTTTGGTCTAGACCATTCATAGTAGGATCACTAAATATCGATGATGCAAGTGGGGACGAACATAATTTGAGTGAACTAGATGATTTTGAAGAGGGTACCATCATTGATCTCGATATTCCAAATGGAAATTAGGACGACATTATTTTCCTAACCCTTACTTCCATCAACCTAAGTCAATCTGATGACTTCATTCCATTAATCCATCCTGAACTTATTGATTGGGAACCTATCGAACCTTTGAATGTACCACAATTTGCAAATGATGATGCCATCGTAAATTTCCTATGTCATAGAAAACCTGGTACAAGTTCTATCTGTAATAATCATAACAACATGACTCGACAAGAGGGTGTCAAATCTTTCAGTTACAAAAGTGAAAATAGGGAAAATAGATCTAATGGTGAAAACCATTTTGTGGTAGCATTAGATCTGGAAAAAGAAAAAATAAAAATTGCATCTAATAGTGAAAACCTTTTTGAGGCACCTAAGGATGGAGGATTTGACACCCTTTCAGAACATTATCATGAGTGATCATCAGTCCTGGTAGAACCAACACAGTCTATGAACATCGACATTGAGGAAAAAGAAAAAATCCTTCATCTAGCAGAATCCATGACAGATCAAGAGAGACCGGATTTCATCAATTTCTTTAAGGAAAGAAGCATCAACTTCGCTTGGTAATATTCTGACATGCCAGGCTTGAATCCAAATCTGCTCATGTATCATTTGTCTTTGCCCACAGGAATCAAGCCTGTCAAGCAAAAATTGAGAAAAATGCATCCCCATATCGCATTAATGGTAAAAATTGAGTTAAAGAAATTGTTGGATGCAGGATTCATAAGGTCTATAGACTAAACTGAGTGGATATCAAACATTGTACCTGTTTCGAAGCCAAATAATAGCATCAGGATATGTACAGATTTCAGGGACCTGAATAAAGCATGCCTGAAGGATGATTTTCCATTGCCAAATATAGACATCATTATGGACTTGATGGCAGGGGATGCCATGTTATCAATCATGAACGGTTTCTCCGAGTACAATCAAATAAAAATAGCTCTAGAAGATCAGGAAAAGATGGCATTTACATGTCCATGGGGAACCTTCTACTGGAATGTCATGCCATTTGGTCTGAAAAATGCAGGAGCCACCTATCAAAGAGCGATGATGACAATATTTCATGATATGATGCACACCTTCATGGAGGATTACGTGGATGAAATCTTAGAAAAATATGGTATTAGGGAAGGACATCTGCATATCCTAGACAAAATCTTCACACGGCTAGAGAAATTCAATGTCACGCTTAACCCCAAAAAGTGTGTCTTTGTGGTCACATCAGTGAAACTGTTGGGATACATTGTCTTAGAAAAGGGCATTGAGGTAGATCCAGAGAAGGCCAAAGCAATAATGGAGATTCCACCTCCTAATAATATCATTCAACTTAGATCACTACAGGGAAGGCCCCAATCAATCAAAAGATTTATCTCCCAGCTAGAGGACAAAAGTCATCCTTTCAATCATCTGTTGCATAAAAATGTGGTTTTCAAATGGGATGATGGTTGTGAAACAACATTCAATCAAATAAAATAATATCTGATGTCACCACCCATTATCATGCCACCAACAGAAGGAATACCTTTGATATTATACATTGCAATGACAGACATCTCTTTGGGGGCACTATTAGCACAAGAGGATTATGAAGGAAAAGAACACGCTATCTACTATATCAATAGAACATTAAATGGTTATGAAATAAACTATACTTTCATAGAGAAGTCTTGCTTGGCAGTGGTGTTTACTACTCAATAGCTGAGACAATATATGTGGACTCATACAATTAGGCTAATAGCAAAGATCGACCCTTTGAAGTATCTACTCAGTAAAGCTGCCTTAACAGGTAGACTGGCAAAGTGGGTCATGCTCTTAAGCGAATTTGACATTAAATATTTGTAAAGGAAAGCCATCAAGGATCAAGCCATCGCTGAACAATTAACTGAGGATCCTTTACTAGATGTTCAACCAATGACAATGGAGTTTTTGGATGCAGACATTATGACAGTGATGCCCCAACAATGGGTATTATATTTTGATGGATCATACATCCAACGAGGATCGGGAGCAAGGATTTTGTTCATCTCTCCCCAAGGACACACCATTTCAAAATCATATAGGCTGATGGTTCAATGTACAAATAATGTGGCAGAATATGAAGCATTGATCATTAGGGAAAATCATGGACTTACAGGTATATGGGAACTCACAACTAATCATTTATCAAGTAACTGACGAGTATCAAACAAAAGATAAAAATTTGATGCCCTACAAGCAACAAATAGATGATCTGAAACAATTCTTCATCAATATAAAATTTTATCAAATTCCAAGGGCGAAGAACAAAGTTGCAGACGCTATGGCCATAATTGCTTCATTATTACAATTGCGAGAGAAACGTGGTTGTTATGAGTTTATGGTAGAACAAGTATCATATCCTTCCCATAATAAATCAAAATCCACTACCATATGCCATCTATGAAAAAAACTATGCTTACCTGAAAGATGATATCCTTCCTCCTAATCTTTCCAAGAACCAAAATCAAAAATTTATTTGCTAATCCACCCAACATACTTTAATCGCAGACATCCTTTATCGTCGAGGTCTTGATGGTACCCTACTTTGATGTGTAGAACACTACGAATCTGAAATGGCCCTACGAGAAGTTCACGAGGGTATTTTTGGCACTCATTCGAGTGGGATAACTCTAGCCAAGAAAATCCTCCGTTTGGGATATTATTGGGCATGCATGGAGAAAGAATCCTATTAGTTTGTCAAGAAATGTCAAAAGTGTCAAACTCACAGCAACCTGATTCATGCACCGGATCAAGAGCTACATCCCTTTACATCAACGTGTCCCTTTTCTCGATGGGGACTGGATCTGGTAGGAAAGATACATCCCTCTTCATCCAATGGACACAAGTTCATTATCACAACTACAAAATATTTCACAAAATGGATAGAAGTAGTTCCTCTTACAACCATCACTGGGAAGCAGATTTCCTCTTTCATCTTGAATTACATCATCTTTCGATATGGAATCCCTCAAGCCATTATCACTGATAATGGACGACCTTTCAAGAATCAAGATTTCTAAGAACTATGTGAAAAGTTCTATATCCAACATTTTTTTTCAACACCATACTATCGTCAAGGCAATGGCCAAGTAGAGGCCTCAAACAAAATAATTCTAAAAATTCTAAAGAAGACAATTAATGATGTTGGACGTGATTGGCATGTTCAACTCAATCTTGCACTATGGGCCTATAGAACAAGTATCAAAACACCAATAGGAGCTACACCATATGCCTTGGTATATGGATCAGAGGCCATATTACCCATCGAAGTAGAGATTCCATCCCTTTGAGTATCACTCAAAGGAATTATTTCAGATGAAGACTATAGGGTATCTAGATTGTAGGAACTGGAATTGTTGGATGAGCATCGTCAACAAGCTGTTAATCATCTAACAACTTATCAACATAGAATTTCAAGGAGTGACAACCACAGGGTAAAACAGAGGGTCTTTTAGGTTGGTGATTTGATTCTAAAAGAGAACCCTAGGAATCAGTAGGATAGGGAGAAGAAAGGGAAATTTGAGCCTAACTGGCTAGGTCCTTTTGTTGTCATATCAGTGCATGGATCAGGGGCATATCAACTATCGTCATTAGAGATTTTTTTGGTGAACCTATTAACAGTATTCATCTAAGAAATTTCTATACTTGAATCTCTTAGTGCATGAATCGAAACTTCAAAAAAAGGTTTCCTTGATGAAAACCTAGTAAACAGGCATCTTGGCAAACACAAAAGTACAAAAAAATATAGAAAATACAAAAAAAAAGAAGAGTAAAATAAGCAAAATATACAAAACAAAGAGTGTAATCAAAACATATGGTGAAAACCTGGAAACAGGTGTCATATGTGATTCTAAGATCAGCTTTCCCATCTATTTTGATACATATCAGGATCATTAGGTTTGGCAGTCAGTACTATTTCATATCATGTCATTAATCTTGCCATCATTTGCATCCCTATCAAAATCATTTCACATAGTCAAGTATCACTCCAAAGCTTGGGGACAACATCTAGATATCACTAGGGGCAACAAAAGCATTGATTTCACCAAATAGGAGAATGACAAAAAAAATGAAAACAAAAGATCAAAATGCAACATTGATCATCAATCAGAAGTGCATCAAACATCCGTATCATATCGAAAATCCAAAAAAAAAAAAAAAAACATGTCAAAAAGTCAATCTCGAAAAGCAAAATCCAAACACATAGGTTTGTGTTAGTTGAACTACGAGGTCTCTGTGTGTGTAACATAGGCAAGGATAATCTTTGATGAGCCCTTGAGACCCCTAGGATAAGTTAGTAGGTTAGGTTTTTGGTCAAAATCAAAAAATCCAAAAACATCACATAATCAGGATGGATGATCTAAAATCTGAATAATGATTGAAACACTCTAAGTAAAAAATGGATAAATTGTACTTTTTGATTATCATTTCTTTAGAGAAAGTCGATGATGTATTGAACTAAAGAAACAAGGAAAAAGAATGATATTTTTATTGTCTATTGTCTATAAATTAATCATATAAATGTGTGAATTG
Organism: Sequoiadendron giganteum; assembly: GCA_007115665.2. Taxonomy (NCBI): domain Eukaryota; kingdom Viridiplantae; phylum Streptophyta; class Pinopsida; order Cupressales; family Cupressaceae; genus Sequoiadendron; species Sequoiadendron giganteum. The sequence continues at coordinate 593,776,781 of CM021106.1, read as the reverse complement.
TCGGGGGATATGCTATGCAAATGTATCACCGATGACATTCAAAATTCACACACTCAAATGATTAATCTTTGCCTATTTACGCAATGAATGCTAAGGTCATCTCGGTTCAATTATACCTAGATGCTTGTGTTCACTTGCAATATCAAAAATCATGAAAGTAATACCCAGGTCGTCATTGGTCTGACACATACCATTGATGCTTGTACTCACTTTCAACATCCAATAAAAGCTCTATGATGATACCAAGCACAAAAGTACTATTAAAATGACAATAGTTGCATATAGTTGCATGATAAAATTAGATGGCATTCATAATAAATTCATTATCTTGTAGATTATTTGTTGCATAAGGGATCCAATCAAAAATTATCTTTTCTACAATCATGCCTAAGTATACTTGACATAAATCCAAAATCATCAAAAACATATAGAAGTCGTATGTGCATCATTTAAAGTTTTCATCAATTCATCATGAGTGCATTTTTAACATCAAATAGTTATGCATTTATCATTACATCCATATATTTTATCATAAATAAATACATCATTTTATCATCCATATCATTACATTACATTATTATCATTTGATCAAATAAATCCATGCGTTATGTCTTGTCATTTATTATTCATACATCATCATTTATTATTATTATCATGAACATAAAATAAATAAAATGCATCATAATTATTATCATCATTTAGAATATCATACATTACATCATACATCCATGTATCATATAGTCTGCATATACATTTATCATAGAATCATCACATAAAATAAAAATATTCATTATCCATAAATCATCACATGATACATCAACACAACATAAATGCATTCATCACATAGAAATCATATACCATCATAGGATCACATCAACTGCATCTCATATATATATAGTGTCAAGTATACAATGAATTCTAAATAAAGATACATCATCAAAAATGAGGTAAATCATAGTATACATCATGTCTCAAAATGAAATATCTCATAATCACAATAGCATCTATGATTTGCTACTACAAGAATGTGCGGACCCAACAAGACCAGTACCACCACCACCCCCAGAAGGACCAAGATCTCTAGGATCTCCTCAAGGAGGCTATGTCACACCCTCACTAACTGTCCAGGTGTGAGTCTGACCGGATCTCAAAGGGGCATAGTTGACTCTGTGATCAACAAGCACTGCATCATGATATCTACCCCGATAGAACTCTGCCCCTCTGCCAGCTCACAAAATCTCTTTCATGTAATCAGCCACTGAGGTACCATCGACCACTCTCTGTAAAGTCATGGTTGTCTCTTGTTCCCTCTTGACAATATTTCATGCACTATCTTGCTTGGCTGTCAATGTGGCAACCTGAGTCTGCATAGAGGCCAACTGTCCCTGTACCTGCGCTAATGCCTCAGCATGGGCCTGAGCCTGAGCCTGCATCTGAGTCTACGTTTGAACCAACAAACCCTGGGCCTATACCAACTGCCCCTGTAGCATCTATACCTGTGTCTGAATACCTACAATCTATCTTTGGTGGTCAACAGATGGTACTGCCAATGCTCGCCTCTTGTGAGGCCTACTAGATGAAAGACCAATGCTGACCGGCCTTGTCCCTCTACCACCTCCACCGCCACCATCATTGTCATCACTATTTTTGTCATCACTACCACCCTCCATGCTGCTACCTGATGGAGTCTCACCCCCACTATCCTCTGAACCCTCAGGAGCATCCTCCTCTACGGGGAATGGTGCTGGCTTGTCTAGAATGGTGATGTGAGGATGTGGAGTCAAAGCCAAAAATGTAGCATACTCCTCTGTCACTGCCGCCTCCACAATGTCTTTGCGCATGTCCCACACTGATGGTTGTAGTGCTCTGTATCCCTCTAATAAGACCTCATATGATAGACAAGGCCCCCAATCCGCTACATCACTTTGTCGCCTGGCATAGTGGGCTACCCCCTGTGGCATACATTGTACGATGCCATATTGCCTGTACACTCGGCATAACAAAAATCTCTCCAAAATGAAAGGTGTCTGGCCAATAAGATACATAGAATCATAGAGATATCTGAGCACTGCATCATCCTCATCCCACTATTCGCAGTCTAGATAGGGCCACCAGACGATGCTCTTCGTATCATCAAAAACCACCTACAATGCTCCAACTTACCCATCCGAGCCTGGGTAAGCCAACCACTATACCAAAACACATACAGTCTATCTATTGGTCCATCCATCACTAGAAATGGTCGAGCAGTGGAAAAGTGCTCCCATGCCCACACCTGTAACAGGGTCATCCCTACTGATAAGCTCCATGTCCCAAGGTACACCACTGAATGAAGATCATGGTAGAGATGTGCTAGTATGCACAACCCCCATGCATATCTTGTACCATGTACGACCATGCTCTCTAATATCCTACCCCAACCCATAGAGAATTCCTTTGACCTGTGATCAGGACAAAGAAAACCTCCAATGAATCAAACAAGCACTGCTGGTAATGAAGCATATGCGTTAGCAATCATCCTCCATCGGACACTCGGACCTACAATATGTTGATCCTATAATAGTCTGCGAAGAGAATCTCTCCCACTAGCCTCATGAGAATCATACACCACAAAATATGCCACACATCCTCAGGTGTGACCGTCATCTCACCAGTGCGTAGATGAAAAGTATTATGTTCACTGTGCCATCTCTCAGCCAAAGTGGTAAGAAGACCCCGATTAATCCTAATCTGGGGCATGTCAAGTAAACTAGTAAGGCCACATCAGCCTATAATCTGAATCTCATTTGGAGTCAGATGAGGTATCAAATTAGTCATCCAAGGAAACCTCTCTTGCATCTGGAGATTAGCCAAACGCTCCTATCATCAATGAAAAAATTAAAATCAGTGCACTATGTCAAGAAATCAAAAGTCATTCTACTATCAAGTCTAATAAAAAATTGGTATGAATTTTTGATCAAAATTCATGAACAAACATCAACAAATCTCACCTATCATGAGGTTCATCAAACATTATCTAATCTCGTCTATCATGAGATTTATCAAATATTGAATCATTTCCTCACCTATCATGAGAATCATCATAAATAGGATTGTTCTTGCCTATCATGAGAGTAAGTCTTATTTAAATTATCAAAATCAAACATCAGGAATTTGGATCATCAATCATACCAGTCCAAAGAATGGACATGATTGGAATTAACAAAATCAAAGTTAACTAAGTCAAAATATATCATTTTGACATAGATGTGCTAAAATAGGCATCCAAAGTGCTAAATTTCAAAAGTGCAACTTTATCAATCAGATGCGCTAAAATAGGCGCCCAAGGCGCTATTTTATCCGAAGTGCTATTTCAGCACTCTGACGCACTATATCAGACCACCAAAGTGCTACTCTACCCAAAGCTTTTTTTTACCGCATCGATGCCCTAAAACAATCCATCAAAGCACTGCTTTAATCAAAGCACTAAAACAGGCCATGGAAGCACTAAATAACCAAATCAAAGTGCTAGACTTTTGTAGGCACTAAAATCCGGCATCGATGTGCTAATTCTACCTATCTAAATGCTAACTCATGAAAGTGCTACATTATCCTACGGAAGCGCTAGAGAAAATAATGCAAGCGCTAAATCTCAAAGTGCTACATCAGTTTATCAAAGCGCTACACCAGAGTGATAGCGGTACAACACAACTTGGATGCGCTAAACTAGCTAAAAAATGTTGAAAGCAATAAATAGCATAAAAAACAAAATCGCATGAAAAACGAGGAGGATTATGGGTACATATCGAAGGTCCATACGTGGTCGGCTGCTGGTGACGTCGAATGCGCTCGAAACGGTGAGTGTGGTAAGGGATTGGCATCTTGCTTCAATTGGCTAAAAGGTCTCTCTCACTGAAGTTTAAAAGTCAAAAGGGTAAAAATGACTTTGAAAAGGACCTTTTGGACTTTATATAACTTTTGAAAAGGGGATTTTGGTGGGTTTTATTATCTTTTAATTAATTTTATCCATGAGATTAATTGAAATACATCCACGGGCTCTATTTTGTTCATCATTGTCAAGAGATAAATCAAATGATCATCAAATCATTATAAAATTTTGAAAAATCTTAAAAATCATCACATCATTAAGTTATCTCCCGAGGGGCATATTATCGGCAATCATCTAAAAATCAATGTCTGGGGCATACGGAATTATTTTATCATCGATTGTGGTAGTAGGAACAAAATTTTCTTCGAAGCAATGTGTAAACACATCACTTCAAAGAGGGGCAACATTTATACACCTAAAAATGGTCTGGAGAATCAGATTAATTAAATACGAATTAGTTAATTGATTATCCTCAATTTCCTCTACTGTTTGAATAAATAGAAATATGTATTTTATATAGTTCACATTCATTCTTTTAATTTCTTCTATTATCTCATCTTAATTAAATAAACAAAATTAAATACTTTGTTTGATTTAATTATCAAATCCCTATTTTATTCTATCGCATCGATCTCAAATTAATCAAATAAAGATCAAACGCTTTATTGATTAATTGCCATTATTCTTCTATTTAATTTAATAAACTTCTATAGTTTGTTTTATTAAATTATTTATCCCTCTTTTGCTAATTTAAATAAATCAAAAATATTTAAATAAAAGCATAAAGAATATTCCATCTATATTTCCTCAAAAATGAATTAGATATCCTATGTCTAATTTATGTCTAAAATATGTCAAAATTAATGCTTTAAAACTTCACGGGAAGTTTTGGAGACAAATTGGAGACAAATTCTAAATTCTTCTCTCAATCCTCCTCCATCAATCTTTCCTCTTCTCTTGCCTCGTGTTTTCATGGGTAGAGAAAATCTCCAAAATTCTCTCAATCTCCTCCATCTTTCACCATTCAATCCTCCAGATTGAATCCAAGCCTCTCTTTGCCATCCCTGTGCATTTCTAGAACCAGGAAATCTATAAATACAACCTCATTCAACCAATAAAGGATCTAGATAATCTAACTTATGCACTCTTACTCTGCAGGAATTCAAGCATCAAGCATCAAACAATCAAGTTTTCATATCATGGCTGCCTCCTCTAGCTTTGTTTATCAGTTTCCATGTCAATTCATGCTAGTTTAGTTTATTTATCATCTAGTATTATCACATTTAGCTTCACATCTCTGCATTAGCATCCATCTCATTCTTCAGATAGGCATTTTAACAGTCACATTGCTTACACAATTTCAGAGCCACAGTGATTTAATAAATCTTTGGAGATAGAGAGAAATATGATGCTTTCAGTAGATTATTGGTTTGAATTAATTCATTTGGCTTTTTCTTTGATATAATGTCATATTAAGAAGTGTCTATTGTGCTTTAGACCTTATTCACACTTACAATTAATAAAATTTAAGTTAAGGTAAAAAAATTTAGGGATAGAAGTTAAACTAATTTGGTACAACTAATTCACCCCCCCTATCAGTTGTCTTGTGCATTTCAACAATTGGTATTAGAGCTCTGGTTCCTTGGTGAAAATTATAACCGCTTGAGGTAGATCAGAAGGTGCACAAGTTGAAAATCCCTATTTTTGATGGAGCTTATTACGGTGACTAGAAAGTGCAGATGAGAGGCTATCTTATCTCTCTTGGTTTCAAGACCTAGAAAGCTATAGAGACAAAGTATGGTGAACCATCCATTGGTCCTTCCTCTAAAAATGAGATATTTGTTTATGAGGAGAATGAAAAGGAAAGGTATGCTATCTTTTGTGCGCTATCTAAAACTGAATGAACAAAAGTTCTCTTTAGGCACTACTTATGAAGTATGGTAAAAATTGAAAGATATTTATGAAGGAAATGATAGAGTAAAATTTTCAAGGAAGCTAATAGCTAAGCATAAATTTGAGAACTTGAGAGTGAAAGAGGGTAAATATATTACAAGCTATTATCAGAGAGTTGAAGTTGTAGAAAATTAAATCAAGAATCAAGGAGGTACCATGGCAGATGGAGATGTAATTGAGAAGATCTTGATGATCCTACCAGATAATTATAGTGATAAGGTCTCTTCTATTGAAGAATCATATGATCCAAATACATTTACTAAGGAGCAACTATTTGGCTCCTTGACTACATTCGAGATGATAAAGCTTGGAAGAGAAAAGGAGAAAGCTGAAACAACCTTTAAAGAAATGAATATAGGAGATGACTCAAATGATGATAGTTCAGAAGAGTTGGAAGAAAAATTTACAGGGAATTTGAAGAAAGGTACTAGTAAATACAAATTTATGTTGTCTTTTAAAAGTTTTAGTTGTGGAAATATTGGTCACTATTCCTCAAGATGTCCAAACAGAGCTAGACACAAGAAGAACAAAGATAATAATAACTACAATGACAAAAAGGACATGAAGTTCAAGAAATTGTATTATGTTACAGAAGATGTAGGAATTTTTGATGATGAGTCTGATTTTGAGGAGGATAAAGATGAATGTTTATTTCTAGCCCTGGGAAGTAAAGTTGTATCTGCTAACCATGGAAGATGTGCAAGGGAATCTGGTTTGGAGAGCAAGAAGGATGAGATGGAAGGTACTCTGGTGACTGCTTTTCATGCTAGATAGGATGAAAACTATTGGGTAATTGACAGTGTATGTTCAAATCATATGACTGGAGACAAGAGTAAGTTCACTAAACTTTAAAAGTATGATGGAGTAAATAGTTATGTTTGAAGATGATTTTGGTGCTAAGATTGTTGGGAAAGGAACAATTAGTTTTGATGGAAAACATAGTACTCATGATGTCTATTATGTTAAGGGTTTAAGATGCAATCTCTTGAGTGTTGGGGAAATTTGTAGCAAAGGATTTAAGCTTGTGTTTCAGGATAACACCTAAGAGATCAGAAAGGGGTCCAAAACTATGGTAGAAATGGAAAGAACTCATGGAAACATCTATCAGCTTAAGAGTGGTGATGGTCAGTGCTTTATTTCTCAAATTAATGAAAGTTGGATATGGCACCAGAGGATGGGACATGTAAATTTTGACAATCTAATCAAGATCAGTTCAAGAGAAGTTGTTAGAGATCTTCCTAGAATCACAAAGCCTACAAATTTAGTTTGTAGAAGTTGTTAGTTGGGAAAAAAATAAGAAGAAGCTTTAAAGGAAAAGAAAAATCATCTATTGGAATGCTAGAATTGATTCATACAGAACTTTATGGTCCTACAAGAATAAGAAGCCTTAATGGTGATAGATATTTTATGCTTTTGATTGATGATTACTCTAGGATGACATGTGTTACTTTTCTTAAATAGAAATCTCAGGCTCTAGATAGATTCAAAGTGTTCAAAGCAAGAGTAGAGAATGAGGTAAACCTGAGAATAAATTGTTTAAGGTTTGATAGAGGTGGAGAATTCACCTCTAGTGATTTTAATGCATTTTGTGAAGAGCATGGAATAAAGAGACATTATTCTACCCCTAGAACCCCTCAAGAGAATGGAGTTGTCGAAAGGAAGAACTGAACTATTCAAGAAGCTGCCAGGACAATGATGAAAGAATAAAATTCTCTTGATGTATATTGGAGAAAAGCTATCTACACTACTATTTAAATTCTCAATAGACTTCGGGTAAGAGCTAATAGCACTAAGACTTCTAATGAGTTATTGACTAGTAAGAATCCTACTATTAAATACTTTAAAGTGTGTGAAATTAGATGTTACATTAAAAGAGATGATGAGAATCTTGGAAAGTTTGATGCCAAATGTGATGAAGTAATTTCTCTTGGATATTCAAATAGCCGCAAAGCATATAGATGCTTCAATAAAACACTGAGGAAAATAGTTGAAAGTGCTAATGTAAAAGTTGATAAAGCTATGCATAGACCAGTACAAATAAGTGAAGTTGAACCAGATGATCCTATCTATGGACAAATAAAAGAAGAATAAAAGGAAGAGAAATAACAAAGTGATGAAGAGGAGATTCGAAAAATTTCTCCTAGGACTCTTAAATATGTATAGATAAATCATCTGTGGAATAGATAATTGGAGACATAAGTGAAGGTGTAAAGACAAGAAGCAAAGTGGTTGAGGTAAATTTGTGTTTACTTTCAAAAATAGAACCTAAGACTATGAGTGAAGCATGCAAATATGAGAGTTGGTTTATAGTAGTGAAAGAGGAATTGTAGGAGATAGAGAAGAATCAAACATGGGAACTAGTCCCTAGACCAATAAACAAGAATGCAATTGGTTCAAAATGGGTATTCAGGAATAAGATAAATGAAGATGGTGAAGTGTTAAGAAATAAAGAAAGACTTTTATGCAAAATTTATTCATAGGTTGAAGGAATAGATTTTGAAGAAACATTTGCACCGATGGCAAGAATGGAGGCCATTCGGATGTTCTTGGAATTTTCTGCTTATAAAGACTTCAAAGTGTACCAGATGGATGTCAAGTTTGCATTTTTGAATGGAGAATTGGAAGAAGAAGTGTATATGGAACAACCAGGAGGATTTTAGTTATCAGACAAACCAGACATGGTCTGGAAGTTGAAAAAGGCACTATATGGACTTAAACAGGCTCCTAGAGCATAGTATGCAAGGTTGGATAGATACTTGACACAACAATGATTCAAAAAAGGCTCTTTTGATAGCAATCTCTATTTTAAAGTTGAGAGAAACAAAATATTAATATTTTTGGTATATGTTGATGATATTATCTTTGGTGGAAATGAAGGTATGTATAAAAAATTCGTAGAGGAGATGCAAAAAGAGTTTGAAATGTCTATGATTAGTGATTTGAATTTCTTCATTGGTTTTCAAGTGAATCAAAATGATAAGGGGATATACATTTCATAATCTAAGTATGTTAAGGAATTGTTGAAGAATTTTGGAATGGATGACTCCAAACTGGTTTGTACCCCTATGGTAACTGGATATAAACTAAGGATGATGAATCTTCTAAAGTTGATCAAAGAATGTAAAGATCCATGATTGGTGGATTATTGTATCTTACTGCTACTAGACTGGATATCATGCATGTAGTATGTTTGGTTGCAATATTTCAAGAAGAACCTAAAGAGACACATGTTACAATTGTAAAGAGGATATTCAGATATCTTAAGTGAACTTCAGATTGTGGGCTATGGTATCCTAAAGATATTGATTTCACCTTGAATTCCTACACTGATGCAAATTGGGTTGGTTGTGTAAATGCCTAGAAGAGTACAAGAAGTGGTGAATTCTTCCTTGGAGGAAGATTGGTCTCATGGTTGAGTAAGAAATAGGATTTAGTTTATTTATCCACTGTAGAAGCTAAGTAAATATTACAGTAGTTTTGTTTGGTGTTTTTGCAAAGCAACAACTTAGACAGAATAAAAGTTATCCTATCTCTCTTGAAAGGTTGGTCTCTATGAATCAAAGAGATAACCCCAACGTCTCACGGGTGCCAGATCATGAAAATGTAGTAGAAAAAAATCAGTGATAAAATGTGAAAATATTGCTAATCACAATGGGTCTTATGCACAAATTTTGGAAGCTCTAAACTCATCAGATTTCAAGATATGGTGATGCTTTAATTTCAGGTTCTAACCAAACAACAAAAGATGAGGGTTTTAGAAGTCCTAATGTTAACACTACTTCTGAGATTAACCATGCAAATGATGAAATACTTGGAATGGAACAATCCATAAAACTAATTTATGTTTGACCCAGGCTATACCTACAATCTTATAGAAAATATGGAAATCTTCTAAGGTGTTAAAGATTTTCAGGCTATAGTTGTTCATCCAATAAGACTGAATGAATATCTACAGTTGAACTAAGTACACGAATATGGGGTACAAATTGACCTTGCACAACATTCCCACAATCAAGAAGTTGCCGAAAGTATGAACCAGGGATTGTTACAACACTCCAAGCATGAAATCACAAGCATTACTAACTAAACCTAAGACATATTCAAACATTTCTGGGTGATTTAAAAGATAGAACAAGAACCATGAAAGATTATTAAGTGCAAGAGAAGGCACCAGTCATAACACAATGTCTGCACTTTGTGTTAAATCATCACATTTACAACAATTCCAGTCTATTACAACACTTGCTTGAAATGTAAAAAATAACTTCTAATGTTCTAGCATGATACTCTGTTGCTAAATATACTTTCTACAAGTCTTCTAGCTTCACCAGTCAATGGAAGAACTCTAACCTACTTATCTCAAATGGGGAAAAATGCCATACTTATAAAATACACTCACATGAACCAAAAAAACGGTTACAAAGAAGCTCGACCACCAATCAAATCGGCCTCTACAACTAGCAATAACTCACCATCCAGCATTGAATGCAACAAGATCCCCCCACAAGATCGATCTAGGATCACACAACATCAAGGGAACATATCCTTGAGCCACAACAACCATCAATGCTCCACCCGCGCGAAACACCAGGAGATACACGAGCCACCGATCGGACCCAAGTTGGGAAAATGAATAGCTCAAATAAAACAAAACTAGGTTGAGCCCCTTCAGATCACATTTTCTTGCCATCAATGGCCACCAACCAAATTGATCTTGCATGTGGGAATGGGTTTCATGATAGCAGCCACAAAGTGCACTTCACTGCACCTGCAAATCACGCCAAATATTCAAACTACACCCAGCAATCCCAACTTAATCATACCTGCATTCAAAAGAGCCACCATTAATGCTTAATACATCATCAATATCCAAGCTGATACATAGAGTTCCTAAGGCAAGAGAATCATGCACAAACCCAGGCAGATGCGGAGGCAAAACAGGGATAGGAACGAAGAAGAAAACAGGCGGAGGCGGAACCAAAAACAACCCTGGTAGAGGCGGAGATGAAACAAAATAGGGACCAAAATGGGAACCAAAGGGAAACAGGTGGAGGTGGAAACAAAACTAACCACAGTGGAGGTGGAAACAAAAACAACCCCGACGGAAGCGGAGCCGGAACAAAACGAGAACCAAACCGTGAACTTTGCCAAAGTTCAAAGTTAAGTTCCATCCCGGTCCCAGTTCCGGTGGAAGAAAGGGAGATTGAAGCAGACCCAAGGGAAAGAAACCAACCCGAAGGTTGAACATAGTGAAACAACAAAGACACGCGAAGCAGAGCCGAAATGGGAATGAGAACTGAACCATGAACTTTGCCAAAGTTGAAATTTAGGTTCCATCCTAGTTTTGCCTCTGAAAAATGAAGGAAAAAGCAAAGCGAAGAAAACCTTAGGGAGGAACACCAACCTGAAGGTCGAAGACAAACAAAACAGCGAGAAAAACAAGAACGTGGGAGGCGAAGCCGGAATAGGAATGGGAATAAAACTGACAACTCAGCCAAAGTTCAAAGTTAAGTCCCATCCTAGTTCCGCCTCAGAAAAAACAAAAGGAACAAGGAAAAACCAACCCTTAGGACCCAAAAGAAACACCAAGGGGAAAAAAAAAAGGCAAAAGAAGACCACCCCAGGGAGGACATCCACAAGACTCTGAAACCACCAGGAACTCAACAAAATGGCACCCATAACAAAGGCAAGCACCGAAGACCAAAACCCCAATATTTTCAAATATTAGCACAAAAGAGGGGGCAAGCCACATAAGTGGGCCAAAAAGGTAGGCCAAGAGAGGGTCCCCACTTTCAATGGGGCATGTGTGCAAAACTGCACAACAAATGGTGACTTTGCTGGGGAAATGCTTCAGACCATTTTGATGACAAATTGGCATCAAGAACTCAGAATCTTTGGTTTCAATCCAAGCATTAGGCTATAAATAGACAAAGTTTCAGAAATCACTAACAAGCCATCCTTTCCTATACCAGGGTCAAAGTGTATGCATATGCATTCATTTTCCTTTCCTAAGTTGCAACAAAGACCAAACTCAGTCTGACAGGGCTACCTAAGGATTCTAACTCCAAAAGCAACCTGGATAGAGCCCCATTGCTAGTCAAGCATTCATAGCCTCAACGAGGTTATCACTGTGACCCTCCCTAGCATAGCTCTACTGCCAGTCAGGCATCCATAGCCTCGACTAGGATACCCTTGAAAAGGTGAACATTTTTTATTTTCAATAGTTTCTTTTCTTTTCTTTTGATATTCACTTTTGAGATTTGATTTTAAAACTTTACTTTTCACCCTGCAAGCAAAGAAGCCCACACTCAAGGATGAGAACCACAGTAGCACTGGAGTAGAATTTAAGATCTTTCACCCAGTCATACCTCCTAAAGACCATATAAAACCTTAGAATTCTTAAGATTTGTGTGAAGATATAAGACCCAAATGCATTCCAAAATTTAACTTAGTCAAGTGACACTAATTCCTAGCCCATGCAACATCATATGAAGGAAATCCACCAATTTGAATGACTTTGAAAAGATAGTAAGAGTTTGTAAAAAAAATCCCAGAACACCCCTAGACAAACAGCCAATTGTACAGATGCAACAAGCCCAGAGGAAAGTAGGAAAACCCCCAAAATGAAGAGCAGTAGGGAGAACCAACCCAGGCAAACCAAAGCAAACTAAAACCTGGAGTAGCAAACAAGCAGAGCAAAACCAAAAGAAACCCAAACCAAAAGTAGCAAGAAAAACAACATAAATGAAACCTACTATACTTATGTACAAGGATAGAGCTGAGAATAGCTTAAGACTGAAAATAATGCTTCAAATAGTACCCATTGATAGGCAATGGGATATCTCCTCTAGTGAGGATTTTCAAATGAAACGCATTATCTCCCAGAATCTCTGCAATCTGATAAGGGCCAAGCCAAAGTTTGTAAAATTTTCCATGCTCCCCCTTTTTGTCATGGGCTTTATCCCAGTAGAGAACCAAGTCGGGGATTCTAAATGATTTCACTTTGGCTCTCCTATCAAACCATCTTTTCACTATACCCTGATGTTTGGAAAAATTTTCTAAGGCTTCATTTCTTCTCACTTCAAGGTGTGAAAATTCAGTTAAGTGGGCTTCATGCTTATCCTCTCCATCATAATATTTATTGATGAATTGCAGGGTAGGGATCTTTAGCTAGATGGGGAAGACAGGCTCCAAGCCATACACTAAGTGATAAGGAGAGGTTCCTAAGGATGTTTTTTTGTTTAGTGCGGTATGCCCAAAGAGAAAATCTAAGTTGGGTATGCCAATCCTTGGGATTCTTTTTTAGTAGTTTCTGGATGACTGTCAACAAGTTTTTATTGGAAGACTCAGCCAAACCATTCCCCTGTGCATAGTAATTAGATGCAAATTTTATGGCAATTCCATGATCATAAGCCCAGTTAGAAAATTTTAATAATGCAAATGTAGAACCATTGTCACAAACTATAGCCAATGGACAACCAAAGTGATTGATAATACCTGACTCAAAAATATTGATTACTACTTCAGAAATGCATTGTTTGCATGTAAGAGCTTCAGTCCACCTAGTAAAATAATCAGTTATGGTAAGAATATACATGTGGCCTATAGATGAAGATGGGTTGATTGGACCTATGAAGTCCATTCCCCACCTAGCAAATGGTTTTACCTCTATGACAGGCTGAAGTGGAAGAGTTGCACACCTCTCTCTACTTGCTGCAGTTTGACACACGTGGCAATTTCTCATGTGGTGATGTGTGTCATTGAACAAGGTAGGCCAATAATAGCCTGCCCTTAGGATCAGATTGGTAGTGGAAGGTGTTGAACCATGACCTGTGCCATATTTATCATGAAATTCAATCATTACTCTCCCAGCCTTTTCCTTTCCTAGGCATCTCAGATAGACACCTTCATGATTTGTCTTGTATAAGATAGCTCCCTTCATCATAAAACTTCCATTCTTCAAATGTAGAGGTCTCATTTGTACTAAATTAAGGTGTTTGGGACATTGTTGGTTCAAAATATAGTAGATAATGTCATCATACCAGCCCCCTGGAGAGACATCCTCAAGATTATAATTCTGGGCTACAAGGTTAGGACCCATTTTTTCCATTCTCTTGGTTATTCCCTACCCTCTTACCAACTTCATGGGTTGAGTTTCAATATCATATACTTGTAACATAGTTACCCACTTGGCTCTACATTCACCCAACTCATTCTGCATCAACAACAACTTGACTACAAGATAAGGGACTATAGCAAAGACCTTGTTTCTTAGTATATAGTGTCTGAATTTCTTCACAGTTTGGATACCTTAGTTAGACATCTTTCAAAGGTGCACTCATGAATGCAATGGGATGGTCATTCCCTTGATCAGACTTTTGTGTCAACAAGCCTGCACAAGATTGATCATAAGAAAATGAATAGATGTAGAATGGCTTAGCATAATAAGGACTTTCCAAAATAGGGGCCTCAACAATAGCCCTCTTCATTTTTTCAAATGCTTCCTTAGCCTCTATACTTCATTCAACCTTCTCTTCTTGCTTCAACATGGCATTGAATGGTTTGATTATTTCTTTAAATCCAATGATAAATTTTCTGACAAAGTTAATCTTGCCAAAGAATGAATTCATTTATTTTTTGCTTGCAAGGGGTTAAATTTTCAGTATAGCCTCCACTCATTCAGGATCAATGGCAATACCATTTTTTGAAATAACATGTCCTAACAACTTTCCCTTAGTGACTCCAAATATCCACTTCTTTGGATTAAGTGAAATACCAAATTCCCTATACCTCTAGAATACTTTGCATAAATTTGCAACATGGTCACTTCTCTTCTTGGAAAATATTGTCAAATAGTCCATGTAGATGATTATGCACTTGTCAATGATTTACTTGAAGGAAATATCCATAGATATTTTGAATGTAGCTCCAGCATTGATTAATCCAAAGGGCATTCTCTGGTAAGAAAAGGTTCCCCATTTTGTAGTGATGGAAGATTTGAGCCTATCCTCATATTGGACCATGACCTGATTGTATCCAGAGTACCCATCCATAAAGGACATCATTTGAGATCCATTGACAACCTAAAGCACCTCATCCAGTGAAGGGGCTTGATAATTATCCTTTTCTGATGCTCTGTTCAGGTTCCTGAAATCAACACATAGTCTAATTTCGTCATTTTTCTTCCTAACTGGGACCAATTTTGCAACCCATGTTGAGTGTCTTACTAGGAATATGATTTGTGCTAAGAGTAGCTTCTACACTTCCCTCTGAATAATGGGCTCCAACAAAGCATTAATTGGTCTTTGTCTTTGTCTGAATGACTTAACATTTGATTTGAGGGGAATAGTATGTGTAATGATCGAAGTGTCATATGTCCTAAAGTCATCATAACTCCAGGCTATCACATCTTGATATGTGTGCAAGGAATCAATAATTTTTTTCTTCTCCTCTGGAGTGCACACCTTACCAATAAAGACATTTTTGACATCACTTTGGGTCCCCATATTGTATGTTTCACACTGGCAATTGAAGGATTCCCTTTTCATTTTTTTCTCTTGGTCTCTTATCTTATCTAGATCAAAGATCCTTTCCAATTGCGCCATGCCTCTTGGGATGGTATTAGTCTTCAAATTGAGGACTCCTTCTAGGTCAATTTTAATCTCTTGAGGCTCAACCTCATCAATTAATTGAGAAGCAAACACATCACAACTAGTGATAAAATCAAGAATATGCTTATCATTTTCAAATACCTAAAAATTGGTGACATTTTCAGGTACTGAGGGTACTAGAACAAGTACCACAGTGAACTTCTTTAAGCCTGAAAGTGATAAGGGCTGCAATGTACTTGTTGCTTTTGCTAGAGAATCAAAAGTATGATTCTGACTCTAAGGTATTAGTTGAATTTTGAAGGCATCAAATCCTTCAATAAGATCCCATATTATGTGTCTATAATTGGCCATCCTTGTGTCATGACATGAGTATTGTTTCCTAACTTGCCTAACCACTAGCTTGGAATCTCCAAAAACTTTTAGAATTTTAACTTTCTTTCTCAATGCCATTAGTAGCCCATGAACTAGAGCTTCATACTCAGCTACATTATTAGTGCACTGGAATTAGAGTCTATGAGAAGCAAAGTAGGTTTTACCTTTAGGATAGATCGACTCAATCCTTGCTCTAGCACCTTGCTTGGATTTGGATCCACCAAACCTTAATGTCTAGTAGTCATTAGCTCTAGCTCTTCTTGACATACATTTTTCCTTGTTGCCACCTGGAGGCTCTTCGAGAGGTTTTGGATCCTTCCACTTTTGACTATTTTCAATGCTCTATATGTTTAACTTAACGGTTGGGGTTGTGTTAATGTGCCTTTGTATCTGTTCTACTGCAGTTTGACACAAGCGACATTCTTGTTATGAATGAGGAGCATTGTGAACTCTGCACCAATTAGGAAGAATAAATTCTTCGAAGTTCTATTTCTACCCAGCTTAATCTAATCTTCTACACATTTTTGGCTAAAATCCTAGAAGTTATCCAATAGACTGAGTTGTCTATCTACTTGATCATCAAGTTCTTTAGTTTTTTCAAATTGCACTTCGGAGCTATTGGCTTCTAATGTGGACTCAACAGAAGAGATCTACAACACCAGTATTTCCTCCATGTCTAAAGCAGGGGAGGCTAGGACATAGTTCCCCATACTGACTTCTGATACCAGTATCTCATTTGAAGTATTCTGATATTCAGTAATGGCATACTTTATTCTAGGTTCTCTCTCAATTTTGATCTGATTTGGGGCTCCTTTCCAGGGGAGCCACATGTGGGAGTGATCTATGGATGTGTATCCATTTAGTGCCTTGGTGAAATCTCTACCCAAGATCAGACCATAGGTGTCAGTAATGTCAGCTACCTAAATATTAAGTACTTGTTGCACTCTAGGATCTAAGGCAGCTTGCATGGGAATCATGTTCAGTTTTCCTACTATATTCACCTTTGTTTTTTCCAATTGGGTGACCTTCTTTTCAGAGGCTACAGGGGTAATACCAAGAGCCCTGCAAACAAAAAATGGCATAACATTTGTGGATGCCCTGAATCCAACAGGCAATTGTGCATATTTTTACCAAATATATGAATAGAAATTAGAAAAGGAGGGGTTTCCATTTTCCCTTGGAATAAATTCAACTGTGAGTCAGCTTGTGCAACCTAACCCTTATCTTTTTCTTTACCCCTATCCTTGGGTTGTGATTGGCTAGGACCTTTGGGTGTTTGTGAACTAGGAAGCCTTGCAATTGCTACTCCTTGTGTTTCTATACTTGAAGTAAAGGACCCTAGGACTACATTTCTGATTTTAGGAACTCTTAATAACTCAAAAGAAAAAAGACTCACCTTTACTTTTCTAAGTTCCTCAGTGACATATCCTCCCAGCTGTTCCACATTCATGTCAATGTGGACCTCCTTAGAATGACAAATCTTCCTATCTCTTGCTACATCAACATTGCGTCCTTTGGAAACATCTGGTTGTCCTTATTTTGAGAGGTATTGTGTCGACACCTGAGGGTAAGATGGATTTTTATTGGCATGTGGATCCAGTGGAGTGGTAAAGTTGTGTGGAGGGGAAGATGTAGTAAATGGTCCTCTAGCTTGTGGATTCCTATGGGGCTTGCTCCTCAGAACATGCTTTCTGATAGGTTCCTAAAACATCTGCACTTCTTCAACATCAGCCTCTCCTTCATCCAATTGGCCATTGTTGTTCTCAATTTCTTCATCAAAAAGCTGACAGATTTCATCTTCATTGAGCACTTGTTTAGCCTACTTGATTCCTCTTCTAGTTCATTCTCCTCATCCCTTGGGAAAGGAGCATGATTCAACACCAAAAATGGGGAATCATCAGGATCTGAGGGAAACAATTCTTGGTCGGTGGAGTTTTTTCAACTTCATATTGAAAAATGGAAGTAGCAGTTGAAATTCAGGGCATTCAAGCTCAGAGTGTTGACTTGTCTTATGAAGCCTACACCATCCAGACAAAGCGGCTTCTGCTAAGTACACCCCACCTGGAGGGTTCTTTGGATTAGAAGGTTGATCAAGTGGAGCTGGGACTCCTCCATTATTAGGCCCAGTGTTCCATGGCCTATTCTGCCTAGGTGGCTATCTTTTTTCAAATCCTTGTCCACCTTGTTGACTTCTATTAAAGTTTTGACCAGAACCTTGTCTTTTTTCAAAGTTTTGATTTTTGTCATAGTGTTTCCCTCCACTATAACTTGATTCCATTCTCTTCTAACTATCTTGGAGTTGATTGTTTTGGTTCCTCAAGTAGGTCACCTCCATGTTAAGCTTCTTCACTTGCTTAGTTAGCTCATCTAACCTTTCTTTATCAGGTTTGTTGTAAGGGACTAGATTCATAGTGTTTGGGAAGTATCCTACCACTCCTCCATAACCAGTAGACTAATTCAAAACTTTCAAGTTATGCAAATATGTAGGTAAACTAGCTTATGGATGTAAATGGAGGGGATGGTTAGAATTTTGCTAGGGATAACTGAGTATTGGTTGGACCTGGTTTATTGGATGACCCAGGTGAGGGACTAGAGGCAACTATGGAATGGGATTCATGATAGGCATGTGATTGGTCAAAGCCTGGTTGAGAGATTGGACTTGGCTTGAGTAAGTAGTTGGTCCCAGAGATGGTAGAGGTCCTGACAAGTGTTGTCTCAAGTCCATACTAACATTAACAACCTCTGTATATGCAGTGAGCAAGTTAGTAAGGGGATTAGTTCTCCACTTAAGGAAGGTGGATGTAAGGCTATCAAGGGCCTCGAAGTAGACCTCTAGAGTAGTGCCCTTGTTTCTAGCATAAGGTGCTTGAAGTCTAGTGTATGCTCGGTGGAACCTATAATTGAATGATCCTATAGGATCATTAACCTCTTTCTTTATCCCAATAAACTGCATATATATCTCATTAGCACTAATGGGAATCTTAAATTTCAGCAACAATGCAGCCTCAAGCTCAGCCCAGTTAGAGATGGATGCAGTAGATAAATGGTTATACCAATAAAAGGCCTCCTCTCCTAGAGAATAGGGGAAAATTCTGCATGCAACATCCTAATGATTAATCCCTCTATCTCTTAGACAAGTCTGAAGGATCCTAATGTGCTATTTTGTTGTCCTATATGGGTCATTAGTGTGAAACTTAGAGCAAAAAAGATCAGGGTTCTTGGGAATAACATTGTAGTTGTTGAATGTCAGAGGTAATCACAAGGGGTCTTACACACAAATGTTTGAAGCTCTAAACTAAAAAAATTTCAAGATATGGTGATGCTTTAATTTTAGGTTCTAACCAAATAATAAAAGAAACAACAAAAGATGAGGGTTTCAGAAGTCCTAATGTTAACACTACTTATGAGATTAACAATGCAAATGATGAAATACTTGGAATGGAATAATTGATTAAACTAATTTTTGTTCGACCCAGGCTATACTTGCAATCTTGTAAAAAATAGTGCAATCTTCTAAGGTGTTAAAGATTTTCAGGTTGTAGGTGTTCATCCAATAAGATTGAATGAATATCTACAGTTGAACTAATCACATGAATATGGGGTATAGGTTGACCTTGCACAATATTCCCACAATCAAGAAGCTACCCAAAGTATGAACCAGGGATTGCTACAACACTCCAAGCATCAAATCACAAGCATTACTAACTAGACCTAAGATATACTCAAATATTTCTATGTAATTTAAAAGATAGAATAGGAACCATTCAAGATTATTCAATGTCAGAGAAGGCACTAGTCATAACACAATGCCTACACTTTGTATTAAATCATCACCTTTGCAACAATTCCAGTCTATTACAACACTTGCTTGAAATGTAAAAACTAACTTCTAATCTTCTAGCAAGCTACTCTATTGCTAAATCTATTGTCTACAAGTCTTCTAGCTTCACCATTCAATGGAAGAACTCTAACCTACTGATCCCAAAGCTTCACCAAATCGAACAAATGGGGTAGAGTGCCATACTTATAAAATACGCTCGTGTGAACCATAGCTAGGGTTATAAAGAAGCTTGGCCACCAATCAAATCGGCCCCGACAGGCAGCAATAACTCATTGTCTAGCATTGAATGCAACAAGGACCCCCCACAAGATCGATCTAGGATCACACAACGTTAGGGGAAAAAATCCTCAAGCCACACCCACCATCAATGCTCCACTCGCATGAACAACAATGCATGCGAAACACCAGGAGGAACACGATCCACCGATCGGACATGACCTAGGCAAATGAACGGCTCAGATCAAACAAAACCAGGTTGATCCCCTTTAGATCACATCTGCTCGCTATCAATGGCCACCAACCAAATTGACCTTGCGTGTGGGAATGTTTTTCATGATAGCAACCACAAAGTGCACTTGATTGCACCCACAAATTGCTCCAAATCTTCAAAGTACACCCAAAAATTCTAGCTCAATCCAACCTACATTCAAATAGGCTACCATTGATGCTCAATACATCTTCAAAATCCAAGCTAATCCATAGAGTTCCTAAGGAAAGAGAATCACACACAAACCCAGGTGGATGCGGAGGCAAAATAGGGATAGGAATAGAGAGGAAAACAGGTAGAGGCGGAACCAAACACAACCCTAGTAGAGGTGGAGATGGAACGAAATTGGGACCAAAATGAGAACCAAAAGGAAATAGGTGGAGGCGAAAACAAAAACAACCCTGGCAGAAGCGGAGTCAGAACGGGAATAGGAGTCGAACCGTGAACTTTTCCCAAGTTCAAAGTTAAGTTCCATCCTGGTCTCCATTCTGGTGGAAGAAAGGGAGACTGAAGCAAACCCAAGGGAAAGAAAGCAACCCAAAGGTTGAACATAGTGAAAAAACAAAGACACGGGAAGCGAAGCCAGAGCGGGAATGGGAACCGAACCGTGAACTTTTCCAAAGTTCAAAGTTAGGTTCCATCCTGGTTTCGCCTTTGATAAATGAAGTAAAAAGTGAAGCAAAGAAAACCTAAGAGAGGAAAACCAACCCAAAGGCCGAAGAAAAAAAAAATAGTGAGAAAACCAAGAACATGGGAGGCGAAGCTAGAATGGGAATGGGAATAGAATCGAGAACTCAGCCACAGTTCAAAGTTAAGTCCCATCCTGGTTTCACCTTTGGTAGAACAAAAGGAACAAGGAAAACAAGGAAAACCCAAGGGAGAAAACCAACCCTTAGGATGCAAAGGAAACACCAAGGGGAAAAAAAGAAGGCAAAAGAAGACCACCCTAGAGAGGACATCCACAATACTCCAAAACCACCAAGAACTCAACACAAAGGCACCCATAACCTGTTGGGGATACAGATTCGGTTTTGTCATCAAGATATGCATCTAAGACAGTAGTGCCTTAGTGATTTCAATTCAAAATCACAAAAAAGACACAACCAACTGTACCATAAAGCGAAAATAGGCACAGTTGATCCCCCATTGATCCTACTGAGGAAAGTGAATGCAAACAACAAATAGATTCAACACAAGTAGATAACCATGAAAGACAAAAGAATGAACACATAGATATACGTGGGGGAAAATTTTTACAAGTAAAAAACCCCACCTCATAAACATTCAGCTCAGATGTATTATTCAGTAACTAAGATGGTTACAATATAAGACTAGAGCTATGCTCTTCTAGGAGTGTTACATCTTGTCCATCAATAGAATACAAGCAGGCTACAAAACTAGAACCTTCATGTAGTTACAATGACATATATCTATCATACCACATAGATTCCCTTCAGATCCTCTCAAACCACTATCACAGTTAGCCTCATGGCCAACACAGCCCCAAGGCCTCACATCAGGTTCACATTGATTAGATCTGAGAGACAGAGTGTTCGTAATTACAATACCTTAGCATACTGTTCGAACACGCTCTATGTCTCTCTCACTCAGTCAACAACTCTCCTCCTCTCATGAGAATACATAAGCCCTTTTCATGCGCCAACAAGACCTGTCCATCCAAACAGTCAAAATCGTCCTCAGGAAATCACTGACAGATCTCCCCATGTTGACTTCCTTGCATCGAGCCACCCAAGCAATAACTCCTTACCATAATTGAGTTCTAGTTCGCCACCCTGTGACAATAGCAATAACAACTTTTGGATTTTAGCCAAACAACCTACTAATTCAAGCCACGTGTCCACCATCCATTCATCGTTCGCTCCTAGCAGTCGATCCAGCTTAGTCAATTGAGCTCCGAGCTCACCCAAACCCTTACAGCATTACCGTAGCCTCAGCTGAACCACCTCATGGTATGGTGGTAAGCCATCCCAGCTCACACCCTAACTCCATCATGCTACCACACCGAGCTCAAACACCTGTCACAGTATGGTGGTGAGCTCACCAAAGCTCACCTCACCATCTACCAGACTATTGCAGCGCAGACCAACTCGCCTCGTGGTATGGTAGTAAGCCATCTAAGCTCCATCGAACTCTGGCCCAAGTCTCCATCGTGCTCTAACATTTCCTTTGTCATCATCCAATCAGATTTTTCCAACCTGCCACGTGTCTCCCTACCATTCGCTAGCTATTCTGACACTGAGTCCAACTAGATCAAACAAGACCCGTGCTCATCCGAGCTCCTACTGTGTTACCATAGCCCTGTCGACAATGCCTCGTGGTATGGTGGTAAATGGTCAACGTTGACTGCTAGTGATCTTACTGCGGCCACTGCGGTCAGACATTTCACTAGCTATGGTATAGCGATAACTACTAGCCAGGCCGCTGGCAGTCTTACCATAGCCACTGCGGCCAGCCAGAATGCTAGCCGTAGTATGGCGATAACTGCCAGCTAGGCCACTGGTGGTCTTACCACGGCCACCGTGGTTAGCCAAAATGTTGGACGCGGTAACCACCAGCCAGGCTACTGGCGGTCTCACCGAGCTACCACGGTGAGTGGACCCATCGCCTACGGTATGGCGGTAATCACCAAAGCCAGGTCGAAGAACGTTGCCACAGACACCACGCGTAGTAACAAGGTAACCATCAAACCCTCCACTGCGGTACCACCAAAGCAAGAAGGAAGATAGCCACGGTATGGGGGTAACCACCAAAACACAAAATAAACCACCAAGGCTAATGGAGAAAACATGTCAGAAAGCAAAGGCATAAATTCCAACAAAATCCCACTTGATGTAGGCTTTCAGGCATCCTCCAAACATCCGACCAAGACCAAAAAACATGCTTCCACACTCCAATCAAGACCTCTGTAATGACATAAAAAAGTATCCACCATCTCAGGCACTAGCTCCAAACACAAGAACACGCCAAGGTGAAAAAGCACTAGTCTCAGGAATGAAAACATCTGATCCTCCAGGCGACAAAGGGAAAAGAGCAACAAACCAACAAGGCACTAGGTGAACACCATCTCCAGAACAAGAAACCAACCAGTTAGAACAGTAACCATAAACTGACTGCCCTCCATCTAACTGATAAAACCCATGTGACTAATAAACTGCACCCACAGCTTGTGGTAAAACATCCAACCACCCATACCTAAAAGGTATGACCAACAGTGAACACATGCCAACATAAAACCACCCATCTTAGTAGCAAAACAAGCACCTTGTGTTAAAAAATCAAAAAGCCAAACACAACTAAGTACTCCCACTACAAGGGTACTTTCTAGATGAGTGCAAACAAAGCACCATCACTCATGATCTAGGCACATCAAGTCGACCAACTTCTACATAAAGAAATGTAACCATGCAGTTCCAAGGAACAACCACACTGATCTGCAACACCTGCAACCACATGTTGTAAGGAACATTTCTCTCAACTGTCTTCCACAGTTCTTCCAAACGCCTTCAAAGTTGACTTAAGAAAGAAACACCACGGCTTCACAAACATCTAAATTCAAATGAACATATAGGAAGAACAGGACCAGATTGGAGAGAAACAAAAAATCAAACCATGTTGCCACCTTCTACACAAACTTCTAAATGCAAGCTGTGACAAGAATGATCTTCTTCACATCCCAAAATAGAAAATACTTAACAACATCCAACAACACCATGGATGTAAGCACCTCAAAGAATATCAGACTTACCCATATAACCATCTCCTACCAGTCCTCAAAAGCACAAGGAGATAAACAATGCTATCCATCTTCCATTGTGAATCCTCCAGAATCTCAAAAACAACTCAAGATTCATATCATGAAATATAAAGCATAGCACACTTGAAAAGTATAAATGGAAAATACCTTTCAAAGTAACACCACTGCTGAGCAGACCAACAAGAAAAGAAAACATGCTCATCCAAGATATACAAGCCAAAAAGACTTACCCAAGAGCATTCTCCTTCAAAGTCTTTGTCGAATTCACATTCAACCAAGGTGCAGGCTTCTCAGACTTTCAGCTATAACAACAATATTCCCAAAAGAATTCCAGCCTCACCTTATTCTCCATGCATCCATGAGTATCAACAACCTGTCATCTCATGTTGACTTCAATCTACAATACTGCAACAACCATGAAGTCCACTAGTATATGACCAATGCACTCAAAACAAAGAGAAACCTCAGACCACTGTCAAAGCTCCAAACCTAGAATAGGAAATTATCATGACACCATGATATACACATCCCCATAGGAGATACCATGCTTCAAGTGAAATATTCATGGTCTCAAGAGCCAATGCAGCATGCCAAAACTCTAATGAACAAGCAAGAGTATACCATGACATAAAGCAAACAACTCTAACCCAAAACCAACATCACCTGTCAAGCACCACCATCATCTCAGCCAAAGACTACCAAGGTCCTTCATGGCTCCAAGATGTTGTAAACCTTGCAATGGTGAACATGTAGATGCAAAATCTAGAACACCAAAGAAGACCATTCACCACCAAAAGATGAATCCACAGTCACTGCTAAAGCTCCCATTGAACTGTGACACTGAGCTCTCCAAGCAGCATAACTGACCACCCCATCACTATCAAAATATTATGCTTACTAGTGTACCCAACTCTTCATGACACCATGATGCACATGATTCAAATCCCCATCACTGACTATTCAGATACACAAACACCATTCCATCCTTTCATCTCAAAAGAACCACCCCAATGCACAAGTGACCACAGACAAGGTCAACTAACAGATCTGCACCACACAGTTACAACCTCATGGATATAGACAGTCCACTTTTGAGTTGTCTCATAGAAAACATGTAGGTAAGGACAGCTCACAACATTGCACAACTCGTGGATGCAACCAAAATTAAACCTGCAAATCTATCATCGCACTAGAAATGACAAAGTTGAGATAATCAAAGAGAACAACCATGACTCAAACACTAGATCAAAGACCAGATCTGATTTGCCAATCACTTCCACAACCCAAGCACCAAAGTCTAAAAAACCAACAAGCATACCACAAGAATACTGAAAGAGAAATGCATACCAACACTCCCATGCAAAGAAGACATCACAACTCCTCAAACCATGTTGAACTGCAGCTATATCATCCGGTCACACCCCACACCAAGATCTGGAAAATAGCAGACAACAGCTCCACACAACGCAAGTTTTATATTAACCATGTAAAACCTACAAAACCACAGTGTTTCCAAAACACCCATGCATCTCCATATTCACTGCTCATCTAGACGACTTAGGAGTCTACACACAACCATCACAGTTAACCAAAACAATGAAAGAACATGAAAATGCATCATAGACTTTTTAGGAAAATCTACACAAAGCCTTCAGAGCCAAACAACATGAATCTAAACCATGCAAGTGCAAGACATAGGCACACAGGAATAACAAGTCCATTTCAAACCAATTCCACTGCCATAGTCATGCATAAGCAAAAGAGAACTAGGCTATCCAAAAGTTGTAGACCACCAAGGTCACTTCATAGCCTCCATGCAGTCAGAGCACTAGAGAAAACTGCCTTCAGTGCTAAGTCAAAAAATACCCAACACAAGCACAACCCTCCATAGTTGAGCAACAACACAAGCAAGCCCATACCACCAAGGAGCCTCTCACACAGACACCCAGTATGAACACCATGCTTCATTTCAACACAACCATAAGTACATCTCACACCCTTTGCATCAGGAACTTTGCTGCGAGCCAGGAGCTTCAAACCATGTTGCCACAACATGACCAACTCCAATCATCTCAAATGTCTTTCAAACTGTATGTTGAATCAATGAAGCAAAAAATTTCCACTCACTGAAGGATCAATCACCAACCAATTTCTCCAGACTTCCTCAAGCTTGCTAGGCTAAGAAATCACCACAGGAAAAAACCTAGAACTTCAGCAAAACATGCTCTGATACCACTTGTTGGTATCAAGAGCAACAAGCTACTAGCTCTGATACCACTTGTTGGGGATACAGATTCGATTCTATCATCAAGATATGCATCTAAGACAGCAGTGCCTTAGTGATTTCAATTCAAAATCACAACAAAGACACAACCAGCTATACCATAAAGTAGAAATAGGCACAGTTGATCCCCCATTGATCCTACTGAGGAAAGTGAATGCAAACAACAAACAGATTCAACACAAGTAGATAACCATGAAAGACAAAAGAATGAACACACAGATATACGTGGGGAAAACCTTTTAAGGTAAAAAACCCCACCTCCAAAACATTCAGCTCACATGTATTATTCAGTAACTAAGACGGTTACAATACAAGACTAGAGCTATGCTCTTCTAGGAGTGTTACATCTTGTCCATTAGTCGAATACAGGTAGGCTAAAAAACCAGAACCTTCATGTAGTTACAATGACATATATCTATCATACTACATAGATTCCCTTCATCTCCTCTCAAACCAGTGTCACAGCTAGCCTCATGGCCAACACAGCCCCAAGGCCTCACATTAGGTTCACATCGATTAGATCTGAGAGACACAGTGTTCATAGTTACAATACCTTAGCATACTGCTCGAACACACTCTATGTCTCTCTCACTCAGTCAACGGCTCTCCTCCTCTCATGAGAATACAAAAGCCCTTTTCATGCACCAACAAGACTTGTCCATCCAAATAGTCAAAACCATCCTCAGGAAATCACTGATAGATTTTCCCATGTTGACTTCCTTGCATCGAGCCACCCAGGTAATAACTCCTTGCCATAATCAGGTTCCAGTTCGCCACCCTATGACAATAGCAATAAGAACTTTTGGCTTTTAGCCAAACAACCTGCTGAGTTGATCAACGCATCCACCATCCATTCGTCGTTCGTCCCTCAAGCTCGGTCCAGCTCAGTCAACCGACCTCTGAGCTCACCCAATCCCTTACCGTGTTACCGTAGCCTCAGCCTAACCACCTCGCAGTATGGCAGTAAGTCATCCGAGCTCGCACCCTGACTCCACTGTGCTACCACATCGAGCTCAAACACATGTCGCGGTATGGCGATGAGCTCACCTGAGCTCACCTCGCCATCTACCACACTACCGCAGCCTAGACCAACTTGCCTCACGGTATGGTAGTAAGCCATCCAAGCTCCATTGAACTCTAGCCCAAGTCTCCATCATGCTCTGACATTTCCTTTGTCATCGGCCAATCAGATGCTGCCAACCTACCACGTGTTGCCCTGCCATTCGCCGGTTGTTCTGACATCAAGTCCAACTCGATCAAACTAGACCCGAGCTCATCCGAGCTCCTACCATGCTACCATAGCCCTATCAGCAAAGCCTTGTGATATGGTGGTAAATGGTCAACATTGACTACCAGTGGTCTTACCGTGGCCACTATGGTCAGACATTTCATTGGCCGTATTATGGCAGTCTTACCGTGGCAACCACAGTCAGCTAGAATGTTGGTCGCGGTATGGCGGTAACCACTAGCCAGGTCGCTGGTGGTCTTACCGTGGCCACTGCAGTCAGGCAAAATGTTGGTCATGGTATGGTGGTAACCGCCAGCCAGGTCGCTGGTGGTCTCACCATGCTACCATGGTGAGTGGACCCGCCACCTACAATATGGCAGTAACCGCCAAAGCCAGGCCGATGAATGTCACCGTGGACACCATGGTGAGGAAGAAGACCACGCACGGTAATGAGGTAACTACCAAACCCTCCACCGCGGTACTGCCAGAGGAAGAAGGAAGATAGCCGCGGTATGGCGGTAAACCGCTAGAGCAAGAAGTGAACCGCCAAGGCCAATGGAAAAAACATGCCAGAAAGAAAGGCATAAATTCCAAAATAACCAAGGCTAGCACCAAAGAGGAAAACCGCAAGATTATAAAAAATAAGCACAAAAGAAGGGGCAAGCCACAAACGTGGGCCAAAAAGGCAGGCCAAGAGAGGGTCCCCACTTTCAGTGGGGCATGTGTGCAAAATTGCACAACAAGCAGCATCCTAATATACAAAAGTACTTTGGATGAAGAAAACTTTGAAGGACATAGGTGTGATATGTGAGGGGCCTATCTCTATCTTTTATGCCAATACAAGTGCAATAAAGATTTCAAAGAATCCAGTGATGTATTCTAGGACAAAGCATATATCCATTAGGTATCATTTCTTAAGGGATAAGGTGTTGTAGAATGAAGTCGGACTTGAATATGTGGCTACCAAGGAACGAATTGTTGACAAATTCACTAAGGCACTTCTTAAGGATACATTTGAGTACCTCAGGGAGAAGTTAAGGGTTACTTCCCCTCCTTCTTTGAATTAAGTGCACATGGAGGTGCATGAGTCTAGTGGATTCATAGATTCTTTTCTGGTCTGAATTGATGATTGTAGCCTACTCCTTAGGGGGAGTAGAGAGTTTCATTGTTGCAGTATGTGATGTGGGTACACTCCTAAGGGTAAGTGATCGTAGATTTATATGGAAAATGTTTCATGCAAATTTTTCATTTTCCATTGATGTCAAAGGGGGAGACAAAGTCATGTGAAAAAGTTGAAAAGGGAGAGAAAATCTTGTAAGGAGAAGAGAGTGTAGGTTGTCTAATCTAAAAAAGAAAGGGAAGAATAAGTAGGAGTATGAATGCTATTTTTGATGGTTTTTCACATCATGTGTTTCCATTAATGACAAATGGGGAGATTGTTGCAAGTATGGAGGAGTTTAGTAGTTTTTTCATTAATGTTTTCATTGATGTCAATACAGTCCAGAGTGATTATAGGTGGTACTTGTATAGTTGAGATACTGTATAAGTGTTTACAGTACATGGAGCTATATTTATGAAGTTCTAGTTGTGTTGTTGCCAAGTTCTTTTGAGAAAATTAAGAAATAAGGATGACTATGTGGTATGTGTGTTTTGAGTGTGCTCTGGTAATGTGCTTTGCATTTATTCTATGTTGATCATATGTCTATGCAGATTTGTGGTATTTTTCATAAGCCTAAATGGATAATATATCCCAAGGTTTAGCTTCTGGATCGATGGAGAGTGAAAGATATGTTCATCAGTGTGTGAACTAGTTTGACAAAAATATTTGTTTGTGGACCGGGATAAATGTTTTTGCTTCGTAGTCTTCTGGGGTTTTGTTTCAGATCTTGTGGATCTGGAAGAAGGTTAATCCTAATGTTCTCTATGTTCTAGAAAATTGCTTGTGGTTTGGTGCTTTGGAAGGCTTGTTCCAGAACTAGCAGGTGTTGTTGCTCAGTCCGGTTGGACTGTTGAAGAATTTTCTATAGATGAAGATTGTTGTAGTCATTGCAGATGTGTGTGAAGGTTTCTAAGAGATGTTAAAATGTCTAGTGAAGCATTTTGGGTGATCCACTTGTGATCATATTGTTGTTGATGTGCATACTTCAAAGATCACTATTGTTTTCATTAGGTTTAGCTGACCTGGTGTTTACACGTTACATAAAATATTTTGTATTGAATTAAGGAAGTGTGTGATTGATCCAAGATATTGTTTGGGTCCTAATTAAATTTGTGATTGGTACTCTCTCATTCTTATCCATCACACAAATTTGGAGTAGCCAAACTAATTTGAATTTGTAACATGAAGGATATATAGCTAACCTTGGAGAAATATTCTAGGGTTGAATATAGTATAAAAGCAAGTCAAGATGTTTGAAATTGAGAAGAAAGAAATTGAAGTGTGTGAAAAAGAGCAAAAAGAAAAGTGTGTAAGAGTGAATCAAGGTAGCAATAATTTGATGTGTTAGATACTTGAAAGCAGTGAGTTGATGGTGTCTACAATCTTTTGATCAAGATGTGAATGTGTGGAACCTATTATGGTGGATCTTTATTTATCTTTTCTTTATCTAAAGGTAGTGAGCCTCCTTTTGGATAGTGAGTCCTATTGTAGGTAGTGACCCTTTGTTTTTTATGAAGTGAGCCCTCTGTCAGTGAGCTTTGGTATACAGTATTTCATTATTACTATATTGTGTGTTAATCCTCATCATGGTTTTTCCCTCATTAGGTTTTCCATGTAAATCTAGTGTCTCTAGTGTTTGCTTTCTATTATCTGCATTTCATGTTTATTCTTAATAACAGATTAAGTTAAGGTGAAATTGTTTAAGGATAGAAGTAAAAGTAATTTGGTACACCTGATTCACCCCCCTCACAGTTGTCTTGTGTATTTGAACATAACATAGTTAGTGCAAGATATTGTCAAATCTCTTTTTCAAACTAATAAGTAATTTGTTCCAAGTTCAATTGTCAGAGACTTCATCTTGAAATGTTGTCTTCTCTTTTTTATATTAGATAACATTTAGCTTAGTTGGGTTAAAATAAATTTGTTTTCTATGTTTGGTGGACTTGTACATTGTGTGTCAACTCGAGCTAGTGTTTATTTATCCTCTCCCCTTGCACACTTGAGCAATCCTAGGTGACAAGAAATACACATTAGTCTCCTTTTTTTTTTTCAGTGGGAGGTTGCCTAGAGATTTCATCACCCTAAGGTTCAACATCAAGTACATTTCCTAATAAGCTATATAAAAGGGGGAGAATGAAATTAATACCCTAAGGAGTGGAGAATTTCATTTGAATCCAAGTTGTGAGACCCTCAATATGTCCAAACTTATTGGTGATGAGAGTGGGAGTGGGCCTCCTAGTTCTTAGGCTACTACAGATGGGCTCCCTATTCATGACAGTCCCCACTAGAAACCTCTTATTTTTAGAAGATTAGGAACCTTTTGGTCATTTCTTGGAATGTTGTAGGGTATAGTATCATGACTAGATATACTCACCACTGAATCCCTTGAGTGGAGACAAAAATATTTTGTTTGGAATTCTTAGCCTCCTAAGGAGAGAGAGAAGGTATTCTCATGACATAAATCTTGTCATCGGATCTCTAGCTATCCGCTCTCAGAAAAAAGGTGTTTCATGCCGATCTTGAGGTATTTTTGTGGGCTATACCAAGTATACAAACCTTTTTGAATAACTAGGTTATGCTTATTTTAAGAGTGTATTCAATTGTGTTAAACTCATGAGGCCATTGGCCTTTGGGCCTCAAGCCATACCCTTTATAGTTAAGAGTAAACAATCGCTTTATCTTCCAAGTGTTTTATGAGTGTATTCTATCTTAAAATTGAAAACCTTGAACACAAATAACATCTCTAAACACTTCATTCTTAGGGAGACAACCATAGTCTACATCGGTCAACAAGTTAGGGTCTATCCTTTGAATCCAATTTTTTAACCTAAGTTATATAGGACCTACCAAGCATCTTTGGTTTTAGCTTTCCATATCCACCTTTGCAACTCAAATCTTAATTGCATCTTGTGTTAATTTTTACCCCCCTCCTTGGGTTGATATTTGGTTGATTACTCTTCCTTTGGTTAATCATTGGTTGTCTTTGCATCCTTAGGTTAAATTTTGGTCTTCCTCCTTAGGTAAAATCCTTGGTTGGTTTATCCTTCTTTGGTTAAAACTTTGTTGTCTTTTCATCCCTACATTAGTCTTTCATTTCCGTAGATTAAGCTTTGGTTGAGTTTGTCATCCCTTAAGTTGATCTTTGGTTAATTTTTCATCCCTAGGTTGACCTTAGGTTTGTCTTTCATTCCCTAGGTTAAGCTCTGGTTAAGTTTGTCATCCTTTTGTTGAAAGTATGAGAATATTGGTATTGTCATTGATGTCAACAAGTTTGTGTTGTTGTTAGTGTCAATTGTATAATGAGGAACGAGATCATCATTGGGTGAGATTGGTGTGAGAGTAGTTGATGTTATCTATCCTTTGATTAGTTGCATTATGTTGTCATTAGTAAAGATACTAGTGTCAACCTCTAGTGTTTCTTTGATAATATTCTATGAATGATTTGTTATGTTATAGTTGGTTCAATTGTGTTAAGGAATTGTTGAAGATGACGAGGTTGTGTCAATGGTGCTTGGTTTTCAAGTTCTTTTGAGAAAAATTGATAAAAGGAAGAAACAATGTGTTACAATGGTGTTTTGGGTTGTAGAGTTGTGTTTTTGTTTTGCTCCACATTTCTTCTAGGTTGAATATCTATTTATGCACTTTGGGTATGTTGATTAGAGGTGTCCAATGGTGTTGTATTCTAAATTTGGTTTGTTGGATCATTGTGTAGAAGAATTTGTGTTCACTAGAGTGTAAACTGTGCATTGCAGAGGTGTTTGGGAGAAATGTCTTTGCTCCACATTTCTCTAGAATTATGTTTTAGATCTTGCATATCTGAAGGTGTGTTGAACATGTTGGTATCTTTGTTAAGTTGAGGTGGTTTGAGGTTTGGTACTTTAGAAGTATGTTTTTTGAGCTACAGTGTATCACAGAGTTATTTGGATGTACTAGGTGTATACATTCTTTAGGTGGAACTTGTTACAAAGGAGTTTGTTGGATTTTAGGGTGTTTATGGTGTATTCCAGAGTTTTTTTAGTTGACATTTAGTGTTAGTGATTTATGTATAGATAAAAGGAAGAATACACTTAAAATTTTAATGGTGTTTACATGAGTATTGACCAACCAACTTTGGTGTTTACACTACTTGTGAAGGTGCTTAGTTGTTTGTGGAAGCATGGAATGGCATGTAAGGATGGATTTAGGTCCTAGATAAAAAAAATTGTGGTTTTCCTTCATTAATTTCCACCGTGGGAATGTTTTGGTGTTGACCTAATTTGAATTTGCATGGTTGAGGTACATAGCTGACCTTGGAGAAATTTTTCAAGGTTGAAGACAACATAAAAAAGAGTTGGGTTGTTGATGGATTGGGTGATAGAAGAGATAGACAAGTATGATGTAAATTGTAGAGTTATAGAGTGAAAATTTGGGAAGTACAGTGCCAGCTTTAATGTGCTAGATTACTAGATGCAATGGGAAGGAGGTTTCTACAATTCTTCAATCAGGCTACAAAGGTGTTGGCAACACTATGGTGGACTATCTATTGCATTGAGATAGTTTTCTCTATGTAACATTTCCTCTCTATCATCTTTTATATTCTGGTAGTGAGCCTTTCTTTTTCTAAGTAGTGATCCCTTTGGCAGTGAGCCTTTCTAATCAGTGTTGTTATTACTTATAATATGAGATAATTGTCTCCATGAATTTTTCCCATCTTGGGTTTTTCACGTAATTTTTTTATTCTCTTTTGTATGGTATTGTTGTGTTTTAGTTTTTGTTATTTTCATAATCATGATAAATGATCATAATAGATTTAAGCGTTTATTAATGAATGTGGATCTAAATGTGTATAAGGGTTTTAAATTTTTAAGGTACAACTGATTCACCCCCTCTTAGTTGTTATGTGTATTAAACAATTGGTATCAAAATGAGCTTCCTTGGAAGAAATATTAACCACTTGAGGTAGATTCTAGATGGTGCACAAGAGGGAGATCCCTATTTTTCATGTCATGGACTATGCATTTTAGAAGATAAGGATGGAAGGTTATCTGGTTTATCTTGGATTTGACATCTAGAAGGTAGTACATAATGATTATACTATTCCTACAAATGTTTTGAGCATTGAAGGTAAAATAAAGGCCTATGAATGCAATGGGAAAGTAAGGTATGCTCTCTTGTGTAGTCTTACAAATTTTGAACTAGCGAAAGTTATGGATTTGAAAATTGTTAAAGAACTCTAGACAAATTTTGAAAGCATTTATGGAGGAGATGATAAGATCAAACAAGCTAAGATGCAAAATCTAAAGATCAAATTTTAGAAACTATAGATGTCTGAAGATGAAATAATTATAAGCTACATGCAAAGAGTTGATGAAGTGGTCAGTTCCATGAGAGGTCTTGGTGGAAAAGTCAAAGAATCAAAATTTGTAAAGAAAATTCTCAGAACTCTTCCTAAAGAATTTAGTCATAAAGCTTTTTCTATTGATGAATTTGAAAATCTAGACTTATATACTAGACATCAGTTGTATATCTCCCTAACTACATTTGAAATGAGACTACTTTTAAGGATGGAAAATCAAAGAGGACAAAAGAATCAGATAAGGAGGATCTTGATGATGTGGAAGCTAAAATTTTGAGAAGGATGAGAAAGGGTACTGGTAAGTATAAAGGTAAGTTTTATTTAAAATTTTTTAGTTGTGGAAAGATAGGACACTATGCTTCAATATGTCCAAATAGGGATGTGAATGATAGAAACAAGGAGAACATAGGTAATATCATTAAGAAGAGATATTGTGTTAGAAAAGATGCAAGTATTTTTGATGATGAATTTGATTATGGAGATGAAGATGATGGTGAATGCTTGTTTATGGATTTAAAAGATGAAACCAATTCTACTAACTCTGAAATATGTGTGAAGAAAAGCTGTTCAAAGACAATGGAAAATTGAAGGCACTTTGGTATCTTCTTTTCATGCTAGATATGATGAAAACTATTGGATTATTGACAATGGATGCTGTAACCATATAATAGATGATAAGAGTAAGTTATTTATACTTGAAAATTATGGAGGACTTGTTATATTTGGTGATGATGCAAGTGCTAAGATATGTGCAATAGGTTCAATTAGTTTTGATGGAAAGAATAATACTGGTGATGTTTACTATGTTAAGGGTTTAAGGAATAACCTCTTGAGAATTGGAAAAATGTGTAGGAAAGGATATGATCTTATGTTTCAGGATAATGGATGTGAGATTAGAAAAGGGTTTGTAACTATGGTTACTGCTATAAGAAGGATAGATGAAAATGTTTATCAGCTCAAGGGTGGTGATGGTCATTTCTTTATAACTCAGATTAATGGAATATGGATATGGCATAGGAGGATGTGTCACATTAATTTTGTTAATCTAGTAATAATTAGTTCAGTTCAAGTTGTGAGAGATATTTTAAATATTACAAAGCTTATCAATGTTGTTTGCAAGGATTGTCATATTGGAAAGAAAAATAGAAGTTTCGAAGGTAAAGAACAATCTAATATCAGATTGTTAGAGTTGGTGCATATAGATCTTTGTAGTCCTACAAGAGTAAGAAGTCTTCAAGGTGATAGGTATTTTATTTTTATTGATTGATGATTATTATAGAATGACATGGGTTGCTTTTCTCAAAGAAAAATATGAAGCTCCAGAAAATTTTAAAGCATTTAAAGTTATGGTTGAGAATGAAATGGATATAAAATAAAATGTTTGAGGTCTAACATAAGTGGAGAATTCACCTCCAATTAATTTAATATGTCTTGTGAGAATCATGGCATAAAGAGGCACTTATCTACCCCTAGAACTCCTCAACAAAATGGAGTGGTTGAAAGGATAAACATGACTATTAAAGAAGCTATAAGGACTATGATGAGAGAAGAAAACCTACTGGAAACTTATTAGAGAGAAGCAATGCATACTTTATCTTACATGCTTAATAGAGTTTCAGAAAAAGAAAACATCACAAAGACTCCCTATGAGCTATGGTATGGAAGGATTCCTACTGTCAAGTAATTCAAGGTGTTTGGAAGAAAATCTACATTAGAAGAGATGAAGAAAAATTTGGAAAGTTTTATACAAGGATTTATGAAGGTATCTTCCTTGGATACTCTACTGAAAGGAAAGCGTATAGATGCTACACCAAGAGATTTAGAAAGATTGTGGAGAGTGGAAGTGTCAAAGTTGACGAAGATTATTAGAATTCAGTAGTGATATATGGGTATGAATTAGATGAACCTACTTGCATACAAAAATAAAAGCTAAGGAAAATGAAGTATAGATTGAACATGAAGAAGCCCTAAACAAGACCTCTATAACCCCTAAGTATGTGCAAAACAATCATTCTGAAGAACAAATATTGGAGACAAAAGAAAAGGTGTAGTGATAAGAAGGAAAGCTGATCAAGAAGAGATAAATCTATGTTTACTTTCTAAATTTGAACATAAAATAGTAATCAAGGCATGCAAAATGAACATTGGATAAAGGCTATGAAAGAAGAACTACTATATATTGAAAATAATCAAACTTGGGAACTTGTCCAAGACCTACAAACAAAAATATAATTGGAACTAAATGGGTGTTCAAAAATAAACTAAATGAGAATGGAGAAGTGGTAATAAACAAGGAAAGACGTGTGTAAAGGCTACTCACAAGTTGAAGGAATATATTTTGAGGAGACATTTTCTCTAGTGGCAAGAATGGAAGATATTAGGATGTTTTTGGCTTTTGCAGCTCATAAAAATTTCAATGTTTATCAAATGGATGTGAAGTCTTCTTTCTTGAATGAAGAGTTGGAAGAAGAGGTATACATGGAAAAATTGAAAGGATAATAGTTATCAAAGAAATTGGATATGATCTATAGATTGAAGAAAGCTCCTAGAGGTTGGTATGTAAGGTTGGATAGGTATTTGATACAACAAGGATTCAATAAAGTTACAACAAATAGTAATCTTTACTTTAAATTTGAAAAATATCAAATTTTGATTATGGTTTTATATGTTGATGACATAATTTTTGGAGGTAACGAAGCTATGTGTAAGAATCTTGTAGAAGAGATGTAGAATGAATTTTAAATTTATATATTTTGGGAAGTGAATTTATTCCTTGGGATACAAATCAATCAAACAGATAAAGGAATTTTCATTTAACAATCAAAGTATGCCAAAGAAATGTTGAAGAATTTTGGAATGGGAGATTCTAAATCAGTATCTAGTCCTATGGTTATTGGTTGCAATATGAGCAAGAATGATGAATCTCCTAAGGCTGATCAGAGCAAGTATAGATCAATGATTGGTTGAATATTATATCTAACTATTACTAGATTGAATATCATGCATGCAATTTGTCTTGGGCTATATTTCAAGAAGATCCTAGAGAATCACATGTTGCGGTAGTAAAAAGGATATTTAGATACTTGAAGGGCACTCCAAACTATGGCTTATGATATCTAAAGGATATTGATTTCACTTTGAATGTTTACATAGATGCAGATTGAGATAGTTGTGTAGATGATAGAAAAAGCACAAGTGGTGGTGCATTCTTTCTTGGATGTAGAATGGTATCATGGCTAATAAATAAATAAGATTCAATTTCTTTATCTATTGTAGAGCCTTAGTACATTGTAGTAGCATCTTGCTACACACATGTGTTATGGATGAGGCAAAGATTAAAGGATATTAGAGTGGTGTATGATAAACCTATTTATATATTCTATGATAATACAAGTGCAATCAATATTTCAAAAAATCTAGTAATGCATTCAAGAAAAAATAATATCTCAATTCGATATCACTTTCTAAGAGAGAAGATTATGGAGAATGAAATAAAGATTGAATATGAGCCTACAAAGGATAAAATTGCTAAGGATAATTTTGAGTATCTTTGGGAGAGGTTGGGGGTTATTGCCTCTCCTTTGAACTAAATTCATAAGGAGATACTTCAGTCTAGTGGATCTCAAGATTCATTCTTTGTTTTGGATTGATTATCGTGGCTACCTCTAATGGGGGAGTAGGTATTATCATTGTTGGTTGTTGCAGTCAGAAGAGTGTTTGTTGTCATTATACAGTGGTAGGTAATTTGGTATAATTTGGTGTGTGCTCCTAAGGGGGAGGACACATAGTAGTAAAGGAAATATTGTTGTAGAATAGTTGAGAGAAGGTTGATTGATGTCAAAAGGGGGGAATAAGTGATACAATTATATTGTCCTTTTCCACTTATGTCAAAGGGGGAGAAAGAGTCATGTGAAAAAGAAGAAAATTACGGGGGAGAGAGAGAAAAATGTTTAGTTGAAAAAATGGGAAATCAATAGTATAGAAAGAGGGAGGATGAAAAAAGAAAAGAAAAAAGAGAAAAGTAAATAGGTATGGAGTAGAGATTATGTGTATTTGGTGTTTTTTCACATCATGTGTTTCCATCAATGATAAAGGGGGAGATTGTGGAAAGTATGAGAAGATTGGTGTTGTCATTGATGTCAACAAGCTTGTGTTGTCATTGGTTTCAACTATATAAGGAGGAAAAATATCATTACTGGTGAGATTTGTGTGAGAGTAGTTGATTTTATCTATTCTTTATTTAGTTACATTATATTGTCACTAGTAAAGCTAAAACCATTTTCTTGATCTTAATTAATCTGGAGAAAACTGAAATCAATCAGATAATGATCTAATAGATATAAAAATGAAAGCACATAGCAACACCATGCACAAAGAACTCCAGAAACTATGTGGAAACCCAAGAAGGGTAAAACCACAAAGAATGTTAATTCTCAATTATAAAACACTGGTTAAGGTGACACCAATTAAGGTGATTTTTACAAGGGATCACTACCAAAGTGCTCATTGTATGTAAGGTGCACTACCAGTAGGATCATTACCCAAATATTACACTCAAAGATAAAAAGGCTCACTATCTATAGAAAATGGCTCATTGCCAGAAGAATGATGAAAGGAAATCCATCACAGAAATAACTATCACCAACAGTCACACCAGAAGAAACTCATAGTCTATTGTCTCTGATATACATTTTTACAATGTCTAGATTTTAGATTAACATTCACCACACTTGCTTTCATCAAATAGAATCAAATTTTACTTATACCATTTCATGCCTTCATAATCTTTCCAAGTCGGCCAAACAGAATTCCATTATCAAGCTTCCATAAACTCTTAGTTCGATCAAACATAATTTGAACTAGGTCATCATAAAAATATTTCATTGGTGGAAGGGAATGAAATGTGGACCACAAATAACCTACTCGCTCAAATCAACACACTACAAATTAACCATGATAGCTGGAACTAAGGAGTAGAATATACACATTACAATGCAAGCAATGTTTTGAGACATGCTAACCACTTTCTAGATCGGTCTAGACCTATAAGAGTGTATCTTATTATGTTGTGAAATGAATGGGACCAAGACAAGCATGACCAAAGATAGATCATCACAACACAACATCCATAGAACACCAATCTGGATCACCAAAGCGTCAGGACAATCAACCAAGATATGTTGACATCAATAAAAACCATTAATGACAACAATAAATACATCACATTTGAACAATCTCCCCCTTTTTTATTGATGGCAGCATTCATCAACAACAAACCAAACAACTCAACAATAGCATCAACATCATCAAGGAACCTTTTTTCTTCTTCCCCTTTGACATCAAAGACAAAGGGAAAAAACTTGCCTTGAAAAACTTACTTTGCTCCCCCTATGAGGAATACACCAAGCATTGATCCAAATAAGAGTGAGCATGTAATACCTTGGACAAATGCACACCTTTCTACAAATTATTGTAGAATCGGAGGGGGTAGAACCCCTAACTTCTACTAGAGATACTCAAAAGTATCTTGCTCAATGATTTTATGAAAATATTTGTAATTTTATCTTTTGTAGGTATATGTTCAAGTCTTACCTCATTCTCCAATAACTTCTCTCTGAAGAAGTGATATTTGATGGATATATGCTTCGTTCTAGAGTGTTGTACTAGATTCTTTGAAATGTTTATTGTGCTAGTATTATCACACATTATTGAGATCGGTTCATCAAATGATATGCCAATGTCCTTTAGCATTTGTTTAACCTATAGTACTTGAGTGCAACATGAGGATGTTTCAATGTATTCAACTTCAAAAATAGATAAAGATACAAAATATTATTTCTTGCTTGACCAAGCAACCAACCAGGAGCCAAGGAAATAATCTCCACCACTTATGGTTCGCCTGTTATCAACACATCCAGCCCAATCAAATGTGAATCCTTTGGATACCATAGCCCGATATCTTTTGTACCCTTCAAATATCTAAGATGCTTTTTACTACAACATGTGATTCCTTTGGTTCTTGCTGAAATATAGCTCCTAAACAAAAAACATACATAATGTTTGGTCTAGTAGCAATCAAATATAACAATCTTCCAATCATTGAACTGCACTTACTTGCATCAGTTGTAGGTGAATCGTCTTCTTTTGTCAACTTACATTTGGTAACAATAGGTGTACAAACCGGTTTGGAGTTTCTCCAACCCAAACTTCTTCAATAATTATTTGGTATACTTGGACTAGGAAATGAAAATCCTTTTGTTGTTCTGATTTACTTGTAATCCAAAAAAAAATTAAACTCACCTATCATAGACATCTCAAATTATTTTTGCATTTCATCTAAATTTTTTTTGCACATATCATCATTTCCTTGAAAAACTATGTCATCAACATAAGCCACAACAATCAATATTTGATCTAAGTGAATTTTGTAGTATAAATTACTATCAGTAGATCCATTTTGAAATCCTTGTCTAATAAAGTGCTTGTCTAATCTTCCATACCAGGCTCTAGGAGCTTGCTTTGATCCATATAAAGCTTTCTTCAACCTGCAAACAACATCCAGGTCACTTTCGGACTTAAATTTCTCTTGGTTCTCAATGTAGACTTCTTCCTTCAATTCTCCATTCAAGAATGCAGATTTTACATCCATTTGATAGACTTTGAAATCCTTAAAAGCTACAAAAGCTAAGAATATCTAGATAGCTTCTATCCAAGCAATATGGGAATATGTCTCTTCAAAATCAATACCTTCAATCTGAGTGTAACCTTTACAAACCAATCTTTCCATGTTTCTCATTACCTTTCCATTTTAGTCCAGCTTGTTCCAGAATACCCACTTTGTTCCATGACTTTTATCTACCATTATGGGCACAAGTTCTCAAGTCTAATTTTCCTTTATCTGAACAAGCTCTTCTCTCATTTCCATCACCCAATTCTAGTCATTGCATGCTTCTTTCATAGTCTTTGGCTCGATTTCGGAGAGTAAACATAGTAATAATTGTTCTTGAGTTGCCTTACTTCTTGTGATGATTCCTTTATTTTTATCTCTAATAATCTAGTTTTCTAAATAATTTCTTTGTACATACCTTAGAGTTTTGGTTGCAGTTGTCAGAGCCTCCTTTGTCTCTTCTTCTTCTTTCTCATCCTTTTCTTCTTTTTCATCTAAGTTATATGATTCATATTCAACATGCCTGTAAGGATTTCTTTGAACATCTTCATCTACTTTCACATTTTCACTTTCAACTATTTTGTTAAGCCTCTTGTTATAACACCGATATGCCTTGCTTCTTGTAGAGTAACCCAAAAATATACCTTCATCAACTCTACTATCAAACTTTCTAAGATTGTCCTCATCTCTCTAGATGTAGAATTTGCTTCAAAAAAATTTGAAGTACTTTATTGTGGGAGCTCTTCCATGCCATAGCTCATATGATGTCTTCCCATATTTCCTCTAGAATATTACTCTATTAAGAGTGTATGTTGTTTGTATCGATTCTCTCTAGTAGACCTATGGTAAACCCACTTCCATGATCATTGTTCTAGCTACTTATTGAACTTTCCAGTTCATTCTTTCAACTACACCATTTTGTTGTGGTGTTCTAAGGGAATATAGTTGTATTTTAATAATGTGTTTCTCATAGAACTTG
Source organism: Sequoiadendron giganteum (assembly GCA_007115665.2). Taxonomy (NCBI): domain Eukaryota; kingdom Viridiplantae; phylum Streptophyta; class Pinopsida; order Cupressales; family Cupressaceae; genus Sequoiadendron; species Sequoiadendron giganteum. The sequence continues at coordinate 593,735,222 of CM021106.1, read as the reverse complement.
TTGAATTCATTAGACGTAAACTCTTCTCCTCTATCATATCTTAAACACTTGATTCTCCTATCAACTTCATTCTCAACTCTTGCCTTGAAAATCTTGAACTTTTGTAAAGCCTTTGATTTTTCTCTTAAAAATGCAACCCAGGTTAGTCTGGAATAATCATCTTTTAACAACATGAAATATTTCTCACCTTGCAAGCTTCTTGTTTTGGTTGGAACACATATGTCAGTGTGTACAAGATCCAACAAACCATTAGAAGATTCTTTTTTATTTGGAATGTTTCTCTAGTCTACTTTCCTTCTTGACATCCTTTGCAAATAGTGATGTTTAGTTTGGTCTGTCTTGGCAAGTCTCTGAATGCTCTTGTTGAACTTACTATTACCAAATTTTTGAAGTTGATATGAAACATCCTTTGGTTCCAGTGCCAACTATTATTTCTCTATGAAAATACGAATCCATTTGTAGCTCCTTCTAGTTGATACATATTACCACTTGTTCCTTTTCCTGCTACAATAATAATTTTGAAACTCTTTCGGATTTCACAACCATCATCCTAAAATACAACATTATAGCCATTCTTGCACATCTATCCAACGCTCAAAATATTATGATATAAACCCTTCACATAGTAAACATTGTCAATGTTATGTTTTCCATCAAAGGTAATAGAACCACTTCCAACAATCTATGTTGTTTTATCATCTCTGAATATAAAAAAAATTCCATCATATCTCTCAAGCTTTACAAACTTACTTATATCACCGGTCATATTATTCAAACATTCAATATCAATCAACCATTAATCTTTATTTCTTTTGACAAATAATGCAACTTTAGTGTTATCATTATATTTTAGACAAATATTAGAGATATCAAATCTAGGTTCATCCTTTTCTACCAAAAAAAAAATAGTCCTCATGATCTTATTCATCATTTGAAATACTGGCATCCTCATTAACATAATAGGGCAAGTCACTAAAAATAGCTTGTTATATCCTCACCTTGTTCCATCCTCAAGTTTTCATATCTGCGCTTGGCTATAAATTTCTTTGATAATTTGACTCTATCAATTCCTTCATCTATTTATTTCAACTTTTCCCAAACATCATAATTAGTTTCCAATGAAATAACATATTTTAGCTCATTTTTAGACAAAGCAATAAAGATTGCATACCTTTCCTTCTCATTCTCTTCATAGGCTGAAATCTCATCTACACTTGAAGTACCATTTGTCAGTTCAACATATTTTGTCTCAATAGCTTTCCAAGTTTTGTACACTAGAGAAATCAGGTAACCTCTCATCTGCACTTTCCAAAAACTATAGTGAGATCCATCAAACACTAGACTTGTTATTTTGTGTGCCATTGGATTAAACTCAAGTGGTTAAGCTCTCTTTCGAGGAACCAAAGCTATGATACCAATTGTTGAATAGTCTGGATGACTGAGAGGGGAGGTGAATTAGTTATTATAAAACAATTTTATTGATGTTAATTAATTTGGATCACTTAAATCAATCAAATAATGATCTAATAGACATGAACATGAAATAACATAACAACAACATGCAAAAAGAACACTAGAAATTACATGGAAACCCAAGAAGGGAAAAACCACGGAGAATGCTAATTCTCAATTATAAAACATTGGTTAAGGTGACATCGGTTAAGGTGATTTTTACAAGGGCTTGCTATAAAAGTGTTCACTACAAGTAAGGCTCCCTATCAGTAGGCTCATTGTTTGGCTATTACAACCAAAGATAAGAAGGATCACTACCAAAAGAGAAAGGATAACTACCTATAGAAAATGGCTCACTACCAGAAGAATGATGAAAGGAAATCCATCACAAAAATAATTCTCACAAAAAATCCCACCAGAAGAAACTCATAGTCTGTTGTCTCTGGTATACATTCACACAATGGTTGGATTTTAGATTTGCATTCACCACACTTTCTTTCACCCAATAGAATTAACTTTTACTTATACCATTCCATTCCTTCATAATCTTCCCAGGTTGGCCAAACAAAATTCCATTTCATGCTTCCATAAACTCATAGGTCGACCAAACACAATTTTAATTAGTTCACCATAAAAATATTCCCACAATGTACAGTGTTGAAATGCACAAGATAACTGAGATGGGGAGTGCATCAGTTGTATCATATAAAATTTACTTTAAACTTAATCTTTTCTCTTTAACTTCAATCTGTTATTTTAAGTGTAAACATGAAATGCAGATAACAAAAAGAAAACACTAGAGACACTAGATTTATGTGGAAAACCGAATGAGGGAAAAAACATGGTGAGGATTGACTCAGAATATAGTAGTAATGCCATACTAGATACAAAGGCTCACTGCCAGAGGGCTCACTACCCAAATACAAAGGCTCACTACCCAAATGCAAGGGCTCACTTCCTTGGAAGGACTCACTATCCAAGAGGGAGGCTCATTACCTACAGAAAATATATATATATATATATATATATATAAATGAAGATCCACCACTAGGGTTCCACACATTCACAACCTGATTAGAATATTGTAGATGTCATCAGCTAACTAATTTCAGGAATCTAACACCTTAAAGTATTGTTTCCTTAATTCTCTCTTCCACTCTTTTCTTTTTGTAATTTTTCACACAATTCACTCATTTGATTTATGGATGGATGGATATCAAATTCACTACAACTTGATTTGATTTTATACCATCTTCAACCTCAAGAACATTCTCCAAGGTTGGCTATACAATTTCATTTACAAATTCAAACTAGGTCAGGTACTCAACATTCCCACAGTGGATAAAATAAGAGAGGACCAATTACATATCTAATTTAGGACCCAAACAACATCTTGAATCTCACACATGCTTTCTCAAATCGATGCAAATTCCAAATGTAACATGTAAACACCAAGTCATCCAAACCTAATAAAAAAAGCAAAGATCTTTTGAAGTACACACATCTCTAGCAAGATAATCACACATGGATTACTCAACATGCTTCACTAGAAATTTTACCATCTTTGAGAACACCTCAGGTACATCCACAACAATTGCAACACATTTTATTCATAGAGAGCACTTCATCAGTCCAACCAAACCGATCAGTAAAATACATAAGCTCTGGAGTAGGTCTTTTGGAGCACCTAATCACAAGAAAGTTTGTCAGAACATACGAACCATTAGAAAGAGTCATCTCCCAGATCCACTAGATCTGAAACCAAATATCAAAATACTATGGAGCCAAAACATTTCTCACCGTCCATAAATATAAAGTTATGCCAAACTATTTCACACACCGGTGAACACACTTTCTACTCACCATCAACTTAGAAGCTAAAAATTAGTATATACAATCCATTGAAGCTTATAAACATACTTACAAATCCGCATAGGCATAGGATCAATATAGAGAAAATGTGGAGCACAATACTGGAGCACATTGAGAACACACTTCAACATTGCTTTCATTATTTCTCAAATTTTCTCAAAAGCACTTGGCAGAAACATAATTACAACTTCATACATATAGCTCCATGTACTCTAAACACTTCTACAGTATCTCAACTATGAAAATACCATTTGTACACAACATGAACTATGTTGACATCAATGAAAACACCATCAAACACATCCATACTTGCAAAAATCTCCCCCTTTTTCATTGATGGCAACACATGATGTAAAAAACCATCAAAGACAACATACATGATTTTCAGAAGTGACAACCTACCAAGCATAAAATTTTCACATGATTCTCTCTCTCTCTACCCCTTTGACATCAATGAAAAAGGAAATTATTTCCATATAAAGCTCTGTTCACTCCCCCTCAGGAGTAAACTCACAGAACAGAAGAAGATTGTGAATCCACTAGACTGATGCACCTCTATGTGAACTTAGTTCAAGGAAGGAGGGGAAGTAACCCCTAACTTCCCTCTAAGATACTCTAAAGTATCCTTGAAAAAGGCCTTTGTGAATATTTATGAAACTTGTTCCTTGGTAGGTACATATTCAATTCTAACTTCATGCTTCAATACTTTCTCCCTCAAGAAGTGATATTTGATAGATATGTGCTTTATTCTAGAATGCATCACTAGATTCCTTGAAATGTTTATAGCACTTGTATTGTCACAAAATATAGAAATAGGTTCATCACTTACTGTAGACACATAAAAATGACCTAGGCCCGCAAGCTCTTCTTCTAACCCTAATTAGGAGATTTTAATTATGTCCCTGACTCACTCTCAACTATTAATTAGATAATTCATAATTATTTAATTAATTAATATCTGTTTGTTCCTCATGATTATTAAATAAATAATATTGTAACTATTTATTTAATGCATCACTAATTGTCTAAATATCCTCCTATAATTAAATAAATTTCTTAATTTATTTATTTAATTATGTCACTAATTAAGTCCTCTTCTTCCTAAAATTAAATAAATTCTTATTTATTTAATCCACCTTCCACTATAATTAAATAATAATATTTAATTATCTAATTATTCATTAGCCTCTTCTCTCATAAATTAAATCAATTTTATTTATTTAATTTGGTCCACTCTCCTAAACTTTGAATTAAATCTTTATATTTAATTTAAAAGGTTCCATTTGTCACATTCCTCTAATAATTAAATAATATCTTTATTATTTAATTCCCACCTAAATTAAACAACTCTTATTATTTAATTTCTCCTAAAATATTATTTATTTAAAATAAGTCCCAACACCTAAATTTATTATTTAATTTCTCCTCTTTTATTGTGCTCATTTTAAATAAATATTATTTATTTAAAATAAATCCCCATTTATAATTTCCCTTTTTAGTAAATAGTTTAATTTAAATTATTTACTGTCACATGACCCCACCCCTTTTTTAATTAAAATAGTTATTAATTCAAAAATTCAACATCCCCTCTTGATTTAAATAATTTTAAATAATTATTTAATTCTACAACAACTCTGTTTTTCATGCCCAAAAACCTTTTTTCACATGCACTGTCAGCCATTGATTTGATTTTCTAGAAATCAATCTTGACCCTTTATTTCGAATCTGACCTAATGTTGCCCTAACCCTAATTGTAGGTTGCTATATGGAATCTCGTCCATTGATTCTAGGGCACTTGCTAACTTTCAATCTTGGCCATTCACACAAAATTGCATCTTCTATAAAAGAGCAATTTTGGTCACATCTTGCATCTCTTACCTCTTGCATTTTTATATTTCATCTCCTGCACTTTGATATCTTGCATTTGTTCTTCATTTTTGTCATAGCATATCTAGATATCATTTGATATAACTTAGGCATTTTAGATGCTTACTAGTTGGATTAGGGCATAGTATTGCATACAATTTTTCAAATCCTTCAATATTTGCTTAGGGCTTGTCATTTCTATTGGCTTGCTCATCATAATATAAGGGAAAACAACATATTTCAATAAGTTAAGAAGGTGTAATGGAGGTCAGTCATGGAGGATGAAGACAATCTGGTGATATTGTTTCATCTATTCCTTTGCACTTCATTACCTACTTTGGGGTTTTATATTTCTACATATAATATTGCTAACCCTAGGAAAATACCCATTGTTACATTGGTGAACCTGACATATTTTGACAAATTTTGAGGAATTTTGGAGTTGGATCTTTTTGTTGCAGGTGTTGTTGGCTTTTTGTTGCAGGTTCTGCACCATTTTGGAGATAAAACCCTAGTTTTAAAAGATTCAACCATATCTTTCAAACGGATGCATATTTTCTGACAAAAGTTTTTGTGCAGGTTGGAGACAATATCAAGAGCTTTCCGTCCAAAAACCAGACTTTTTGGAGCTATTTTTAATTTTTTATAATTGTTTTGGTTATTTTCATGAAAAATAAATTGTGAGAGCATACTAGCAAATTTTTCAGATTTATTTATAGTTTCGGAAAGCTCTCTCAATTTCAATAGGAGTCTATTTTTTATGTTTTTAATTTTTTTGCGGAATAATTTGACAACAAATAGATCTTTAAAAATTGGGGTTTTACAAAGATTGACTTATATCTCACACAATTTTATAGATCTATTCACAAATTGTTTTTTGCAAGTTTGGAATGATGTCACGCACCTACAGTAAAAAAATAAAGTTTTTTGAAGCTATTTTCAATTTTTAATAATTTTTTTATGATTTTTAATAAAAAATTAATTTTGGATGCAAAACAGTGAAGATTTCGGATTTCTTTACATTTCTAGAAAACTCTTTAAATTTTAGGAAGGGTTTATTTTCTGTGTTTTTACTTTTGATGCAAAAACTAGTTCCAAAAATCAGATTTATGTTGACTAGCTAACCCTCTAATATTAGTGATCAATAATAGAAGTATCCTCTCCCCTTGTGCACTTGTGCGATCCTGGGTGTAAGAGAAACTGTTATTGACTCTAGGTTTTGGGCTTGCACTATGTCAATTCGGGTTAGGGAAACACTTTTTTTCTGCATGGTAGTTTAAAGATTTTGGGGTTACTGATTTTTTGTTTGTAGCTTGTGGCGAGGATAACATTTTTTTCTTACTTGTTTATTTTCACAAATTTTGGACAAATTTGCATTTTACATTCATGGGTTAAAATTAACATGCATGCATACTCATTGGGCTAAAAAGAACACAATCTTGCATTACAACTCATTGGTTTAAAATGAATTTGCATTTTCATAGCACTGGGTTAAAATGAATCTTTAGTTAGCTCACACTACAAACGGTTAAAATGAACCCCATGTTTTGACAAATACTACAAACGGTTAAAATGAACCCCATGTTTTGACAAATACTACAAATGGTTAAAATGAACTCCATGTTTTTTTTTTATGTTTGTCAACACATTTCAATTTGGGCTTAAAATGAACACCATGAGAGTGTGAGTTGGGATATTCATGTTTTCACTCTTTGTTTTTAAACAAGGATCATTTGAACTACGAATATTCTAGTTTTCTTTTGATGAACCTTAGAAAATTGGGCCTACTTTGGTGGGAAAAAGTACTCACCCCAAAGCGACTCAAATCAGGAATGCGCTAAAGCCAAGCAACGTCCAACTGGTATATAAATTTTAAAAGGAGAGCTTAGCATTACAAAACCTCCTGTAGACTAGCAATTGACTCCCCAGTAACCTTGTGGTGCGTCAAAACCTGCAGAACGTAACCTCTGCAAACTGGGATGATAATGCCTCTTGCGTGGCATTCTGAATGGGTGCTTTGTTTTAGCAAGCCAAAAACCTTCTATTCTTTGGTACAACAACGGTCGTTGTGATGACACCCACACTTGCACAGTTCTTAGTAGAGATAATCAATCTTCCATGGAAGTTTCATGGAGGTTGGAAGCTTGGTTTCCCTAAGAAGTGAGTGCATTGTAAGGGGGATCCTGTGGGGCCAAGCTTCTAAATTCATTCACTAAGGATATGCGGTTAGTGGGATCCAAAAGAATACTATCCTTGCAGCTATAGGATTTTTGTAAAATGACTTCTATGTGGTTGATTTTTAACATCATGTGTTTGCCAACTATTTTTAGACAAATCAGCATCAAACATGCCAAAATCTAAAACAACTTTGTCAACTAAAACAAATATTTGCAATCAACCTAAAATTTTCTCAAATCACTTCCTGCAACACATTTGCTATCATGAACCGCATTTGTCAAATCAAGTCCTCAATTTTTCACACTTTGGGATAGGAAAACTTTCCTTTCTTTGTCAAACCATTGTCTTAAAAAGTAAATTGTCATTGGACCAAGTCAAACAAATCGATCCTTAGTCATTGTCCTTTGGTGAGCTGCTTCCAACTCATAAGTCTAGTGTGGAAATCTCACCTTGTCATTTTGTCATTTTGTCCTTCAAACCAATCCTTTGACAATCCAAATCAACACATTGGCCAAACTTTGAATGCTTAAGTGAACCTTTCCTAAAAATCATTTGACATAAGGAATCCCCTTTTATCACTTTGCATATTCTTAGTCTCATTCCATCCACCATCATGTCTTCAAGTCACTATGACATGCTTGCTAGTCAAATTGAATTCCAATTCATTAGTAATGGTCAAACACAACTTTCTAAGGAATTCAAAACACTATACCTCGAATCCAAGTCCAAATTTACTACCGCTAGCCCTCCATCCATCTATCCATCTTACCAAAAATCCATAAGTCCTAGTCCTCTATCCATCTACTATTAGGAGTCCCCTAACATCATCCATGGCACTAAGTCACAACAAACTTCCATTGGTCATACCCACCTTAACTTTGACAAGGGAAATCAACCATCCATCAATCTAAACTAACTATCCACGTCATATCCTAGTCCTCCACACATATCATATCCTAATCCTCCATCCACATCATATTTTAATCCTCCGTCCATGTCATATCCTTGTCAAGCATCCATGTCCTATTCTAATCCTTCATCTCATCCTAGTCCTTCATCCACTAACCCTTTCCAAACCTCCACGTCATATTCTAGTCCATTACACAACAATCCATTGTAAGAAACTCCATGCTTTCATGATAACACATCTAGTCATGGTCTCCAAAGTCCCATCCCATTTCATAAACTTGAGGATACATGTCAAACGAAAAATCCAAAGCCTGACATCATGACATCACCATCATGTCAATATCAAAGTAGTCCATCCCATGACCCTATCTTTAAATCTATTCAATAAGTCCTCCTAGACAATCATGGCATACCAAATACACCTATCCTTGGTCAAGAGTCCATCCACAACCATGTCATTCAAGACGAACCTATCCTTGGTCAAGAGTCCATCCACATCCATGTCATTCAAAATGAACCTATCCTTGGTCAAGACCCTATTTTCGATCATGTCATTCCAACTGGGCCCATCTTTGATCAAGACACTACTTTTGAAGAAGTCCAAAATGATCCACTCCTTGACCTTTATGCCCTTCATGATGAAACACTTGAAGATGACCCTCTCCAAGCTTCCAACATTGACACTACCAACAATGAGACACTTGCCTCCATGGGACACATAGATGATCTACCTCTAGAACAAGAGTCTCCTAGCATGGACATATTTGCAAATGGTCAAGCTATAACTGAATTTAGTGGGCTTTATGACAATGACCATGAAGATAGTTTTGATATCAACTTCAAAGCACCAATAGAATCATCAGAATCTGATATGTTAAAAAATCAAACCGAAGGTGTCAATCAAAAATCTATGCAACATGTCAATGAAGCTACAACATCCTATCAATTAGGATCATCTATCTCTTTTAGAGTAGGCTTTCTTATAGATGAAAATATTTTGAGCATTAATTTCCACAATAAGGATGGGTTAGCATCTTGCTTCCACAATAACAAGTACCCCATCGCAAACAAAATTTGTCAGAACATGAATTATCAGGGAAAAGGATTAGGCCTACACGAGCAAGGAATATTGGAACCCGTACAAGTTTAGGCACATTATAGAAATCAAGGTCTTGGCTATTCATCAATCGGAAAATCAAATGATGTTAGCAGTCCCTCCTCGATATTGGGGGCAACTTTATCCAATAAAAATGTCAAAATGGGTTTTTTGAGTAGTCCTTTTCATAAAATTGTTGCCAACACCCCTTCCCTCCACACCCCAAACCATCATTCCATCATGACTAAACCTTCCATTTGGAACCAAAAAAAGTATTACAAATCCGAAGTTCAAAATCACATGTCAGAGGCCATCAAATCAGACAAAAAGTCAAGTGGACAAATGAAGCTAAAATGGATCCCAAAAAAAAAATGGATCAAGTCAAGGATCAGGCAAAGAAAAGATGCCAAATTCAAAAGTCAATCAAAATGTGGAGCCACAACACAAGAGGACTCCCACATATAATCAATGTCCACCTCCTTCAAAATGGCCATCAAGTAGGACATATAAAAATTTTGGTTCCAAACACTATCCTAATAAAAATTCCCAACTTCGTCATCCAACACCCCAAGTTTGGAAAATAAAAATCAATGCATCCAAACGTCCAACTAACACATCTACATCTACCATCATCCATCATAATCCTACATCTTGCCTAAAGTCCAAATGTCCCATGTCACAAATTCATCGCATCTTGGTAGCAACTCTTTATCATAAGGACTCTCATGGCACTCTATCATGATGTGCGTATTTTGATAAGGCCAACTCTAGTACCAACAATGATCACAATGACATCAATCAGCTGTACGCAAGCTCTATTATCCTGACAAGGAAACTACTTCAGAAAGGTCATTATTGGAAGGTCATGGCACGAGTCTCTACATCAACACCATCAAAGGCTTCAACACAGTCAGTGGTCATCTAAAGAATCAAGGCTATTTGGCAAAAAAATAAAAAATACAAAACAAAAATAAAAAATAAAAAAATCCAAAAAATAGTAAAGAGAAAAATTTCGTCCAACAATGAAAACCTAGCAAACAGGCGCTTTGGATTAGTACCATGATGAAAACATGGCAAACAGGCATCATGTGTAGAATAAATAATCTATGTGGACCATTACGCTTGGGGGCAAGTCATCTCATCTCCCATTCCCTTCACATGACATTTCCATCTACCCATCTAAACCTTATCATTTCCATCCATTGTCCCACCTATTTTGATCTTGACAAAGACTGGGGCAAAAACACAAATCATGTTTTGGAAATTTTTTTGACATGTCTATCTTCTAGTCATACCTTAGTCATTGAATATCATGTCATTACCTTCATAGCCTCCTTTTCGCTATGCAACATCATCCTTGGAGACCATATGATAATTCTCCTATTCCAAGCCATCCATGTCTCCTATCTTTTACCAAAGCCATCCATTGTCCTTTTATACCTATCACCCATCTTGGTTTCCCTTGTCAATGGTCTAAAGATCCCTTGTCATCCCATCTAATCCTCATGAAGTCATTCCAAATGCAACAATATGGAAAACCGAGCCCATCATCCAAAACATTCCTTGACTTTGTCCTTGGCCTTCCTACAGACTTTTATCCTCTTGTCATATCATTGTCATCCTCACGTTGTTTCGGGATGTGTCCTTCCCATGTCAAACAACATTGTCATTGTCATCGTCACTTGTCAATCGGTATTCAGTTTGACTAGCAGCAAAATCATGATTGTCCTTGGATTCATGTGCGTCAGCATCATTCACATGCATTTGTCACAATTTTCGTAAAACATCAAAAAGACCTAAAAATTTGAAAAAGTCTTGAAAAAATCTTAAAAATCTAAAAAAGTCCTGAATAAAATCCTAAAAATCATATAAAGTCTTGGAAAAGGACCTAAAAATTGACAAATGTCTTGAGAAAATACAAAATCATCCAAATCAATGTCAAAATCCTTAAAACAGAGTCAATTCTTATCCTGTCAATCCAGTCAGTCGTGTCAACCAATCTTTTGTCCTTGTCCGAACTACGTTGTCTCTGTGCATTTGCTACGTAGGCAAGATTAATCTTTGAATCCCTGAGACATTAGGTCAGTCTTTAGGTTTTTCAAAATAAAATCATGATTCAAACTTCTGTCCTTTGGAAAAATTCTTTTGATCGTGTCGAACTACGAGGTCTCTGAGTGCATGACGTAAGCAAGGCCATCAATCGATGAGCCCCTGAGGCCACACTAGGTCAGTCCATTAGGGTTCATGGCACAACATTTTCACACACATCCAACTACCTTTAAATCATGCAAATCTTCCATCAATCCAGAGCAAGCAATCTATCAACAATCTGTTTCATCAGCAATCTCGGTCAATTCAAAATATCAGCAGTGGCATGTAATCAAATTCTATGAAGACATTTTAACCTAGCAAAACTTTGGGTTCTTCTTCAGCTATGCCCTTCTGAAGAGAAACTCTCGTCATTTCTTTATGCTTTTGGATGTGTCCTTCCTAAGCATTGTCCTCATCACCTGGCAATTTTGATGGATTCTCCTAACTCCCGAGAATTGATCTCCTGAATATCAACGTCATTCAGGATGTGTCCTTCCTAAATTTGATATCGCTTGACAGTTGGCAACCTTGATCTTAAAACACTTGGCACTTGTCTTTGGCCTTTTCATCATGTTACTAGTTTTTCAACAAGATCCCGACAACAGGATTTAGAGAAACAACGATGTCTCATGACGTTTGTCTTGTCTTTTGACACTCATGTTACTAGTTTCTCAACAATGTCCTGACTACAGGATATAGAAAAACAATGACGTATCATGCTAATGGCTTTATTTTTTTGTTCTTTTGGCAATCATGCTGCTAGTTTCTCAAGGATGTCTTGGAAACAGGATTTAGAGAAGCAACGATGTTTCATGGTTTATTCTTCTTATCTTTTTTTGCTTGTGGTTGGTTATGACAAAAAGACTAGGGAAATTCCACTTTTAGTATGAGTCATGATCACCCTTGTCTACGATTGCTTGTCTTATGTGATGGTGCGACCTTGCACATCTTGATTTATGTCATATCATGATGCTTGTTGGCCATTACAATAATCTGCCCAATGATGATTAAAGAGCAACAAATATTAAAGTCCTATGGTAAACGTTGAAGGATTTGGTCTAAGAACTAACATGCATCTCATAGAGGCATCGCATTCATATCATCATCCATATCTTTTTCACTAACATTTCTTTCTCTCTGTATTCTATTCTTCTCATTCCATTTTGAGAGCACACGCGTGTTCTTGGAACCCATTTGTCCTCTTGAGGGGGCATACTGCAACCCTCCTCGTCATTCTTCCTCATCTTATTTTGCATTGGGGCATATGTTTGACTTATTTTCTTTGCCACAATGCGACAAACTACATTATGACAAAGAGGGGCAAATGTAGACCCATAAAAATGACCTAGGCCCGCAAGCTCTTCTTCTAACCCTAATTAGGACATTTTAATTATGTCCCTGACTCATTCTCAACTATTAATTAGATAATTCATAATTATTTAATTAATTCATATATGTTTGTTCCTCATGATTATTAAATAAATAAAATTGTAATTATTTATTTAATGCATCACTAATTGTCTAAATATCCTCCTATAATTATAAAAAATTCTTAATTTATTTCCTCCTTTATGTCTTCCTAATTATTAAATAAATAATTTTATTTATTTATTTAATTATGTCACTAATTAAGTCCTCTTCTTCCGAAAATTAAATAAATTCTTATTTATTTAATCCACCTTCCACTATAATTAAATAATAATATTTAATTATCTAATTATTCATTAGCCTCTTCTCTCATAAATTAAATCAATTTTATTTATTTAATTTGGTCCACTCTCCTAAACTTTGAATTAAATCTTTATATTTAATTTAAAAGGTTCCATTTGTCACATTTCTCTAATAATTAAATAACATCTTTACTATTTAATTCCCACCTAAATTAAATAATTCTTGTTATTTAATTTCTTCTAAAATCTTATTTATTTAAAATAAGTCCCAGCACCTAAATTAAATAATTTTATTATTTAATTTCTCCTCTTTTATTGTGCTCATTTTAAATAAATATTATTTATTTAAAATAAATCCCCCTTTATAACTTCCCTCTTTAGTAAATAATTTAATTTAAATTATTTACTATCACATGACCCCACCCCTATTTTAATTAAAATGGTTTTTAATTCAAAAATTCAACATCCCCTCTTGATTTAAATAATTTTAAATAATTATTTAATTCTCCAACGACTCTGATTTCCATGCCCGTAATCTTTTGTCACATGCACTGTCAGCCATTGATTTGATTTTCTAGAAATCAATCTTGACCCTTTATTTCGAATCTGACCTAATGTTGCCCTAACCCTAATTATGGGTTGCTATATGGAATCTTGTCCATTGATTCTAGGGCATTTGCTAACTTTCAATCTTGGCCATTCACATAAAATTGCATCTTCTATAAAAGAGCAATTTTGGTCACATCTTGCATCTCTTATCGCTTGCATTTTTAGATAATCTTACATTTTCATATTTCATCTCCTGCACTTTGATATCTTGCATTTGTTCTTCATTTTTTTCATAGCATATCTAGATTTCATTTGATATAACTTAGACATTTTAGATGCTTATTAGTTGCATTAGGGCATAGTATTGCATACAGTTGTTGAAATCCTTCAATATTTTCTTAGGGCTTGTCATTTCTATTGGCTTGCTCATCATAATTTGAGGGAAAACAACATATTTCAGCAAGTTAAGAAGGTGTAATGGAGGTCAGTCATGGAGGATGAAGACAATCTGGTGAGATTATTTCATCTATTCCTTTGCACTTCATTACCTACTTTGGGGTTTTATATTTCTGCATATAGAATTGCTAACCCTAGGAAAATACCCATTGTTACACTTACCGCACCTATGTCCATTAGGGTTTGTTTCATCCAAAGTACCTATGTATAGCAAGATGTTAGTACAATATACTCTACTTTTGAAATGGATAAACAAACTGAATCATGTTTCTTGCTCAACCATGAAACTAATCTTCCTCTAAGACAAAATGCACCACCACATGCACTCTTCCAGTCATACATACAACCAGCCCACTCTGCACTAGTGTAGGCATTCAAAGTGAAATTCTTTGCCTTCAGATACCATAATCTATAATCTTGAGTTCCTTTAAGATATTTGAATATCCTCTTCACAGCTATAACATGTGCTTCCTTAGGTTCTGCTTGAAATATTGCAACCAAACATACTTCATGCATGATATCAACTCTAGTAGCAGTAAGATATAATAGTCCTTCAATCATATATTTGTACATGCTTTGATCAACTTTAGCAAAATCATCAGTTTTGCTCAGCTTGCGTCCAATTACCATAGGGGTACAAACCGGTTTGGGGTCATTCATTCCAAATTTCCTTAACAATTCCTTAACATAATTGGATAGTGAAATATCCCTTTATTAGTTTGATTTACTTGAATTCCAAGGAAAAAATTCAATTCACCAATCATAGATATTTCAAATTCTTTTTGTATCTCTTTAGCAAATATCTTACACATACCTTCATTTCCACCAAAAATGATGTCATCAACATAGACCACAACTATTAGTATCTTGTTGTTCTCAACCATGAAGTAAAGATTTCTATCTGCAAACCCTTTGTTAAATCCTTGTTTTGTCAAGTATTTATCTAGTCTTGCATACCAAGCTCTGGGAGCTTGTTTAAGTCCATATAATGTCTTCTCTAATTTACAAACCATGTACAGTTTGTAAAATAGCTAAAAATTTTCTGGTTCCTCCATTTACACTTATTCTTCCAATTCTCCATTCCAAAATTTATACTTGACATCCATATGATATACTTTGAAGTCTTTATAAGCTTGAAATACCAAGAACATATGAATGGCCTCCATTCTTGCTACAGGTGCAAAAGTTTCTTCAAAATCTATTCCTTCAACCTGTGAATATCCTTTACATAAAATTCTTGCTTTATTCCTTACCACTTCACCATCTTCACTCAGCTTGTTTTTGAATACCGATTTAGAACCAATTAAATTCTTGTTTGTAGGTCTAGGGACTAGTTCCTATGTCTCATTCTTCTCTATCTTTTGCAGTTCCTCTTTCATTTCTCTAACCAACTTTCATCATCACATGCTTCATTTTCAGTCTTGGGTTCTATCTTAGAAAGTAAACACAAATTTACCTCAACCAATTTTCTTCTTGTCTTCACTCCTTCAGTTTTATCTCCAAATATCTGTTCCTCTGGATGATTTCTTTGAGCATATTTAGGATTCCTGGGTGTAGGTTCCAGAATCTCTTCTATTTCATTACTTTGTTCTTTCTCTTCCTTTTCTTCTTCTTGTATTTGCACACAGATAGGATCATCAGGTTCAACTTTAGTTATTTCCATTGGTCTTTACATAGCTTCATCAACCTTTACATTAGCACTTCCGATTATTTTCCTTGGTCTCATATTAAAACATATGTAAGCTTTTTTTTTTGTTTGAATATCCAAGGAAAATTCCTTCATCACATCTAGCATCAAACTTTCCAATATTTTCATCATCCCTTCTAATGTAACATCTACTTCCAAATACATTAAAGTATTTAACAGTAGGAGTCTTACTAGTCCACATCTCATAAGGGGTCTTAGTGCTTTACCTCTAATCTGAACTCTATTAAGAATGCAAACAACAATGTGGATTGCTTCTCTCTAATACATATCGAGAACATTTGCTTCTTTCATCATAGTTTTGGCAGCCTCTTGAACAGTCTAGTTCTTTCTTCCAAGAACTCCACTCTATTGAGGGGTTCTTGGAGTAGAATAATGTCTTTCTATACCATGCTCTTCACAGAATGCATTGAACTCACCAGATATAAATTATCCACCTCTATCAGGCCTTAAGCATTTGATTTTTAGATTTTCCTCATTTTCTACTCTTGCCTTAAATACTTTGAATCTATCAAGAGCATGATTTTTTTCTCTAAGAAATGTAACCAATGTAATCCTAAAGTAATCATCAATTAAGAGCATGAAAAACCTGTCACCATTTTGGCTTCTTGTTCTTGTAGGACCACATAGGTATGTATGGATTAATTCTAGCATTCTAATAGATGATTGATCCTTTACTTTAAAATTGTTCCTTGTCTGTTTTCCTATCTAAAAAATTATGCAGATTGAATGTGAAGGATTTATAATTCTAGGAAGATCTCTAATAGCTTCCCTAGAACTAATCTTAATTAGATTATCAAAATTCACATGTCCCATCCTCTGGTGCTAGATCCAACTCTCATTAATCTGAGAAACAAATCACTGACCATCTCCACCTTTAAGTTGATAGATGTTTCCATGATTTCTTCTTCTAGTTGCCACCACAGTTTTGGATTATTTCCTGACCTCACCCATGTTATCCTAAAACATAAGCTTAAAACCTTTGCTACTTATTTGTCCAACACTCAAAATATTATTCCTTAAACCCTTTACATAGTAAACATCATCAGTATTATGTTCTCCATCAAAACTAATTGTTCCTTTTCCAACAATATTTGCACCAGAGTCATCTCCAAACATGACTATACCTCCATCATACTTCTCAATTTTAGTAAACTTACTCTTATCTCTAGTCATATGATTTGAATATCCACTATCAATTAACTAAAATTATTCATCCTGCCTGACATGAGAAGCAGTTACCAGAGTACCTTTTTTTTCATCCTTCTTGCTTTTCGGACTAGTTTCCTTTGGATTTCTCCCATGATTAGTAGATACAACTTTACTTTCCAGGGCTAGAAATAAACATTCATTTTTATCTTCCTCAAAGTCAGATTCATCATAAAAAATTCTTGCATCTTATTTGATATAGTATAATTTCTTGAACTTCCTATCCTTTGTATCCTTTTGATTGTTCTTATTATCCTTATTCTTCTTTTGTGTATCTCTATTAGGACATATTGATGCATAATGACCAATATTTCCACAACTGAAACACTTAAAGGGTAACTTACCTTTGTATTTACCATTACCTTTCTTCAATCTCCTTGTGAAATTTTCTTCCAAATCTTCAGAATCTTCATCATCCAAGTCATCTTCTATCTTCATTTCTTTAAAGGTTGTCTCACTCTTCTCCTTATCTCTTGCAAATTTTCTAATCTCAAATGCAGTCAAGACACCAAATAGATGCTCCTTAGTAAATGTCTTTGGATCATACTGTTCTTCAAGTGTAGATACTTTGTCACTATAATTGTCCAGTAAGGTCATCAAGATCTTTTCAATTATATCTTCATCTAACATGGTACCACCTTGATTCTTGATTTTTGTTGCTATAAGTTCAACTCTCTGATAATAACTTGCAATTTCTTCTCCCTCTTCCATTCTCAAGTTCTTAAAAAATTTCTTAGCAGTTAGTTTCCTTGACAACTTTACTCTAACATTCCCTTCATAAATGTCTTTCAACTTTTTCCATACTTCATGAGCAGTAGGTAGAGAAATAACTTTTGTTCTTTCAATTTTAGATAAAGCACTGAAGATAGCATACCTTGCTCTTTCATTCTCTTCAAAGGTTGTAACCTCATCAGTAGAGGAAGGAACAACTACTAGTATCACATACATTGTCTCCATAGCTTTTCAGGTGTTGAAATTTAGTGAAATCAGATAACTTCTCATCATCTCTTTCTAGTCATTGTAATCAACTCCATCAAAAATAGGAATCTACAACTTTTGCACCATCTGATCTACCTCAAGTGGTTAAGATTTTCACTAAGAAACCAGAGCTTTGATACCAATTGTTGAAATAAACAAGACAACTAAGAGGGGGGTTTAATCAGTTGTATCAAATAGATTTATTTTTAACTTAATATTTTATTTTTAACTTCAATCAGTTATTTTAAGTGTAAACATGAAATGTAGATAACAAAAAGTAAACACTAGATCTATGTGGAAAACCCAATGATGGAAAACCATGGTGAGGATTAACTCACAATATAGTAGTAATGTAATATCAGATACAAAGGCTCACTACCCAAATGCAAGGGCTCACTTCCTTGGAAGGACTCATTATCCAGAAAGGAGGCCCACTACTTACAGAAAAAAAAGAAGATATAAATTAAGATCCACCAATAGGGTTCCACACATTTGCAACCTGATCAAAATATTTTAGTTTCCATCAATGCACTGCTTTCAGGAATCTAACACCTTAAAGTGTTGTTGCCTCAATTCTCTCTTCAACTCTCTGATTTTCACACTTGTTCGCACACTTCACTCACTTGTTCGATTCATGGATGGATGGATATCAAATTCAATACAACTTGATTTTCTTTTATACCATCTTCAACCTCAGGAACATTCTCCAAGGTCGGCTATCCAATTTCATTTACAAATTCAAACTAGGTCGGCTACTCAACATTCCCACGGTAGATAATAATGAGAGAGGACCAATTAAATATTTAATTTAGGACCCAAACAACATCTTGAAGCTCACACATTCTTTCTCAAATCGATGAAAAAGTCAAATGTAATGTGTAAACACTAGGTCGGCCAAAGCTAATGAAAACACCAATGATGTTTTGAAGTACACACGTCTCCAGCAAGATAATCACACATAGATCACTCAACATGCTGCACCACACATTTTACCATCTCTGGGAATTTCTTAGGTACATCCACAACAATTGCAACACACTTTATTCATGGAGAGAACTTCATCAAGTCCAACCAGATCGATCAACAAAACATAGAAGCTCTAGAGCAGGTCTTCCAGAGCAACAAATCATAAGAAAGTTTTTCAAAAAATAGGAACCATTTGCTAGAACTAAAAATTTCCACTAAAATCATAAGGGTTCTTTCCTATTTTGAACCTAATACTTTCAATAGTTTCTCATAAAAAATTCATTCACCAACCTCTAGAGTGCTAAGAAAGATTTTTACCCTTATTTCACTTCCTTATTTTCGGCCTATATAGCCTCACATTTTCCCCCACTTTTAGTTCCATTATATTCCTACTTTCTCATAAAAAATTATTCATTTTATTCCTCCTCCTAAATGCTAAAACATCATGCATTTCTTTCCATTGCTTTAATATTTCAAAATTTTACCTATCTACTTCATATCGCTCCATCGTACTAGCCATCAAATTGTCTGCAGTATCGCGGTGGAGGGTAGGTCCGGCGGTCACCAAGCATCCACCGCTATACCATGGATAGTCATCAGACTGACCGCGGTAGTGTGGTGGTTGAAGGCAAGCCACCACTGCTACACCGTGACCGCTAAAACAATGACTGTGATGACAATCGTAAATGGCTAGCAACTAGTGACGGGCACACCGTGGTACCATGTGCGATCAAACCACAGACCATGGTAACCATGGTGATAGGGAGGCGATGGAAAACAATCATAAATGGAGCAGGCATCGTGTTACTGTGCACGGTCTGAACATAGACAGCGGTGACTGCGGTAGTCTATGAAATAACCAGCAAGGTAGTAACAAGATAATCACTACTATACCACGGCCAGTCAATAGGTTGACCATGGTAGAGCGGTAAAAATAAAGGCTTCGGGGAGATAAAATAAAGGAGTGGATAAAGTATAATGTGAAGTGTAAAGGCAAAAAGAGATAAAATGAAATATAAAAGGTGAACTATAGTTTAAATATTTGATTTGCCGGTAAAGGAAATATAATCAAATATTTTATTTTTGTCACAGAATGTAAACGGCTATAACAGAAAATGAAGGGTCATGACCCTTAGGATATGTGATTTATAAATATTTTGTAAAATTTGTAGGGAGAGAGGAGGATAGGAAAATTGCGGTAAGCATAATATTCATAGAATGTTTGCATTCAAGAAGACTATATTGCACATGTAAGATTTGAGGAAGATAATAAAAGACTATTGATTTGGTGGTTTCATTCTGGTGTCAGTTGTTTGTTGGATTTCTACAATTATTTGATTGTCTCCAATCTAATATTTCTTAATTATTTAAGTTGAAATATCAAGTATATGTTCAATTTATCAGTGCACATTTGTTGTATCTATGTGGTTCGATTAATTGGTTTCTTCAAGAAAGAATTAAATCCTTTTAGTCAATTACAGTAATCTGGGAATATTATTTGGATCATTAAGAAGAATCAAATAGTTAGGATTGATATTTTTCCTCAAGTAGGGTCTATCAATCATTATTTTGCATGTTTATACTAGTTATAAATTAATATTCGTATGCCAAACAATTAGAAATTTTCTAGATATAATCCATTCATCTGGGACTTTCGTTCGACTTTTTTTTTACCCAACAAGACACTGGTCTCCCTTACTTTCATTACTTAGTTTTATTTATTTATTTTGACATTTGTTAATTAAACATAGTAGGCTTCACCTTGATAATTACTTACACTATTTATACCAAATTTAGATCACATCTTTTCATTGTCAATTTGCCATTGTGGATAGTTTAGTGAATCAGGAAATATAGTTCAAAATCTGTAGCATTCATATAGGTATACCCACCTAGGTTTAGCAGAGCCTTAAGAGTAGAAGGTACAATTGCATCAATTGGCCTTGTTAGTTGGCCAAAAGCGTTGTGAGAGCTTGGCAACATCTCATGGTTCAAACCTACGTTTTTGAGACACAACAAATTGGTGACTCTATTGGGGATAACTTAAGAAAAGTTTGATGGCAGGCAACCTTTCCATATAGAGTCATTGAAGAAAGATTCACAGTTAAGAAATTTGAAAATTGACTCCGTTGGGTGAAATAATAACATTTTTCTCACTTTTAGAAAAAGTGGGTGGCAACTTCGAATGAACAAAAGCATTGAGACTGATGAAATAAAATACAGATCAAAAAGAAATCATCCTAGAGTTCAAACCATCATGATCACTCACAACATGTAGGGAAGAAGATCTTTGTACAGAGATAGTGATGGTCCTAGTGATAAAAGTAAGTGTAATTACAAAAATGATCAGGGCAAGAAAGTGTCTGATGACCACGGCCCAACAACTAAAAACAAAAAACCATCAGTGGAAATGGATAATTCATATGATGCATTAACAAATGAAAACAACCCATCTAAAGGACTTCACACTCCAAAGGAGAAGAAGAACTCCCTTTGGCAATTACACCTTGAGAAAGATGATGAGTACATGGCTAATTTTGAGGCTAAAAAAAGGAGAGAGTTTGAATATGAGAAAAGAACAACACTCTTTGAGGAGGGACTTGAGTATGATGAAGCATCTGAAGAAAATCGTGAACTTATGGCACGAAATCAAGAAGATACATAGTGGGAGCACATGAGGCAACATGCAGAAAGATTAAGGGTAGAATATGAGCAACAACTTCAAGCAATGGAAGAATTCAGAAAGATGAAATTACACAAAGCTCAAATTAAAACACCAATGGCTGACTCACCCAAATATGTTCCCCCTCATAAAAATAATAATATGAGAGTATCAAATTCCCCACAGGCCCACCAAAATCAGCTAAAGAATAAATATGGACGTCAAAATGCTCCACCACAACATAAGGGCATTCAACCACCTCCTTATCAGCAGCATGTACCCTCACAAGGTCATCAATATGTGGGAATTAGTAATCCAATGTACCAACATCAGCAATACCGAAATCCTCCTCCACAATACACAACCATGATTAGGCAGTTTGATTTGGTCAGATTTCAGATATACCCTCACCCTCTAGCTAACAATTGGAGAAACTTAGTCCCAAAATTCATAGGGAGTAGTGCAGTCACAACCGAGGAACATCTGAGAAACTTTAAAATAGTCATTCAAGACCTGGATATGCAATATGAGGATGTATAGATGAGGTTATTCATGATGTCATTGATCGAAGATGCCAGGGACTGGTTTAACAGTTTATCGACAGCATCCATTAATTCCATTCATGTATTTATGAGCAGTTTCTTCAACAATATGGGAATCAATGTGCATCAGAGTTTGCTTTGCATGAGTTGGTAACTATCCAGAAGCATCAAAATGAGTCAGCTTATGACTTTAATCAGAGGTTTTCCAAATTACATAATAAGATACCTCGTGCATCCAAGCTAGTTGATCCTGCTGCATTAAGCATCTACTTGAATTCTTTTGATCCCAAGACAAGATATGAACTTAGGAACAAAGATCCTAGGAACTTGGATGAAGCTCAAAATATAGCACTTGCAATTGAGAATAACAAGAAGGCCGCAGGGATGATTTATAAAAGGGAAAATCCTAGGGCTCCTCAATATGCTCCCCCAAATAGACAAGAAAATACATTTAAGAATGAAAGACCAAGGCTACATGACATGCCTTATAATACAAACTGGAAGGATGGGAAGCTAGTAAGTGATAGACCAACAAATAAAGAAATAGTGGATCCATTGAAAATAAAAGGAGCATAAATGGTAGATAAGAGTCCTTGGTGCTTAGTTTGTTGTGCACCACATTCTTTGGAGCATTATGTTATAGCTCAGTCAATACCAGAAGAAGACATATTGGAAAATGAGCGTGGTGGAGACTAGAATGTCTATCTAAATTCCCACTCTTAATCCTTTAGAGCAAGAATATTTATCTTTAGAGGAGGAGGGATATGAATATGATGTTGATCATCAAAAATACAATATTCATATGGCAGAGCAACATGTTTTTTTTTATTATGAAGAAAGTGAAAATGAGAAAAATCCCCCTATTATGTCAAGTCAGACTAATAAATATAGTATAAGGAGACCGAGTGAAGAAGAGATTGAGAGGTTAACTATTGCAGTAGTGGAGGAAGCTAGAAGCAAGTATTGATTAAGGAACAAAATAGTGAACGAAGATGAGGGTGTTCCAAGGTGAATATTTGTAAAAAATAAAAAAATATCAAAAGAGACATCTAAGAGGACAGATGATAAATCTGACAAAAAAGAACATAAGTGTGCTCCTCAAGAAGAAAGTAAAGAGGCCCCTATCGATAAACAAAAGCCAAGTCAAACATGCAAAGGGAAAAAGGAGGAAAACAAAGGAGAATTGATAGAATGAAAGAAGGCAATCAGAACTGAATGTAAATCTTTTGATTTCATACAAACCTTATCTCAATTAAAAATATATGTCCCATTACTTGAAATGATAAAAATTAAAGAATATAGGGAAGGTTCCATTCAATTAATGTCTAATGGGAATCAAAATATAAACTTTGAAAATAAGGAGGCCACTGAAACCACTAATAAGAAGAAAGAGATAAAAATTCCAGAAGCTTGCTTAATGAATACTCCATAGATTGACCCATTTTTTACCACCCTACTCATGAGTGGGAAGTTAGTGAGAAATTGTATGATAGACTTAGGTGCTTCCATGAATATTATGCCAGTAGGGGTAATGAAACAACTTGGTATGAGGGTAGATGTGGAAGGAGGTAAATGTTACTCCATGGATAGCAGGCTTGTCCCAGTTGTGGGGATTATGAAAAATATAGAAGTAAAATTAGCAGCATACCCACAGGCAACTTATAATATTGATGTAACTGTGATTGATACACCTCCTCAGTTTGGAATGCTTTTATCAAGACAATGGAATGCAATAGTAGGGGGTAATGTGCAGTTCAATTTATCATATGCCACGATATCAGTAAAATTGTTGAGTCTGTTCCTCAAGAACAACTTAATTGCTTCTGTGATGTAGATTTGGGAAATTTTAGAGTAGAATTATCTCAGCCTGAATTAGTGAACAAAGACCCAATTGATAAACATATTTCTGAGAATCAGCAAGGTGTGTGGAAAATGTACTTTGATGGGGCATGTAGTCAAGAAGGTAATGGTGCTGGGATAGTTTTCATATCACTTGAAGGAACAACATTTAAATATTCATTTATGTTGGCTTTTGAATGTACAAATAACGTGGCAGAGTATGAAGCCTTGTTGATTGGTTTAAACATGGCTGTCAAACATAAAATTATGTTGTTGTTTGTCTTAGGTGATTCCGAGCTAGTGGTATCCCAAATCATATCAAAATATGCTACAAAGAACAAAAGGATGAAAAAATATAGAAATGTTGTGTGGGATACAGTGGAAATGTTTGATGCATTTTCAATTGATTGGATAGATAGATCTGAAAATTTGATGGCTGATTTTTTGGCTAATGTAGCCTTAAAGAAAGATGATATCACCTTAGCAGGAGTATCTCAGGTTGAATTCAAAACAAGACCTGCTGTTCCTGGCAACATATATAGTTGGTAGGTTTTTAATGATGATACTGACCTTTTGAAGTTTCTTCATTGTATAGACCAATGTGAAGCATAGGAAATCGATCTCAATGCTTTTGTGGAAGAAGTAGATGGGAGACAGACTGTGCTTGGTAACAAAATTTTGTAGCTTAAAACCAACAAGCTTCCCAAAGGGCTTGTGGCATTGGAGAGAGTATATGATGGAAATGATCATTCTCTCATGAAGGAAACACCTGTTAGAAAAGAGGACATTGAAGAAATAAATATGGGAACTGACTTAACACCTAAAACAGTTTATATTGGAAAAAGGATAAGCCCAACCATCAAAAGAATGTTGATTACATTGTTAAGAAAGTAGAAGCATGTGTTTGCTTAGTCTTATGAGGATTTGAAGGCATATAGAGAGGATCTTTTTCAACATGAAATTCCACTGAAGCTAGATGCAAAGCCATTCAGACATAGGCAGAGGCCTATCAATCCAACTCTGGAACCTAAGATGCAAGAGGAATTGGAAAAGCTTAGAGATGGAGGTATCATCAAACCGAACAGGCATTCAACATGGGTATCAAACCTAGTTCTTGTAAGAAAGAAGAACGGAGATATCAGACTTTGTGTGGACTTCAAAAATTTAAATGTGGCATCCCTCAAAGATAATTACCCTCTCCCTAACATGGAGGCTATACTACATAAAGTAACAGGGTGTGAGCTATTATCTATGATGGATGGTTTCTCTGGTTATAATCAGGTTAAATTCAGAGAATCTGAACAATATAAGACAACTTTTACAACTCCATGGGGAACATATGTCTATGTGAGAATGCCTTTTGGTCTCACAAATGCAGGGGCAACATTTCAAAGAGCTATGGACTTAGCATTTGCAGACTTGATTAATGCTATAATGGTGGTGTATCAGGATGACCTTACTGCCTACTCAAAAAGAGCTAAAGATCATGTAGAACATCTTGAAAAAATATTCATTAGAGCTTTAGGGTATGGCATTAGCTTGAATCCTAAAAAATGTCATTTTGTTGTCATAGAGGGAAAACTCTTAGGAAATATTGTGTCAAAAGAAGGGGTTAGAATAGACCCTGAGAGGGTTGAGGCTATAGATAAGGTTCATGTCCCTAAAATCGTCAAATCCATCCAATGATTTTTTGGCCAGATTAACTTTGTTAGGAGATTTGTGTCTAACTTTGCTGAAATTGTTGAACCCGTATCAAAGATGCTAAAGAAGGGAAAAAAATAGAATGGACTCAAGAAGCATTGGAATATTTTATATCCATCAAAAAATCCATCAAGGAAGCCCATGTCCTCAAATCCCCTGATTTTTCAAAACCTTTTCAGATATTTTCATTTTCTTCCTTACACACTATAGTTGTTGTTATGCTACAAAAAAATGAGGATGGATACGAGTAGTTTGTGTCCTTCTTTAGTAAATCATTGCAAGGGTCATAATTGAAATATGATATAATGGAGAAACAAGCCTTTGCATTAGTAAAAGCCACAAAGGCTTTTAGACTGTATCTAGTTGGAGACAAAGTAATTGCTTATGTTCCTCATACAACTATTAAAGATATCTTGATGCAATCAGCGGTAATAGGGAAGAGATGCAAGTGCACTAATAAAATCGAGGAGTTTGATATGGAAATACAAATTACCAAATTGGTGAGAGGCCAAGGTTTGGCCAAGTTAATGGCAGGAGAAAATATGGAAGCAAATCAAATTTGTAATGTGGAAGATGAAGGAAACACAATTGCAAGTATTGAGCATACACCTTAGTACACAAACATCATGTATTACCTCAGAAACATGAAGTGCCCTGAAGGATTTAGTGATAACTAGAGAAGAACTATGAAACTTCAAGCATCTAAATATGTATTCATAGAAGGTGATTTATTTTGGAAGAACAAGGATGGGATGTTGTTGTTATGTTTAGATGAGTCACAGGCCGAACATGTTTTAAAATAAATGCATGAGTGGGTCTATGGAGGCCATTATTTTGCAAAGACAACTACGCATAAGATACTTAGGGCAGGTTATTACTGGCCAAAAAAATTTAATGATTCTTTTTCATATGTAAGAAAGTGTGAGGCATGTCAGAAGTTTTCAAGGAAAATGAAGTATTAGGGAGCTTTACCACTTAGACCCATGCAGGTTGAAGCTCCATTTCATCAATGGGGGATTGATTTTATTGGGGAGATACAAGAGAAATCAAGTGGAGGGAACAAATGGATACTGGTAGCCACTGATTACTTCACCAAATGGGTAGAAGCAATCCCAACCAAGCAAACAACAATTAAAGTTGTGGATAATTTTTTTATGGATACAATTATTACCAGGTTTGGTACGCCATTAAGACTAATTACAGACAATGGGATATGTTTCAGATCTGATGATTTTAGAGATTTTTGTAGTACACATGGTATCAGTATTTCTTACTCTACCCCATATCACCCACAAGCTAATGGTCAGGCAGAATCTAGCAACAAAAGTCTATTGAAAATCATAAGAAGAATGCTTGGTAAAAATAAAAAGTCTTGGGATTTAAAGCTAAGATTGGCTGTATGGGTAGATAGGATTACTGTGAAGAAAGCAATTGGAAAATCTCCATATGAATTAGTGTATGGAACACAAGCTAGGATGCCTTTACAAAATTTGTTGCCAGTTTACAAATTTATCCTTCAAGAAGACATAGATGTCCTAGAACCAATGGAGGAGAGAATGGATCAATTGGAAGAACTTGATGAGATGAGAAGACTAGCTCATAACCAAAATATGAAGTTGCAAGAGTAGATGAAGTATTTGTTTGATAAAAAAGCAAAAAATAGAAAATTTGAAGAAAATGATCTGGTACTGATGTGGAATGCAAGATGCTAGGAGAAAGAAAAACATGGGAAATTTGAAGCATTGTGTTTGGGGCCCTTTGTTATTGTTGGTAAAAGAGGAGAAGATTCATACTACTTGCAGAACATGTTTGGAGAGGAGCAGGAGCTTCTTGTACATGGGCAATTCCTGAAGCATTTTTTCTCTTGAGGAGTTGCAGAGGGTTAAGAATTACCAGTGCATGGACAATTCTTATTTTAACCCCTTTTTAGATCTTCTTTCCCATGCATAGTAGTTTAGAAAATATTTAAGGGTCCGGGTTTGCCAGTACATGAACATTCTCAGGAGTCTCTTTCTGAAAGCGTTGCTTTCCTTTCCATGTACAGTAGCTTAGGATCATTTTCCATTCTCCATTTGCTCCATCTTTCATATCATTCATCTATTCATTCCCCCCATCTGCTATGGCTTTCATTTTTTATATATTTTGCTCGGTCTGCTCTACCAAAGATACTTTGGATTCTTGTAGTGATTTGCAAAATCACTCATCCCCAACACGAGCCACTGTTAGAACTGAAAATTTACACTAAAATCCTAAAGGTTCTTTCCTATTTTGAGCCTAATACTTTCAACAATTTCTCATAAAAAATTCATTCACCAACCTCTACAGTGCTAAGAAATATTTTTACCCTTATTTCACCGCCTTATTTTTGGCCTATATAGCCTCACATTTTCCCCCACTTTAAGTTCCATTATATTCCTAACTTTTCATAAAAAATTATTCATTTTATTCCTCCTCCTAAATGCTAAAACATCATGCATTTCTTTCCGTTGCTTTAATATTTCAAAATTTTACCTATCTACTTCATACCGCTCCACCACACTAGCCATCAAATTTTCTGCGATAACGTGGTGGAGGGTAGGTCTAGTGATCACCCAACATCCACTGCTATATCATAGAAATTGATCAGACTAATCGTGGTAGCGTGGTGGTCAGAGGCAAGCCGCCACCGCTACACCGTGACTGCTAAAACAATGACTGCGGTGACAATGGTAAATGGCTAGCAACCAGCGACGGGCACACCGTGGTATCACGCACGATAAACCCACAGACCACGATAACCGCGATGACAAGGAGGTGATGGAAAATAGTCAGCAACGAAGGAGGCACCGTGTTACCACACACAGTCTGAACATAGATCGCGGTGACTGCGGCAGTCTATTTGATAACTGGCAAGGCAGTAATGAGATAGTCATCGCTATACCGCAGCTAGTCAACAGGTTGATCGTGGTAGAGCAATAAAAATAAAGGCTTTGGGGAGATAAAATAAAGGTGCAAATAAAGTATAATGTGAAGTGTGAAGGCGGGAAGTGATAAAATGAAATATAAAAGGTGAACTTTAGTTTAAATATTTGATTTGCCGATAAAGGCAATATAATCAAATATTTTATTTTTGTCATAGAATGTAGATGGCCATAACCAAAATTCGAATGGCTGTAAGAGAAAATGAAGGGTCACGACCCTTAAGATATGTGATGTATAAATATTTTGTAAAATATGTAGGGAGAGAGGAGGATAGGAAAATTATGGTAAGCATAATATTCTCAGAATGTTTGCATTCAAGAAGACTATGTTGCACATGTAAGATTTGAGGAAGATAATGAAAGACTATTGATTTGGTGGTTTCATTCTGGTGTCAGTTGTTTGTTGGATTTCTGAAATTATTTCATTGTCTCCAATCTAATATTTCTTAATTATTTAAGTTGAAATATCAAGTATATGTTCAATTTATCAGTGCACATTTGTTGTATCTGTGTGGTTCGATTAATTGGTTTCTTCAAGAAAGAATTAAATCCTTTCAGTCAATTACAGTAATTTGGGAATATTATTTGGATCATTAAGAAGAATCAAATAGTTAGGATTGATATTTTGCCTCAAGTAGGGTTTGTCAATCATATTTTTTCATGTTTATACTAGTTATAAACTCATATTCGTATGCTAAAGAATTAGAAATTTGCTAGATATAAGCCATCCATCTAGGACTTTCATTCAACTCCGTTTTACCCAACAAGGCACTAGTCTCCCTTACTGTCATTACTTAGTTTTATTATTTCTTTTGACATATGTTAATTAAACATATCAGGCTTCACTTTGATAATTACTTACACTATTTATACCATATTTAGATCACATCTTTTCACTTTCAATTTTCCATTGTGGATAGTTTAGTGAATCAGGAAATATAGTTCAAAATTTGCAGCATTCATATAGGTACACCCACCTAGGTTTAGTGGAGCCTTAAGAGTAGAAGGTACAATTGCATCAATTGGCCTTGTTAGTTGGCCAAAAGCGTTGTGAGAGCTTGGCAACCTCTCGTGGTTCAAACCTGCATTTTTGAGACCCAACACCATTAGAAAGAGTCATCTCCTAGATCCACAAGATCTGAAACAAGATATCAGAAGACTCCGGATCCAAAACATATTTCCCAGTCCATAAATAGAAAGTTCTACCAAACTAGTTCACGCATCAGTGAACACACTTTCTACTCGCCATCAACTTAGAAGCTAAAACTTAGTATATGGAATCCATTGAATCTTATAAACATACTTACAGATCCACATAGGCATAGGATCAATACAGATAAAATACAAAGCACAATACTATAGCACATTCAGAACACACTTCAACAATGCTTTAATTATTTCTCAAATTTTCTCAAAACAATTTGGTAAAAACATAATTACAACTTCACAAATATAGCTCCATGTGCTCTAAGAACTTCTAGAGTATCTCAACTATGCAAATACCATCTGTACACAACATGAACTATGTTGACATCAATGAGAACACCATCAAACACATCCATACTTGAAAAATAAGGGAATGAAATGCGGACCACACATAACCTCCTCACTCAAATCAAAATGCTAAAAATTAACCATGATATTCAGAATCGAGGAGTAGGATATACACATTACAATGCAAGCAATTTTTGAAGACATGCTAACCACTTTCCAGATCGGTCTAAATCCATGATAGTGTATCTCATTATGTCACAAAATAAATGGGAACAAGACAAGCATGACCAAAGATATATCATCATAGCACAACATACGGAGCATACCAAACTAGATCACCAAAGCATCACGACAATCAGCCAAGATATGTTGACATCAATGAAAACCATTAATGATAATAATCAATAGCATCACATTCCAACAATCCACCCCTTTGTCATTGATGGAAATATTCATCACCGACAAACCAAATAACTCAACAATAACGTC
Organism: Sequoiadendron giganteum; assembly: GCA_007115665.2. NCBI lineage: Eukaryota > Viridiplantae > Streptophyta > Pinopsida > Cupressales > Cupressaceae > Sequoiadendron > Sequoiadendron giganteum. The sequence goes on along the minus strand of CM021106.1, from coordinate 593,704,538 downwards.
AACATCATCAAGAAACCTTTTTTCTTCTCCCCCCTTTCACATCAAAGACAAAGGGGGAAAACTCCCCCTAAAAAACTTACTCCATGCCCCCTATGAGGAAGCCACCAAGCATTGATCTAGATAAGAGTGATCATGTAATACCTTGGACTAATGCACACCCTTGTGCACATTATTGTATACTCAGAGGGGCAAGAACCCCTAACTTTTTTTAGAGATACTCAAAAGTATCTTTTCTCAACATTTTTGTGAAAATATCTGCAATCTACTCTTTTGTAGGTATATATTCAATTCTTACCTCATTCTCCAATACCTTCTCTCTCTGGAAGTGATATATGATGGATGTATGCTTTGTTCTGGGTTGTTGTGCCAAATTATTGGAAATGTTTATTGCGATGGACATATCACTCATAATTGAGATTGATTCATTAAATGATATGCTAATTTCCTTCATCATTTTTTCATCCACAGTACCTGAGTGCAAAATAAGGGTGTTGCAATTTATTCAACTTTCAATAGTAGATAAAGATACAAAATCTTGTCTCTTGCTTGACCAAGCAACCAATCAGGATCTAAGGAAATAAGCTCCACCACCTATGCTTCACCTGTTATCAACACATCTAGCCTAATCAACATCAGTATAGGTTATCAAGTTTAAATCTAAATCCTTCAGATACCATAGCCCGATATCTTTTGTACCCTTCAAATATCTGAAGATCCTTTTTACTACAACATGTGATTCATTTGGTTCTTTTTGAAATCTAGCTGCTAAACAAACAACATACATAATATTTGGTCTAGTAGCAGTCAAATATAACAATCCTCCAATCATTGACCTGTACTTACTTGCATCAGCTTGAGGTGAATCATCTTCTTTTTTCAACTTAAATTCAATAAAAATAGGTGTACAAAATAGTTTGGATTCCTCCAACCCAAACTTCTTCAATAATTATTTGGTATAATTGGACTATGAAATGAAAATTCCTTTGTTGTTCTGATTTACTTGCAATCCAAGAAATAAATTAAACTTAGCTATCATAGACATCTCAATTTATTTTTTCATTTCATCTACAATTTTTTTGCACATATCATCATTTCCTCCAAAAATTATGTCATCAACATAAACCACAACAATCAATATTTGATCTGAGTGGATTTTATAGTATAAATTACGGTTAGTAGATCCCTTTTGAAATCCTTGTCCAGTCAAGTACTTGTCTAATCTGCCATACCATACTCTAGGAGCCTGCTTTAGTTTGTATAAATATTTTCCTCAACCTACAAACAACATCCGAGTAACTTCCCAACTTAAATCCCTGTGGTTTCTCAATGTATAGTTCTTCCTTTAGTTCTACATTCAAGAATGTAGTTTTTACATCCATTTGATAAACATTGAAATCCTTAAAAGCTACAAAAGCTAAGAATATTTGGATCACTTCCATCTAGACAATAGGGGCATATGTCTCTTCAAAATCAATACCTTCAGTCTGAGTGTAACCATTGCAAACCAATCTTTCCTTGTTTCTCATTACCTTTCCATTTTATTCTAGCTTGTTCTAGAATAACCACTTTGTTCCAATTATTATTTTGTCTACCGGTCTAGGTGCAAGTTCCCAAGTCTGATTTTTCTCTATCTAATCAAGCTTTCCTCTCATTTTCTTAACCCAATTCTGATCATTGCATGCTTCTTCCATATTATTTAGCTCAATTTCTGAGAGTAAACATAGTAATACTTGTTCTTGAGCTTCTTCACTTCTTGTGATGATTCCTTTATTTTTATCTCCAATAATCTGATTTTTTGAATGATTTCTTTGTACATACCTTGGAGTTTTAGTTGCAACTATGAAAGCCTCCTTTGTCTCTTCTTCTTCTTTCTTATCCTTTTCTTCTTTGTCATCTAAGTTATCTGATTCATATTCAATATGCCTTTCAAGATTTATTTGAACATCTTCATCTACTTTAACATTCACACTTTCGACTATCTTGTTTAGCCTCTTGATATAACACCGGTAGGCCTTTCTTCTTGTAGAGTAGCCCAAAAATATACCTTCATCAAATCTACTGTCAAACTTCCTAATATTTCCCTCATCTCTCCAGATGTAGCATTTGCTTCCAGAAATTTTGGAGTACTTTACCGTGGAATATCTTCCATGCCATAGCTCATATGATGTTTTCCCATATTTCCTTCAGAATAATACTGTTGTATGTATCACTTATCTCTATTAGACCTATGGTAAATTTGCTTCCATGATCATTGTTCTAGCTCCTTCTCGAATTGTCTGGTTCATTTTTTCCACTACACCATTATGATGTGGTGTTCTGGGGGTAGATAGTTGTATTTTAATGCTTTGTTTCTCATAGAACTTGTTGAATTCATCAGAAGTAAACTCTCCTCCTCTATCAGATCTTAAACACTTGATTCTCCTATCAACTTCATTCTCAACTCTTGCTTTGAAAATATTGAACTTGTCTAAAGCCTCTAATTTTTCTTTTAAAAATGCAACCCAGGTTAGTCTGGGATAATCATCTACTAACAACATGAAATATTTCTCACCTTGCAAGCTTATTGTTCTGGTTGGACCACATAGTTTAGTGTGTACAAGGTCCAACAAACCAGTAGAGGATTCTTCTTTTCTTCAGAATTTTTCCCTGGTCTTCTTTCCTTCTTGACATCCTTTGCAAATAGTGTTGTTTTTTTTGGTTAGTCCTGGAAAGTCTCTAACTAATCTTGTTGAACTCATCCTTACAAAATTATTGAAGTTGATATGACACATCCTCCAGTTCAAGAGCCAACCATCATTTCTCTGAGAAAATAAGCATCTCTTTGTAGCTCCTTCCAGTTGATACATACTCCCACTTGTTATTTTTCCTACTGCAATAACAATTCCAGAACTCTTTTGGATTTCACAACCATCATCTTGAAATACAACAATATATCCATTCTTGCACATCTATTCAACACTCAAAATATTATGATATATACCCTTCACATAGTAAACATTGTCAGTGTTATATTTTCCATCAAATGTAATAGAACTAATTCCAACAACCTGTGTTGTTTTATCATCTCCAAATCTAACAGAACCTCCATCATATTTATCAAGCTTTACAAACTTACTTTTATCACTGGTCATATGATTCAAACATCTACTATCAATCAACCATTCATCTCTATTTGTTTTGACAAATAATGAAGCTTCAATATTATCATTATATTCCAAATAAATATTAGAGATATCGAATCTAGGTTCATCTTTTTCTACCAAAAAAAAAAATCCTTGTGATCTGATTCATCATCTGAAATACTAGCATTCTCATTAACATAATAGCCCTTTGCATTGATCTTTTTAAATTTTTGTCTCGTTCTTTTCTTCAGACACAAGTATTTTCTAAATGACCAATCTTTCCACATCTAAAGCATTTAAGAGGTACTATACCTTTGTACTTTTTGGTACCTTTCTTCAGTCTTCTTGTGAAGTTTCCTTCCAACTCATCTGAACTTTCATTATCCAGATCTTCTTCTATTATTGTGGCTTTGAAGGTTGTTTCAGATTTCACCTTTCTTTTCCAATTTTTCCCATCTCAAAAGTGGTCAAGGTGCTAGATAGTTTCTCTCTGGAAAATTTATTTGGATCATAAACTTCCTCAATAGCTAAGATCTTGTCATTGTAGCTCTCTGGTAGGGCCATCATAATATTCTCCATAACATCTTATTTTGTCAGAGTGCCTCCTTGATTTTTGACTTCATTTACTACACTATAAACTCTTTGAAAATAGCTTGCTATATTCTCACCTTCTTCCATCCTCAAGTTTTCATATCTGCACTTGGTTTTCAACTTCTTTGATAATTTGACTCTGTCATTTCCTTCGTAGATTTATTTCAACTTTTCCCAAACATCATAATTAGTTTCCAATTAAATAACTTTTGTTAACTTAGTCTTAGACAAAGCACTAAATATTCCATACCTTGCCTTCTCATTCTCTTCATAGGCTAAAATCCCATCCACACTAAAAGGACCATTTCTTGGTTCAACATATTTTGTCTCAACAGCTTTCCAAGTTTCATACCCTAGAGAAATTAAGTAACCTCTCATTTGCACTTTCTAGAAATTGTAGTTAGATCCATCAAACACCATAATTGTTAGTTTATGCACCATTGGATCTACCCCAAGTGGTTAATCTCTCCTTCGAGGAACCAATTCTCTATTACCAATTGTTGAACAATCTGAATAATGGAGAGGGGGGGTGAATCAGTTATTATAAAATAATTTTATTGATCTTAATTAATTCAAATAAAATAAAATCAATCAAATAATGATCGTACATATATGAACATGAAAGCACATAACAACACCATGCAGAAAGAACACCAGAAATTACGTGGAAACCCAAGAAGGGAAAAACCATATCGAATGCTAATTCTCAATTATAAAACATTGGTTAAGGTGATTTTTACAAGGGCTCACTACCAAAGTACTCACTATAGTTAAGGTTCACTATCGGTGGGCTCACTAACTGGCTTTTACAACCAAAGATAAAAAGGATGACTCACAAAAGAGAAAGGATTACTGCCAGAAGAATTATGAAAGGGAATCCACCATAGAAATAACTGTCACCAATAGTCACATCGGATGGAATTTATAGTTTGTTGTCTTCAGTATACATTCACACAATGTCTAGATTTTAGATTTTCATTCACCACACTTGCTTTCATCAAACAGAATAAACTTTTACTTATACCATTACATGCCTTCATAATCTTCCCAAGTCAATCAAACATAAATCTATTTCATTCTTCCATAAACTCCTAGGTCGGTCAAACACAATTTGAATAGGTCACCACAAAAAAAATCCCGCAATGGAAGGGAATGAAACATGGACCACAAATAACCTCCTCGCTCAAATCAGCACGCTATAAATTAACCATGATATCCAGAACCAAGGAGTAGGATATACACATTACAACGCAAGAAATGTTCTGGGACATGCTAACCGCTTTCTAGATCAGTTTGGACTGATAAGAGTGTATCTTATTATGTTGCAAAATGAATGAGACCAAGACAAGCATGACCAAAGATAGATCATCACAACACAACATCCGGAGCATGCAAATCTGGATCACCAAAGCATTAGGAAAATCAACCAAGATAGGTTGACATCAATGATAACCATTAATGAAAACAATCATGGTATCACATTCCAACATTTTTTCACATCATGTGTTGTCATCAAGGACAAAGGGGGAGATTGTTGCAAGTATGAGAAGGCTAGTTTTTTTATTGATGTCAAAAATCTTGTGTTGTCATTAGTGTCAACTATATAAGGGTTAAAAAGATAATTTTATGGTGAGATTGGTGTGAGAGCAGTTGGTTGTATCTATTCTTTGATTAGTTAAATTATATTATCATTAGTAAAGCTACTAGTGTCAACCTCTAGTGTTGTTTTTATAAGCTTCTATCAATGAGTTGCTATGTTGCAACTAGTTTAGTTATGTTGATGAAGTACTGAAGATAATGAGGTTGTGTCTTTAGTGCTTGGTTTCCAAGTGCTTTTGAGAATGATTGATCAAAATAAGAAATGTTGTGTTGTGATGGTGTTCTAGGTTGCATAGTTGTGTTCTTGTGTTGCTTCACATTTATTCTAGGTTGAATATTTGTGTATGTACTTTGGATATGTTGATCAAATCTATTTATAAGTATTGTATTTAGAATTTTGTGTGTTGGAACATTATGCAAAAGAATTTGTTTTCATCAGAGTGTGAACTATGTATTGCAAAGGTGTTTGGGAGAAATGTCTTTGTTTCGCATTTCTTCATAGTTATGTTTCAAGTCTTGTAGATCTAAAGGTGTGTTGAATGTGTTCATATCTTTGTTTAGTCAAGGTGGTTTGAGGTTTTGTACATCAAAATTATGCTTCTTGAGTTATAGTATATGACAGAGTTATCTGGATGTACTAGGTGTGTACATTCTTTAGGTGGAATTTGTTGCAAAGGATTTTGTTATATTTGAGGGTATTTATGGAATATTCTCGAGTGTGGTTAGGTGACATTTTTTGTCCATGAGTTATGGATAGATAAAATGAAGCATACATTTGAAATTTTAATAGTGTTTACATGAGTATCAACCTTCCTAAGTGTTTACACTACTTGTGAAGGTTCTTAGTTGTTTGTGGAAGCATGGTGTGGCATGTAATGATGGATTTAGGTCCTATCTAAGGAGTTTTGTGGACCTCCTTCATTCCTTTCCACCATGGGAATGTTTTTATGCTGACGTAATTTGAATTTACATGATTGAGATGCACAACCAATGTTGGAGAAAATTTTCAGGGTTGAAGATGGTATAATTAAGAGTTGAGTTGTTGATGGATTAGGTGATAGAAAATATAGACAAGTATTATGTGAATTGTAGAGTTATAGAGTGTGAATTTTGGAAGTGCAGTGCAAGATTTCATATGTTAGATTACTAGATGTTGTGAGTAGAAGTTGTCTACAATTATTCAATTAGGTTTCGAAGGTGTTCACAAAATTATGGTGGATTATCTGTTCTATTGAGATACTTTTCTCTATGTAACATTTCCTCTCTATCTTCTTTTCTATTCTAGCAGTGAGCCTTTGGAAGTGAGCCTTTCTTTCTCTAGGTAGTGAGCCCTCTGCTATTGAGCCTTTATAATCAATGTTGTTATTAATTATAATGTGAGATAATCCTCACTGTGTTTTTTTCCATCTTAGTTTTTCCATGTAAATTTGGTGTTCTCTTGTGTATGGTGCTAGATTGTGTTTTAGTTTCTATTATTTACATTCCATGATAAATAATGATAACAAATTTAAGGGTATATTAATGAATGTGGATTTGAATGTGTATAATGGTTTTGAAGTTTTATGGTACAACTGATTCACCCCCCCCTCAGTTGTCTTGTGAATTCAACACCTTGAGCTTAATCTTTGGAAAGTCTTTCCTCCTTATATTAATCCTTGCATCCATACGGTAAATTTTGGTTAGTCTTTCATCCATAGGTCAAAATTCATTCAATATTCCACTTGACCACTCATAAATCTCACACAATCATCCAACTATCTCTTTGGTTAGGACCATTTCTCATTGTTGGTAAGGGTGGTGAGTATTCATATTATCTACAGAACATGACAAGAGAGGAACAAGAATTGCCAGTTAATGGGAAATTTTAAAAAAATATATTTTGTTGAAGATCATAAGAGGATTGAGGATTTCTAGTGCATGGACAATCTTTAATGAACCTCCTAAAATATTTTTCCATGTACAATATTCTACGATAAGGACAAGGATTTCCAGTGCATGGAAAATTCTTGAGAAGCCTTTTTTAAAATAATTATTTTCCATGCATAGTAGAATAGGATTCCATTCCATCTCCACTTTCCACCATTCCTAAATTCACTTCCATCTCCATAACTATATGAATAAGGAACTTAGTCTACTACCCGAGAGGCCTAGATCATTGCTATACCCACAGGGGGTATACATCCCCAATCAGAGCCATTGTTAGAACTAAAAAATACTCATATTTTTAATAGTTTCCACCTCACTCACCTTCCACATATCACAAAGGTTTCCCCACATTTCTTTTTTGATCAGTAACATTTGTGTGACTAGATCCATGTTCTAACATATATATGTGGCCTCTTGCATAAAAATACTTCCTTGGTCACAATCGATAAAAATTACAAGGCAACCTATCCTTGTTTGTTTTGGAATTTTCCTTGAAATCTCTTTACTCTTCATTTCCATTTATTATTTCATCATCTAGCTCCATTGTCACTTCCTACCAAGCTAGAATATAGCAGAGCTACCTCTCATTCCATCAATGTTTGATAGATTTTTGTAACAATATCATAGGATCTTTCATTTGAATGTTTCCTACAATATTGGGGAGACATGAGCTAAGTCACAACGATCCAAAGACCCTAGAGATAACAAGACTGCAAATTGGGAGGACAATACCTATCATCTCACTAATGAAGGTCCATCGGTATAAGTAAAGAAGTTGAAACAAAATTTTGAAGTCATGTCAAGCTCAAGAGTCACACCGATAGGGATTTCATCAGCGAAAAAACCATACTCTTACCAATACAAATGAAGGATTTTTATGTTAGGGAGACATGTATCATTGGCTCAAGTCCCTCAGATCTCTCCAGTCTTATAAGACACACCGATGAAGGAAGTTTTTGGGAGAGTCTTATCGATCCATCTAAATGGATAAAGAGGTTGAAGGAACATATCAGAGAGACATCTATGATTGAATTGAATCCCCTTGGTCTCTCAAATGATGAAGGTCACACCAATGAGAATTATTTTGGGGTAAGTCTCACTGACCCTTCCTATTTGATAAAGCAGTAGAGGAAACACATCGGGGAGACCAAAAAACATCGGTAGAGCATCCTATTTTCTCAACAATGGGTCATGTCAGCCTGTTGGTAATAAAGAAAGGCTTATACTCATTAGAAAGACACTGGGTGATATCTAAAGGAACTTCTAAGCAAACCAGACCATTTTGACATTGGTGAAACTTTTCAATTTTCTCCACGAAGTAATATAAGTTGAAGCACAATAGAAAGGGTCATTGCACAACGTCGATAAAAGTATTGAATGGTCTTGCCGATTTAGTAAAAGAACTAAAGGGATATTTCCAATCGAAGAGACATTCGGTTATGTCTTGGTGATCAATCAAAAGTGTATAAACAGAGATGGCACCAAGTGAGAAACACAACTCGGCCTGAGGTTAAGAGGGTCTCACCGATACAATCTGTTGTGTCACTCTGAGAATTCAAATTTTGAGAAGACCAATGCATTCAATTCTAGTGGAAGACATTAATGGCTACACGAATGAAATCCATATGAAAATTCATGACCAACAGAAATTAAAACAAAAGGAATTATCAGGAGTTTCAGAAAGCGATCACAAAAGGCTGAGCAGAATTTGAGGAGCATAGTGTGAATCGATAATTTGTAAGTAAGCCCACAAAATCCTTTGTAATTAGTAAATTCTAATTTGAAGAATTGAAATGGAAGGTCCAAGTTTAGGAAAAGCTAAAGGTAGGAAGCAACAAGGTGAGGGTACTTAGAGAAAAAGAAAGAAATAACGAACTAAAATAGGGGATGATAAAAAATCAATAGAAAGGAAGTTCAACCAAGACATCATCGATCAATTGCCCAGGTTAGAGCTGAGGGCTAGGAGTTCTCCACAACTGAGGGATGATATAGAAAATTTTGAGGACAAATGTAAAAACACAGGAGATACTTGGACTTCTGTTAGTGGATATGAGTTATTTATGTTCCATTATCATCGAAGAAATAGGTTCGAACCAGTATGCAATCCTTAGAACTTTGATTTGGGAAAATTAGTTGTCTCAAATGTATTTGTGAATGTGGAATTGGTAAGACTATTGGCTAAGAATTACAACTCTGGCTTAAAGGCTCTTTTTGATTTACAAGGAAATCCATTTATATATGTGTCCAAGACTGCAATTTTAGAGGTTTTTAACCTAAGCAGCAAATGTGATGAGCCAATTGTATATGAGGATTTGGAAAGGGAATACTAGAGAATGGATACAACCTACAAAAGGGTGGAGATTTCCATTGCATAGACACAAAAAAATATGGAAACCTTGTCCCACTTGAAAATAACGATGGGCCTCCTTTTCATGTTGATTTATTCAAACCTTACTCGATGCACACATATCTCTCAGTGTATCAGATAATGGGAACAAAGGCTTCTGAATTCATGTCGATAGGACCAATGGTGATTGTAGTAGATGTTCAATTCCATAATGCTAGACCATTTGATTATGCCTTTGACATTTCCAAGGAGATTGACTCAGGGTTGAAGGAGATCAAAACTGGATCTCCAACATTGTACTTCAAACATTATTCTATTCTTTTGCATTTGATATTATATTATGGTCAGGAGATAGGGATGTGGCCAGAAGAACTAAAAATTACATAGTGTGATAAGGAGGGCTAGCCATTGCCAATAAAACTGTGGAAAACTATTTGGGACAGCAAGTTCTTAAATTTTCACTATGTTCTTTTTCAGGAGTTTGTTTTAAAGCATTGTATATATTTTTTAATCACCCCTATGAGTATTCCTTAACTAATAAGATCAAAATATCTCTGAGGCCCAAATATTTGGATGGACCCACAGCTATTGGACATAATTGGGGTGACTGGTACTATTATATCGGTGCCACCATGATTAGGGTGTATGGTTCTAAGGATACAACTTTTCTTCTACCAAAATAGTACCAAATAGAATTTCATACTTGGAAATTGTTAGGTAGATGGACTACTCAAATGTTATGAATTTAAGTGCCTATGAGAAACAATCATTTATGCCAAGTACATTATGTTTTGGGGATTTTATTGTGTTGTCAAAGGAGGGGTATGATTTAATTCTAAATAAATTGTCACATTTCAATTTGAAAAGGGCTACACCAAGGGAGGGATTTGATCCTGAAGGATACATCGATTTTGTAAAACAAAAATGAATTTGGGCGGATATGAACATATACCTTACCCAAAAGATGATATAATTAGAAATATGGAGGAAAGGGAGGCTGAATTAGCCATCGATGAGTATAATAGGAAGATTGAGCAACAACTGAAAGAAATAGAAGAGGCAAAAAATTTACCTTCTGGAAGTGAAGAAGCCACTAGTGAAAAGGAATGTCAAGGTCAAAATGACAAGATCTCTAAGACAATAATTGAAGAGTACCAACCTTCCAATAGGGAATAAGAAATCGATGAAAATTTTGATGCAAATACAAGGCAATTGGCCTATAAATCCTTTGTTTTTGATAATGAATTCATAAAATCACCCGAATTTAGATCATTCCTATACAAACAAAAAGGGAAGGAAATAAGAGACTTTGTCACAAGTATTACACCTAGAAAAGACACTCAATTGTTGAAAACTTTGAAGCTAGATGTGGAAAATGAGATGAAGAACATGACCCTAGAAAGAGGAAGGGAATTGTTGGAAGAATATTGTGTAATGATCTTCTCTAGTTTGGATTTGAACTCAACTCTCATTTTTGATATTTTTTACATAATAATAGTGCTACTCACAAACTGAGTCCTAAAGGAGTCACATAAGTATATACGAGATCGAAATATAATCCTGATGAGAGCTCTCTCACGATTTGGGCTCTATATCCTCCACACAAAAATTTTGTGATCATTGACACTGAAAAGGCATTTGGACATGTGATGACACTGAAAGTGGGTGAAGTTGATCCTATTGCTACTGTTGATATTGGCATCAATCTGGCCAAGTTTAATACAACACAAATTCAGATGTTGATAAAAGAAAGTGATATGTACAAAATCACTAATGAAAGGATGTTGAGAGAAAATGAATTTCTGAGGGATACTAATTTGATAACACAAGGTGAAAGTTATCAATCAAAAGATAGGCAAGATGAATTAGAAGTGGTCAAGGCAAGATATGATGCACTCTCTACAATACTATATAAAATGCATACTAAGTTAATGATCTGTATGAACAAGTTGTGGTGCACTCATTTCCAAAGTTATGCTCCAGTTCAAGAGCATAAAAGGGTGAGTGACTGAATTCAAAAAAAGATCCAGGAAGCACAAAAGAAAGATCCATCAGACAGTGGAACCATCACAATTGTTGAAGACGTTCTGAGGAAACACAAGGAGTATTATGATGAGCTCCAAGCAAATATAAAGGAACTCATTGATGTTACAAAGGAGGGAGTTTCTATGTTGTTCAAAGAGGGTGGAGAGTTGAAGGAAAGTAATGGATGGATAGAGGAGTGCAGGTTTGTATTGCACAGAGCCTTGGAAGTAGCCAAGAATGAGGACTCAACGATAGGTGAGACATGTGAACACCTCAAGAAGATGGTGTTCATGGAGATAGCTACCAAAAATGATGTTAAAGATGTTGATACTCATGAGAGGCTGGACTACTTTGATCACATGACAAAAGTTAATTTGTTGCACACTAGAGCCTAGTCTTTTATATTTAATTATTTTTATTTCCAAAAAGACTCTTATAAAGAGGCATGTCCCCTTCAAAATATTAATATTTATGTTGAACCTATGATGATTGAAATGATCATCACTATAGTTTTATTTTTAGAGTAGGCATAGTAAGAAGATAGATTGCAAAATCTGGCTCATATATTCAAGACTCTAGTCATCATGCATACTATTTTAAGAGATATATAATGGAGAAGAAGCTTTAATTTGGTGGTTGATATCTAGTATCTATTGTTTGTTGAATTAAGCAATTATCTAGCTATCTCCATGTTGTTGTTTTTGTGCTATTTGAATCTATGTGTCCAAGTTCATATTTCAATTTCATCAAAACATATTTTTTGCTTTTGTGTGATCAAGTTAATTGGTTTTTGTTAAAGAATTAAAATCCTTTAGACTAATTACAGTATCTTGGAGGTGAAATTTTGATAAATAATAAAAGTCAGGTAACTAATAATATTGTCAAGTTGTCTTAGCATTGATGTTGTCTTGTTATTCAAATTAAGAATGCAGTTCTTTTGTCAATACACATTTGTTTTCATTGTGTGGTTATTTTAATTGGATCCTTCAAGGAAGGATTAAAATCCTTTTAATAAATCGTAGTAACTTGATAAGATCAATTGGATCAATAAGAAGACTCTTCCAATCACATTCTTGCACTACAAATACAAGGTATAATCAAGTATAAGTGTTAAATAATTAGAATTGTAGCCAGTGAGTAAGTCACATATCATTCACTTCTTGACTCCATTAACCCAACAATAGTAGGCACTGGTCTTACCCATTTCATTTTAGAATTCCATAAAACCTTATTCAAATATTCACATTTCGAATTCAACATTAGGAGTAGGAGTAGTTAACAAGCTTTCATCTATCCCACACTATTTACAATTTTGGATAGATCCTTTAATTCAACCAAATCATACATTCCACTAATCTAATCCATTATAAAGGTCTACCTACCTAGGTCTAGCAGAGCCTGAAGTGTAGGGAGTCATTAATTGAATAGGTTGTCTCCATTCATTGGTTCAAGAACATTACAAGTCTGGCCATAGAGCCTGGAACCCTCTTAGGATTTGTAACTTGCATTTTTGAGATCCTACAGATTGGCAACTCTACTGGGGAAACTTGGGAAAAATTTTGTTCTAGCCTATCCATTTATAGAGACAATAAAGTGTCAAAAAAATTCTTCAACCATAGGTTCATAATTGTGTCATTTACACTCCCCATCCAAGTAACACATCCAATAGATTGGTGACTCTATTGGGGAGCAAGCTAATTCTTAACCCTAGCCTTCCACTATAGAGTCATTCCAAAATATCATGATAAATTGAAGACTCTGTTGGGAAAGAACACATTAATTTTCCTACTTATAAAAGGTAGGTGGTGACTCTGGAGGATTTATATGACTGATGAAGTAAATATAAAATCACAAAGGATAGACAAAAAACACCAGAGTTATTTTATATCATCCAAAATGAATGGTAGAATATCTTTTCATCAAGAGAGTCCCAAGAAAAGTTTTGTTAGGTGGAAAGATAAGCATGGATATCCCCATGGGAAAGGTAACACAAATAAGGGTGAAACAACTAGATAACCGAAAGATAATATGAACACATCAGATCAGCCCTTCACAACCTTTAACTCTCCTTTTCATACTGATAGTGGGAATCCATCAACACCACCTGAGAGAAAAAATCTAACTAACAATGTCCTAAATTTCCAACCAGATCCTCAACAGGAAGAGGAATTCAAATCCCAGGCTGAGGAAGAGAGAAAATGAAGATAAGAGGAATATGATAGGAAATTCTTATCACAACAAGGAGAAGAAAACTAGCAAAGGTTCTTTGATCACACTATTGTGGATTTTGATGGTATGACCAACCAACAAATTGAAGTGCACTTAGAATTAAAAAAAAAAACTTAGAAGGAGGTAACAGATGATACAAGAAATTCAAGAGTTAGATCGACAAATGGCACAATTGAACATCCAAGCATCAAAACCACCAAAATATGTCCCTCCACATAAAAAAGGTGGCCATGTTACCTCACAAGGAACATCATAGAACACTGGTGCTCTAGGTACTTCATGGCCCCCACATAATGCAGGTAGTAACCCAAGACAACAAACCTAGCATAATATACCACCACAAAGATTCCAGCCCCAAAACACTAACAATGCCTCCCAATATTATTCACCACCAGGCCAACAGTATGTACCACATCAGAGTGTCCACCACCAACCACAATACAATTTTTATCATCAACCTCTGCATGGACACCAACATTATCCCAATCCACCACCTCTAAACCTACCTCCATTAAACCATATAAGTAGACAATTTGATATAACAAGATATCAATTATATCCATATCAGTTGAGGAGCACATCAGAAATTTCAATTCTTTCATACAATATATTGGTATGGAGTACGAAGATGTAAATATGAGACTATTCATGATGTCATTAACTAAAGAAGCAAGTGATTGGTTCAATGGTCTACCCAGTATTTCAATTGATTCTATAGCATATTTTCATAATCAATTTCTAGAGCAATATGGGAATCAATGTGCTCTTGAGTTTTCCTTACATGAATTGATAAGCATTCAAAAATATCAAAATGAATCTGTTTATGACTTTAATCAGAGGTTTTCTAAATTGTACAATAAGATACCACATGGGTCCAAACTAACTGACCCCACAACTTTGAGTATTTATCTATAATCCTTTGACCCAAAAACATGATATGAACTCAAAAATAGATTTCCTAGAAGTTTAACAAAGGCACAAAAAATAACATTGATCATTGAGAACAACATAAAAGTTGTTGGGATGACTGGTAAAAGAGACAACCTCAGGATTCCCCAAAACTATATCAACTTCCAAAAGTAGGAGAATACATATAGGAATGAAAGACCAAGACTACATGATATGCCATATAACACAAATTGGAAGGATGGAAAACCAATAGTTGATAAGACTAAATATAAGGAGACTCTGGATCCCTTAAACAAGAAAGGAGCATACATGATTAGCAACAATCCTTGGTGTCAAGTTTGAAAATTTCCTCATTCCCCAAATCATTGTGTTGTATCCCAATCAATACAAGAAGAAGAAATACCAGTTGACAATGGGGAAGAGGATCATACAATGTATTTAACTTCTTATACCCTCCATCTAGTGGAGCAAGAATATTCATCTTTAGAGGAAGAAGGTTATGAGTATGAAGATGACAACCAAAGGTACAACATTCATATGGAAGAACAACAAGTATTCTTTGATTGGGAGAGTGAAAGTAACGATGAATCACAACCTCCTTACATACCATCCAATTCAAACAAGTCAAGATGGAGGAGGCCAACTGAAGAAGAGATCAAAGAATTAACCATTGTTGTAGTAGAACAAGCAAAAATAAATTGTGGGCTAACAAACAAAATGATAAATATAGATGAAGGCACTCCAAGGGGATTGTTTATGAAAGAAAAGGGGATAACTCAAGAGAAAACAAAGAAGGTAGAAAATAAAGAACTCAATAAGAGTGAGCAAAGACATGTTCCCAAAAAGGAAGAAAAATAATTGAAAAACAAACACAAGAATGATGAAACTAATAAAAGGAGAAAGAAGAAAATAAAGGAGATCCACTAGAACAAAAGAGGATAGCTAAAATTGAGAACGCCTCTTCATTTGACTTCACACAAGCTTTGTCTTAGGTGAAGATGTATATGCCACTATTAGAAACGATGAAGATAAAATAATATAGAGACAATGCTATTTAATTAATATCCAATGGAACCAATAAGAACACATGTTTGGAAGATAAAAACAATAACAGGAAAGGAGATATAAAAGTCCTCGAGGTTTGTCTTGGTGATGCATTAATGAATCCTCCACAAGTAGATCCACTTTTTACCACATTAATCATAAAAAATAAAATGGTGAGAAATTGTGTGATTGACTCAAGGGCTACTATTAACATCATGCTAGTGGGAGTTATGAAACAACTTGGCATGTGGGTGGACACTAATGGTGGCAAGTGCTATGCCATGGATAGTAGACCTATCCTAGTGGTGGGAATCATGAAGGATGTAGAAGTTAATTTGGTTGCTTATCCATAAGAAGTATATACTATTGACATAACTGTAATTGACACTCCCCCTCATTTTGGGATGCTTTTTTCAAGAAAATGGATTGTAGTAGTAGGAGGAAATGTACAATTTGACCTATCATATGCCACAATACCAATAAATAGTGAAGAGGTCAAACTATATAGAGAACCAAGAGTAAATAATATTGTAAATTATGGTGATCAAAATTAGTTGAATTGCTTTTGTGATGTGGATCTAGGAAGTTTTATAATAGAACCTTTATAGCCTGAATTAGTGAATACTGATCCAATTGACAATCATTTTTCCAAGAATGAGCATGGTGTGTGGAAAATTTACTTTGATGGAGCATGTAGTAAAGAAGGAAATGGAGTAGGAGTGGTGTTTATTTCACCTGAAGGCACTACCTTAAAGTATTCATTCGTGTTGGTGTTTGAATGCACTAGTAACATAGCATAGTATGAAGCTCTACTTATTTGTATGAATATGGCTATCAAACACAAAATTAAGCTATTGACAATCTTTCAAGACTCTAAGTTGATCATTTCACAAGTAAGGTCGAAGTATGCTACAAAAAATAAAAGGTTAAAATAATACAAAAATGTTGTATGGGACACTATTGAATTATTCGATGCCTTCTCTTTTGATTGGACAGATAGGTCCAAAAACCTAATGGTAGACTTCCTGGCTAATGTAGCTTTGAAAATAGATGATATCACCCTGGCTGGGCTTTCACAAGTAGAATTCAAAACAAGACCAACCATTTCAGATAATATATATAGATGACAAGTATTCAATGATGACAGTGATCTAATTAAGTTTCTACATTGCATCAATCAATATGAAGCCCAGGAAATTGACTTTAATGCATTTGTGGAGGAAATAGATGGCAAAAAAATTGTGTTTGAAAAAGAGGCTGTTCAACTAAAAACTAACAAACTTCCTAAAGGACTTGTGGTGCTAGAAATGGTATTTGATGGAAATGACTAATACCTAATGAAGCAAACACCCGTGAAAAGAGAAAATATTGAAGAGATCAACCTTAGGACTGAATTGGCACCAAAAAGAGTGTACATTGGAAAGAAGATAAGCCCATCAATCAGGAAAATGTTGATTTACCTATTAATAAAATACATGCAAGCCTTTGAATGGTCTTATGAGGATCTTAAAGCATATAGAGAATATTTTTTCCAACATGAGATTCTATTAAAACCAGATGCAAAACTATTCAGGCAGAAACAAAGACCCATAAACCCTACTTTGGAACCTAAAATGCATGAAGAACTCATGAAGCTTAGGGAGGGAGGTATTATCAGGCCAATTAGGCATTCATCTTGGGTCTCTAATTTCGCGCTAGTCAGAAAGAAAAATGGGGATATAAGGCTTTGTGTAGACTTTTGAAACCTGAATGTATCTTCTCTTAAGGATAATTACCCACTTCCAAATATGGAGGTTATGTTACAAAGAGTGACAGGCTGTGAATTATTGTCCATGATGGATTGATTTTTAGGTTATAACCAAGTGAAGGTTAAAGAATCAAAACTACACAAGACAACCTTCACTACACATATGTTTATGTTAGGATTCCATTGGGACTCAAAAATGTTGGTGCAACATTCTAGAGGGCCATGGATGTTTCCTTTGTTGACCTAGTTAATGTAATGGTAGTATACCAGGAGGATTTAACTACATATTACAAGAAGGAAGAGGACACATGGCTCATCTTGAGAAAATATTTTTGAAGGCATTGGAATATGGGATTTCCCTGAATCCCAAGAAGTGTCATTTTGCAATGACAGAAGGAAAGTTACTGGGGCATATAGTCTCTAAGGAGGGAGTAAGGATTGATTCAGAAAGGGTGGAGGCCATTGACAAGATACCTGTACCCAAGATAGTTAAAGCTATCCAATCCTTTTTTGGACAAATTAATTTTATAAGAAGGTTTTGTTGGCCTTGTCATTGCACCAAAAGATCAACCTATCAATGCCTGATAAAAGCGTCAGTTAAGATCCATGAGAGGCAGTTAAACCATGTCATGAACCCGAAGGGAGATGTTGGTGGTTAGTTAAACAATCCCCCCCTTAGCATCAACCAAGGGGTTCAAACCCATGACCAGCTTTGATACCTTGTTGGCCTTGTCGTTGCACCAAAAGAACAACTTGTCAATGCCTAATACAAGCGTCAGTTAAGATCCACGGGAGGCAGTTAAACATTATTGCAAACCCGAAGGGAGATTCTGGCGGCTAGTCCAATAGGTTCAAATCAAATTTTGCTGAGATAGTAGAGCCAATATCAAAAATGCTAAAAAAGGGTGTAAAGATTGATTGGACGGTTGAGGCCATAGATGCATTTATATCCATCAAAAGAACAATCAAGGAGGCCCCAGTGTTGAAGTCCCCTGATTTTAGTAAGCCTTTTGAAATCTTTTCATTTGCATCTTATCACATAGTTGCAACAGTAATGCTCCAAAAGAATGATGAAGGTCATGAACAACCAATCTCCTTCTTCAACAAATCCCTCCAAAATGTAGAATTAAAATATGATATTGTGGAGAAACATGCGTATGCATTGGTGAAAGTTGTTAAGGTGTATAGAGCTTATCTTGCAGGAGAAAAAGTGATAGCTTATGTGCCTAATACTATAGTAAAAGATGTATTCATACAAAATGAAGCAACATGACGTAGGTGCAGATGGATAAACAAAATCCAAGAATTTGATATTGAGTTTTAGATCACTAAGCTTGTAAGAGGACAGGGACTAGCCAAATTGATGGCTGAAACAAATATAGAAGCTAGTCAAATATGTAGTGTGAATGATGAAGGAAATATAGTCACTAGTATTGAGCATATGCCGTGGTACACTGATATTGTGTACTACACTAAACATTTGAAATGTCTTGAAGGGTTTGATGATAACAAGAAAAGGACACTCAAATTATAGGCTTCAAAGTACGTATTCATGAAGGGTGACCTCTACTAGAAAAATAGAGATGGTGTTCTATTGATATGCCTAGATGAAATTCAAGCAAGGCATGTCCTGAAAGATATGCATGAAGGGGTTTTTGGAGGGAATTTCTCTACAAAAACCACTGCACATAAATTATTAAGGTCGGGTTACTATTGGCCTAAACTTTTCAATGATCCTTATAATTATACTAGGAGGTGTGAAGCATGCCATTATTTTTTTGGGAAATTAAAGTATCAAGGAGGATTGCCTCTGAGACCTTTGCAAATTGAGGCCCCATTTCACCAATGGGGAATTGATTTTATAGGAGAGATAGCAAAAAAATCTAGGGGAGGACATAGATGGATATTGGTAGCCACAAATTACTTCACAAAATGGGTAGAGGCTATACCTACTAAACAAGCAACAAGTAGGGTTGTGACAAAATTCCTACTGGATAATATCATTACTAGATTTGGGGTCCCAACAAGAATCATAACTAATAATGGAATGTGTTTTAGGTCAGATGAATTTAAGGAACTTTTTCAATCCTATGGTATAGTAATTTCACATTCTTCACCATATCATCCACAAGAAAATGGACAAGTTGAATCCAGCAACAAGAGCATCCTAAAGATCATAAAAAGGATGTTGGATAATATCAAAAGGGCTTGGGATTCCAAGTTGATATTATCTTTGTGGGCAGATAGGATCACTTTGAAGGAGGCCATTGGAAAATCACCTTTTGAATTGGTGTATGGGACTCAAGCTAGACTCCCTTTGCATAATTTGTTACCAGTATGTAAGTTTATCTTGCAAGAAGACCTAGAAATTCATGAACCCATGGAAGAAAGGATGGAGGAATTAATGGAAATTGGTAAGGCCAAGAATCAAGCTCAGCAACACAATAAACATAAGCAATTGCAAATAAAATACCTATTTGACAAAAGATCCAAAAACTAAAAAATTGAAGTGAATGACATGGTTCTCATGTGGAATGTCAGGAGTCAAGACAAAAGGAAACATTGAAAATTTGAATCTCTTTGGTTAGGACCATTTTTCATTGTTGGTAAGGCTGGTGAGGACTCATATTATCTTTAAAACATGATAGGAGAGGAACAAGAATTGCCAGTACATGGGAAATTTTAAAAAAAAAAAAATTCTTGAAGATCATAAGAGGATTGAGGATTTCTAGTGCATGGAAAATCTTTAACGAACCTCTTAAAATATTTTTCAATGCACAATATTCTAGGATAAGGAAAAGGATTGCTAGTGCATGGATAATTCTTGAGAAACCTTTTTAAAAAATAATTATTTTCCATGCATAGTAGTATAGGATTTCATTCCATCTCCACTTTCCACCATTCTTAAATTCACTTCCATCTCCATAACCATATGAATAAGGTACTTGGTCTGCTGCCCTAGGGGCCTGGATCCTTTCTATACCCACAAGGGGTATACATCCCCAATCGAAGCCACTATTAGAACTAAAAAAATCTCATATTTTTCAATAGTTTCCACCTCACTCAACCTCCACATATCACAAAGCTTACCCCACATTAATTTTGTGATTAGTAACATTTTTTTGACTATATCCACATTCTAACATATATATGTGGCCTCTTACATACAAATAATTCCTTGGTCACAATCGAGAAAAATTACAAGGCAACCTATCCTTGTTTTTTTAAGAATTTTCCTTGGAATCCCTTTGATCTTCATTTCCATTTGTCATTTCATCATTTAGCTCCATTATCACTTCCTACCAAGCTAAAATATAGGAGAGTTGCCTATCATTCCATCAACGTTCGATAGATGTTTGTAACAATATCATAGGATCTTTCGTTTGAACGTTTCTTGCAATATTAGGGATACATGAGCTAAGTCACATCAATCCAAAGATCGCAAAGATAACAATACTGCATAATCAAGAGGAAAACACCTATCGTACCACTGATGAAGGTCCATTGGCATAAGTAAAGTAGTCAAAATAAAATTTTCAAGTCATGTCGAGCTCAAGAGTCACACCTACAGGGATTCTGTTGGTGCAAAACAACTATACTCTTACCAATACAACTGAAGGATTGTTATGTTGGGGAGACATGTAGCATCGGCTCGAGTCCCTTGGATCTCACTGATCTTATGGGTCACACTGATGAAGGAAGTTTTGGGGAGAGTCTTGCCAATCCATCTGAATGGATAAAGCGGTGGAAGAAACATGTTAGAGAGAGATGTATGATCAGATTGAATCCCTCAAGTCTCTCTGATGATGAAGGTCACACCGATGAGAATGATTTTTAGGGTAAGTCTCATTGACCCTTCCTAGTTGATAAAGCAGTATAGGAAACACATCAGGGAGACCAAAACACATTGATAGAGCATCCTATTTTCTCAGTGATGGGTCATGTCAGCTCGATGGTGACAAAGAAAGGCTTATACTCATTAGAGAGACACTGGGTGATATCCGAAGGAACTTCTAAGAAAACTAGACCTTTTTGACATTGGTGAAACTTTTCAATTTTCTCCCTGAAGTAATATAAACTGAAGAACAATAGAAAGGGAAATTGCACAGAGTTAGTAAAAGTATTGAATGGTCATGTGGATTTAATAAAAGAACTAAAGGGATATTTCAAATCGAAGAGACATTCAATTATGTATTGGAGATCGATCAAAAGTGTTTAAACAAAGATGGCGACAAGTGAGAAACACAACTCAGCCTGAGGTTAAGAGGGTCTCACCGATGCAATATTTTGTGTCGCTCTAACAATTCAAATTTTGAGAAGACTGTTACATTCAATTCCAATGGCAGGCATTATTGGCTACACGAATGAACTCCATATGAAAATTCATGACCGACATAAACTAAAAAAAAGAAGGAATTATTAGGAGTTACATCAAGTGAGGATGAAAGACCGAGAATAATTCAAGGATCACAATGTGAATCGACAATTCAAAAGTAAGCCCATAAAATCCTCTATAATTATTAAATTCTAATTCAAAGAATTGAAAATGGAAGGTCTGAGTTCTGGAAAAGCCAAAGGTAGAAAGCAATAGGGTGAGGGTAGTCAGAGCAAAACAAAGAAATAGTGAACTGAAATAGGGGATGAGCCAAAATCAACATTAAGGAATTTCAACCAAGAGCTCATCGATCAATTGCCCGGGTCAGGGATGAGGGCTAGGAGGTCCACACAACTGAGGGCTGATATAGAAAATTTTGAGAACAAATGTAAATACATAGGAGAAACTTGGACTTCTATTAGGGTATATGATTTATTTATGTTCCATTATCATCGAAGAAATAGGTTTGAACCAGTATACAATCCTTGGAACTTTGATTTGGGAAAATTAGTCATCCAAAATGTATTTGTGAAAGTGTAACTGGTAAGAGTATTGGCTAAGCATTACAACCTTGGCTTAAAGGATATTTTTTATTTACAAGGAAAGCCATTTATATGTGTCCAAGATTTCAATTTTAGATGTTTTTAACCTAAGTGGCACATGTGATGAGCCAATTGTATACTAGAGAATGGATACAACCTACAAAGGGTGGAGATTTCCACTGCATAGACCCAAAAAATATGGAAACCTTTTCCCACTTGAAGATAACGACGAGCCTCATTTTCATGTTGATTTATTAAAATCTTACTTGAAGCACACATATCTCTCAGTGTGTCAAATATTAGGGATGGAGGCTTCTGAATTCATGTCGATAGGACCAATGGTGATTGTAGCAGATGTTCAATGCCATAATTCTAGACCATTTGATTATGCCTCTTACATTGCTAAGGAGATTGACTCAGGGTTGATGGAAATAAAAAATGGATCTCCCACATTGCACTTCAAACATTATTCTATCCATATCTATTTGATATTATATTACTATTAGGAGATAGGGATGTGGCCAGAAGAACTAAAAATTACACAATGTGATAAGGAGGGCCAACAATTGCCAATACAACTATGTATTCCTATTTGGGACAACAAGTTATTAAATTCTAACTATGTTCTTTTTGAGGAGTATTTTGTTAAAACATTGTATATAGTTTTTAATCACCCATGTGTGTATTCCTTAACTAATGAGATCAAAAAAAAATTGAGGCCCAAATATTTTGATGGACCCATAATTGTTGGACATAATTGGGGTGATTGGTACAATTATGTCGATGCCACCATGATTAGGGTGTATGGTTTTGAGGATACACCTTTTTCTCGACCAAAAACAATACCAAATAGAATTGCATACATGGAAATTTTTAGGTAGATGGACTACTCAAGTGTTATGAATTTCAGTTCCTATGAGAAACAATCATTTATGCCAAGTACATTATTCTTTGGGGATTTTTGTTGTCAAAGGAGGGGTATGATTTAATTCTAAATAAATTGTTACATTTCAATTTGAAAAGGGCTACACCAAGGAAGGGATTTGATCCTGAAGGATACATCGATGCTTCTAGAAAGAAAGTGAATTTGGGTGGATATGAACATATACCTTACCCAAAAGATGATATAATTAGAAATATGAGGAAAGGGAGCCTGAATTAGCCATCAATGAGTATAATAGGAAGACTGAGCAACAACAAAAAGAAATAGAAGAGGCAAAAATTTTATCTTCTGGAAGTGAAGAAGCCACTAGTGAAAAGGAACATCAATGTCAAAATGACAAGATCTCTAAGATAATAATTGAAGAGTACCAACCTTCCAATAGGGAATAAGAAATTGATGAAAGTTTTGATGTAGATACAAGGCAGCTGGCCTATAAATCCTTTGTTTCTGATAATGAATTCATAAAATCACCTAAATTCATATCATTCTTGTACAAATGAAAAGGAAGGAAATAAGAGACTTTGTCACAAGTATTACACCTAGCAATGAGACTCAACTGTTGAACAATTTTAAGCTAGATGTGGAAAATGAGATAAAGAACATGACCCCAGAAAGAGGAAGTGAATTGTTGAAAGAATCTGATATAATGATCTTCCCTTGTTTGGATTTGAACTCAGCTCTTGTTTTTATAGTTTTTTACATAATAATAGTGCTACTCACAAACTTAGTCCTGAAGGAGTCACAAAAGTATATACAAGATCAAAATATAATTCTGATGAGAGCTCTCTCATGATTTGGGCTCTATATCCTCCACACAAAAATTCTATGATCATTAACACAAAAAAGGAATTTGGACATGTGATGACACTGAAAGTGGGTGAAGTTGATCCTGTTGCTACTACTGATATTGGCATTAA
The DNA here is from genome assembly GCA_007115665.2 of Sequoiadendron giganteum. Taxonomy (NCBI): domain Eukaryota; kingdom Viridiplantae; phylum Streptophyta; class Pinopsida; order Cupressales; family Cupressaceae; genus Sequoiadendron; species Sequoiadendron giganteum. Next base: position 593,680,222 of record CM021106.1, on the reverse strand, counting down.
TGTGGCCAAGTTGAATAAAGAACAAATTCATATGTTGATAAAAGAAATGGATATGTACAAAATCACTAATGAAAGGACGCTAAGAGAAAATGAATTTTTGAGGGATACTAAGTTGTTAACACAAGGTGAAAGTTCTCAATCAAAAGATAGGCAAGAGGAATCACAAGTGGTCAAGATAAGATATGATGCACTCTTTGCAGTACTACAGAAAAAGGCATACTAACTTAATGATCTAGATGAAAAAATTGTGGGGAACTCATTCCCAAAGTTATGTTGTAGTTCAAGAGCATAAAAGGTTTAGTGACCAAATTCAAGAAAAGATCTAGGAAGAACAAAAGAAAGATCCCTTAGACAGTAGAAACATCACAGTTGCTGAAGATATTCTGAGGAAACACAAGGAGTATTATGATGAACTCCAAGCAAGTACAAAGAAACTCATTGATATTACAAAGGAGTGAGTGTCTGCATTGTTCAAAGAGGGTGGAGAGCTAAAGGACAAGAATGGATGGATAGAGGAGTGTAGGTATATGTTGCATGGAGCCTTGGAAGCAGCCAAGAATGATGACTCAATAATAGGTGAGACATGTGAACACCTAGAGAAGATGGTGATCATGGAGATAGTTGTTAGAAATGCCCTTGAAGATTTTGATGCTCATGGGAGGTAGGACTACTTGGATCACATGACAAAATTTCATTTGTGGCTCACTAGAGCTTAATATTTTTTGTTTAATTATTGTTATTTCCAAAAATACTCTTATGAAGAGGCACATCCCCTTAAAAATATTGATGTTTATGTTGAACCTATTATGATTGAAATGATCATCACTATAATTTTATTTTTAGAGTAGGCATAATAAGAAGATAGATAGCAAAATATTGCTCATATATTCAAGACTTTAGTCATAATGCATACTATTTGAAGAGATATATAATGGGGAAGAAGCTTTAATTTGGTGGTTGATATCTAGTATCTATTGTTTATTGAACTAAGAAATTATATCATTGTCTCCATATTGTTGTTTTTGTGCTATTTGAATCCGTGTGTCCAAGTTAATATTTTAGTTTCATTAAAAAAAATTTGTTGCTTTTGTGTGATCAAGTTAATTAGTTTCTATTAAAGAATTAAAATCCTTTAGACTGATTACAGTAGCTTGGAGGTAACATTTGGATAAATAACAAGAGTCAGGTAACTGATAAGATTATCAAGTTGTCTCCACATTGATGTTGTCTTGTTATTCAAATTAAGAATGCGGTTATTTTGTCAATACACATTTGTTGTCATTGTGTGGTTCTTTTAATTTGTTCCTTGAAGGAAGGATTAAAATCCTTTTAATAAATCGCAGTAACTTGATAAGATCAATTGGATCAATAAGAAGATTCTTCCAATCACATTCTTGCACTATTTATACAAGGTATAAACAAGTATAAGTGATAGATAATTAGAATTGTAGCCAGTGAGAAAGTCACATATCCTTCACTTCTTGAATCCATTAACCTAAAAAAAGTAGGCACTAGTCTTACCCATTTCATTTCAGGATTCCATAAAACCTTATTCAAACATTCACATTTCAAATTAAGAATTAGGAGTAGGAGTAGTTAAAGGGCTTTCATCTATCTCACGGTATTTTCCATTGTGGATAGATCCTTTAATTTAACCAAATAATACATGCCACTAATTTACTCCATTATAAAGGTCTACCCGCCTAGGTCTAGCAAAGCATGAAGTGTAGGGAGTCATCAACTGAATAGGTTATCTCCATTCATTGGTTCAAGAACTTTACAAGTCTGACCATAGATCCTGGCACCCTCTTAGGATTTATAACTTTAATTTTTGAGATCCAACACTATCATTGCTAGACCATAGTTGCATCTTTGAGGTGCCTTGAATCTCATCCAACTCTCAATGTCTTTTCTACAGTTTCCCTAAATTGACAAGTCTGGTTTGGATGTGACTAGTATCTTTTCTTCATCTTTTGAGATTGTATACTTGTCTTGAGAATACTGAGGTCTATTACCATTCATATCCATTCATCATTCATATATGATTGATTAATCCCTAGTTAGATTGTGATTCAACCTTAGTCACCCTTTGGGGTTGTCTTGATCTCTTGTATTTTAATCTTTTCACCAGTGGATAGGTTTAAATCTCACAAGTCTAGTTTAAGGTCATCCCTCATCTATTATCTTTATCACTTTCATCTTTTGGAGATCTAGATATCCTCTTTTGGTTACTTTGGTTAACCATTATGTTTCAAGGTTAAAGTTTAAACCCATAATCACCATCGCCTATCCTCACTATCCTTAACCATCCTTAGCCCATAACCCATATATCATCTATCATTTATTATTTTCATAATCATTTAAAATCATCAAAATCCAAAAAAAAATCACAAAACATCAGAATTTAAAAAAAAAAAAAACAACTTGAAGAAACAAAAACTTAAAAAAAATTGATTTCTTGCCTTTACCAAGGATCTACTCATACATTCACATCAAGCCCATATTCACACAACCAATGGTACAATATCAATATTTGAAGATGATTAGTCAAAACAATACACCTATCTATCAAGTGTCAAATTATCAAAACACAAACCCAACCACGGGTACCCTACCAAATTTAAACTACAATGCTCAAGCACATACCATTCCAACATAATTATTGACAAGACAAGAAATGGTAGTACAACATGTGCAAGCCTTGACACAATAGGTGGTCGATTGCCTCTATACTTAAAATAAATACACAAAGGGAGATATATATCCTTATCTCATAGATATAAGTACACACATACCACTTAACCCTCCTTTCCAATCACATATAACCCATATTCATCCATATATCTCTCATTAATACCAACAACCCAACCACAACACAAGGTTATGCACAACCTACCAACACCTATCCATCATCAGCTTATTTCCAACTGAACAATCCTATTCAAAACAATCCTCAATGTGTTTCCCTTAGAACTAATCTTCCTCTTCAATGACAATTTACCCCTCCAGGGGAACCAATCAAATCAACCTTAAAGAAGCTATTGCAATCTAATGTTATTTAACTCTCGGATGCTATAAATTATGAACCTAGACCTAATAAACCATCTTGGTGGAATGATAATTCCTTTTGTAAGTACCATAGGCATAAAGGGCATAGAACTTCTTCTTTCCTTAGACTCAAGATCATCATGAAAGACCTTATTAACCAAGGTAGAATCATTGTTTAACCTATACTATGGGAAAATCAAGTGGTATAGCCTCCACCTCTTATAATCCTTCATATACTAAGACATTTCAATCCAATAAGCTATTACAATCCACTAAACCATTGCAATCCACTAAACCATTTCTATCTACTCCATCCCCATTCACTAATCCATATAATAAAAAAAAATCTAGTAATGATCTTCAAGGACTATTAGAAAATGAGCTACCTCAAAATAAAGTTGGAAAATCCCATCACATTTCTAATCTTATACCATCTAACTCTCTTCCACCATCATGCCCTCTATCACCTACCAATCTCAAAAAATATATTCCTATCAAAAATACATTATCACCATGCCAAAACCTTGAGTCCAACTCAAGAAAATCATATCATTGTCCAAGATCGCATTCCCTTGTCTAAGCCATTGGATATATGTGAAGAGAAAATTATAAATCATGATGAAATAAACTCCAAAACAATTCAAGATCAAGTTACCCAAAAATTCCCTAAAGATAATTATTATATACAAGTTTAATCAATTCTTGATCAATATCATATCCATTATATCCATGATAATTCAATCCTTGATCCAAATATTATTTATAGCACCCATGATAATCCACTCTTTGATCATGATCCTAACCTTGAGTCCATCCAAGAATCCCATCTAGATGAACATGATATCTAGGTTAATCCAATCTCTAATCAAGATCCCATCTCTAGTCATGCCATCCAGAATGAGCTTATCTTAAATTTTACGATTGATCAAGAAATCCAAAATTATACCACCATCGATCTCTATACCATCCATGATCAAAAACTTGAAGTTGATCCTATCCATAACCAAATTATATCCATATCCCAATATGAGACACTTGCCTCCCTTGGACACATAGATAATCAATAAAATGACATTGATAACATCAAAGAAGATACATAATATACCTTAGACCTAATCAAAGAAGAACATAAAGAATATACTATAGATCAAATCAGAAAATAAGATATAAAAGCTACTATGGATCAAATCAAAGAACATAAAGAAGGTACCACAAATAAAATTGAAATCCCAAATGATAAAGAAGAAACAAGCATGATGAAGGTTAAAGTCACAATATCCTATCAACTAGGATCATCTACTTTTATCAAATCAAGATTTCTTACAGATGAGAAAATACCAATCATTAGCTTTTTATAGCAACACAATGATGGGTTAGCATCTTGCTTCTAAAACAAAAATCACCCCATCGTAAGAAGAATCTACCAGACATGTAGTATCAAAGAAAATTATTAGGCATACATGGGCAAGGAATTCTAGAACCAATACAACTTTGTGCAAATCTTAGACATCAAGGTCTTGGTTATTCTTCTATCAGCAAATCAAATGATGTTAGTGCTACCTCCATGATATTTGGGGAAACTTTATTTGATACAAACAACAAAATGGGGGTTGTGAGTAGTCCTTATCATAAGGTTTCTACCAACATTCCTTCCATCCATACCATAAACCATCATTCCCAATATCTTAAGCCTTCCATTTGGAACCAACAAAAATAAAATTCTTACAAATGAAAAGTTCAAAATCAGAAGTCAAAGGCTATTGAATGCAAAAATTCAAGTGGACAAATAAAGTTAAAATGGATCTCAAAGAAAAATAGATCAACTAAAGAAAATAATCCAATGTGTTGCAAACATGCTTGTTGTTGCATCAAAATATTGACCTTTTAATGCTTGATATGACTATCGGAGCTAATGAATCCATGGGAGGAGTTAAGCCATGTCATGAACCTAAGCATTGAGCTACACAACACAAGGAGACCAAGGTTACACACATTGCAACAATCCCCTAAGAAAAAGTGAGGGGGTTCGAACCTGCGACCCATGCTTTGATACCAATTGTTCCAAATATATTTTTCGTTGCACCAAAATATTATCTTGTTAATGCTTTATAAAAACTCCCTAGTTAATGAATCCATGGGAGGCGATTAAGCCATGTCACGAACATGAGTGTTGCATTGCACAACACAAGGAGACCAAGGGCACACACCTTGCAACACAATAATCAATCAAAATTTTGATCCAAAAGAAAAGAGGTCTCCCACATATAATAAATGTCCACCTCCTTCAAAATGGTCATTACACAAGGCATATAAAGGTGTTGGTTCCAAACATTATCCCAATAAAAAATTTAAACTCCATCATCCACCATACCAAGTTTGGAAAATTAGAATTCCTACATCTAACTTCCAAATAATCCATCCACATCTACCATCATCAATACTAATCCATCTTGCTTGAATTATAAAAATATTACTTCACAAATCTATCACATCTTGGTAGTAACACTTTATCTTAAGGAATCTCATGGAACTCTATCATGATGTGTGTATTCGGATAAGGTCAATTCTAGTATCATAAAGGATCATAATGACATCCATCAGTTATATGCAAGTTCTATGACCCTAACAAGGAAACTACTTCATAATGGTCATTATTGGCAATATCATGACACTAGTCTCTACATCAGCATCGTCAGAGGACTCAAAAAATCAGTGATCATCTAAAATATCAAGGCCATCTAGAAAATACAAAAATACAAAAAAGTACAAAAATACAAAAAAGTTAAAGAAATCATCACCTTTAATGAAAACCTGGCAAATAGGCATCTTGTGTGACATTAAAAAATAAAAATAAAAATAAAAAATAAAGAAAAAGTAAAGAGAAAAAAATCCGTCCAATAGTGGAAACCACTTTGGTGGCACTTTGGATAAGTACCATGATGAAAACCCGACAAACATGTGTTATGCTTAAAATTGATTATCTATTTGGACCATTACACTTGGGGGAATGTTGTCTCATCTTTCATACCTTTCTAATGTAATTTCCAGCCATCTATCCAATCTATATCCTTTCTAGCAATCTTCCCTACCTACCTTGATCCTGACAAGGATCAGAGCACAAACATAGATCATACATTGGAAAACTCTTGACATGTCAATATTTTGGTCTTACACTATCCATCATATATCATGTCATTACCTACATAGTTCCATCCACACCCATATCTCAGACAAAATAATTTATTGCTCTGTGACATAGTCCTTGGAAATCATATACTAAATCCCACATCTAATAATCCTCATGTCTCCTATCCTTTACCAAACCAATCCACCATCCTTTTATCCCTATCTCAAGACTTGGTTTTCCATTGTCATTGGTTCTAAGCTTCTAATCCACCTAGCTAACTTCCTTCCATAATCCCATATTATCCTCAGGTTAGTCCATCCAAATGCAATGATCCTAATTTGTGCAAGCTTGCTATACAATCTAGTGCATCATCCAAAAAAATCTTTGGTTTTTCTCCCAACCTTGCTACAATCCTCAATTATTTAGTCACATTGTCATTATCAGGAGATGTCTTTCCCTGCCCTCATATTGTTTTTAGGATGTGTCCTTCCCCTATCTATCAATCAATCTATCTATCTATCTATTCATAATTTTATTGATCAATCAATCAATTAGTTTTTAGCTTGACTAGGGGCAAGATCATGTTGTCTTGGTATCCTTGTGGATGCTTTCTTTCTCTCTTACATGTATCTTTCACATGAATTCTTCACAATATTTATAATATATTTTTTTGGAAGTTTGGAGATGTTGGATTTGTTTTTGAGTTTCTTGGGTGTTTTCATTGATGTTAACCCCTTATATGAAGAAAGTGTTGGAATATTTTTGGTTTTGATAATGTCAATCCCTAGAATTGGAGTTGTAGAAGTCTGGAGTTGTTGGTATTAATGTCAACACATGCTAGTAGTTTCATTGTTAATTATAGAGGTTTTTGGGGAGATTATTTTAGTTGGAAAGTATTCAATATTGCATATGATGTAGATGTGTTGCAGATATGTTAGTAATGTTGTTGATGAAGTTATTTCACTTTATTTCCAAGTGCTTTTTAGAAAATTTGAATAAAAGAGAATTCAATGTGATAGAGTGGTGTTTAGTGTGTTTCTTCGCATTTCTTCATGGTTTAAGGTATTCTCATATAGTCTGGATTTAATGATCAAAGGTTTTTAGAGGTGTTATATCCAAAGTTTTAGGTTCTAGATCATTCTATAGTGGAAGATGTTTTTGACAATATGTCTATCTAGTAAAACAAAGTGTCTGGGAGAAATGAGATTGCTCTGCATTTGTCCATATTGAAATTTCTAGTTTTTCATATTTGGGAACATACAAGTGTAATGCCTGGATTTACCTTCCCTTGAAGTTTCAAGTGTTGAGTTTTTTCACAAGGTTGTTTGATGTGTTGGGTGTTTGTTCCAGTACATCTGGTTTCACAAAATGAAGATGCTCTTGAGTTTTAGGTGGTTACAGTAGTTGTGCTGAATTTTAATGGTGGATAAGGGTTTAAGAATTAATTCAGATCTTAATGTTAATGAGGGTTTCTGATGCTTTAAAAGTATACAACTCATTCATCCCCCTCTCAATTTCCCTATGCATCTAACAATTGGTATCAGAGCTTTCATTCCCAAGAAGAAGCTTAACCACTTGACGTAGATCCAAATGGTTCATAGGAAAGGTGTCAAAACTCCTTTGTTTGATGGAACAAATTTTACGTATTGGAAAGGTAGGATGGAGTCTTTCTTAGCCTCCCTTGTATTTTATGTTTAGCAGTCTATTGAAAGAGGTTAGACTATGCCTACAAATGGACCATAAATTGATAATGAGATCAAGGCACATGAGAACAATGGAAAAGAAAGGAATGCAATCTCAAGTGGTCTTATTGATTCATAAGTTGTGAATTTTATGAGCTACAAGTCTACTAAAGATATCTATATAAAGGTGGAAGGAATATATGAAGGAGATGACAAGGTAAAAAAATTAAAAAAATTAGATCTACAAAGACAAATTTGAAACCCTAAGGATGTCTGAAGATGAAGATATTACCACCTACATGATCAAAGTTGATGAAGTTGTCAATGCCATCAATGGTCTTAGTGGAAAGATAGATGAAAGAAAAGTTGTGAAAAAGGTATTAAGAACTCCACCTAAAGCTTATAGTCATAAAGTTTATGCTATTGAGGAAGCTCAAAATTTGGATAATTCTTCTAGAGATCAAATGTTTTGTGCTTTAAGTTATTTTGAAATGAGAGACTTTGGTCGAGATACTACAAACAAAGAAACCACTTTTAAATTTTGTAATGTGGAAAAGGATGATGGATAAGATCCAGATGACCTTGATGAGGTGGAAGCAAAATTTGTGAGGAGATTGACAAAGGGTATTGGAAAATACAAAGTTAAGCTACCTTTCAAATGTTTAAATTGTGGAAAGATAGCTCATCATGCATCTAAATGTCCAATCAAAGTTACTAATGACAAAAAAAGGACCATAAGGGTAAATTTTTCAAGAAGAGTTATTAAGTTGAAAAGGACATTAGTGTATGTGATGATGAAAAATTAGATTATCTAGATAAAGGAAGTGATAAATGCTTTCTCATGGATTTAAATTTTGGAAGAAATTCTACTAATATTGAAATATGTGTGTAGGAAAGTGCTCTGAAAACATGTCATAACATTGAAGGAGCTATGTTGACTACTTTTCATACTATAGAGGAGAAGAATTACTATTTATAGTGGATGCTCAAATCATATGACAAGTGATAAGAGTAATTTTTGTAAGATTGAAAAGTATGATGGCGGTCTTGTTAATTTTGGTGATGATACATCTACTAAGATCTATGGAAAAGGTTCAATTAGTTTGGATGGAAAGAATAATACAGATGATGTTCTTTATCTCAAGGGTCCCCGACATAATATTCTAAGTATAGGATGAATGTGTAGAAAAGAATATAATCTTTTATTTTAGAATGGTGGTTGTGAAATCAAGGAAGGAAGCTCCAATATTTTGTTTGTTTCTAGAACAAGTTCATGAGGTAATTTCTATCACTCAAAGGTAATGGTGCAAAGTTAGTGTCAAACTAATGAAAGTTGGGTATGGAACAGAAGAATGGATCACATAAATTTTGATAGCCTAGAAAGGATAAGCTCTACTAATGTTGTGAGATATTTTCCAAAGATTACAAGGCCTAGCAATAAAATCTACAAAAAAATTCAAGTTAGAAAGAAAACAAAGGAAAGATTCAAGATAAGAGAATATTCTATCGTAGGTTCCTATAAGTTAGTGCATATAGATCTATGTGGACATAGCATAACTAGAAGTTCATGTGGTGACATGTATTGTTAAATATCCAATATATTGAGAGGGTGAATCAGTATATACTTAAAATTATTGAACAGATACCATCCAATCAATCCAAAAAATACAATTATTAAGATAAGAAGAATCATCAACAAAAAATGAACACAATGCACAAGAGACACCAAAAAAATTTCATGGAAAACCTAGAGTGGGAAAAACCATGGTGAGTATTAACTCACAGTATAGTATAACTGGTTATAAGATATTACAAAAGGGTCGCTCACTGCCAGGACTCACTATCGAAAATGGGAGGCTCACTACCTACAAAAATGAAGTAATAGATTGGCTAATCACCATAATGAAATGATAGAAATACACCTCAAGTGCAGATTTAGTTCCTTTGTAGTTCAGGAAAATTTGCATGCCAGAAAATCACACTTCACTCTTTTCGCTTTCATCTATAGTCTGCTAATATTCGATCAACACCATTCATTCATCTCTCTATCCAAATCTACAAAAGTATCATGTATATATATTTGATTGTCAAGGATTACAATCAGGTCATCTTTACAAATCTTCCCAATTGATAATCCAAATGTGTGGTACGCTAGAACTGTCGACATGGATTATACAAAAAAAATTAACCCATTACATCTTTATCCATTTGATAGGTCAGCCAACAATAGACCTAATAGCCAAGACAAAAATTGATACCAGAGATAACCATGAACAACTGCACTCATGAGTTCTTGTCAATGTATAAATTTCTTAGTCGAGTACTATTTCCCAAAAACTAAAGTAGCAGCAATTTACAAAAGAGGATTCTAGAGAAAAATATTGGAGACTGGTTCTGTATTACCGGTTCAAAATACTAGATTGGTATGACTTAGCGTCTTGCAGTTGTAACTCATATATCATGATGACATCAATGACAAAAAAATTGTTAATAGGGGATATGATCTTATTCATTCTTCCCAAAATATCCCCCTTTGTCATTGATGACAACTTGTGCCAAAAAGAACATACAAAACTATATAGACTATGCTCTACTTCTCATTCCTCTTCTCCCCCTTTGACATCAAGGACAAAGGTCGAATAACAAAAAAACATGAAAGATATGTACATTTGGTCTAGAATGATCAAACATATGGAATCAACTTTTGAACTCCCCCTGAGGAGTTATCTCTTGTAAATTAAAATAGGAAAAAAAAAACCAGAGGAGGGGGCACTTTGCAGTTCCTGTAGAATGCCTTGCTAGGCCTTTTTTCCATCCTCCAAAATCTTCTTAGCAGAAATCAACAACTTGTTCAAGTATTCTAAAGAAATAAAATTTTCTTCAACTTCATTTAGAGTATCTAGAGAAATATTTATCTTGTCCAAATTCTTAGCTTTAGCCAAAGCATTGGCTATCGAGGCATAATCCATTCTCACATTATCACCAAGTAAGCTGAATTTTTTGATTATCTCTTCTTTTTGCTTCTGTAGCATAAAGAAATTTTCTCTGTGTGCAGAAATAGCATTCCAAGTTGATCTATCTATGTCCATTGATGCATTATAGGTGTTGAAGACAGTGGTCAACTAGGACTCAATGGAGTCCGTGAGATCTTTTATACTTTGAGTGGCATCAGGCCACCTTATACAGTATGTAAACACAAAATTAGCTTCAGCTTCACAAGACTTCATAGCTTCAAGGATCTTCTCCATATTGGCATCTATCAAGGCACATTTGTTGTGAAGGATCAACAACCTTTTCTCATTTAGCTTCTCCTCTGCATCCTATTTTGTTTTCTCAATAAGTCTTGTAGCATGCTCCTTAAAGGATTCCAATAGAATCTTCAAATTCTCAACTAGAGAAAGAAATGTATCAATAGATGTATTCGGAGTAACATCTTGCATGGCCTTAATGGTGTCTTCAATAAGATCAGTCCCTTTCTTATGCATTTCTAAGATTTCTCTCCTATCGAGTGCACGAAATACATCACCTACCACCAATTTATGTACCAAAGAAATCTTATTCAGGTCTGCATAAACTTGATTCATTGGAAGTTGTAGGAGTTCCAAAGGAATTACCGATTGGAAACTAATCTATTTTGACAGCAATCCTTTCAAAACATCATCATCGGAGGAGGGTTCTCCAGTGGACATTTTTAATTCTACCATTTTTTGGGATACTTCTTCATTCTTTCCATAAGAAGATTATGTATTTATGTTTTCTACTTCCTCCTCTGCTTTTTCTTCCTCAACTTTCTCCTTTTCTACATTCTCATATTTTGCATTCTTCTCTTCCATTTCCTTTTCTTCAGAATTTTGTTCTTCTACCTTATCCTCTTCAATTTTCTCTTCTTCTTTTTCTTCATGATTTTTCTCTTCTTCTCCACCTGGAAGTACTGGAGGGGTAGAAACATGCACTTTTGCTTCAATATTTTCTTCAACAAGTTTTTCAGTTTCCAGATTCTCATTGTCAGCATTGATTTCTTGTACAATATATGCACTACCTATTTCTGGAGGCACATTATTGTCATTCACTTCCAAAGGTTCATTTTCATTGGCAGCACCAGAAGGAGGTTCTTCTATGACTTCTGTAGAATTTTTTTTCTTGGTTCGGAAGCCAAACCAGATGTAGCAATCGTGCCATACTTCTCTGCAGTGTCCTTGATAATGCTTATTGTTTCCTTCCTTATTTCTTTGATTTCTTTTTTATCTCTTGTCATCGGGATATTGACTCTTCTTTTCTCCCTAAAATTTTTAGCACAAATCTTCCTCAAGGATTCTAAGTTATCTGGAGTTAGAAAGGGTGCAATTTCTTTATAGGCTTTGTTTCTTATTTTCTCTTCTAACTTGACTACCTCTACTCTCCTTTTCCTCAATCTTTCCCACAAGTTTTCAGGAACATCACACATGATGTTGTCCCATTTGGCTTCCAAAATGATAACATATTTGATAATGGATAGAATTATTGTTTCTTTGTCCTCTTCTACTAAATTATACACTTCCATAGTGGACTTCACCATATCATCTTGATTCACCAAATTATTTACCAATACATCTAATTTAAGAGGGGAACCAGGCCTTACCAAAGAGGTGTTTTTCTCTTCCTAGGCCAACAAAATTTCTTTTAAAATTTTGGCCTTCTTTGCTTCATGATCACCTGATTCATCATTTGAAGATGATACATATTAAACTTTGTTGGTTTCCAATGAAGCACCTTCACCAGAGGAAACACTAACCCTTCTCTTTCTTGTCAAATTTGTAGTAGGGTCTTCTTCCTCTTCCTCCTGATCATCTGTAATGCTCATATTATTTTCTCTAGTAGCTTTTTATTTTCTCTGTTTGACAAGAGTTACTAGAGGAATGCCTTTCCTTTTTCCTGATCTAGTAGTCTATCTAGAGGGAATCGAGCCTTTGCCTTTATCAGCAATGTTAGGCACAAATTTCATTGTAGCAAGTTCAGAAGTTGGTATGGAAGGAGAGGTCCTACCGGATCTCCTTATATTGGGTAGTTTTGTAGACTTTTTTCCTTGAACATCTCTTGGTTGAGCTAATTTTTCAAGTGTGAAACATTGATTAAGCATTTTCTTCACATTTTTCTTACTTTGAGCTTTGTGCTGCTCCAAGCGAACTTATATGGAAATCTTTGCATGTCCCAATCTGGGGTTCATTCGGATCATTATGAATCTTCAACAAGAGTTTCACATATCCTTCAGCAACATCTTCTGAGACTTCATAACCTAGAGGCTAAATCCAGATTGTTCGGGGTTCAACCGCTTCTATCATGCATTCATTAGAAGATACATGAAATATAGTTTCATATTTGTATTTTTCAGCCATCTTCCTAATAATTCTATCTCTCTCATTCATATTCTTCTTGAACACTGAAAATAATTTCGTCATGGAGTTTTCTACATCGTTCACAGCTCCCAAATTCTTCATATGCTCAAAAATCTGATGTGCAATAGGTTAGGATGCAACCCAACATACAGTTCTAGATCTTCTTAGAAGCATTCTCAGAAAGTAGAATAACAGACATACAATCAGAGAACCAAACTTAAATGGGTACTTCTTCTCCTTTGACATTCACAGTTTCTCAAGCAGTTGTTGCCAGAGCAATTCACAAAGATCATAGCTTGTACCATTTACAAACATATCATAACCAATATATATAGTTGCAGCAGACACATAATTATCTCTATTAGTGAAGTAGATTTTGTGGCCAATAATTATAGATGCATACTTCATGGCTGGATTTCTAATAGGTTTTGACGCTAGAACCCTTTTTTCATAGGTAGCACCAGTGAGATTTGATATTGTTTCATTTTTAAATGCCTTCAACATAGGTATCGATCCATTGTCGCAGAGTCACGTGACAGCTTTAATTGCTTCCTTGTTTATTAGGTGTGATTCATTAGTCCATAAGAATTGATCATGTATTCTACTAAGAACTGGCTTTACATACAAATCATCCACTATAGAGCTGAAGTTTGGAAAATTGTTCCAGCAGTCCAACTTCATTGTCATAAGATTTGAGTATTCAGGTTTTAACTAGAATTTATCATCAGTGAGTTCATTCATCCATATATCAATCAGTTTGATATGATTGAATTCTTCTGACTTAACCCTAATGTACATTTTGGTATCCTGTAAAGAGCGAAACTCTTAATTCCAAACAATCTACAATTCCTTAAATAAATTCATTTATATTCCATAAAATATCGTAACTCCATTCAGTTAAATTTGTTTAATCCAAAGGATTCCAAATATAGACTTAAAGTCTACAATAAGATTCATAACAATTCAAATTAATTTCAGAAACATGTCTTCATACACGACATTTATAATACAAAAGCATTGTAAAAGAAATTTACAATTCAAGACTTAGGCATATGGTCACCTTAAGTTCTACAATGATCATACAAGAATGAAATATAATAGATATATAAAGAAATCTTCATTTAATCTTCAATCCAATTGCTTATCTTCAAACATGAAGACGAGAACAAGGTTCAGGCGCTTTTTCCTCCCAACCTCGAAGCTTACACGTCCTTGGAATTCCTTAATCATTCAAATAATACCCGACCCTGCACAAATCGCTTCGCAAAAATAAGTCAACAAGCAAGATGGAATCTAATGTGTGCCTAGTATAACTAGTAAATCCACAAGAATTTTCATTTTTCTAATTCATTTAAGAAACAAGCAAGTTTGATACTAGGATATGGTAGAGACTTATATATATCCCATCTATTTCAATGGTCTTCAAGTTACTTGACCAAGTAAAATGTTATGCACAACAAATAATAGCAGTTTTGGAAAAGAAAAAACTATGCTCTCTAAAAACCCATTGCGGATGCTAAAAATCTGCAAAAAAAATCATCTCAAACAATTTCATGTTGTTAGCACGAAAGTTAGTTTAAAACAGAAAATTTAACATCCCTATGAGATATTCAATCATGTCTAAATATGCAACTAATGAGCATAAAAGCAGGTTAAACAGAACCATATAAAAACACGATTAAACCTTCATCCCATAGTGGATTGGTGTCACCATTGTTGTGTAGTAAGCAGCCCTTTCCCAATCCTTGAACAAGCTAAATGATGGTATGAGTAAGATTAATTCTCAAATGAAGAGAATAACCTTGCATGAAGATGTGGATATTGAACTAAATTTGAGTATAGTAAGTCTACTCAAAATTGTGGATGGATAATGAGGAGAGAAGCCTCCAATTTATAGATTTCTAAACTGGAAAAGAGAGTAAAATAGAGCAATGTGGGATCATTCAATGTCCAATGGCCAAGTGCCATTTGTCAAGATGTGAATGGTTGAAGGTTGTGCACATTTTTGCCAAAGTGCCAATAAATGCAATTAGGTGGCTTTTCAAATTTGAGAAATGACATGTGAGAGGGAAAAAGGAATGAAATAAATGCCACTTGGCTCAATGCACAAGGACATGTAAGAGGAATGAATGCCTTGTTGGATGTACAAATCCACTTGGCCTTTTTGAATTCAAAAGAGGAATATTCTCTTTTTGATGCTTTGTGAGGGAAAATAAGAGAATTAATAAATCAAAGTAATTGATTTATTGTGCAAGTTACATTCTCTAGAGGATTTTAGTGAGAGGGATTAACTTAATCATGGATTTGATTAGCTTAATAAAGAATTAGGTGATGTAACAATTTAGACTTAGATTTATGAATTGATTCAAGTTAGAAATTGAGAGGAAATGATTTATTAAATAAATGATTTGATTTATTTAACCAAAAAGAATAATGTTAGATTAAATCAAACAAGGTTTAATTTAATGAGAAGACTTAGGAATTAATTAAATAAAATGATTTATTTCAAAAAGAGGAATTACATAAATAATTAAATAAAATTGATTTATTTAATTAACAAGAGATGAAGAGTGATGAATTTAATCAAATACAGATTGTTCGATTAAATGACTAACAAAAGAGATGATTCAAGATGAAATGGTGTTAATAGATCAGGATTCAATGTGTCAAACCGAATTGTACATTTTCCATGTCTACAACCATATTCGGCACCCGTCCCGGAAGGTAACTTTCCAAACACATGTCATGCACATTCAATTATCAAGAATGCATGGTTCCATTCAAAATTAAGATCATATTTTCCAATCACATGAACTACACTTTTATTTTCAAGCAAACATGGTTCAAATGTAGTAAACTCACATATTTAAATCATAAATAACATTATGTTCATATTCAAATTAAATAAAAGAAGGTGTAACACATGTAGGTAGTGCGTACATATAAAACATAAAGAATAAATAACAAATAAATAAATGAGCACACATTCTTTTGGTTCATTTATTCATAAATCTCATCTACACCTCAATATAATCCTCTTCTAATTCATTTCATTTTGAAGTAATTTTATTTTATTTTCTTTGCTTTTCTGTTTATCATATTTCCCTAAAATATTATCTTTTCAAAAATGTAAACACCTCCTATTTACTTCTATTTCGTAGGAAATTTAGTATTATTCTTAGAGAATTACCAATTTTCACTTTTACTTTTCAAACATATAGAAATACACAAAATTATTTTTATCTTATCGATTTAAATTTTATTTAAACCAAAAACATTCAACCGTATACTTCTGTAAAAATTTCCCTATCTTTTATGTTCCCTTTTTTTGAAATTTTTATCTCTCTAATAGGCATAGTTTAACATAGTTTAGATATTTCTGAAGCATTTCTAAATCTAAATATAATATAAGTTTCTTGTGAAAATCTTATATCATATTGGATTAGATCTAAAACATACAATTTACTATGCGAATCTTCTCAATATATTAAATCGGAATTTTCTAAACAATGAAGTCTACTATCTCTAATTCTGTGATATGTGTTCAATAATTTTATATTCAAGTTCATTCTTTATCTACATGAAGATATGGCCAGGTAAATGAACTTTCTTCTAAATTTGATAAAAATAGTAATATGTTTTCATTTGATAAAATATATAAATAAAAGAAAATGGTTAAACTCAAACATATTAAGATTGTGAGTTTGGTAAATGATGTTTCCATCGAATCTACCTATCAACTTCCTGTAGCCGTGTGTCTCCTAAATCTGGTGATGATTCTTTGTTTTTTCTTTTTTTTGTTACTTCTTGTGAGAATCTTTATTCTATGCTCTATGTGCTTAGACCATCGTTCTCTTTCTCTCTGCAGCATAGACTCTCTCCCTCTGTCTACTTTCCATTGTGCCTAACAGTCCTCTCCTATGCATCATGTGGTCTTCTTATCTTTCCATGTTGCTTGCGCCCCCCTTTCCTGTTCTTACACATGCATTCCAATATAATTTCTTCCTTTCCACCCTTAGACTCCTCTCTCCTTCCTTCCTATCCACACACTTTGCATTTCTCCTTTCCTTCGCTCCTTCACCTTCGATCCCCTCTTTTTATTTTCTCCCATCCCTTCTCCTTCCTTACTCGTGTATGATGGAGAGCAGGTTTCTATCCTCCAATCCCTCCTCCCTTCTGGTTGCCTCCTCTCTCCTTCCACTCGTGCATGGGAGATAAGTAGATTTAAAAACCAACTTTGTTCTATGCTTAGCTCTCCCTCCTCCTATGTAAAACTTATTTTCTTCCTTCTTTTTTTTTTTATCATGCATAAGGTGAAGTTATTTAGAAAAGTCGATCCACTTTTCATGCCTTAATTCCTAGCAGTGGCGACCATAACTCAAATTTTTCTCCTCTTTTGCATGCGTAATTTGATTGAGAGGAAATCGTTTACCCATTGTTTACTACTGTTAAAATTTCAATTCATTTTAAAATGTATTGCTTCTTCTTATTTTCATTAAATAACTAAATTTAATATATATATTTATTTAAACATATATTTCTACTTTCATTTAAATCAATTTTTCCACATAATAACATAATATACTCAAATTTAGAAACTCTACATCAATAATCAATCTTTTCATTTCAAAAAAAAATATTCATTTTCATATATATCTGAGCAATCATATAAACTTATAAAAAAAAATTCCAGCCATAATCATCACGAAAAATACATTATAATAACTAAGTGGTGTGTGAGATTCCATCATCCTTATTAACGTCTAATGGCTAAAATGACTCTACCTGATCAATGATCTCGCCTTCATTCTTGTTCACCTGTTCCTGCGTTCACTTACACTCAAATTCTCATCAGCAATGACAATCCCCGAATTTCATAATAGTGAATTTCAAATCATTTCACTTGCATTTAAATTTCAATTTCAATGATCATTTAACATAAACATTGAAAATCTCATGATTTAATAATTGCAATTAAATAAATGATAAAATCAGTACGTGACATATCCTTTTTTGGCATGACGTCATGAGGAATCAAAGAGAAAGCGCCCACAGGGTCATCTTTGAAGACCTTCATTGAATATTTTTTGTAGGAGGGCCTAGGTGTTTGTATGACTACAGGAGTTGTCATTTTCTATATTTCAAATACTTAAAAGGATTCAAGAAGTAATTTCAACAAACTCACAATAGCACAAAATCAAAAATACATTTTCTTCGCAAAGAGTCAAAACTAGGGTTTGCACAAGTTGCTTCTCAATTTTCTTCTAACTCTCTCTAGGTTGCTCTCCACTTCTTTCGAATGCACAAATGATCGAAATTCCTTCATAATCTTGTTTTATAGATTAATGTGATGCCCTAAATCATATTTAATGCACTTGGAATTCAAAAAGATGCTAAATTCCTTTAGTTGTGTTGTAAAACCCTAATATGCTCCACAAATGAGCATTAAAGCCTCTTTTCATCTGGTTTCTTTTCCAAAACCTCAGCATACTAATTTCTTACAACTCGCTTTCGTGTCACGAATCTGGCACGCTCGCAATCGGGGGTTTTAAGGATTTTCTACTAAAGCTCCCCCTAAGACCATGCTAGGTCTAGTTACCAGAGGGATCATCTACACCAAATGAGGGTACAAATGCATCAGTAGTCTCTGATTCTTCTTTCTTTTTCCATACTTTGCTCATTTCTTGCTTAACTTCTTCTTTGTCAACCTTCTTCTTAGGTTCATTCTTCTTTTCCAAAATAGACTATTTTTTCCTCTTTTCCTATGCATACCTTTGAAACATGTCCTAGTTTGTTGTAGTTATAACATAAAACACTTCTTTGACTTGATTGACTTCCATTAAACCTTATTCTAGATTGATTTGTCTTATGCTCATATTTATTGCATATATAGCAATAGCCAACAAAGGATTGATTCATTCTTCCTCCATTAAACCAGTTCATCATCTGAGTTCTACATTCACTAGCTCTATGTCCAAGCTTTTTACAGGCATAACATTGTCTAGGGAAAGAACCAAAAAACTGATTCATTCTGCTTCTACATTCAGTTGCCTTGTGCCCAAACTTGTTGCAAGAGAAACAAGTGCCATTGAAAGAAGGGTAACTTTGTACATTTGGTTGTCTGATAGGTGGTTTTCTTCCTTGATTCCTTTTTTTCTTTCCTTTTTCTTGAGTCTTTTGATCTTTTGTTGCTTTAGAACTTTCACCTATTTCCAATCCTAGTCCTTCTTTGTCTTTAGAGGTTTTTTGTCCAGCAATCTATTCATCAAGCCTGGTGGAGCTTGTCTTGAAATTATCCTCACATACTTTTTCCTTTTTCAATTATGCTCTCAGATTTACTACTTCTTGCTCAAGTCTGGAACATTCATCAAACTTGTTCTTTATTTTTGTATTCAAACATTCTTCAATTCTTTTATTTTCTTCCACTTGCAACTTCAATCCGATAATGTATTCATTTGATTGTTTCAATTGGTCACTAACTTTTCTATGTCTCTCTTTGAACTTCCTTAATTGTTCCTTCAACTTCCGGACACATTCCTTCACCTCATCAAGATTCTCTTTCAAATATTTATTTTCATTTTCAGCTTTGTCTAGATCATCAAGAGTAGTCTGGAGTTTTGCATTATCCTCCATCTATTTAATCTTCAAGATCTCCCTCAAGTTGTTAGACTTCTCTAGAGGAACCAAGCTTTGATACCAATTTTTAAATATCCAATAAACTGAGAGGGGGGGATAAATCACTATATACTTAAACTTATTGAATAGATACCATCCAATCAATCCAAAAAATACAATGATTAAGATAAATAGAATCATCAACATAACATGAACACAATGCACAAGAGACGCCATAATTTTTTCATTGAAAACGCAGAGTGGGAAAAACCATGATGAGAATTAGTTCACAATATAGTATAACCAGTTATAAGATATTACAAAAGGGTGGCTCAATGCCAGGACTCACTGTCCAAAATGGGAGGCTCACTACCTACAAAAATGAAGTAATAGATTGGCTAACCACCAAAATGAACTAATAGAAATACACCTCAAGTGTAGATTTAGTTCCTTTGTAGTTCAGGAGAATTCACATGCTAGCAAATCACACTTTTCCATTTTTGCTTCCATTTGTACTCTATTAATATTCCCTCAAAACCATTCATTCATCTCTATATCCAACTCTACAAAAGTATCTTGTATATATATCTGATTGTCAAGTATTACAATTAGGTCGGCTTGAAAAATCTTCTCAATTGATAATCCAAATGTGTGGCACACTATAGTTGTCGGCATGGATTATACAAACAAAGTTTAATCTATTACATCTTTATCCATTTGATGGGTCAGCCAACAATAGACCTAATAGCCAAGACAAAAATTGATACCGGAGATAACCACAAACAACTACGCTCACGAGTTCCTATCAATGTATGCATTTATCAATCATAGATTATTTCCCAAAAATTGAAGTAGCAGAAATTTACCAGAGAGGATTCCAGAGAAAAATACTGGAGGTTGGTTTTGTATTACCGGTTCAGAATACCAAATTGGTATGACTTAGAGTCTTGCAGTTGCAACTAATATATCATGGTGAAATCAATGACAGCAAAATTGTTAATTGGGGATATGATCTTCTTCATTCTTCCAGCACATTTCATGTTATTATTTGATGATTATTCTAGAATGGCTTGGGTTCATTTCTCAAAGAAAAATAAGAATCTTTAGAAAACTTTAGAGAATTTAAGGCTATGTTTGAGAATGAAATGAATTTAAAAATCATTTTTTTGTGGTCTGATAAGGTGGTGAGTTTACTTCAAATGAGTGTAATAGTTTTTGTGAAGATCATGGAATAAAGAGGCATTTGTTATCCCCTAGAACTCCTCAATAAAATGGAGTTGTGGAAAGGAAAAACATAAAAATTTAGGAAGAAACTAGGACAATGGTGAAGGAATCCAATCTTTTGAATGTCTATTGGAGAGAAGAAATTTAAGAGGTCAGGCGAGAGAGAAAACTAAGACTCCCTATGAGTTATGGTATGGTAAAACACCTACTGTGAAATATTTCAATCTTTGGAAGAAAATTTTATATCAAAAGATATGAGAAAAACTTGGGAAATTTTGATTCAAGATCCGATGAATAAATCTTCCTTGGATACTCTACAAGAAGGCCTACTGGTGTTACAACAAGAGATTGAAGAATATTGTTGAGAGTACAAGTGTCAAAGTGGATGAGGAATCAAATCAAATTTTAGTATTGATAGAAGGATATGCATTTGATGAATCCCCTTATAGTGAAGAAGGAAAGGATGAATAGAAAGGAAAATAGTTGGCAGTTGAAGACGAAGAAGCTTCAAAAAAGAATCCTAAGAATCCTAAGTATGTGAAAAATAATCATTCAGAAGATCATATCATTGGAGATAAGAGAAAAGGTGTGCTAACAAGGAGAAAAGCTACTATGAGAGAGGAAAAAGTGAATTTACGTTTACTTTATGAGGTGGAACCAAAAACAATGACTAAGGTGTGTAAAGATCAAAATTGGGTCAAAGCAATGAAGGAAGAGTTAGAATAGATAGAGAAGAATCTAACTTGGGAATTGGTCCTAAGACTGAAAGATAAGAATATGATTGGTACTAAGTTGGCATTCTAGAACAAGGTGAATGAAGATGGAAAAGTTGTTAGGAACAAGACTAGACTTGTGTGTAAGGGTTACTCATTGAAGGTATAGATTTTGAAGAATTTTTTTCTCTGGTTGTAAGAATGGAAGCTATAAAGATGTTTCTAGCTTTTGAAACAAATACATATTTCAATCTATATCAAATGTATGTGAAGTCTACATTCTTGAATGGTGAATTGGAAGAAGAGGTATACATTGAACAACCAGAAGGTTTTTCGGTTGTCAAAAGATGCAAATATGGTATGTATATTGAAAATAACATTGTATGGACTGAAGCAAGCTCCCAGATCTTGGTATGCAAGGTTAGATGAGTAATTGTTGTAGAAAGGATTCAAAAAAGGTACTTCAGAATGCAATCAGTATTTCAAAGTTGGAGAAAGAATTTGGATTGTGGTGGTATATGTTGATGACATAATCTTTGGGGAAAATCAAGATATGTCCTAGAAGTTTGGAGAGGAAATGAAAAAATAATTTGATATGTCAATGTGTGGGGAGATGAATTTCTTCCTTGGTCTATAGATTAGTAAATCAAAGAAAGGTATATTTATATCACAATCTAAGTATGTTAAGAAATTTTTGATGAAGTTTGGAATGGATGACTCTAAACTAGTATGTACTCCTATGATTATTGGTTGTAAGTTAAGTAAGAATGATGAATCTCCTATGATAGATCAGAACAAGTATATATTAATGATTGGTGGACTATTATATCTTACCTCTACTAGATTGGATACCATGCATTTAGTTTGTCTTGTGGCTAGATTTCAAGAGGACCCCAAAGAATTTGTTCTTGCAGTAGTGAAGAGGATATTCATATTTAAAGGGAACTCTAGATTATGGTTTGTGATATCCTGAGGATAATGAATTCTCCTTGAGTGCATATACAAATGTAGATTGGGTTGGATGTGTAGATGATAGGAAAAGTACAAGTGGTGGTGCTTTATTTCTTGGGAGCGGGTTGTTTTCATGGCTAAGTAAGAAGCACTATTTGATGTCATTATCTACTATAGAAGTAAAATATATTATAGTAGCACCATGCTACACACATTTTTTTATGGATGAAGTAAAAATTGAAAGATATCAGAGTTTCATATGAACCTATTCTTAGCATGTGTGACAATACACGTGCAATAAATATTTCAAAGAATTTGGTAATGTATTCAAGAACAAAAAATATTTGAATATGATATCACTTCTTGAGAGAGAAAGTTTTAGAGAATGAGGTGAAGTTGGAGTATGTGCCTATTAAGAATTAGGTTTTTGATATTTTCATAAAGTCTCTTCCAAAAATTACTTTTGAGTATCTCTAGGAGAAGTTAGGGGTTATTTCCCCTCCTTTCAACTAGATGCATAACTATGCGTATCTATTTAGGAAGAATTTCAATATACATTCTTCATCCTGGACTGATATTGAAGGATACCTCTTAGAGAGAGTAGGTAGTAGTGGTTTAAGGATTATATAGTCAAATGGAGCTTGTTGTGTACTCCTAAGGAGGAGTATGTATCTAGGAAGAGAGTGAAAAAGAATGAGTGCAGTTGCTTGTTGGTATTGTAAGAAGTATATGCAAGGTTTTTCACTTTGTATGTTGTCAAAGGGGAGAGTAAGAGATTTGGATGAATATTTGGCCCTTTACCATTGATGTCAAAGGGGTAGAGGGAGTTTGAAAAACATGGAAAGAGTTAGTGCAAAAGTGAATATGGTCTAAAGACCATAGCGAGAGAGAGTATGGAGAAGAACTTTTTGTTAAGAGAAAGGATAAAGAGTAAAGATTTGTCCCAATTTTGAGGAGTATTGTTTATTGTAGTATTTTTGTTAGTTTATTTTGTTATTGGTGGTTTTAGAGAAATTAGGTGTTGCCATCAATGAGAAAGGGGGGAATTATTAGAAGTTTGGAGATATTGGAGTTGTTTGTGAGTTGCTTGGGTGTTGTCATTGATGTAAACCCCTTGTATGAAGAAAGTGTTGGAACTATGTTGGTGTTGATAATGTCAAACCCTAGCATTGGAGTTGTGAAAGTTTGGAGTTGTTGGTATTAATTTCAAAACATGTTAGTGTTGTCATTGTTAGCTACAGAGGTTGTTGATTTGACCTATGTTTGGGTAGATTGTTGTAGTTTGAAAGTTTTTCATTTTTCATATATTGTAGATTTGTTGCAAATATGTTAGTAATGTTGTTGATGAAGTTAGTTCACTTGGTTTTAGAGTGCTTTTTTGAAAATTTGAATAAAAGAGAATTCAAAGTAATAGAGAGGTGTTTAGTGTGTTGCTCCACATTTATTCATGGTTGAAGATATGCTCATGTGGTTTAGACTTGATGATTAAAGGTGTTCAAAGGTGTTATATCTAGATATTCAAGCTCTAGATCTTTCTATAGTGGAAGATGTGTTTGTAAGTATGTATGTCTAATAAAAGAGGGTGTCTAGGAGAAATGAGATTTCTCTGCATTTCTCTATAGTGAGACTTCTAGTTTTTCAGATCCAGGAACATGCTTAAAATGTTTGTATCTACCTTCCCTTGAGGTTTCAAGGGTTGAGTTGTTTTGCAAGGTTATTTGATGTGTTGTTTGTTTGTGCTAGTATGTCTAGTTGCACATAATGAATGTTTTCTTGAGTTTTAGATGGTTACAATAGTTGTGCCATCAATTTAGTTCATTTTCTTCCATCCATTAATTTTTATTTTATTCCATGAATTTCTCCAATCATGTGGCACAAATTTTGAATCTAAAAATAAGCAAGTTTCCTATGGATTTTGTCTCATGTGATCTTGATCATTCATTTTTATTGTGGTCTTTTTCATCCATTTCACCACCTTCTCGTCTATGAATTCAAAGCTTCGTCTCTTCATTTATCTAACCACCACATTCAAACTTTTTCCATTAATATTGTCTTAATTCAATATATTTGTGCACTCTAAAAACATAGAGCAACATATCATAAATATTCAAAAGTGAAGGAAAGAAGAGCAATGGAGGTCAACCAATGAAGGCAAATAGGTATCATTTTCATTGCTTCCTTATGTTCAATTTATTTTATGCTAATTTGTGCTTCATTGTTTTGCATTTGATTTTATAATCTTACTTCTAGTAGTTTGGTGGTTTTTGTTAAGGACTTAAGCTTCACAATAAAAATTGTCAAATCCATACACTTTCAATTTTAGAAACATGTAATAGGTTCTTGGCCATATATCATTTTAAAAACCTCACCTATCACATACAAAATGCATCATTTTCCCTTTTGCAATGAATAATAGACTATTTGTTTTCTAGTTGTGGGTAGTGGTAATATACCAAAACATGTCTTATTTCTAAACCCATCACACCTTTTATCTCCAAACCAAGGAATGTGAACTTTATTATCAATGAATAGACAAGGTATCATGTCATGTATAAGGTTCTTTTTATTCCAATATTAAGTGAGTTGAGTATGCATATTATCAATTATACTTTCTACCTAGTGCAACATGATGTGACCATTTAGGATTGTGGTGATGTACATGTACATCCATGGTTGAAAGGTAGCTATTGATGGAAATCCCATTACTCTACTCAATAGATTGACAATGTCCCCAATCTCTTATTGGAAGTAAATTTTGTATAAGATAGTTGGTATTTAATAAATGACATCCTTTAGATGCTCCAACCATCTAGAGTTCATGAGTTTGTGGCATGCATTTACATCCTTTTCATATGTCTTGTGAGAATTATCCATTTCAATCATCCCAACTTCTTTGTAGAATTGGATGTTAAAGGTATCGTTGATGGCATTGGTTATTACATCATCCACGGTCTATTTTTCCTTGACAATAATTAATCTATTTGAATTTTAATGTTGAATGGATTTCATTATCAAATTTGGTGATTTCAGTTACATGGGAAAGGTAGCTACCTTATCAAATCCATTATTTACTATCTCGCAAGCCCTATTAGTGACATCCACATTGGTCATCCTCTAGTTAAACTTTGTTAATCTAATGTTCCCTAGGTTTGTGTTACTAATAATACCCCATATGGTGATTATTTTAGACTCTAGGTGCACTCCTTTGAATTTATAATTCATGGATTTGGCACAATATATAATTGCAAACTAAAATCAATGGCAAAACTAGTTCATTTTGGATCTAGATGAAATTAGGTCTTTTAGAACTTTAAAACTAAGGTTTTCTAATTTTGTATCAAAATTATAGCAACTTCTTTGTGAATTTGGGTGGGATTCTAGGTTTATAGTTAAATTTTACATGCTATGTGATTTTTTACTATCTTGGATGTGTTACTATGAGATTATATGGTTAAATGATGTGTTTCACCATCTCTAGTTTAGCGAGATTTTAAAAAAAATTATGTACCATTTTCCATTTTATTCTTTGTAAAAAAATGAGAAATTAAATGGCACCATTTAGGGTACTTACCTAATATATTGAAATATTGATAGGTATAGTACTTCCCTCTAGTGATTTATTCTAGGCCACAATATATTTTTTCTATCCCATTCACAAATGATTGATAATACCATTTAATTTTCAATGAAAAAGGGGCTATATTTATGCTAATATTATATATTTATTGTAATAAGGGGATAGAAAATTCATTAATTATTTTGGAGAAGAATTTGGATGATAATTTGTTTCTCCTTTTAAATATTATATATGTAGTTTAGAGAGGGAATGAGACTTTCTTCATTATTTTTGGAAATAGCTAGCTAGGAGTCAACTTTCCATAATTATGGGATTTAGGGTTTGAATTAAATTTATGGGAAAATATAAGAAAATTACATGTGGATATTATGCTTAAAATATGTATATGAGCTTCCAAAATTCACAAATTTTACATTTTAATATTATTTGAAAATAGTCATGCAAATGTGAAGTCTTTGGATTACTACATACTTTAATTTATATCAAGTTGGAAGTAACAACCCTTAGCCTATCAATTTTAACCATAGGTAAATGTATATTTATGTTGATACTACATAATTTTCATCCACATTTGGATAATTTTTATTGAGAATATCTATAGGGAAATATCCAATAGGATATCAATTTTTTCTAGGCTAATTTTTAAACACTTTCTCATGTTGATTATAGTGAAAGATTAATTCTTGCAATAAATATTTTTACATGTGGACATTCATGAGGCTTAATATGAAATTAGAAATATTTGGTTGGAGGTCAAATTTTTACAAGCTTATTTTCAATAATATTTTTAAAAAATTAAAAATAAGTTCCAAGGTCATATTAACTTTTATGAGATCATTGATTTGTATATCATATCCACTCGAAATTGTAATGTCCATGATAGCATTTCTTGATTCCATCATAATTTTTAAAGAATGTTTACAAGATAATTAGACTAAATTGTCTTCATCTATCCATGCAAAGGGAATTTAATGCTAATTTTTTTTATCATTTTAGGGATTATAACTCATATCAAGAGAATAAAGCTAAAATTTAATAACCAGTAAAAGGAAATGGGTTATTATTGTTGGTAATGGTTATAAATTATATTCTCTATTCAAAAAAAAAAAATTAGCCATGTTTGGATTGTTGCAAGTTTGAGGAGATTGTCATTGGTATATTTGTTGGCAACATGATCATGAGCATGAGAATGAGCTTATATAGTTTTGTCATTGATGTTAACATTGTGGTTTTAATGTAAGTCTACAATAAGGTACAATTGGTTGGTAAAGCATGAGTGTACATGGAGATGGAAATCCATCATAGAGATGTAGAGGTTTTGCTCTGGTGCAAAAAAATATGTTGAATATTTGACTAAGTCCATAATATAATTTTTAGTGTATAGAGAATCAAATATTTTGTCTTCATTGGTTCACCTTGAGGTATTTCTATCTGTGGTTCTAAGGAAATTTTGGTATGTGTTTGATGACCTTAAATATAAAGTTTCATGTATTTATGTCCTCTGGTGCAAAAATTATGTTTGATAAAATATTGAGTTTGCTAGTGATAGTGTTGCTAAGGCAGAGTACCTATTTGAATTGGTTCACATTTCACCACAGAAGAGTATTTAGTTATGCAAATTTATGGGAGTGTTTACAAGTGGCATGTGTTTTTTTGTATATGTGTTAGTTTGTGAATAATTAGTTGGTATTTTGGTGTTGTCTTATTAGCGGTGCCGACCTAATATATTTGGGATCATGCAGAATTAAAAGAAGTGTTGATAAATTATCTGGGAACTATTATAGGTCCATGTCAACCTATTTGGATGTATTAAAAGTGTTAGTGTTGTACAAAAAGTGTATATTGTTTGATCTTGTGCTGAAAAGTTATTATTTTGCTTGATACATCTAATTAGGGTGACCTAATTGATGTTGCAAGTGTTTGTGGATGTAATGTGTATAAATTTAAGTTCATTTTGGTGTTTTAGACATGTGTGTACTATAGAATTTTTTTATGCAAATTATGAAAAAGAGCATGTGAATTTGATGCGAATGTAAAGAAGAGTAGAGTGTGGAATTGGTGTAGTATGAATTGTGTTAATTCAGTATTTTGAGCTCCAATGGAACTATATCTCCTCCATATTGTAGATGCATTATTAGGAGTTCAAATCTTGGAAATGTGCCACACCTCTTCTCTATCTCTCTTATTCTCTAGACAGTGACTCCAAAAGATAGTGAGCCATTTTGTAATATGTTATGACCAGTTATAATATATTGTGAGCTAATCCTCATCATGGTTTTCCCTTTGTGGGTTTTCCATGTAGAAATCTAGTGTTAATGTGTTATGTACTTTGGTGATTGCTTTCATGATTTCTTTCCTTACTAAAAATTTAAAAATGATGTGTGGAATTAATGTTCAAATGCTTAAGTGGTTTAAGAGAATATTGATTAACCCCCCTCTCAATATTTTGGGTGTTCAACAATTGGTATCAGAGCTTGGTTCCTTCAATTGTCTTGATCACTAAGGTAGATCTTGGATTTGAACACATAGATACTAGAAGATATCCTACCCCTCTAGAAGAAATTCCTATGGTAGTATTTACTGAATAATATTACATTATTGATATGGAAGAACTCAAATCTACCCTAGAAGATTTGGATAAAGTAGAATCTGAGAAGATAGATCTGAAAAGGGATCTTAGTGATGCATATGAATGCATTAAGATGCTGAGAGAGAAACTCAGGAAAGCTACAGATAAAATCAAAGAGCTCAAGAAAACAAATGAGATCATTCTCAGTCTAGAATTGTAGATTGTAGAAACTAAAAGAGTTGAAGACTGCTTGAATGCTAAACTGAAAGAAAAATCTAAAGAATGCTCAAATCTTGAACAAGAATTTGTAACCTTGAGATCATATATTCAAGAAGATAAATTCAAGAAGATTAATATAATTCTTGATGGGACGACTAAAAATTAGAAGGGATTTGAGAAAGGTGAAATCTCAAAGATAGATCAAACTACAAACATGGTTGAAAATAATAATGATAAAGAGATCAACTTCAAAAGGATTTGGAACCAAAAGAGTGAATTCAAAGGACCACCTATTAGATAGCCAAATGTGCAAAGGTACCCATATTTTAATGGTTATTGTTATTCTTGCAATATGTTTTGACATAAGGTTGTCGAATGTAGAAGAAAAATGAATCAGAATACTCAATCATTTCTTGGTCAATTTTTTACATGCAAAAGTATTGGTTTACAAATTTTGGCCAAATTGGACACTGGAAGTTGATTTTTTCTAACTAAATATTTACTTTCGGACACCTATAGCGGCTAAACCGTGAGGGATTTGAAGATGATCAAAACTAGTGATTTGTGACATTTTGTTTATAGATTCTAAATATAGTTTTTTCAAAAAAATTGGAATCATATTTCACTTCTTTTTCCATCTCCTTCAAAAACTACTTTTTTCAGTAAACACCATTTTTAAGGAGTGACGCTCATCGTATAACACATAATTTTTTTTCCATGAAGGATAAAATTCTATTTTTTTCAAATTTAGATTTGTAACTATGATATCTAGTGCTTCCAATTGGTTTCATAGTATTTTATTGAATATTTTTTCCTTAATCAAGTTTCGAAGCCAAACCAATTACAATTGAGACATAGGCGGACCATATAACACATAACTCTTTTTGTATGTAGCAAAATTAAATTTTATTTCTTTTGTTTGATCAAGGACTTCAATATCTGGTGCACTCATATTTTTCAAAAAAAAATTGATAATATTCTACTTTTCCACATGTGTAGAACAAAGAGCTTGATTTCCAGTGAAAGACCTACATTCACAAGAAATAAAAAATAAATATAATAATATAATTAAATTTATTTAAAATTATAATTTTTGGGGAGCTTAAATAATAAGGACTACATACTTATAAATAAAAATAAATGAATTCATTTGATCCCCCAAAAGGTAAATGTGGCTTTTTATCAACATTTTGATAGGTGTAAAGGAGACTCCGTTATAGGTATGATTTAAAACTAATGGGGTTTTATCCAAGGGGGTTTGATATAAGGTGGTTTGATCAAACCATATTCAATTGGAATCACTAAAATGAATTTTTTTAAGGCTTAAATCATTATATTTTCTAAACATATGTGATTTCAACAAAAATCAAAATCTCCCAGAAATTGTAAACTAGCATTGTGAGATCACCCCAATATAGAGCTAGTGAATGCACAAATCAAAATATGAATGGATATAAAAATTGTATGATGTTTCAATATTTCAATGGCTACTACTATACATGCAGTGGATTTAGGCATAAGGCTAATCAATGTAGATCTAGAGTAACTAGAAGTAAGCTTGTTCAAAATGTCAAAATGCTACAAATGCAATAAGTGAGGACACATTCCTAAGTTTTTCAGAAGAAAGAATGTGAAGGTTGATTTAGTAAAGAAGAATGATCGAGTAGAGATGAATAAATACATGAGAAAGATCTAGAAAAAGAAAGAAGAGAATGAGATTAAGAATGAGTGTGCCAACATCTAGTGTAGATTTTTCCTTTGGAAACTAAGTTAAGAGCTTTCACTCAGGGGGGAGTTTTAACAGATAATCATTAAGCCCCTGACAAATATATGGTGCTAATGCATCTATCGCATTGATATAAGGTGTATTATGATATGCTTGACCTATTATTGAAAACACCAGTGGAAAGAATCAAGATGTAGAAGTTTGTGGAGCAATTAAAGATTACTATGCATTACAATTAGGGTTTATCAACTTTTTGCCTAACTTTAAATCAGTGAACTCAATGAAAATTAGGTCATTCCAAAAGGGTTTATAAGTGATTTAACATTTTATATAAGTCATTTTTAAATGAGAATTCAAGGAGAGAAGAGAAATAAAGGAGTGAAGTGGAGTGTTTCAGAACTCTTGTACATGAAAACCTAACTAGCAGTGATCAAAAGGTATTTAAAGTTTCTATTTTCCCTAGTTTCTAAGTTATTTCATTGTTTTGGAAAATGTATACCCCACAAGTTTTCAAGGTTGTGGACTAACCCCATCCAAAGTTAAAATGATACCCTGATAAATCAAGGGAGACCTGAATGGTGCATTATTTGATCTCTTTAGGTGTGCTCCATACAAAAGATGTAATGATTGACATACATGCTAAGTTGGAAAAGTAAAATCACTCAAAACTAGGTGGTGTGTGGTTTAATGAACTCACCGAAGACCAATTTGAATTAAAACCTAAGTTTGAGAGGATGACAAAGAAAAATTCATGGAGATACACATTGATCAAAATTCATGACAAATTCATCTAGTTGGATATACCAGACATGATTAATAAGGAGACTATTAGTGTTGTTATGGGATTATGCTCAACCAAACTAGTTTCACTGCTCAAATCAGTGAAAACTAAAATGGTAATGAAGTTAAAAGGTGTAAAATATGACAAGAGAGCCCTGACTATCAAGGCATTAAAGACCCTATAGTAAACTATCCATCAATGGTGATAGGGTACAAGATATACAAATATAGAGAGCTTTATTTATGATACTACCATCAACACTGCATATGAGATGGTAAAGAAAGGTTTTGATTATGACTTGTGTGAATTTCTTAGATCACAACTACTAGAGAACTTATAGAAGACTAAGGAATTCTAGTACCTCTTCAAGTTTGGTACCTTGATCATTATTTTCCTAGTTTACTTTCTTTATAAGGTTCCCTAAACCAAGAACATAGTATGGTTAAAGGAAAGACTAGTGGCATTTTAGATCACAAACCACCTAATGAGGTTGGGTGATGCAAATGCATAGGAGTTCTCATTATGGGGTTTCTTTAAAACCTTTCAAAGGAACATGCACGCTAGAGAAAGGATTCCCTAGAGCATGGTAGATAAGTACAAAAATTATTTCACTTTCATGGTGACAAAGGATTACTACAAAATGGAGGTTGTTGAGCCTAGAATAGTGTGGATCCAAGAAATGGGATATGAAGTTGTTGAGGATGTAATTGTTGGTCTAACTGATCATATGTTGAGCAAGCCTAGAAGCACCTTTGAGGATATATGAGGAGAATTCCAGTGCTATGCACATGGGGTAGAGGGAAAAAAAAAAAAAAAAAACTATTGAGAAGATGACCACATAGGTTTTCGAGATGATGGATCTATGAAAGGACCAAGTGGTGAAATCAAAAGGAATATTTGGCTCTTCTGGAGATGCATCTAGCATAAGAAAATCTAGTAGAACATATACCCCCTCTCTAGTTTCCCCCAAGTCCTTTAGGACTACGTCCTTTAATAATGGAACAAAGAGAAAGGAGTCAACCAATACTTTGATTAAATAGCAGAGTGCACCTGTGAAGGGAAAGGGCATTTTGATGAAGCAACTAAGTGCCCCACAAAAGAGAAGAGTGAATCTGAAGGGAACAAGATAAATAAACATGAGTGTTGATGAAGAAGAATAAGAGGAAGAACAAGTACCTCTATCAAGATAAAGAAAATATGAACTATCACAAGAAAAAACCAGTGCAAAGAAGGTTAAGGTTGGTATTGTGGACATTGACACTAAAGCAGAGTTAGAGAGATAGAAAATGAGATTCAAAATTTATGTAAGGGAAAAGAAAACAAAGGTTGGTAAAGGAGAAAATGTTCTAGAGGTGAAGAAGAAGAAAGACAAGACCCCTCCTATCTGAAAACATAGTCTAATGAAACTTGAAACCTTGGTGAGTAGCATAGAAAAATATGGAAATCTTGAGGAAATTGTTACATTGTACCCCACTTTCGATGATGCGAACAAGTCAACTATTGAGGAATTTATTATAAGGTACATGATTTCTCTTTATGTTAACATGAAGGATATAGAGGATTAAATTCTTGAAGATTTGAAAGGAGTATTATATGAAAGAAGAGAAGAAGCATTAAATGAAGATCCAAAGTTGAGATTTTTTTTTTGAGAAATTTTAGTTGTTCTTTTTCTAATGAGGATAGAGATAAATTAGCTCAATTGTACAATAAATATTTTAGGATCAAAGGGTCACAACACTAATAAGAAGAGAAAAATATGATCTTGAAAGGCTTATAAATAAAACATTTGATAAGGTTTCCAATTTAGCAAAGAGCTTAGGTTCTACTTTAGACAACAAAGAACAATTGTATAATGAAATATTTATCTCGAAAGTTAATATTTTAGAAGATGCACAGCATGTAGATTTTCTAGAACATGAGCATGAAGAAAAAGAGGATAATGAGAAAGAAGATACACCTATGGTTGTAGAAGAAAATATTGTTGAAGAAGAAAATGTTGGTAAGATGTAGGAGGATACACAAACAAGGCACATCACACCTCCTCCAAAAATAGGGAAGAATGCAGGATGGGAAGAAGAGGTTTTATAAGAAAACCCAAAGATATCAGAGGCATATAATATATAAAAATTATCTTCTCTGGATAACAATGGTAAATCAATTGAAGATGAAAAGAACATTGAGAATGTGTCCAGTACTATTGATAAGGAGAAGAAATGTGGAAAAGTAGAAGATAGCATTGGTGACAAGGAAAAATCTAAGGAGAAGAGAGTTGAATAAAATGTGAAGATAGTTAGTGAATCTTTTGGAACATCTGAAGATTCATTGAAGAGCATATTGAGCATGCAACTCCAATTCCAACAAGTTGTTTATTCATAATTGTTACAAATTCTGATGCAGCATGGTCAAGTAGATATGGACAAGATGTCTCCCTTAGACAAATTATAGCTAGGTGATGCATTTTGTACCTCCACCAGAGATATAACAAACACATCAGAAGAGTGTGGAGTTGATAAATGACTTATTGAAGGTGCTGTAAGAGATTTTTCTTGATGCTAGTATTGATAATTCTTTATCCAATGTGTAGAATCTAAAACTATCGATTGCTTATTTTAAAGAGTATTATAGTGGTCTTGTGGAGAAATTGGAGAAGGAAGTGAACAAGAAAGTGAATGAGAAAAGGTTGGAAGATATTCCAGATAAATTTTCCACTACATATGGAAAAATGCAAAGCAACCTTAAGGATGTACAAAATTGTGTTGAAGAGGCCAACAATCTATTTCATTTTTTCTTGAAGTGGACTAGTTCCACTAAGAACATAAAGGTTGAGATGGATTCCATTGAGGCACATATTGAAAAGGAATCTAGTGCCTATGATCCTGCAAATGATGTAGATGGATCTATAAGATTAGCATTTGAAAATCTGCATGAACAATTCTTCTAGTTGTAGGAACAAAAATAAAATATTATAGTGTAGTTTGGACAGCTCAGAGACCTGGTGAATGCAAAGTTCACACCCATATTTGGTACTCTAAATAATGTGGAGAAAGAAATAAAGTTGAATATTGTACCTAATACTTTAGATAAAGGAGAACTCCTCATGGAATTTGAGACTCAGAAGCGCATGCTTGGGCTGGACAAGAAAGATTGGGAAGACAATAAAAAGGACTAGAAGACACACCTTGCAAAATTGCAAGTGTCATATAATTCTTCTAGTTTATTTATGTATATATTTCTCTATTTATTCATTTTATATTTCATTATATGTATATAGAAGTTAGTGGTATGCCAATACAAATTTTGATCAGTTTTGATGGATAGCACTGTTAGGGGGATTTTTTTAGACTCTTGAAGAAGTTTGTTACTCTCAAACATATATGTATATATAAGTTAAGGGGGTTATGTGAGTAATTCATGTAAAATATTGTATATATGAAATGGGGAGAATGAAAAATAAAAGAAAGTATATGTGAATGATGTCAAAGGGGAGCAAACAACATAAATATATGTGTGCACCCTTTTCCCTTGATGTCAAAGTGGGAGTTGATTTGGAGAAGAGTTTTTTGCATGTTTCCATCAATGACAAAGGGGGAGATTGTTGGAATTTTAACGAGATTATCATTGTTATGTTTGTTGGCAACATGAGCATGAGCATGAGCTTATACAGTGTCATCGTTGATGTCAACATTTTGGTTTGAATGAAAGTTTGCATTGAAGTACAATTGGTTGGTAAAGCATGAGTGTGCATAGAGATAAAGACAACTACTTGTTTTTCAGTGAAACTTTAGGTTTAACGTCTTGAAATGTGGACCAATCCAAAGTTTCATGTCTTTATGTCCTTTGGTTTGCTAGTGGCAATGCTTCTAGTGCAGAGTACTTGTTTGGATTGGTCCAAATTTCATTGTTATAATACACGCTATAGTATTGAGGATGCATAACACCTCAATCTTTAAGAAATTTTCCACAATTTTTTTTATCTAATTATTATTTTATATTTTCTCTCTTACTTATTTTTATGACTTTTATGATAGTTAAATACTTCATTTCCATACTCTATGATTCAAGATGATAGTGTAGGGATTATTAATCTTCATTTCTACTTTAGGAGTAATAAGCTATGAAATTAAGATATACTAGGAAGGTATATAGGATATGTTATGATAATAAAAATAGTAAAATATCAACACTAGTTTATGGATCAATCTAAGTTACACCCTAGGAAACTTAAATTTAACACTAAAATATTAAAAAAAGACTAATTAATAGCTATATTAGATTTCAAAGTATTATTTTCTAAATGATAATCCTAAATCTCTAAGGCTACCTCAATGCTTAATGCAAAGTGACTCTATTTTTTTTTTATTAAAATAAAATAAAATTTGTAAAAATATAAATATATTCTTGTACACTTAATTATTTATTCCAAAAAATTCATGCACTAACATTGGCATTAATTTCCAAATTGCATGTCAAACTTATAGGTAATCCCAATATTGGGATAGTATCAATTAGAATATAAAATTTTACATAAAATGGTGCTATAAATATAATTGATTTTATGCTACCTTTATATATAAAGTCATACTATCTTGTGCATGAAAATAGTAAAAAATAGTCAGATTTCATTGATCTTATAATGTGTAATATTAATAGAAGAAAAAAACTTGTTTACTTTAAATTTTGAATTGGTACAATGGCCCCATTTCAATAAGAATCATTGAAATGGGAGATTTTGAAATAGAAGAAGTGAGCATGAGGTTTTTTGGATATCACAATCCCAAAGTAGTACTTCAAGAAAAGTATCATTTTATTTCTTCTTGATGAATTCATGAATAGTTGTCTTGCATGGTTACCCTAGTTTTAATTTACATTTGTATGAATTAAACATAATCTAAATATTATTATCTTAGCATTCCTATATTATTTGTTTTAATTAAATAACTTACATAAGAGAATAATATAATAGGAATTATACTACAAAACTTAATAGTAATAAACCACTTTGAGGAGGGAAATATCTATAAGTCTCCAATATTAATATAATTCACAATATGATACTAATAAACTAACTTTTCCCTCTTATGTTTACCACTTTTTTGTCATGTATTCAACCCAAACCAAATTAAGTTCCTATATAAGACTATATTAATGATCATATAACTTAATTAAGATTTATGATAGTCACAAGATGAGTACTCATATCCCTATGCAAACTATAGGTTTAAGTGCATAACATGCTCCAATTTATATAGGCATTATCCTTGACACTAATTGATTGTGGATTATTCTACACAAAATATTCATCTTCTCATTTGAAATTTTTGACAAGCAAATTCTTCCATTGAATTAGATTATTTATGATAGTCATATTTCTCAACTTATATTTGAGCATGTTTAATGAATCAACACTAGATCTAAAATTATTCTCCCCTCTTCACCTAGCTCTAGTAACCGCATATATATTTAAAAATAATCTTACTTCTTTGTATTTTCATTTTTTATGTGTCCTTCTCTTAGGTACCTATTTATAGGGTTAAATTTATTTTTGTGATGCTTTATAATTTTCATGAGCCTTAGAAAAAGTGAGAAATTATAGATGGTGACTTCTAGTATTTTTTGAATTATCTAATCCATATCTCTTTTGTGGGGGCTTTCCTTTTTGAGATATAGTAATATTTTGATTAATGTAGCTCTAATGATAATAATTAAGGCATAACCCTATCTAACCCCTAGTTATTCATGTTTTTAATTTGGTGTGAGCTTACCATTTATGGATACTTTATATGTAACCCCTTTAGTTCAAATATTTTATTGTCTAATTGAAAATGCATGAACAATTCCTAGAATTTTATCTCAATTTTTCCTAATGGTAGTGAGCCATTGAAATCCAAAAATAATATCTTCTCTATCCATTAGGATAGAAAACAAATGATAATCAAGAAATTAGTACCCTATAGTGAGTTTAATACTATGGAATTTACCTTAACAACCTATTATATGCCCATCTATGATTATAACCTTAAATTCTAGGGTTGGGTAAATAAAACAAAGTAATAATATTTCCAGCTTACTATTGATCAATTCATGAGTACTCCTTAATTCAATCAATACTATTATCTTATATTCTTTAAGGAAATCTCCAAAAACCATGGTAACACTTTATTAGGTATTATTACCACCATACCATTAAGGTATTGGGTTTCCCCTTCATTCTTCAAAAGCTTTGATTTTGGTTACCATCTTGTGAAATGGTTTTTGAAACCCTTTCAAGTTTTGATGTGGTTGTCACAACCATGTGTTAAAAACAATAACTTAATGGTATGGGGGTAGTATTACCTAACAAAGTGTTACCATGGTTGTTTTCAATTTCCTTAGAAATCCCTTCATTCTTCGAAAGTTATGATTTTGGTTCTTATTTTGTGAAGTGGTTTCTAAAACCCTTTTTGGTTCCAGCATGGTTGTCATAACCATGTGTTACTTCGTTGTTCCCTTATTAATCTTATCATGCTCATTTTAATCGATTATTTTAAAGGTTTCCAAAACTATGTCAAGACCTGAGAGGGTTTTCACAACTAAGTCAAAACCCAATATTAAATGAAATAATTTGTGTATTTAATCAAATCTCGTTAAATTGTAGGAGTTTTAGAAGTTTAGATAGGTTTTGAAACCTATCTCAAGATATAACAAGGCTTTGGAAACATCATTGATATCTGACCAAACATTCTCATCCAATATTTGAGCTCACATAATTTTTTTTAAAAATTGCTTCAATATTTTTTCAAAATTCTTGAGCAATATGGAGGCAAATAATCATTTCAGAACTCAATCAACATTACAAATCCTTCATCAAAGCTAAAAAGGGTTTATATAACCCCTATTAAAATTGAAGAGATCCAAGTTATGAAAGTTACATTTGTCAAAAGGAATTTTAACAAGGTCCTTCAGATGATCATCAATGATTCAAAACCTTAGTCAAAGCCCAATAGGGTTCTCAAAATACATGGATTCCTCGATAATATTTCATATGAATCACCTTTTCAAAATTCAAACTGTCAGAAAAAAAAAAATTAAGATAGGAAAGATCACACATGCCAGATTTTAAGAGTGCCATTAATTATCACCTAACACTCTTGAACATTAATTACAAGAACTTACATAGAGATTATATTGTCAAAAAAAAACATTCAAGAGAAAATTTTGCTGGCAATGGAAGAGTAGAATTTCAAAAGATGTATGAGAAGTGAGGTTGCAGTATTCAAGCTTAATATAGAGGTATAGTTATTTTATTCTTGTCCTAGCATATTATAAGATAACTTAAGTATAATTCTTGCAAATTTAGGAATTGAGTGTCATTTAAACAACCCATATAATTTAGTTGAATCATTTCCTCAATACAAATTGTGACAATACTCATTCAAATTGTATTCACCATGTTGGCACTCTCAAACTTTGCAAATTTGAGATGCCTATTTCAAAAAATTTGCTTCTGCATTTTCAGAAGTGCACCTAAACAATCAGTCCTGACTGACCCGCTTTGGAGGCTTATAATTTGAAGCCTATTGATTTTTGTGCAAAACCCATTTGCAGACATATGTGAGTAGGCATGTCAAATTTTAGCTTCCCATGATAAGTTCTGATAGAGTTTTGAAAAGTGAAGCTGGAGGGTTTTGACACTATTCTGTTGTTTGCAGATTGTCAGTTTGCGAAACAACTTTCTATTTGAGCTTGGTTTTTGCAACCAGTTCACTGTCATGTCAGAACGAATGCTATTCCATATTCTCCATACCTAAGTGATCTTGGGTGTCATTTTTCAAAACCCCATGATCTGATTTGCTATTTTTAGCAAATTGAAACCAAATGCAGTTTGTTCTGTTTTGCA
Organism: Sequoiadendron giganteum; assembly: GCA_007115665.2. Classification (NCBI taxonomy): domain Eukaryota; kingdom Viridiplantae; phylum Streptophyta; class Pinopsida; order Cupressales; family Cupressaceae; genus Sequoiadendron; species Sequoiadendron giganteum. The sequence continues at coordinate 593,640,742 of CM021106.1, read as the reverse complement.
GCTGCATTTCTGACAGCATTTCTGAGTGGCCAACTTCGACCGTCAATAACTTTTGGTCAATGATGTTTCAAATAAATTCCTTTTGCACACATTCTCAGGGTATCTTAATGTTCCACTGTGTCTGATGGCAGCTCACCAGGAGTTGATTCACTATTTTTACAAATTGGTTGTTGGATCAGTTTTAATTGGTGTAGAACAGTTGTTGTTTCAAGAAGGTTCAGCTAGGCAACTTTGCCAATTAATATCCGGTTCCTCATGATTTGTTTCTCTGAGTCATATTTTGCACTGTACTTTTGGATCAAACGACTATATGCTTGCAATTTTTTATGGTTTCATAAGGTCATTTGACCAGTTTCCCAGATTGATTCCTGAGGCAACTTGACCTATTTTGACCATTTTGCAAAAGTGTCAGAAAGCAGATTTTAATGGCGACCCAGTTCATGTTTTCACTTCACGTGCATTCAAAATGTAGTGTCAAGTCATTGAGGGTGAAACTTGTTTGAAAACAATTTTTTTTTTAGCCGGACCCACATGGGGCCCGACATGCTTTGCATGGTCATGAACCTATAATGGTTCCAATGTTGCAATCCCATCAAGTGAACTGTTTTGAAATGGGTAACAAGTATAAAGATGTATTTTACAAGCATAAGATAGTTGCCTATGAACAATTCACAAACAGTGAAACTGGCAAGGGGATGATGGAGAGTTTTCAAACTTGTGCCATGTGATGGAGTTGCCATACACTAGCAAATATGGGCATTGTTTTCAAATACAAGAAATGTCTTAGTAGTTGCAATGTACTTCAAAAGAGATGCAAATCATTTATGATTGGGCACCAATTTAAATCATTAACATCTGAAGTTGCCCACTAGAATCATGGCTTATACACCTGGCAACTCTCGGACTTCTTCTTTCTGTCACAAATTATCTTTTGTTTTTAGGAAGTATTGCAGTTCTCCGTAGCAATGATCAAGTAGAACAAATGGCCTAAAATGCTTGTTAGTGTGGGAAGACATGTCTTTTTGTATTGGATCGAGTGGCCTTTCTCACAAAGACACACAGAGACAACAATATTGAATTGCCGAGAGAATTGCTGGTAACTAAAAAAAATAGATTACTCCTTGCTCAGTAATAATCTTTTGGTAAAGGTTGACGATCTACAAGGAAAACCAGCGCCAGTGGTAGAGGGAGCCCATGCCAGTGAGCTAAGTGTAAAGCTCGGACCAACATTGGACACCCATGCCAACAAATGAACCTACAGCCAGTGAAGGGGAGACCCATGAGCAGGAAGAGTAAGGGAGCCCGCACGGTCTGGTTGAATGGGGAGCCCATGCAAACTACAGGAAGGAGGCTCATGCCATGGTGAGGGCATGGGAGGTTTATGCCAGGTGAGGCTCACACGACCAGTGATGGTGGGCATGGCCAACACTACAGGTGAAGAATGCAAAGCACGACCTGGAGAAAGGTGGGGCTCAAACCAGTGAAAGGGAGGCCCGCACAAATGAGGAGAATACCATGAGAGGGGTACAATCTTGCAGGGAGCTTGGTGGGAGATGCATCCTAGCCAGGAATGACAGCCATGTGTAGAGCCCGGGAAGGCTCGAGCAGGCAAAAAGATTAGGGCATTTTAAGCCCATCCTCGCGATCCTCACACAACAATGTGTGACGAAAGCAAAAATCTTGCGAGGTGTGTGAGAATGCACGACGAGGGGTTTTTTATTAAAAAAATTCAAAAGTTACATGGTTTGAGATTTAAAAATAGAGGTGGGCCCACTGTTTTTTGTAAAATGATCAAGCATTAAGTGGTTAAATATTTCACTCGGGGGGGTAAAGTATAGAATATTTCAAAATATGATATTTTAAATGAGGAGATGAAATATTTTATTGCTGGGCAATAAAATATAATGTGAGTTTGGTGAAAATGTTAAAGTATAGCCTAATGTTTTTTTTTTAAAAACCTTCATTACATTTAATTTTTTTTTAAATATGAAATGTAAAAGGGCTTTCATGGAAAGGCTGAATATTTTCACAGGAAAATAATTTATTTGCTAGGCAATTTAAAATTGCAAGGTGTGGCTAGAGCAAATAAGTGAATTTTATATTCATCTATATTTGGGGTTTTTATTTTGCTGGGAATAAAGCTACAACATTATAAAGTGGGGAAATATTTCAAAGTATTGCTGCAGCAAATGAAGAGTAAAAGGCTGAAACAAAATTTTCATGGGAAAGAGCAGCTGGATAAAATTTGAAGATTCTCCACAGGGGCAGATTTTCAGTTGCAAGGCAATGATGGGAAAATGCTTTTTTGAGAGGTAGAGATTGTTGTTGGAAGAGAGATGAGAGATTATTTTGCAAGATTTGTGATCAATGGTGAATGAAGATTCCAAATGGCATTTTTGGATCATTTTTAGGGCTACCTTCATTCTTCTATTTCTTCTCTTCTCTTCTCATTGTACAGAGTTCCAATTTCTGAAAGCTCTGCAAGTCAGGTAGAAGCTATGGGTAGATTGTAAAGCTAGGGGGAAATATGATTGTTAGTCATTTTAATTTGAAAGTGTATGTTTTGAATTATTTTGTTATGTTTATTTTAGCTGATAATTGTCTCCATGGTTGAATTGTAATGTTGTTTTGGATTCAATAATAAGATTGTATGAATCTGTTCATGCACATTTGCTGCATTTGAGTTACATCTGTTGCTGCCTTATGTTCTATGAATGGTGTAATTGCTTTAATAAAGCACAAGTTGCTTGTATTATTGCCTATTGTTCAGGGATAGTGTAATTGCTTTGACAAATGTGACAGGAGTGTTATGTTTTAGGTGGATTCATAAGAAGAATTATTAGAGAAAGCTTAAGTGGTCTGGTTGTCATAATGTGACAACATTTGCAAGACCTTAAGAGCATTTTCAACACTAAAATATGAATGGTATTTATATGACTCCATAGCCCATTTTTATGGCATTGGTCCATTATCATGTTTCTGTTGTTTTTAGTTTGGTCCCAACTCTTTAAATCAAAAACCATTTCAAATCTGTTTGGCTAAGTTGTGTTTGTCATGTTCTCCATGCTGATTGATGAAATTCATTCAATATATTGCCAATGTTAAGTGATATTTTAGGTTTCTCAGCATATTTTTGTGAGAGCATCATCTGTTAAGCAATACCATGTTACTTGTGTGTCTAGATTGTTTGATGTTGCGAAAGGGTTACCCACCTAGGTCTTACAAAGCTTGAAGTGCAGGGGAAATGTGTATCCATTCCATTTCCTATCAGTTGGCCACTAGCCTTTGTGGTTCTTTAATATAGAGGTTGGCTACCTCCTAGAGAATTACAAATCCTAGCTGGGTTGGATTTTTAAACACCAATAGAATGGCAACTCTGCTGGGGAGAATTTGTGAAAATTCTTATTGCAGAATCTAGCCTTAAGAGTCATTCTATAGAGTCAAATTATTTTGTCATTCTGAATTTGTTCAAGTTTGAAGGATCTCAACCCTAGAGAAGAAAGTGTTTGAGTGAACCTGAACAATTTTGTAATATGTGGTGCTCTACTGGTGGAAAGGAACTCAAAAAGAAGTTTAACTGTAAAAGAACTTCATACTGCTTGAAGTTCAGTCCTCTGTAAAAGAGGTGGTGACTCTGTTTGATAGAACCTGTTAAAAATTTGAAGAAAGTTCCAGATCTACAAATATTACCAGTCAGGAAGACACTTTGTAGCAGCTGAAAAGTTTCTAGGTATTCTTCACTTTTGGTTTTCAAGAAATTTGTATATGAAAACCATATTTTAACATCTTAGGAAAAAATTTGGTTCCCTATTGAGTGATTAGCACTAATAGAGGGAAATAACATTAATACTCTGTTTGCATACTTCTGAGTTATAATTTGCAGCCTATGTATCTTGTTGGAGAAGTATGCATGTTCTTTAAATTTTCCCACTAAATAGATATTATGTGTAAATGCATTTGAATCATGTATTATGGTATTCTAAGATTGTTATGAAAGGTAGAAATAGGGCGATAAATGATCAACTATAGAGTTGATATGTAAATTTTGAAAAGGTATATTAAGATGCCTCAATACATGCATCCTGGCATGGTTCTAGAATGAATTAAGGTTTGTGATCAGTCCCAGCCAGATTGTCAAAAAGGTTTTAGTACTGGAAGGTACAGAGCTATCAATTTCAGTAGCCTTAGTGGTTACTGTTGATGGTGTTTTTATGCACTTCTCAACACAAGTAATGCATAGGTGCATTACCTCTCTTAAAAGACAATTTTCCACAATTGTAGAACACTATCCCAAGGTCTCTCGGATGTCAGGTCTTGACAATGCTTGGAATATTTCAGTTGATTTATGTGATTTGCCGAAATCACAAGGTGGACTTATGTGGTCAAAGTTGTAGGGGAATTGAGTCAATAAATGGAGTTCTAGAAGTTTGGAATTGATATACTTTGTTGCAAGCTCAAGCAGTAGTCTTAGACTCCATTATTTTGTTGGATTTGGCTTTAGAATATGCAATGAACCTTGGCACAAGTTGTTTCTAAAAAAAAGGGAAAAAGGAAAGGGTGAGGAAGAAAGATGTTTCCTGGACCTACAACTACTGATGAACAGTGATCATGGAGGTTCCTGCTATGGATAGTTTCCTTAAACAAGATTTCACTTAACTAGAATTCTCACAATATCATGAAATCAGTGTTATCTTCTAGGGACTGCAGATGTTCATCATTCATTCATTATGGAAGCATGAACAAAGATAAAGTTTAATGAGCAGTAATGGAATCAAAGTCTAGACTAACTTTGCATAGTCATCTACCTTCAGCAAATGACCAAAAGTATGGACAAGGAAAGCATACACACAACAACTATCTCCAAAAACCAGAAATAACATGGTAAATCTACCAATTCTAATCTGAAGATGCTAGAACAGCAAAGTAACTTAAAGAAAAACTATAACTAAA
>CM021106.1:593612851-593629876 GCA_007115665.2 Sequoiadendron giganteum | reverse complement strand
GACTTCGAAGGTCCAGGGTTCGAGGGTCAGGAAGACGCTCGGACAGGGCCATTTGAAATGGCGAAATCATAATGGAATCCCGAGAAAAGAATTCCAGAGGGGAAAGTCCAAAGAAGAAAAGAGCAAGATCAAAAATTCAAAAGATGGAGGTACAGATGGTCGTGGGAAGACTCGGGCCTGGAAGACACCACCGTCGTTTCGAAGAACAGCCGCGATGCAGGAAGGTTCCAGATCAATTTTTGGGTGATCTAACGGTGGATTTTTGGATTTTCAAAACATGGGTTATGCGTGGAGGGGGAAAATTTACTTAATTCAAGTTTCATTTTTACATTTTACCCTTAGCAAAATCAAAAAATTTGCAAAACAAAAATCTAGGGCGCGCGGACGGAAAACCTACCTCAAAAATCCGAAGAACAAGATGTCGAGTGTGCGGAGGTTGTCGGGAAAACACTTTGAAATTTGACAGGAGGAAAACTAAATTCGCTAAGAGCTCTTCAATCTTTCTCTATCACTCAAGTCTTTGATAATGACGGTCGAAAAATTCAATTTTATAGAAAAAGACAACCATTAATGTGGCATTAACTCCTGCATACGGTTGTAGGTTCGGTTGGTGAGTTTGAAAATGCAAGGGCGGCGGGAGGTCTTAAAAGCCGTCTCGGGGCAGCCGTTCGAAAATAGTGAAGACTAACAGGAAAGCCGGAAGGGGAAACTCGACGAGGGAAACCCGGGAGAGGCAATCTAGCAAAGGAAATCCGAAAGTGGAAACTCGGGAGGGGAAACCTGAAAATTGCCATAGATGCCAGAATTTTGACAAGGAAAACCCGAAAAGTCAGAGACTTAAAATATGGCATTGGGAAATGAGCTACCCCTCGCCTCAGAGCATAAAATGGGTATGTAGAATGAGGTGAAACGAAAGGGAACAAAAAACAAATTGGGAAAAGAGGGTCCCCATTCCGAGCGGGGCATGTGTGCGATAGGCACAACAGTTACCCAAATGACATTCGAGCTAAAGTCATAAATAAGTTACCAAGGTTCATTGGTGATAAGGCTGAATCAGCAATTAAACATTTGCAAGAGTTCAGTAATGTGATGGATGATTATGAGATTGATCATGAGGATGTGATCATGAGGTTATTTATTCAGTCCTTGAGAGGAGATGCAAGAGAATGGTTCTCTTATTTACCAGCCTCTTCCGCTCATTCATGGGAAGAGCTCAAGGCAGTGTTCATGGAACAGTTTGGGGAAAGGATTAACCCTGTTTTGATAAGGAAAAATTTCATGAACATGGAGAAAGGAAAAGATGAGTTAGTCCCATCTTTTAATCTCAAATTTTCAATAATCATTAGGGAGATTCCAGAGAACATAAGGCCAAATGATGTTGAATGTTTGGTCATTTATTTAGGAGCATTTGATAAAAAGATGAGTTATCTGTTGAGGGATAAAGAGCCTACAACCCTGCTTCAAGTATATCAGATGGCTTTTGATATTGAGAACAATTTGACATTCTCAATGATGAAAGGAAATAAGGTTGTAAGTGTTGATCATCTTAACACACCTCAAGAAAAAGGAACTCATGGATCAGCTGGTAAAATTTGTTGTCAAGAGGGTAATGATGTTGTTGCTCCAATTTCTCCATCATCACAATCTACACAAAATATAGTGTCTCAAAATGAAGATGTTTTTTGTATGAATGAGGACACTAACTGTAATCAGTTTATGATCAACACATGTGTTGATCCTTGCAGCAGCAATGAAGAGGAAGATACATGGTTTGATGAGCAAGTGAATATGCATGAAATTTTTTCTTACAATATCCTATGTGATGAAGAAATGAAAGAGGTACAAGACATCTTTCCATGTCCTATTTTGGTTCGTAAAGATAATGCAAATGTTGAAAACATCTCCTCACAAATCAATAATCAAGACATTGAAGATGAAAGTTCAAGAACCTACTCTGAGGAATTTGAGCATGGTTTGTGCAATGATAAGTCATCTTGTGATGAGGATGCGGATGAAGGTCAAATTGATTACTCTTCTATTGACTATGAATGCCCTTATAATGATGAAGAAAGTAATGAACCTGTTTATGCTTTTGCTGCTCATGAGTGTTTATGTGAAATAGAGATGGAAATAGTTTCAGATGCTTGGCATATCACATCATGTAATGAAACTATTGGTTGTTCTAGTGATGAGATCACAGAGAGGGTCCATCTGCATTCCTATGGTTCTAATGAATTTGGTAATTTGTTTGATGATAAAAGTGATGATGAGATAATGAATTCATCATTCAATGTGTTAGAACCATGTAATCCTGATTACAATATTACCAAGGTTGAAAGCTTCATCAACACTGAGCTTAGTATCATGGGGCATGTTCATGCACATTCAACTCATAATGGTGATCATGCTGATTTTTCTTAAGCTGGCCATACTAGCTTGAATGAAGTAGACTTGAAAAGTTTTATATCAGATGAGAATAATGTTAGTATGCAAGATGTGGAGGATCTGATTTCACTCTCAGATTATGTGGACATATAAGAAGTTTCAAATGTGTGTACTGAGAAATCTGAGAATGGGAATGATATTGAAGATGTGTCTATCTACTCTACTAGTGCTTACAGTGAGTGTGAGTGCAATGATGACTTGAAGGATTTGGACCTTCATGCTAAGGAGGTTGAGACTCTTATGTCAAAAATAAATATAATGGAGAATCCATTGTTTGATGAGCCTCCATCTTCATTGGAGATGAGAAACGATGAAACCTATTGGTGGAGGAATAACCCACTCTTTGCTGAGAGTTCTAATGATACATTTCACTAATGGTTGGAATGTAGTCTTGAGCAAGGAAATGAACAGTTTGATGAACTCCTTGAAGAAATTTCCTATGACTATTTTACATTTGAAACAGGTGTTGTAGGTAAGGTTGAACATCCCGATGTCAGCTACTTGGAGGAATTTGAACTTTTTCAGTTTCCAATTCAGCTGGAAGGTATCTTTGTAGAACATGACAATGAGATGAATAATAGGGAATGTTATTTTCAATATGAAGATATTACATATGATGAATGTAACACACATGTGTCATGTGATGATGAAAGCCTGTAGTTTATGACTGATTATGCAATGAAGAATGACATAGATTGTAGTGGTAGTGTTTGTAATCAGGCAAATTTCAGTGGCCACCACATTTTCCAACTTGTAAGAAGGTCACCTATATTGGTTTGGTTTAACAGAGGCAAGCATCGATGGAGGATGAGCAATTCTTTCTACAAAATTGTGTTCGACAGAGGTAAATGTCAATCCCCATTTTTTCATTTGGTGACCCAGGGTCACTGGATGAAGTAAAAAAAATGAAGGTTGAATAGGAGAGCAGTTTGAGGGCACTTGACAAAATCAGCTTTTGGTCTACTCTCCAGAGATCTCGAATCTTGCTATGCCCACAAGGGGCATACATCCCCAATTGAAGCCACTGTTGGCACTCTCAAATTTTGTAAATTTGAGATGCCTATTTCAAAATTTTTGCTTCTACATTTTCAGAAGTGCACCTAAACAATCAGTCCTGACTAACCCTCTTTGGAGGCTTATAATTTGAAGCCTAATGATTTTCATGCAAAACCCATTTGCAGACATACTCACTAGACATATGTGAGTAGGAATGTCAAATTTTAGCTTCCCATGATAAGTTCTAATAGAGTCTCGAAAAGTGAAGCTGGAGGGTTTTGACATTGTTCTGCTGTTTGCAGATTGTCAGTTTGCAAAATAGCTTCCTATTTGAGCTTGATTTTTGCAACCAATTCACTGTCATGTCAGAACGAATGTTGTTCCGTATTCTCCATACCTAAGTTATCTCGGGTGTCAGTTTTCAGAACCCCATGATCTGATTTGCTATTTTTAGCAGATCAAAACCAAATGCAATTTGTTCTGTTTTGCAGCTGCATTCCTAACAACATTTCTAAGTGGCCAACTTCGACCATCACTAACTTTTGGTCAACGATGTTTCAAAGAAATTCCTTTTGCACACATTCTCAGGGTATCTTAATGTTCCACTGTGTCTAATGGCAGCTTGCCAGGAGTTGATTCACTATTTTTACAAATTGGTTGTTGGATCAGTTTTAATTGGTGCAGAACAATTGTTGTTTCAGGAAGGTTCGGCTTGGAAACTTTGTCGATTAATACCCAGTTCCTCATTATTTGTTTCTCTAAGTCATCTTTTGCACTGTACTTTTGGATCAAATGACTATATGCTTGCAAGTTTTTATGGTTTCATGAGGTCGTTTGACCAATTTCCTAGATTGATTCCTGAGGCAACTTGACCTATTTTGACCATTTTGCAAAAGTGTCAGAAAGCATATTTTAATGGTGGCCCAGTTCATGTTTTCACTTCACATGCATTCAAAACGCAGTGTCAAGTCATTTGAGGGTGAAACTTGTTTGAAAATGAAAATTTTTTTAGCCGGGCCCACATGGGGCCCGACATGCTTTGCATGGTCATGAACCTATAATGGTTCCAATGTTGCAATCCCATCAAGTGAACTGTTTTGAAATGGGTAACAAGTATAAAGATGTATTTTACAAGCATAAGATAGTTGCCTATGAACAATTCACAAACAGTGAAATTGGCAAGGGGGTGATGGAGAGTTTTCAAACTTGTGCCATGTGATGGAGTTGCCATACACTAGCAAATATGGGCATTGTTTTCAAATACAAGAAATGTCTTAGTAGTTGAAATGTACTTCAAAAGAGATGCAAATAATTTATGATTGGGTGCCAATTTAAATCATTAACATCTGAAGTTGCCCACTAGAATCCTGGCTTATACACCTGGCAACTCTCAAAATTCTTCTTTCTGTCATAAATTATCTTTTGTTTTTAGGAAGCATTGCAGTTCTCCGTAGCAATGATCAAGTAGAAAAAAATGGCCTAAAATTCTTGTCACTGTGGGAAGACATGTCTTTTTGTATTGGATCGAGTGGCCTTTCTCACAAAGACTCATAGAGACAACAATATTGAATTGTTGAGAGCATTGTTGGTAACTGAAAAAAAACATATTACTTGTTGCTCAGTAATAATCTTTTGGTAAAGGTTGACGATCTACAAGGAAAACTAGCACCAGTGGTGGAGGGAGCCCATGCCAGTGAGCTAAGTGTAGAGCTCAGACCAACATTGGACGCCGTGCCAACAAATGAACCCACGGCCAGTGAAGGGGAGACCCGTGAGCAAGAAGAGTAAGGGAGCCCGCGCGGTCTGGTTAAATGGGTAGCCCACGCAAACTGCAAGAAGGAGGCTCATGCCATGGTGAGGGCATGGGAGGTTTATGCCAGGTGAGGCTTGCATGACCAGTGATGGTGGGCATGGTCAACACTACAGGTGAAGAATGCAAGGCGCGACCTGGAGAAAGGTAGGGCTCGAACCAGTGAAATGGAGGCCCACACAAATGAGGAGAATACCATGAGAGAGGCGCAATATTGCAGGGAGTTTGGTGGGAGATGCATCCCAACTAGGAATGACAGCCATGTGTAGAGCCCAAGAAGGCCCGAGCAGGCAAAAAGATTAGGGCAATTTCAGCCCAACCTCGTGAGCCTCGCACAACAATGTGTGATGCAAGCAAAACTCATGCAAGGTGTGCGAGAATGCATAGTGGGGGTTTTTTTATTTAAAAAAATCAAAATTTACATGGTTCGAGATTTAAAAATGGAGGTGGGCCCACTATTTTTTGTAAAATGATCAGGCATTAAGTGGTAAAATATTTCACCTAGGGGGATAAAGTATAGAATATTTCAAAATATGATATTTTAAATGAGGAGATGAAATATTTTATTGCTGGGCAATAAAATATAAGGTGAGTTTGGTGAAAATGTTAAAGTATAGCCTGATTTAAAAAAAAAAAACCTTCATTACATTTGAATTTGTTTTAAATATGAAATGTAAAAGGGCTTTCATGGAAAGGCTGAATATTTTCACGGGCAAATAATTTATTTGCCAGGCAAGTTAAAATTGCAAGGTGTGGCTGGAGCAAATAAGTGAATTTTATATTCATCTATATTTGGGGTTTTTGTTTTGCTAGGAATAAAGCTACAGGATTATAAAGTGGGGAAATATTTCAAAGTATTTCTGCAGCAAATGAAGAGTAAAAGGCTAAAACAGAATTTTCATGGGAAAGAGTAGCTGGATAAAATTTGAAGATTCTCCACATGGGCAGATTTTTCAGTTGCAAGGCCATGATAGGCATATGCTTTTTTGAGAGGTAGAGTTTGTTGTTGGAAGAAAGATGAGAGATTCTTTTGCAATATTTGTGATCAACGGTGAATGAAGATTCCAGATGGCATTTTCAGATCAGTTTTAGGGCTACCTTCATTCTTCTATTTCTTCTCTTCTCTTCTCATTATACAGGATTCCAATTTTTGAAAGCTATGCAAATCAGGCCGAAGCTATGGGTAGATTGTAAAGCTAGGGAGAAATATGACTGTTCGTCATTTTAATCTGAAAGTGTATGTTCTAAATTGTTTTGTTATGTTTATTTTAGTTGATAATTATCTCCATGGATGAATTGTAATGTTGTTTTGGATTCAATAATAAGATTGTCTGAATTTGTTCATGCACATTTGCTGCATTTGAGTTACATCTGTTGTTTCCTTTTGTTCTATGAATGGTGTAATTGCTTTAATAAAGCACAAGTTGCTTTTATTATTGCCTATTGTTCAGGGATAGTGTAATTGCTTTGACAAATGTGACAGGAGTGTTATGTTTTAGGTGGATTCATAAGAAGAATTATCAGAGAAAGCTTCAGTGGTCTGGTTGTCTGGTTGTCATAATGTGACAACATTTGCAAGACCTTCAGAGCATGTTCAACACTGAAAGATGAATGCTAGTTATATGACTCCACAGCCCATTTTTATGGCACTGGTCCATTATCATGTTTCTGCTATTTTCAGTTTGGTCCCAACTCTTTAAATCAAAAACCATTTCAAATTTGTTTGGCTGAGTTGTGTTTGTCATGTTCTCCATGCTGATTGATGAAATTCATTCAATATCTTGCCAATGTTAAGTGATATTTTAGGTTTCTCAGCATATTTCTATGAGAGCATCATCTGTTAAGCAATATCCTATTACTTGTGTGTTTAGATTGTTTGATGTTGCTAAAGGGTTACCCCCTAGGTCTTACAGAGCCTGAAGTGCAGGGGAAATGTGTATCCATTCCATTTCCTATCTGTTGGCCACTAGCCTTTGTGGTTCTTTAATATAGAGGTTGGCTACCTCTTAGAGAATTAAAAATCCTAGCTAGGTTGCATTTTTATACACCAACACACTATAAAATTAATGTACTTGGTTTATGTTCACATTTATGTGGTTCGTCAAGTACAATAACTAAAAATTAGAGACACCAAACTAGGGCATATAAAATTGAACAAATTTTGGGAAAGAATTAGGAGTGAAGACATATCCCAAATTACTCAAAGACTTATTGAAAGTGGGTTGCTACAAGAAACAACCTTTCCAATGCCAGTGGAATATTTAGACTTATTCATATAATGCATTAAACATTATGACTCTAATGCAAGGGAAATCAAAAGAATGATAACCGATTGGTTGTCAAGATAAATAGGGATAATTTCACCTTATTTTTTTGATTTCAAAAAATATAAGTGTAAACAGACTTCAATTTCATTCTTTCTCATTAAAATTTTTAGGAAAGGAAGGGGAAATCCAAAAATGGTATTGCTCAAGAATGGTTTGTCACCTCAAAGAAGGGAAAACCTTAGTTTCTTAAAAATCTACATAAAACCCATTTCACAAATGAGATTTCTAATGTGATCAATCTTTTTCATAAACAAGTGGGTAATGAAAGGGCTCATGATTTTAATATTGGATGTACTTATTTATATAGATAATTATCCATGGTGAGTGTAGACACTTAAATAGTCCTGATTGACATTATGCATCTAATTCTGATTAATTAACATCACTTCTACTATTAATCAAGTAATTAAGTTTATTTGATTAATTCACTTCCTTCTCACTAATGTTCATCGTGTTTAATTAAATAAATCGATTTATTTAAATAAAACCCTAAAGTCTTATCATCTGATTTAATAAATCAAATGTCATAAACCCCCTAATCCCTTCAAATTGATTAATTCTAAATTAATTAACTCCTAATCCTCATTACCCATTCTCTAGCTCTTGAATCAACCTTGGTCAAACTAAACCCATGGTCAACTAACCAAGTTGCACATGAAATTAATTTCTTTTAACTATCTAATTACTTTATGTATCCTCATAATGGCATATTCCTAGGAATATTCCTCCCAACCACCCCCTCATTCAATTTCCACCCAAAAGCCTCTTACACACCCATAAATACCTCTTAAAAATGAATTTACTCCCTCTTACATGCCATCTTGTCTCTTACAAGGGCATTAATCTCTCTTACATCCTCACCCACATTCTTTTACATCCTCAGCCATATGTATTCAATCCTCTTACATCCTCTTAACTATGCACATTCCACAAAATATGCTCCACCTTCACCCATTAGCCTTATGACAAGTATCACAATCCTATTGTCTCTCCATTTAGTCCCACATTCACCAATCTTTTCATTCTTTGACCCTTCAACCCTATTTATAGAGGGCTTCTCTATGAAGAAAGGATCCACTTTTTTATGCAAAGTCATTATCCTCCAATTGCTATCATTATCTTTAAGGGAATTTGGACTTCATCACATCTTGGAAGCTTTATCAAAAGGGGTGGAAAAGGGTATTCTTTCCACATCAAAGGAGAACCACTCCCATTATGGGATAGAGTTCGAATATGCTTTCATATTTTTTCATTTGTTACTTTGGTTTCTTATTGTCTTGTTTCCATATTTAGCATGTTCAATTATCTCATAGGTATACTTTATTTGGTTTGCTTAATTTGACTAACATGCTAATATTTGTCAATCTTTGAGCAAAATGCAAAACAAATGTTCACATTTTGGCACCCACCGTGCTCTAAAGCATTATATTTCCATGCAGTGTGTTTGTAGCAGCAGTGACAGAGAAATTTTTTCATGACTTTACCATTAAATTTTTCCTACCATTAGAAATTATATCATCGTGATGCTCCTTGTAATCTTATTTCTAATCCATTTCACTTTTATCTTGTGTATCTTGCTTTATTTTTCTATTGATAAATGTCATCGTCCATTTTCTATGTTATTGATATCAATCTAATATAAGAAAACATCATGTCAAACACATAGTTTTGAATGTCAAAAAATGAAGCATTAGTGCAGATTAATATCGATTCAGGCATTAAAAATCTCACTTCTTTCATTATATTTGTTTGCAAATCTACATTTCTCTGATTTTGTTATTTCTCCCTATGTCACTATTGCTCTATTAAAATACATACTCAATATTATTACATATTAGATGAACTATTGATTGTTGGAGAGGTTCTAGAACCAAGCAAGAAGACCATTACATGATTTATAGCTTTCAGACCATTTTAAAATAACTCCTCCCCTTGCGTGCCTCTCTAACATGATTTTTTTTATCGTGTGAATATTTGAAGCTCAATTTTCATCGTACAACATCACGAGTCAAGTTCGTCTTTGCCCAAGATACCTGATTGCTATGTGAAGGGTCTCTTTCCATCTCAGAATGATCTTAGTATAGGATGAATTTCAGGATAGGGATCATTGCACTCCATGAGATCGCATTGAACAAAAAGATAGTGTACAAGGGGATGTCGGTAGATATAGTGATGCACAGATAAGTACTGTTGATTTATTTTATTTTTGCATTGGTGTGAATGGATTTTCATTGCCTGTGAATAAATATTTATTGGAATCTTCCTTGCACCACTCTCTCTGCAAAAATATTGTTCCTGTGAATATCAGACTCTTTGATCCAAAGTATTTTTTTTCATCATTATCTAAACTTCAATACTAAAAAATGTGAATTAACTTAATCCTTTCGAGTTCAAAAAGGTTGTGTGTAACTTAAGTATAATTTGGTGTGTAAAAGTAAGTTAGTTGATTGAATAGAATTTTATTTTGAGTGTTTGGTCTTCTTTTTCTTTTTCTTATGCATCTTGAATGTTGGAATTTGTGATCTTTCCTTCTGCAAAGTTTCTTTTCTACTTAAAGTTGGCACACATTTCCAAACGTATAAAGTGCAGATATGATCTAAAATTTGAATGTTGATGTGATACATTTTCCAAAGTTAGTTGCCACATAAAATAATGTCCCATCGAATAAGCTACGATGATGTCACATCACTTTACTTCACTTCAATGCATTTTTCTAAGGTGACACGACAATGGTTAATTTATACTTTAATGGAATTCACAATGGTTATTCATGTGGACTTTGAAGGAAACCTCACTTGGTGAGGAATTAAAGGCATATGCTAAGCTAAGTTGTGCTCACCACTTTAGAATTTGATTCAATAATCTACATTTATTAAATTTATAAGCTTTGAGTATATTTCAAATGTCAAATGGTAGGGAATGAATTTTTTCTAGAGCCAAATTAAAAAAAAATAGTATTGACTGCGATCTTTTATTGACTAGTATAATTTGTCTTTAATTGTATTTTTCTTGAATACATCTATATTTATGTTTTTTGTTCATTGTCTCTGTTATTGAACATCTACATTAGTTGATGAGATGAAATCCCTTAATGATTATAAGAATTCAGAATGATCAATGAAGGTGTACTATAGAAAAGGAAGCCTGTATTAGTTTTAAATAGATTGGTTTATGATCATAGTCATTAAATGCCTTATAAATGTGGGTTTGAAAGTGCTTGTACTCTTATTTTTCATTTGAGAAGTGTGTGAAAATATTTTGTTGCATAGCTAATGTGTAAACCATTTACTATTATATATAATACATTCACATTTTAGGTGAAAACATAAATGATACATCCATCAAATGTTTGGTAAATGTTATTGCTCACAGAAAGAGTTAGCATAGAAAATTTTGGAGTTTAGTGGTAAACTTATAAGGGAGAATTTTGTTTCATGAGTATTAACATCCATTTTTTAAGTGTAGAATACCCAAATCAAATTTTCTATGCATTGCTTTATTAGTGGGTGTTATACCCAAATTGAATTTTCTGCAAAATTTATTTCTTGAATATGATGGTGTAGCAAGGCAGAGAAATCAAGCAAAATAACAAACATATTTGAGTTGAACAATTAGGCATTAGAATTGAAAAAAGAATTTTTAAATGCTCCTTGTAATATCCTAGAGCATCCATTGTTTCTTTTACTTTATATTTTAGACCAACTAGCTTCATTTTGGGATTAAAATTAATCATTGATTTGATCTTTTTCAAATTAGTTAAAATTGAACTTAGAAATTTACTAGACATTTCTTTCAGGGATAAAATTGAACAAAACAACTCTCACTCAGTTTGGTGCTTAAAATAAACTTACCTTTGCTTTGAGGGTTAAAATTAACAAGTATTTTCCATGTCTTGTGGTTTACACTTTCATTATTGAATGTGTATGCTCTTCTCTCATGCCACTTGGTGATCTTGAGAATGAAAAGAATTCCTTTGAAATTTCATATAACCACCCACATATTTCAATTTGGATTTAAAATAAACCTCATACTAGTGTGAGGAAGAGGCATTGTGAATGCTCTCTCCTTTTGCTTCACGCAATCTAGGAGGTCGAACTACAAATTTAATTCCTTGATTTTGTATATCTTTAGAGGGCCTACCACCCCGCTTCGAAAGGTGGGAACGACCCAAGTGGTACCAAGCTAAAGCCAAGCTCTTTCAAATCACTATATAAAAATGTGTCTGTGACTAAAGTCATAAACAACAAGTGTAGATGTGTCATACTGACAAGTGTCACCATTAGTGTCCACATGACACATCAAAATCCTTTCTTAGGAAGGGACTGGGAGGCCCTTTGATTGAAATAATATCAAGCTAACCTCGTCGCATGTATGGCCACCTTAAACGAAAGCCATTACTAAGAACCAATTTTTTAGAAGCCAAAAACCTTTATGCTTGTTGGTGCAAGAACAGTCATTCTGAAGCCACCCCATATTTTACTATTCATTTTTGAAATGGGAAAATCCTTAGGATCTTTGGATCTTCAGGATTTGAGATTTGGTGGTCTCGAGAAGTGTGTGCCATGAAGGGGAGCCAGTGTCACAAAATCTCTAGCTATTCTCATTATCTTAGTGTTTGGACAAATATGAGTGGGGACTCAACAAGTAGTATCTCTTCATCCTAGGATTGTGTAATATTATGAGTCAGTTGAACACATTGCTTGCTTCTAAAACATTGAAACAAACATTTAACAATCACCAAAATTTCAAACCCTTTGAAAAGAGTGAATACATTTGAAGGGTCCAATCATTACTACTTGTCCCTAAGAATCTCATCTTTAGAGGCTTCTAAATACTTGGGATCATATCTCAATCCACTCTCTTCAAAGTCAACCTAGGGAAACTATGGCCTTGGCTCTTTGAATTTCACATAATGGACCTTGTGGAATGAAAAGGAGCTAAGACATAGACATTTAATTTGAAATATAGGAAAGATAAGTAATTTTGGTAAAATCAACTCATTAATCAAGATTAAATCAAATTGAACCCCACATAGGTGCTTGTTATCCTTGGTATTATGATCTTCCATGGAAAAACATTGGTCTTTTGGTTTGAGTTACTCATAAGGTAAATCATGCTCTTCAATAACTTGATCTTGTAAACAAAGTCCCTTTAGGTTCACTAAGGATCAAAACAAACATTTCATCCATCTCAAACATCTATCAAAATCAATCCCACAAACAACTTCTTAGAGCTTTGGAAACATCATTATACTAGACTTGGGTAAATCATCTAAAAACAAATTAAAATCACCTTGTTTGACTAGATGGGTGAGAATGAATCATTTCCCATGCTTCTAGTTAAAATAGCACCTCTTTGAATAGTTTTATCCTAAAGATCACATGTCCATATTAGGATCCACAAGCTCATTATCCAATCAAAACATCAAAATCAAACCCTAAGTCTAGTATTGACCAATGTTCTCAAAAGTTCAAATACCCATATCACTCACCCTTTCATCCTTCATCTCATCATTGGTCCTAAATTCCTTAGAGGTCACAAGGTCAAAACAAAAGAAAAACATGGAATATAAACTCGATTCATACATCATGAGTGATCTAAGTCAACCAAACTATCAAAGACTTACAATACCAATTGATTATCAAAACTCACATTTATACAATTCACACATGGGATCATTTTATCCTACAAACCTCAATGATACAACAAATGTAAGTATTCCCAATCTAAATTTTGGAACACCTTTCCCTATGGTAGATTTAAGTCAAAGTCAAAACATACAAATCTATCAACCAAGTGATCTAGTACATGATTCTTCAACAAAACAAAATTATCCCACCAAATCAATACATACCAAATGTGAATATACCAGATACAAGCTTTCCAAACATGAACATATCAACCACACTTGGTGAACTATGGGATAGATATGTTTGTGAATCACACCAATGTTGTTCAATGTCTAAATAATATGTTAACAACTCAATGTATTGATCCAAGTCAAGGTAACACCATGAAAAATCAAGGTTACCCAAATCAAAGCAATGTGTTTCAAGACCACAACAATGTTCAATGTCAACCTATAATGCAAAATATAAACATCATCCCAAATCAGAATATTGTCCAAAATCAATTTGTGCACAATCCAATAAAAATAAGTCACTAGTGTATATTTCAAATATGCTTGACCAACAACCAAATCAACTATATCAAGTGTGTCAAAATCAAAATCAAGATCAAATTTTGCGACATCAAATTGATTCACTTACCAAAATAGTTGATTCATTGCACCAAGAGACATTGATGAGCTTGAAATATGCTCATAATTTGAATATTATGATGTATTTTTAATACCCTTACTCTTTTGTTGATGGTTGTTTAAACTCTTTGATTAAAGACTTTTTATGTAAAATCAGGTAGTATCTTGTAGCAACACATTCCTATATTCATGTAGCTTAACATCTTTGTGTGTCTATATTTATTGCCCTGTTTGACCTCCCGAATGATTGATATAATGCATGTGGTTTTTGTATAATGAAATAGATTTAATGTGTGCTTAGTTAATGTGTATCATGTTATTGTGTGCATGCTTTCTTTCGCTTCTGTCGCCATGTGTATTGCAGGTTGTTGAAAGAGGCATGAACAATTCAATGCACAACAGATCTCGACCTTGTAGTAAAGTCCATTTTCAGCACGACATCAAGGAAGTTATTCCAACAAAGACTCTCTGACCGGGTCGTTGGGAGGAAATCTAAATGATCATTAATCTAGGAAGAGTGGAATGCTATATTCTCTCTAAATCAGTTGAACATATATGCTTTCATTTATGAGAAGTCTATTCCTCGGTGTCAGGAGGCATTTATGTCCACGTCTTTCTCTATTAGAGTTAGGTAGTTAGTTGCTTTTCTATAAATAAGAGTTCCTCCTATGTGAGAGAACATAACAGAACAAAGTGTATTAAGATTAGTATTATAATGAGAAACATAGTTTTGCGTTAGTTTTCTTACAAGTAGAATGATCAATGTATATGATTCCAAGTTCATGAATAAAAGCTGATGAAGTTTTGAGTTCAATTCTTGCATAAACTGGTTAATGCTTGCTAAGGGGGCCCACTTAGTGAGTATCTATAGTCAGTTTTTTATTTCCCATTGATTATAAGTTAGAATTTCATTCTTGAAGGTTTCAACGCAAACTCAGTCTTATATTGTTCCTACAGCATCGAGAATCCATCCCTATGTTTGTTCCTGCAGCATAAGACCAGTTCATAGTTTGTTCCTTAGTAATAGTTGTCATGATTTCTTCTTTGATTAAGTTATGCTTAAGTTAAGAAGACTTTACATTACATTCCTGCAGCATAATTAGAATTCCTTCCAAGCATTTATTTCTAGTAAATTATGGCTGAAACTGGTTCTTAGTGCACATACAGTGCCGCTCCATTTCAAGTATACGTTCCCTGGTTTGACAATGTAAATGAACAACCATAAGAAGATGTTAGTCACCTACTAGAATGTCCAATTCTTAGGTTAGGATTTTCCATGACTTTTATATCCTTTTGTGGAATCGACCATCATTTTTGGCGCTGTTGTCGGGGATGGTGTCAAGCTAAGAACCTGTCATAGTCATTGTTAGCAGTAGTTTAGTGTGATTATTCAAGCATTTTCAAATTCCTTCAATTTTCAATTAAGTCTATTACATGCATAGAAGACGAGACGCTCTAGAAAGATTCCTCCCTAACCTTCCATTCATTGATAACAATTTTGAACTAGCTTATAATCTATTTGAGGAAGGAGGAGACCAAGATATCAATCCATTTGTTGAAAACCTGCTTGCCGAATTCCCCTTTGTCCTAGCAGATGAAGAACCTCAAGAAAATCCATTTTCTTTGATACTCTATCAAGCAAATATGTCACATAATCCACCTAATCGACCTCCTGCTTTTGAATTCCCCATCATCACCTAGCAAGATATTGATAACCTTAAAAATGTTCCTTCTTCATTACTTCCCAAGCTATATGGACTAGTTACAAAGGACCCAGATATTTTCTTGTTTGAGTTTGACATCCTCTACCGCAGCTATGATTACACTTCATATGCTCATAGGTTGAAATTGTTTCCTACTACTTTGAAGGAGGGAGCTCTTAGATGGTTTATGAGTTTGGGAAGGGATGATGTTGATAGTTGGGTAGTCATGCAAACAAAATTTCTTGAGAAATATAAGGAATATTGTAAGAGTGGTAGTAAGGGCGATGATATATTCAGAATTCAGCAAAAGGAGGAAGAAAGCTTGGAAGACTATATCTCAAGGTTCTTGTTTTCCCTAAAAAAGAACTCAGACCATACTCTCAATGAAGAATCTTAGAAACTACTTTTTCTAAGGGCAATCAATGATGCCTGTATAGATGCCTTGGATCTGATGGGAGGAGGAGATATAACCCAAGTGCCTTGGGTTGATATTAAGACCATATGTCGCAACTACTCTCGAGCAAATGTTAAGAAGAGTAGAGGTCATCAAGCCATAGTGGGAAAGTCTTCTACTAATGGAGTTTCACGAAAGGACATCACAAATTTTCTATTTGATTTCAAGCAAGATATCATAAACAACATGGCTACACAATTGGATATGATGCAAGCTCGAAAGAAATATGAGGAAGCTGAAGCAATCTTGACTGAGTTTTGTCCACATTCCAGACAAAAGAAACATGACTGCAGATGTAAGATGGTGGCTAACCTGGAGGCTAAGCAATTACCTATTGGTTTTAAGGCAGTAGAGTGTGATGATGACCAAGTATTCTTTTTTGCACAAAGGTACCCATGGGCTAAAAGACAAGGTATGCCTCAAGACCCTTTGACTTTTGGTAATCCTTATTCTAATTACAATAACCAATGGCAACCTACATATGGCCCATCACCACCTCAGAATACTTCTCAACCATATTGGCCTAACTATCAGAGTCCTCAATGGCAATCTCCTCAAAGAGGTTGGCAGTAGCTACAAGGACAATGGACTCCACCCCAAGGTAACTGGCAGCAGAATCCTCAATGGAGAGGTTCTCAACAATGGTGGAACCAATCCCCTGGATTCCTGCGGCTTCAACAGCCACAACCTTCGGCCCTCATGCCACCTCCTGCACCTCTTGTAGCACCTGTAGCAAATACTGTCCCTCCAAAACAAATGCTTATGCCTGCTCAACCATTGCCAAATCCTAATAATAAGTAGCAACAATAACAACAACCTATGTATTTTGCATAAGTCAATCAATATCCAGCTTATGCCCTGAATATTAATGATATCCATCTCAGGTCTAGAACTACTTTCCTTGCTCCACAACTATCAGTAATTATTGAGATTCTAGACTCTGCCTCGGAACAACCTATTGATCCTGTAGAACATATACATATATCAGATACTATCTCTAAGGAGCCTGTCTTGCAACATCAAGCCAAACT
>CM021106.1:593284198-593612751 GCA_007115665.2 Sequoiadendron giganteum | reverse complement strand
CCCAATTGAAGCCACTGTTGGCACTCTCAAATTTTGTAAATTTGAGATGCCTATTTCAAAATTTTTGCTTCTACATTTTCAGAAGTGCACCTAAACAATCAGTCCTGACTAACCCTCTTTGGAGGCTTATAATTTGAAGCCTAATGATTTTCATGCAAAACCCATTTGCAGACATACTCACTAGACATATGTGAGTAGGAATGTCAAATTTTAGCTTCCCATGATAAGTTCTAATAGAGTCTCGAAAAGTGAAGCTGGAGGGTTTTGACATTGTTCTGCTGTTTGCAGATTGTCAGTTTGCAAAATAGCTTCCTATTTGAGCTTGATTTTTGCAACCAATTCACTGTCATGTCAGAACGAATGTTGTTCCGTATTCTCCATACCTAAGTTATCTCGGGTGTCAGTTTTCAGAACCCCATGATCTGATTTGCTATTTTTAGCAGATCAAAACCAAATGCAATTTGTTCTGTTTTGCAGCTGCATTCCTAACAACATTTCTAAGTGGCCAACTTCGACCATCACTAACTTTTGGTCAACGATGTTTCAAAGAAATTCCTTTTGCACACATTCTCAGGGTATCTTAATGTTCCACTGTGTCTAATGGCAGCTTGCCAGGAGTTGATTCACTATTTTTACAAATTGGTTGTTGGATCAGTTTTAATTGGTGCAGAACAATTGTTGTTTCAGGAAGGTTCGGCTTGGAAACTTTGTCGATTAATACCCAGTTCCTCATTATTTGTTTCTCTAAGTCATCTTTTGCACTGTACTTTTGGATCAAATGACTATATGCTTGCAAGTTTTTATGGTTTCATGAGGTCGTTTGACCAATTTCCTAGATTGATTCCTGAGGCAACTTGACCTATTTTGACCATTTTGCAAAAGTGTCAGAAAGCATATTTTAATGGTGGCCCAGTTCATGTTTTCACTTCACATGCATTCAAAACGCAGTGTCAAGTCATTTGAGGGTGAAACTTGTTTGAAAATGAAAATTTTTTTAGCCGGGCCCACATGGGGCCCGACATGCTTTGCATGGTCATGAACCTATAATGGTTCCAATGTTGCAATCCCATCAAGTGAACTGTTTTGAAATGGGTAACAAGTATAAAGATGTATTTTACAAGCATAAGATAGTTGCCTATGAACAATTCACAAACAGTGAAATTGGCAAGGGGGTGATGGAGAGTTTTCAAACTTGTGCCATGTGATGGAGTTGCCATACACTAGCAAATATGGGCATTGTTTTCAAATACAAGAAATGTCTTAGTAGTTGAAATGTACTTCAAAAGAGATGCAAATAATTTATGATTGGGTGCCAATTTAAATCATTAACATCTGAAGTTGCCCACTAGAATCCTGGCTTATACACCTGGCAACTCTCAAAATTCTTCTTTCTGTCATAAATTATCTTTTGTTTTTAGGAAGCATTGCAGTTCTCCGTAGCAATGATCAAGTAGAAAAAAATGGCCTAAAATTCTTGTCACTGTGGGAAGACATGTCTTTTTGTATTGGATCGAGTGGCCTTTCTCACAAAGACTCATAGAGACAACAATATTGAATTGTTGAGAGCATTGTTGGTAACTGAAAAAAAACATATTACTTGTTGCTCAGTAATAATCTTTTGGTAAAGGTTGACGATCTACAAGGAAAACTAGCACCAGTGGTGGAGGGAGCCCATGCCAGTGAGCTAAGTGTAGAGCTCAGACCAACATTGGACGCCGTGCCAACAAATGAAC
This sequence comes from Sequoiadendron giganteum, assembly GCA_007115665.2. Taxonomy (NCBI): domain Eukaryota; kingdom Viridiplantae; phylum Streptophyta; class Pinopsida; order Cupressales; family Cupressaceae; genus Sequoiadendron; species Sequoiadendron giganteum. The sequence continues at coordinate 593,611,018 of CM021106.1, read as the reverse complement.
CCACGGCCAGTGAAGGGGAGACCCGTGAGCAAGAAGAGTAAGGGAGCCCGCGCGGTCTGGTTAAATGGGTAGCCCACGCAAACTGCAAGAAGGAGGCTCATGCCATGGTGAGGGCATGGGAGGTTTATGCCAGGTGAGGCTTGCATGACCAGTGATGGTGGGCATGGTCAACACTACAGGTGAAGAATGCAAGGCGCGACCTGGAGAAAGGTAGGGCTCGAACCAGTGAAATGGAGGCCCACACAAATGAGGAGAATACCATGAGAGAGGCGCAATATTGCAGGGAGTTTGGTGGGAGATGCATCCCAACTAGGAATGACAGCCATGTGTAGAGCCCAAGAAGGCCCGAGCAGGCAAAAAGATTAGGGCAATTTCAGCCCAACCTCGTGAGCCTCGCACAACAATGTGTGATGCAAGCAAAACTCATGCAAGGTGTGCGAGAATGCATAGTGGGGGTTTTTTTATTTAAAAAAATCAAAATTTACATGGTTCGAGATTTAAAAATGGAGGTGGGCCCACTATTTTTTGTAAAATGATCAGGCATTAAGTGGTAAAATATTTCACCTAGGGGGATAAAGTATAGAATATTTCAAAATATGATATTTTAAATGAGGAGATGAAATATTTTATTGCTGGGCAATAAAATATAAGGTGAGTTTGGTGAAAATGTTAAAGTATAGCCTGATTTAAAAAAAAAAAACCTTCATTACATTTGAATTTGTTTTAAATATGAAATGTAAAAGGGCTTTCATGGAAAGGCTGAATATTTTCACGGGCAAATAATTTATTTGCCAGGCAAGTTAAAATTGCAAGGTGTGGCTGGAGCAAATAAGTGAATTTTATATTCATCTATATTTGGGGTTTTTGTTTTGCTAGGAATAAAGCTACAGGATTATAAAGTGGGGAAATATTTCAAAGTATTTCTGCAGCAAATGAAGAGTAAAAGGCTAAAACAGAATTTTCATGGGAAAGAGTAGCTGGATAAAATTTGAAGATTCTCCACATGGGCAGATTTTTCAGTTGCAAGGCCATGATAGGCATATGCTTTTTTGAGAGGTAGAGTTTGTTGTTGGAAGAAAGATGAGAGATTCTTTTGCAATATTTGTGATCAACGGTGAATGAAGATTCCAGATGGCATTTTCAGATCAGTTTTAGGGCTACCTTCATTCTTCTATTTCTTCTCTTCTCTTCTCATTATACAGGATTCCAATTTTTGAAAGCTATGCAAATCAGGCCGAAGCTATGGGTAGATTGTAAAGCTAGGGAGAAATATGACTGTTCGTCATTTTAATCTGAAAGTGTATGTTCTAAATTGTTTTGTTATGTTTATTTTAGTTGATAATTATCTCCATGGATGAATTGTAATGTTGTTTTGGATTCAATAATAAGATTGTCTGAATTTGTTCATGCACATTTGCTGCATTTGAGTTACATCTGTTGTTTCCTTTTGTTCTATGAATGGTGTAATTGCTTTAATAAAGCACAAGTTGCTTTTATTATTGCCTATTGTTCAGGGATAGTGTAATTGCTTTGACAAATGTGACAGGAGTGTTATGTTTTAGGTGGATTCATAAGAAGAATTATCAGAGAAAGCTTCAGTGGTCTGGTTGTCTGGTTGTCATAATGTGACAACATTTGCAAGACCTTCAGAGCATGTTCAACACTGAAAGATGAATGCTAGTTATATGACTCCACAGCCCATTTTTATGGCACTGGTCCATTATCATGTTTCTGCTATTTTCAGTTTGGTCCCAACTCTTTAAATCAAAAACCATTTCAAATTTGTTTGGCTGAGTTGTGTTTGTCATGTTCTCCATGCTGATTGATGAAATTCATTCAATATCTTGCCAATGTTAAGTGATATTTTAGGTTTCTCAGCATATTTCTATGAGAGCATCATCTGTTAAGCAATATCCTATTACTTGTGTGTTTAGATTGTTTGATGTTGCTAAAGGGTTACCCCCTAGGTCTTACAGAGCCTGAAGTGCAGGGGAAATGTGTATCCATTCCATTTCCTATCTGTTGGCCACTAGCCTTTGTGGTTCTTTAATATAGAGGTTGGCTACCTCTTAGAGAATTAAAAATCCTAGCTAGGTTGCATTTTTATACACCAACACACTATAAAATTAATGTACTTGGTTTATGTTCACATTTATGTGGTTCGTCAAGTACAATAACTAAAAATTAGAGACACCAAACTAGGGCATATAAAATTGAACAAATTTTGGGAAAGAATTAGGAGTGAAGACATATCCCAAATTACTCAAAGACTTATTGAAAGTGGGTTGCTACAAGAAACAACCTTTCCAATGCCAGTGGAATATTTAGACTTATTCATATAATGCATTAAACATTATGACTCTAATGCAAGGGAAATCAAAAGAATGATAACCGATTGGTTGTCAAGATAAATAGGGATAATTTCACCTTATTTTTTTGATTTCAAAAAATATAAGTGTAAACAGACTTCAATTTCATTCTTTCTCATTAAAATTTTTAGGAAAGGAAGGGGAAATCCAAAAATGGTATTGCTCAAGAATGGTTTGTCACCTCAAAGAAGGGAAAACCTTAGTTTCTTAAAAATCTACATAAAACCCATTTCACAAATGAGATTTCTAATGTGATCAATCTTTTTCATAAACAAGTGGGTAATGAAAGGGCTCATGATTTTAATATTGGATGTACTTATTTATATAGATAATTATCCATGGTGAGTGTAGACACTTAAATAGTCCTGATTGACATTATGCATCTAATTCTGATTAATTAACATCACTTCTACTATTAATCAAGTAATTAAGTTTATTTGATTAATTCACTTCCTTCTCACTAATGTTCATCGTGTTTAATTAAATAAATCGATTTATTTAAATAAAACCCTAAAGTCTTATCATCTGATTTAATAAATCAAATGTCATAAACCCCCTAATCCCTTCAAATTGATTAATTCTAAATTAATTAACTCCTAATCCTCATTACCCATTCTCTAGCTCTTGAATCAACCTTGGTCAAACTAAACCCATGGTCAACTAACCAAGTTGCACATGAAATTAATTTCTTTTAACTATCTAATTACTTTATGTATCCTCATAATGGCATATTCCTAGGAATATTCCTCCCAACCACCCCCTCATTCAATTTCCACCCAAAAGCCTCTTACACACCCATAAATACCTCTTAAAAATGAATTTACTCCCTCTTACATGCCATCTTGTCTCTTACAAGGGCATTAATCTCTCTTACATCCTCACCCACATTCTTTTACATCCTCAGCCATATGTATTCAATCCTCTTACATCCTCTTAACTATGCACATTCCACAAAATATGCTCCACCTTCACCCATTAGCCTTATGACAAGTATCACAATCCTATTGTCTCTCCATTTAGTCCCACATTCACCAATCTTTTCATTCTTTGACCCTTCAACCCTATTTATAGAGGGCTTCTCTATGAAGAAAGGATCCACTTTTTTATGCAAAGTCATTATCCTCCAATTGCTATCATTATCTTTAAGGGAATTTGGACTTCATCACATCTTGGAAGCTTTATCAAAAGGGGTGGAAAAGGGTATTCTTTCCACATCAAAGGAGAACCACTCCCATTATGGGATAGAGTTCGAATATGCTTTCATATTTTTTCATTTGTTACTTTGGTTTCTTATTGTCTTGTTTCCATATTTAGCATGTTCAATTATCTCATAGGTATACTTTATTTGGTTTGCTTAATTTGACTAACATGCTAATATTTGTCAATCTTTGAGCAAAATGCAAAACAAATGTTCACATTTTGGCACCCACCGTGCTCTAAAGCATTATATTTCCATGCAGTGTGTTTGTAGCAGCAGTGACAGAGAAATTTTTTCATGACTTTACCATTAAATTTTTCCTACCATTAGAAATTATATCATCGTGATGCTCCTTGTAATCTTATTTCTAATCCATTTCACTTTTATCTTGTGTATCTTGCTTTATTTTTCTATTGATAAATGTCATCGTCCATTTTCTATGTTATTGATATCAATCTAATATAAGAAAACATCATGTCAAACACATAGTTTTGAATGTCAAAAAATGAAGCATTAGTGCAGATTAATATCGATTCAGGCATTAAAAATCTCACTTCTTTCATTATATTTGTTTGCAAATCTACATTTCTCTGATTTTGTTATTTCTCCCTATGTCACTATTGCTCTATTAAAATACATACTCAATATTATTACATATTAGATGAACTATTGATTGTTGGAGAGGTTCTAGAACCAAGCAAGAAGACCATTACATGATTTATAGCTTTCAGACCATTTTAAAATAACTCCTCCCCTTGCGTGCCTCTCTAACATGATTTTTTTTATCGTGTGAATATTTGAAGCTCAATTTTCATCGTACAACATCACGAGTCAAGTTCGTCTTTGCCCAAGATACCTGATTGCTATGTGAAGGGTCTCTTTCCATCTCAGAATGATCTTAGTATAGGATGAATTTCAGGATAGGGATCATTGCACTCCATGAGATCGCATTGAACAAAAAGATAGTGTACAAGGGGATGTCGGTAGATATAGTGATGCACAGATAAGTACTGTTGATTTATTTTATTTTTGCATTGGTGTGAATGGATTTTCATTGCCTGTGAATAAATATTTATTGGAATCTTCCTTGCACCACTCTCTCTGCAAAAATATTGTTCCTGTGAATATCAGACTCTTTGATCCAAAGTATTTTTTTTCATCATTATCTAAACTTCAATACTAAAAAATGTGAATTAACTTAATCCTTTCGAGTTCAAAAAGGTTGTGTGTAACTTAAGTATAATTTGGTGTGTAAAAGTAAGTTAGTTGATTGAATAGAATTTTATTTTGAGTGTTTGGTCTTCTTTTTCTTTTTCTTATGCATCTTGAATGTTGGAATTTGTGATCTTTCCTTCTGCAAAGTTTCTTTTCTACTTAAAGTTGGCACACATTTCCAAACGTATAAAGTGCAGATATGATCTAAAATTTGAATGTTGATGTGATACATTTTCCAAAGTTAGTTGCCACATAAAATAATGTCCCATCGAATAAGCTACGATGATGTCACATCACTTTACTTCACTTCAATGCATTTTTCTAAGGTGACACGACAATGGTTAATTTATACTTTAATGGAATTCACAATGGTTATTCATGTGGACTTTGAAGGAAACCTCACTTGGTGAGGAATTAAAGGCATATGCTAAGCTAAGTTGTGCTCACCACTTTAGAATTTGATTCAATAATCTACATTTATTAAATTTATAAGCTTTGAGTATATTTCAAATGTCAAATGGTAGGGAATGAATTTTTTCTAGAGCCAAATTAAAAAAAAATAGTATTGACTGCGATCTTTTATTGACTAGTATAATTTGTCTTTAATTGTATTTTTCTTGAATACATCTATATTTATGTTTTTTGTTCATTGTCTCTGTTATTGAACATCTACATTAGTTGATGAGATGAAATCCCTTAATGATTATAAGAATTCAGAATGATCAATGAAGGTGTACTATAGAAAAGGAAGCCTGTATTAGTTTTAAATAGATTGGTTTATGATCATAGTCATTAAATGCCTTATAAATGTGGGTTTGAAAGTGCTTGTACTCTTATTTTTCATTTGAGAAGTGTGTGAAAATATTTTGTTGCATAGCTAATGTGTAAACCATTTACTATTATATATAATACATTCACATTTTAGGTGAAAACATAAATGATACATCCATCAAATGTTTGGTAAATGTTATTGCTCACAGAAAGAGTTAGCATAGAAAATTTTGGAGTTTAGTGGTAAACTTATAAGGGAGAATTTTGTTTCATGAGTATTAACATCCATTTTTTAAGTGTAGAATACCCAAATCAAATTTTCTATGCATTGCTTTATTAGTGGGTGTTATACCCAAATTGAATTTTCTGCAAAATTTATTTCTTGAATATGATGGTGTAGCAAGGCAGAGAAATCAAGCAAAATAACAAACATATTTGAGTTGAACAATTAGGCATTAGAATTGAAAAAAGAATTTTTAAATGCTCCTTGTAATATCCTAGAGCATCCATTGTTTCTTTTACTTTATATTTTAGACCAACTAGCTTCATTTTGGGATTAAAATTAATCATTGATTTGATCTTTTTCAAATTAGTTAAAATTGAACTTAGAAATTTACTAGACATTTCTTTCAGGGATAAAATTGAACAAAACAACTCTCACTCAGTTTGGTGCTTAAAATAAACTTACCTTTGCTTTGAGGGTTAAAATTAACAAGTATTTTCCATGTCTTGTGGTTTACACTTTCATTATTGAATGTGTATGCTCTTCTCTCATGCCACTTGGTGATCTTGAGAATGAAAAGAATTCCTTTGAAATTTCATATAACCACCCACATATTTCAATTTGGATTTAAAATAAACCTCATACTAGTGTGAGGAAGAGGCATTGTGAATGCTCTCTCCTTTTGCTTCACGCAATCTAGGAGGTCGAACTACAAATTTAATTCCTTGATTTTGTATATCTTTAGAGGGCCTACCACCCCGCTTCGAAAGGTGGGAACGACCCAAGTGGTACCAAGCTAAAGCCAAGCTCTTTCAAATCACTATATAAAAATGTGTCTGTGACTAAAGTCATAAACAACAAGTGTAGATGTGTCATACTGACAAGTGTCACCATTAGTGTCCACATGACACATCAAAATCCTTTCTTAGGAAGGGACTGGGAGGCCCTTTGATTGAAATAATATCAAGCTAACCTCGTCGCATGTATGGCCACCTTAAACGAAAGCCATTACTAAGAACCAATTTTTTAGAAGCCAAAAACCTTTATGCTTGTTGGTGCAAGAACAGTCATTCTGAAGCCACCCCATATTTTACTATTCATTTTTGAAATGGGAAAATCCTTAGGATCTTTGGATCTTCAGGATTTGAGATTTGGTGGTCTCGAGAAGTGTGTGCCATGAAGGGGAGCCAGTGTCACAAAATCTCTAGCTATTCTCATTATCTTAGTGTTTGGACAAATATGAGTGGGGACTCAACAAGTAGTATCTCTTCATCCTAGGATTGTGTAATATTATGAGTCAGTTGAACACATTGCTTGCTTCTAAAACATTGAAACAAACATTTAACAATCACCAAAATTTCAAACCCTTTGAAAAGAGTGAATACATTTGAAGGGTCCAATCATTACTACTTGTCCCTAAGAATCTCATCTTTAGAGGCTTCTAAATACTTGGGATCATATCTCAATCCACTCTCTTCAAAGTCAACCTAGGGAAACTATGGCCTTGGCTCTTTGAATTTCACATAATGGACCTTGTGGAATGAAAAGGAGCTAAGACATAGACATTTAATTTGAAATATAGGAAAGATAAGTAATTTTGGTAAAATCAACTCATTAATCAAGATTAAATCAAATTGAACCCCACATAGGTGCTTGTTATCCTTGGTATTATGATCTTCCATGGAAAAACATTGGTCTTTTGGTTTGAGTTACTCATAAGGTAAATCATGCTCTTCAATAACTTGATCTTGTAAACAAAGTCCCTTTAGGTTCACTAAGGATCAAAACAAACATTTCATCCATCTCAAACATCTATCAAAATCAATCCCACAAACAACTTCTTAGAGCTTTGGAAACATCATTATACTAGACTTGGGTAAATCATCTAAAAACAAATTAAAATCACCTTGTTTGACTAGATGGGTGAGAATGAATCATTTCCCATGCTTCTAGTTAAAATAGCACCTCTTTGAATAGTTTTATCCTAAAGATCACATGTCCATATTAGGATCCACAAGCTCATTATCCAATCAAAACATCAAAATCAAACCCTAAGTCTAGTATTGACCAATGTTCTCAAAAGTTCAAATACCCATATCACTCACCCTTTCATCCTTCATCTCATCATTGGTCCTAAATTCCTTAGAGGTCACAAGGTCAAAACAAAAGAAAAACATGGAATATAAACTCGATTCATACATCATGAGTGATCTAAGTCAACCAAACTATCAAAGACTTACAATACCAATTGATTATCAAAACTCACATTTATACAATTCACACATGGGATCATTTTATCCTACAAACCTCAATGATACAACAAATGTAAGTATTCCCAATCTAAATTTTGGAACACCTTTCCCTATGGTAGATTTAAGTCAAAGTCAAAACATACAAATCTATCAACCAAGTGATCTAGTACATGATTCTTCAACAAAACAAAATTATCCCACCAAATCAATACATACCAAATGTGAATATACCAGATACAAGCTTTCCAAACATGAACATATCAACCACACTTGGTGAACTATGGGATAGATATGTTTGTGAATCACACCAATGTTGTTCAATGTCTAAATAATATGTTAACAACTCAATGTATTGATCCAAGTCAAGGTAACACCATGAAAAATCAAGGTTACCCAAATCAAAGCAATGTGTTTCAAGACCACAACAATGTTCAATGTCAACCTATAATGCAAAATATAAACATCATCCCAAATCAGAATATTGTCCAAAATCAATTTGTGCACAATCCAATAAAAATAAGTCACTAGTGTATATTTCAAATATGCTTGACCAACAACCAAATCAACTATATCAAGTGTGTCAAAATCAAAATCAAGATCAAATTTTGCGACATCAAATTGATTCACTTACCAAAATAGTTGATTCATTGCACCAAGAGACATTGATGAGCTTGAAATATGCTCATAATTTGAATATTATGATGTATTTTTAATACCCTTACTCTTTTGTTGATGGTTGTTTAAACTCTTTGATTAAAGACTTTTTATGTAAAATCAGGTAGTATCTTGTAGCAACACATTCCTATATTCATGTAGCTTAACATCTTTGTGTGTCTATATTTATTGCCCTGTTTGACCTCCCGAATGATTGATATAATGCATGTGGTTTTTGTATAATGAAATAGATTTAATGTGTGCTTAGTTAATGTGTATCATGTTATTGTGTGCATGCTTTCTTTCGCTTCTGTCGCCATGTGTATTGCAGGTTGTTGAAAGAGGCATGAACAATTCAATGCACAACAGATCTCGACCTTGTAGTAAAGTCCATTTTCAGCACGACATCAAGGAAGTTATTCCAACAAAGACTCTCTGACCGGGTCGTTGGGAGGAAATCTAAATGATCATTAATCTAGGAAGAGTGGAATGCTATATTCTCTCTAAATCAGTTGAACATATATGCTTTCATTTATGAGAAGTCTATTCCTCGGTGTCAGGAGGCATTTATGTCCACGTCTTTCTCTATTAGAGTTAGGTAGTTAGTTGCTTTTCTATAAATAAGAGTTCCTCCTATGTGAGAGAACATAACAGAACAAAGTGTATTAAGATTAGTATTATAATGAGAAACATAGTTTTGCGTTAGTTTTCTTACAAGTAGAATGATCAATGTATATGATTCCAAGTTCATGAATAAAAGCTGATGAAGTTTTGAGTTCAATTCTTGCATAAACTGGTTAATGCTTGCTAAGGGGGCCCACTTAGTGAGTATCTATAGTCAGTTTTTTATTTCCCATTGATTATAAGTTAGAATTTCATTCTTGAAGGTTTCAACGCAAACTCAGTCTTATATTGTTCCTACAGCATCGAGAATCCATCCCTATGTTTGTTCCTGCAGCATAAGACCAGTTCATAGTTTGTTCCTTAGTAATAGTTGTCATGATTTCTTCTTTGATTAAGTTATGCTTAAGTTAAGAAGACTTTACATTACATTCCTGCAGCATAATTAGAATTCCTTCCAAGCATTTATTTCTAGTAAATTATGGCTGAAACTGGTTCTTAGTGCACATACAGTGCCGCTCCATTTCAAGTATACGTTCCCTGGTTTGACAATGTAAATGAACAACCATAAGAAGATGTTAGTCACCTACTAGAATGTCCAATTCTTAGGTTAGGATTTTCCATGACTTTTATATCCTTTTGTGGAATCGACCATCATTTTTGGCGCTGTTGTCGGGGATGGTGTCAAGCTAAGAACCTGTCATAGTCATTGTTAGCAGTAGTTTAGTGTGATTATTCAAGCATTTTCAAATTCCTTCAATTTTCAATTAAGTCTATTACATGCATAGAAGACGAGACGCTCTAGAAAGATTCCTCCCTAACCTTCCATTCATTGATAACAATTTTGAACTAGCTTATAATCTATTTGAGGAAGGAGGAGACCAAGATATCAATCCATTTGTTGAAAACCTGCTTGCCGAATTCCCCTTTGTCCTAGCAGATGAAGAACCTCAAGAAAATCCATTTTCTTTGATACTCTATCAAGCAAATATGTCACATAATCCACCTAATCGACCTCCTGCTTTTGAATTCCCCATCATCACCTAGCAAGATATTGATAACCTTAAAAATGTTCCTTCTTCATTACTTCCCAAGCTATATGGACTAGTTACAAAGGACCCAGATATTTTCTTGTTTGAGTTTGACATCCTCTACCGCAGCTATGATTACACTTCATATGCTCATAGGTTGAAATTGTTTCCTACTACTTTGAAGGAGGGAGCTCTTAGATGGTTTATGAGTTTGGGAAGGGATGATGTTGATAGTTGGGTAGTCATGCAAACAAAATTTCTTGAGAAATATAAGGAATATTGTAAGAGTGGTAGTAAGGGCGATGATATATTCAGAATTCAGCAAAAGGAGGAAGAAAGCTTGGAAGACTATATCTCAAGGTTCTTGTTTTCCCTAAAAAAGAACTCAGACCATACTCTCAATGAAGAATCTTAGAAACTACTTTTTCTAAGGGCAATCAATGATGCCTGTATAGATGCCTTGGATCTGATGGGAGGAGGAGATATAACCCAAGTGCCTTGGGTTGATATTAAGACCATATGTCGCAACTACTCTCGAGCAAATGTTAAGAAGAGTAGAGGTCATCAAGCCATAGTGGGAAAGTCTTCTACTAATGGAGTTTCACGAAAGGACATCACAAATTTTCTATTTGATTTCAAGCAAGATATCATAAACAACATGGCTACACAATTGGATATGATGCAAGCTCGAAAGAAATATGAGGAAGCTGAAGCAATCTTGACTGAGTTTTGTCCACATTCCAGACAAAAGAAACATGACTGCAGATGTAAGATGGTGGCTAACCTGGAGGCTAAGCAATTACCTATTGGTTTTAAGGCAGTAGAGTGTGATGATGACCAAGTATTCTTTTTTGCACAAAGGTACCCATGGGCTAAAAGACAAGGTATGCCTCAAGACCCTTTGACTTTTGGTAATCCTTATTCTAATTACAATAACCAATGGCAACCTACATATGGCCCATCACCACCTCAGAATACTTCTCAACCATATTGGCCTAACTATCAGAGTCCTCAATGGCAATCTCCTCAAAGAGGTTGGCAGTAGCTACAAGGACAATGGACTCCACCCCAAGGTAACTGGCAGCAGAATCCTCAATGGAGAGGTTCTCAACAATGGTGGAACCAATCCCCTGGATTCCTGCGGCTTCAACAGCCACAACCTTCGGCCCTCATGCCACCTCCTGCACCTCTTGTAGCACCTGTAGCAAATACTGTCCCTCCAAAACAAATGCTTATGCCTGCTCAACCATTGCCAAATCCTAATAATAAGTAGCAACAATAACAACAACCTATGTATTTTGCATAAGTCAATCAATATCCAGCTTATGCCCTGAATATTAATGATATCCATCTCAGGTCTAGAACTACTTTCCTTGCTCCACAACTATCAGTAATTATTGAGATTCTAGACTCTGCCTCGGAACAACCTATTGATCCTGTAGAACATATACATATATCAGATACTATCTCTAAGGAGCCTGTCTTGCAACATCAAGCCAAACTGCCTTTTCTTCAAAGATTGCAAGTTACTACATCCAAGTCTATGGAAGAGCCTATCTTTGATATTTTGGATCAGCTAAAGAATGTACACATTCAAATTCCCCTTTTTCAATCCATTAAAGATGTCCCAATTTATGGGAAAGCCATTAAGGAGGCATGTTTGAAGAAACCTAGAAGAAAGAAAAAATATCCCCAAACTATCCATGTTCTAGGATAGTTGGCAGATATTATGTTGGGGAAGGTAGTCATTCCAAAATATGTTGATGCTAGGAGTCATGTGGTACAAATAAATATTAATGGCCAGATAGTAAAGAATGTTTTGATTGACTTTGGTGCAGCCATCAATGTAATGACCAAGCATACTATGGAGTATTTGAATATCCTAACCATTAGGTCTACACCTACCATCATGCAGCTTGTTGATAGTTCCACAGTAACACCTGATGGCATGGTAGAAGATATCATTGTCAACCTTGAGTCTTGGGAATACCCAGCAGATTTCACCATATTGTCCACTAAGGCAACTTTGGGAGGATATCCTATCATCCTAGGTAGACCATGGTTAGCCATAGCTGATGATTTTATAAGATTTCATTCAGGAGACATGACAATTTCTAATGGTTAGTCAACAAAGAAATTGGCTTTATACCCACCTGTCCAACCTCAGCCAAACTTGTCTCAACCAATTTGGCCAGATTTAGGAGAGGAAACTGAAGAAGTCAATTCATTGGCTCAGCTAATGATGCTGCAAACTAATCCATTTTTCCAACTTCAGAGTGAGGATGGCCTTCTTTTACACATTTTGCATTCCAACTCTAATATGAGTAGCCCATCTATTCCAGATAGTTGTCCTCAGCAGTGCTTCCTACAACAATTGAATCCTAAGAGCCTGCCACCTAAAATTCCTGCAGTTTGTCAACATTTGCTTCCACATGAAATATTGACACCACCTTTATCAGTAGCCTCCATGAATGATCTTACCAAGCAAATAGAAGTTTCTCCAGGCCGTTTTCTGAATATCAGTAATAAGTTGCCTCAATCTCAACAAACTTCCCTAGTCACAATGTTGCAAGATCAACATAGAGCTTTTGCATGGGACTATGGCAATATGAAGGGAATAGATCCTCAACTCTGTACTCATAAGATCTACATTAAGGAAGATTGCTCACCTATTAGGCAACCTCAAAGAAGGATAAACCCAACACTCAAGGAAATAGTTAAAAATGAGCTCCAAAAATTGTTTGATGCTGGTTTTATCTACCCCATTTCAAATAGTCAATGGGTATCTCCATTGGTGATCATTCCTAAAAAAGGTGGAAAATGGAGAGTTTGTGTAGACTATAGGGAGTTGAAAACAACAACTAAAAAGGATCACTTTCCACTGCCATTTGTTGACCAAGTGCTAGAATCATTGTTTGGTAAAAAGTCTTTCTCCTTTTTGGATGGATATAGTGGGTATAATCAAATTAGAATTGCTCCTAGGGATCAAGAGAAAACAACTTTTACCTATCCATGGGGAACTTTTGCCTACTCTGTCCTACATTTTGGCTTGTGTAATGCACCTGCAACATTTCAAAGGGCAGTGATTAGTATTTTTGTTAACATTTCTCATGATTCTATGGAGATCTACATGGATGACTTCACCACTTATGGAGTTACTTATGAAGAAGCATTAGCAAATTTGGAGAAAGTGTTGAAAAGATGTAAGGATCATAATTTATCTTTGAACAGTGAGAAGTGTTTTCTAATGATGCAAGAAGGAATTTTTTTAGGCCATCATATCTCTCAAGTAGGAATTCAAGTTGATCCTACAAAAATAGAAGTCATTCTAACTTTGCAAACACTTATGAAACAAAAGGATGTTAGAAGCTTCCTAGGACATGCTGGATATTATAGAAGATTTATCAAAGATTTCAGCAAAATAGCAAGTCCATTATATGCGTTATTGACTAAGGATTCTGAATTTAACTGGACTGAGGCCTGTGACAAATCTTTCCTGCAGCTTAAGAACTTACTTACTCAGGCACTTGTTCTTCAAGGACCAAATTGGAGTCTTCCCTTTCATATACACATAGATGCTTCTGATTATGCCATAGGGACAGTTTTAGGACAAAAAGAGAATTCTATAGAACATGCCATATATTTCATTAGCAAAAACCTTCAAGGCCTTGAATTAAACTATAGTGTCACAGAGAAAGAATTGCTAGTAGTTGTGTATGCCCTAAACAAGTTTTGACATTATGTCACTGGTGACCAAATATTTGTTCATACAGATCATGCAGCAATAAGGTACCTCATGAATAAGCCTACCATATTTGGCAGATTAGCAAGATGACTCCTATTGTTGCAGGAATTTGATATCACAATTATTGATAAGCCAAGCCGGGCTAATGTGGTGGTTGATTTCTTGTCAAGACTTCAAAAAACTACACCTGCCACCCCTGAGGTAATTGATGATAGCTTTCCCGATGAAAATTTATTTTCTTTTGCTGCTCAAACTCCATCGTATGTAGATATTACAAATTATTTAGCAGCCAACAAGATCCTAGCTCACTTCTCACCAAAGGACAGGAAATTGTTAATAGAGAAAAGTTTTAACTTTTCATGGATTACAGACTATTCATTTTACACAGGACCTGACCAAGTCATGCGAAGGTGTGTTAGGGAAGATGAGACCTATGACATTTTGCATGCTTGTCATGATAAGCCATGTGGTGGGCACTTTGCAACCAAGAGAACATCTATGAAAGTGCTTGCTATAGGGTAATATTGGCCCATACTATACAAGGATGTTGTAGCCTACACCAGAAAATGTGACAGATCTCAATGCATGGGTAGACCAACAAGGTCTGATGAAATTCCCCTGTATCCTCAAGTGGTAGTCATTCCCTTTGATAAGTGGGGCATGGATTTTTTTGGGCCTATTGATCCTCCATCCAATGGAAAATCATACATTTTGGTTTGCACTGAATATGTAAGCAAGTGGGTCGAAGTGAAAGCAATGACACATGCCCGTGACAATAAAGTTGTTGATTTCTTGTATGAGTAGATTTTTACTCGATTTGGAGTCCCAAGGGAACTTGTTGCTGATCCAGGAGCTCAGTTTACATCAAAATTAATCACTCCATTGATGAATGATTACAAGATCAGGCATAGAAAGTCTAGCCCCTACCACCCTCAAGCCAATGGTCAAGCAGAGGTTACCAATAGAGAATTAGAGGCAATCCTTACTAAAACAGTATAGTTACACAAGAAGGATTGGAGTAGTCGCCTTCCTGAAGCAGTCTGGGCCTATAGGACAAAATGGAAAACAACTATAGGGTTTACCCCTTTTGAGTTACTCTATGGAAAAACTGCCATGTTGTGAATAGAGTTTGAGCATAAGACCTTAAGAACTTCTCTTCAGCTTAACATTGATCTTTCAGAAGCCCAAAAGGAATGCCTCCTGCAGTTGAATGCATTGGATGAGATAAGGAAAGCTACCCTACAACATACTGAAGCTATCTAGCAGCAAAGAAAGAAATGGCATGACCATCATATCAGAACTAAGCAATTCTCTGCCAGTGATTGGATGCTACTCTATGACTCCAGGCACAAGTAAAATCAAGGTAAACTCACCACAAGATGGCTTGGTCCTTATTGTTAGGTTTTGAAGGTAGATATCTAAAAGCTAAATGCAGATATTATTAGATAAACCAAGAAATAAAAACACACATAGAAAAATAACACAGAGAATTTAACATGGTTCACCCAATATGGGCTACATCCACCAAACCACAGCCATCCAATGATTTTATTAACCAGTGTAAAACCCTATTACAATATCGCGAATAATTGCCTTTTTCTTATCATACTATAACTCTATCCCAAACCCCTTATAACCAGCCTTTTTAGAAGCTTCTGAATTAGGATTATACAAAGTCGGGGTTTTACCCTTTTTGGTGATTTTTCCCTTTTTCGGACCCCGGCGAGGATACATGAAGAGTGTACAGTATAGAATGATCAGTCGCCACATACCAACAATCTCCCACTTGGAGATTGATCAGGCTCCATACCAAAAAATCTCCCACTTGGAGACTAAACCTGGATGACACCGCTGCACTTACAGCTCCCACTGGAAATAAGCACCTTAGACCCTACTACTTTGTTATACTTGAATTCAACCTTGAAGGCCAACTGAAGCTAAAGAGGAGCTCAACTTCTCCCTTATCACTGCCTTAGTAAACATATCCGCTAGATTTACATCTGTATGCATCTTTTCCATCTTTACCTATCCATCCTCCAACACTAACTGAATGAAATGATACCTCAACTGTATGTGTTTGGTTTTAGAGTGCAAGGCAGAATTCTTTGCAAGATGTATAGCACTCTGGCTATCTGTGAACAAGTAATTTTCAGCTTGTTGTTTTCCTAACTCTTCCATGAAAAGTTGCATCCATATCATCTCCTTTGCTGCCTCTGTTGCAGCCACAAACTTTGCCTTTGTGGTGGATAAAGCAACCACCTTTTACAGCTGAGAAATCCAAATTACTATTGTCCCACCAATGGTAAATACATAACCTATGGTACTTTGCTTGGTATTGATATCCCTTGCCAAATCTGAGTCAACATAGCCCTTTAAATCTGTATCAGAGCCCTCAAAACATAAATATTTATTTGATGTACCTCTGAAATACTTGAGAATCCATTTCACTACATTCCACTGCTTAATTATGGGATTACTCATATACCTGCTAACAACTCCTACAACATGTGCAATATCTGGTCTCGTGCATACCATGGCATACATTAAACTACCTACAGCTGAAGCATATGGTACCTTGGACATCTATTCTTCCTCCTCTTGTGTCTTTGGACACACATCCTTAGTCAATTTGACATGACTGGGCAAAGGTGTGCTGATAGCTTTTGCATTCTCCATATGAAATCTCTACAACACCTTTTTAACATAATCAGCTTGAGATAAAAACAATTTCCTATTTTTCCTATCTCTTGTAATATTCATACCAAGGATTTGTTTTGCTGCCCCCAAATCCTTCATAGCAAATGAATTTGCTAACTTTTGTTTTAACTCCTTTATGTGATCCATGTTAGACCCCGCTACAAGCATATCATCAACATATAAACATAAAATAATGTAACTATCTTCACCTAACATCTCAAAATAAACACAATGGTCTGAATTACACCTGGTGTAGCCTTGCTCAGCCATAAAACTATCAAATTTAAGATACCATTGTCGAGGTGCTTGCTTCAAGCCATATAAATTTTTTTTCAATCTGCACACTAGTTTCTCCTTACCTTTGACCTCAAATCCTTGTGGTTGTTCCATATATATTTCCTCTTCCAAATCACCATGGAGAAAGGCAATTTTAACATCAAGTTGTTCTAAATGCAAATCTTCAACAACCACAATACTTAACACAGTATGAATAGAGGTCATTTTAACAACTGGAGAAAATATTTCATCAAAATCAATACCCTATTTCTGTGCAAATCCCTTTACAACTAATCTGGATTTAAATCTTTTTTTACCTCCATCCTCCTCTTTCATCCTATAAACCCATTTTTTTGCTAAAGCCATTTTACCTACAGGCAACTTGCATAATTCCCAAGTCTGATTTTTCAGCAAGGAGTCCATTTCTTCTTCCATTCCATGCTCCCACTGGACCTTGGTATCCACCTGCATAGCTTCATGATAACATTCTGGTTCACCAGCATCAGTTAATAAAATAGAGTACAAAGAGGGACAAAATATTTCTGGAGGTCTACTTAACCTTGAAGATCGCCAGTGAATTTTTTAGTGGCTAATATTCGCCAATTGGCTAATAGTTGAAATTTGGGAATCCAAAATTGGCTAATAGTTGAGCTACAATGTGACTTGAATTGCCACATTTTTACAAAATTTTATTATAGTCTTATTTAAATCACCAAATAATTTATTTTATTAAAAAATTTAACTCAAAAATTTGCCACAATATTCGATCAATGATTATATCAGATTCGCCTTAATTTTATAAATTATTGGATAAATCTATATTAATTCGCCAATAGTATATCATAACTATTAGTTGCTTTAGGACCATATTTCTAATCTTTAGTTTCCACCATTAATTTAAATATAATCTAATGGCCCTTGTTGTATTCCATGAGCTAAAATGTACACATGATTTGTAATGCTCATGGGGCCCACAATTTTGGGTAAATTTCACCTTATAGTGTACAACAAGGGTTGTTAGACCAATGATCTAAAAGAAGTTTTGAGCCCCATGAGAATTATAGACCATCATTACATTTTACCTTATAGAATATAATGAGGGCCATTATATTATATTATAAAATAATGGTAGAAAGTAAATATTGTAGTCTACCCCTTCAACTCATCGATAATTTCCACTCTCGGGCCCCTACTTTTCCATGAGAATTATTTTTAGATTGGATAGATTCGCCATCATAATTAATGCATTTTCCTATTATTTTTCAAGATTCACCAAAAATTTTCACAAAATTTTAGTGATGTAAAAAAATCGCCAATAAAACTAATATTTTTTTTGAAAAAAAAGAAAGTTTCGCCAATAGAAATTAATTTTTTTTCCTCAAAAAATGAAAGATTTGCCAGGATTTTATATCTTTTTTTGAGGGGGATTTCTTAAAGTTATCACTAAAGATCGCCTAACATTCACTGGAGTTTGTGGTATTTCTTGTTGTTGTTGTTGTGGAGTATGAGGAACCATTGGAACATTGTTGTTTGTAATATCATCCAGCACTGCATAATCCTGTTTTGTCTTCTCATGTTGCTGCAACAGATCTTTGTAGAACACTTTTTCATTGAATATGACATCCCTGCTTCTCACAATTTTCTTATTTTCAAAATCCCAAAGCCTATAACCAAATTCATCAATGCCATATCCAACAAATATACATTTCTTTGATTTTGCATCAAGCTTGGTTCTATTTTCAGAATCTACATGTGCAAATGCTTCACAACTGAAGGTTTTCAAAAAATAATAACTCACCTTCTTACCTAACCATGCTTCCTCTGGAATACCACAACCCAAAGGATTAGATGGAACTCTATTAATTAAATAAACAACAGTGTTTATAGCCTCTGCCCACATGTTTAAAGGCAACCCAACATGCAATCTCATAGTTCATGCACACTCCATTATTGTTCTATTCATGCGCTCAACCACTCCATTTTCCTATGGAGTCCTTGGAACCATTTTTTTCCTACGAATACCATTAAAGGAACAATAATCTTCAAACTCTTTACTGCAATACTCACCACCATTATCAGATTTGAGACATTTTAACTTTTTACCTATCTCATTCTCAACCAAGTTTCTCCATTTTTTAAAAGTTTCAAATACATCAGATTTCTGCCTAATGAAATAATTCCATACCTTCCTAGTTGCATCATCAATGAAGGTGACATAATATAGAGAGCCACCAATAGAAGATACCTGAGCTGGTCCCCATACATCGGTATGCACAAGCTCCAATTTCTCATCTTTCTTTTGTTTCCCATCCTTGAGAAAAGTAACTCTTTTTTGTTTGCTATACACACAACTTTCACATAAATCCATATTAACACATTTTAGACTTGGTAAAACATTATTTGAATGAAGTATTTTCATACTTTTTGCACTCATATGCCCAAGTCTGTTATGCCATAGTGATAATTCAAAATTCGCAGCAACTATCTGATCTTCTTCATGCTGAACTGCATCAACTGTTCTTGAACATTGATTTTTATCTGCAATAGCTAAAGTAGAAGGAACAGTATGACCTACACAAAGATATAAGGTGTCTACTTTCACACCTTTTTCTACCACTAAGGCATCTTTTGTAACCTTCCAATTTTTATCACTAAATGTAACAACACAACCTTCATCATCTAGTTGCCCTACTAAAATTAAATTTCTTTTTAGCTTTGGAACGTGCCTTACCTCATGTAGTAGCCAATGATTTCCATTCTGCAACTTAATCTTGATTCTTCCCTTTCCAACAATCTAACAGGGTTCATTATCTCCCAAATAAACCAGCCCAAAATCCCCTTGGACATAATCAAGAAAATAATTTCTATGGGGTGTAGCCTGAAACAAAGCCCCTGAATCTAACACCCAAGAATCATCAGCATTGTCAAGAGAAAGAATCAAAGCATCCTCATCAGATTTATTACTTACCACATTTGCCTCTTTATTTCCTTCCTTTTCATCTCCTTTATTTTTCTGAGACCAACAATCTTTCTTTAAATGACCTAGCTTACCATAGTACCAACAATCCCTCTTGTCTCTAGATTGGGACCTTCTATAACTTGATTTTTCTCATGACTTCCCACGGCTTCCAAAATTGTTTCTTCTCTCCTTTGTTCTACCCCTGCTTTCTGCATTCAAAACACTTCCTGATGTGGATGTTCCACCTGAGCTTTTCCTACGAATTTCTTCGCTCAAAATAACACCAACAACATCATCAAAATTCAATGTATTCGAACCAGAAATAGAATTGCTAACAGCCATTACCAAGCTATTCTAGCTTTCAGGCAAAGAGCACAGAATCAAAAGGGCCCTAACTTCTTCATCAAATTTTACTTTTATAGAAGTTAATTGACTGATAACTATATTAAACTCATTTAAATGATCAGTAACTGAGCCACCTTCTACCATTTTCATATTAAATAAACGCTTCATAAGAAATACCTTATTCGAAGCGGAAGGCTTTTCATATAACTTTGCTAGGGTTTCCATCAACTCTTGAGTTGTCTTTTTTGTTGTAATATTGAACGCTACCGATTGTGTTAGGCATAAACGAATACTACCAAGTGCCTTTCTATCCAAAATATCCTAGTCCTCATCTGACATTGTTGTGGGTTTCTTGGTTTTCCCTTCCAATGGCTGCCATAAATCCTTCTGATAGAGATAGTCCTCCATCTACATCTTCCATAACTGATAGTTCCGACCATTGAACTTCTCAACCTTCAACTTACCCTCGTCTACAATTGCTCCCACTTAACCATGAGACTCCCACTCAACCGTGAGACTTTCCTACAAATGAAAATCGAAAAACAACCCGCTCTGATACCACTTGTTAGGTTTTGAAGGTAGATATCTAAAAGCTAAATGCAGATATTATCAGATAAACCAAGAAATAAAAACACACATAGAAAAATAACACAGAGAATTTAATGTGGTTCACCCAATATGGGCTACATCCACCAAACCGCAGCCATCCAATGATTTTATTAACCAGTGTAAAACCCTATTACAATATCGCGAATAATCGCCTTTTTCTTATCATACTGTAACTCTATCCCAAACCCCTTATAACCAGCCTTTTTAGAAGCTTCCGAATTAGGGTTATACAAAGTCGGGGTTTTACCCTTTTTGGTGATTTTTCCCTTTTTCGGACCCCGACAAGGATACATGAAGAGTGTACAGTATAAAATGATCAGTCACCACATACCAACACTTATGAAATAGAAAATGTGTTTCACAATGGTTCAGTTCAGTTGGCTACAATAGATCCTGTCTGATTCAAGCTACTAGTTAATGGACACCGACTTAGGTTGTATCATAAGCCAACATCCAAAGAAGAATTTAGGAAGCAGTTTGTTTCAGATGCAGCCATTGATTTTCCTACAGCAAAAGGCTTCAGCCTTTTTCCTACAACATCTCTTTAAAATACTATGTTGCATGCCCATAATAAAGGTTTCCTTTTTAAGGAAGCCACTTTCTCCATTTTTCATCCATCACCATCATTCATTCCATCTTCTTCCACATCACCCATCCATGTCATCCATTATGCTATACCACCTTCATTTATGGTTTCTGTTCTAGCCATCATTTCAAGCTGAGTTGTGATCTTTCCTAGCATCTATGAGCACTTATTATAAGGTACGTGATATCTTTTATTATCACATCATTTATTTATTTCATTAATTGCTATGTATCTATTAGTCATTATTGCCTATTTTTCACCTATCCTTTCGAACATGTGTGGGCACATGCCAAATTTTAAGTAGGGGGCGGGGATAATCCATTTCAAACTTTTTCTTGTGCCACTATCACGTCTGTCAAGACAGTTTTATTTTCTTGTACTTACCAAGTACAACTATGTGCTTTTATCCTAATCAACAAGTTAACTGCTTGATTTGAGTAGTTTTTAATAACCATTTCATGCAATTATCCTTTGTATCATTCTTGGAAAAGTAAAGAAAGGTGACAGTAGAAAAGAAAGAAGAAGGGCAAAAAAAAAAGAAGTTTTTTCGAATTTTCAGAAGAAGTTTGAGTTTCAGGAATCTTAGCAAGGATAATTTGTGAATATGGCTGGCCAGTTAGTGAGACATGATCCTGCAGCTCATGAAGCCTTGATGCAAAATCCTCAAGTGGTTCAAGCATTCAACAATTGCGGATGGCTGAATTATTTTCTAGGGATAGATTCCTTTAATGAGGAAGCTGCGGGTGAGTTTTTGAGAACTCTTTCAGAGGGAGAAGCTACACTGTGGGGTTTGATAGTAGCCATTACAGAAGAGTGGATTGTTGAAGTAACTGGGCTTCCGGCGGTAGGAGAGAACTTTCCTTCAGGAAGAGATATTGTCTCTTCTAGGGAAGAATTCACAATACCAACAGATGGACCTTAGAGGTTTCCAAACAAGGATGCAAATGGGTGCCATTGCCTCCTCCATACTCAAAATATGCCACCTTCATAATCAGGGATTTGACTTGTGAGGGACATTTTTCCTATTTGTATTCTTATCATTTCAAACTATTGAGTCATATGAGGCACGGTTTAGCTGTCAATGTTCCAAACATTTTGTTAAACCTTTTGGAATGTAGTGCCCATGAAACCCGGAGGGGTAAGGACAACTCTATCACCCATCATTCCCTCATTAAATTCTTGATTGAGTGTTCCTTGAGGGATGTATCACCCCTTTCTTGGAAAGAATTTGTTTCACAGAAGGGTCTGCAACCTCTAGAACCTCCTAGAGTACTCCCTGCATAGCGCAAGAAAAAGAAAAAGAGAGTAGAATCTATGAGTAGGGAAGTAGAGCAAGAATCATCTAGTCCTACAACACCTAGTCCTGCAACCTCCACACTAGAGTCCTCTACCCAAGTAAAAACCAGGTCTGCTGGTTGAAAATAAAAAGGGAAAACGAAGGTAAGAGAGTCATCTAGGGCAGAACAAACCCTAGAATCAAGCCCTCATGTTCAAAAGAGAAAACGTTCTACTCCGCTCTCTCCTATAGCTGTTACATTGCCAAAAAGAGTTCATCAAGGAAACAACAAAAGTTACCTCAACCTCTGTTCAAATTGAAATTATAGTCATTCCTGAGGACTCTGAAGAATTCAGTCATGATGTTTCTCAGAGTGTATATGAGAATGTTCCACAAAGTTTATCTGTTATTCCTAGGGAATTGCAAATTGAGACGGTGGAAGTTGAGGAAGCACAACATGGTAGTGGTAATAAAAGGAGGATGCCAAGTCTTGTTGACTTGGCTGAAGCAATTGGGAAAATTTCAAGAGAAACACAATCTCCTCCTGGGCAGCAACATGATTCCATCTTGCAGCAAGAGGAAGGACAACTTGAACAATCTGAAGTGTCCAATGAAACACCATTACCCTCTGAAACTTAACGAGCATTGGTTGTTTATAAAAGGACATTGCTGATTGAATATTTGGAATATCTTAGGATTACATGGAGGCTTGTTACATTTCAGACTTTGAGTTTCCACCATTTAGCTAGAACTGACCTTCAACAAAGTCTTTGGGAAGAAGAAAAGAAGAAATTGAAAAAGGAAATCGAAAGACAAAAATAGGAAATTCAAGAAATGAAAGAGAAAATGGATGAAATGATGAAGGTAACTGGTAAAATTATGGAATGTAGACCACCACCTAGGGTATATGCTATGTGCCTTAAAGAGAAATTTCTATGGTTCCAATTGATGAGAATTTCCAGAAATTTAGACCCCGACATTCACATAGCTAAGGAATTTTATGATGCATATCAAGTAGCACCCAATTGGCTGAGAAATTCTTTATGTGAGTTTTATCTGCATGGTTTGCTAATTCCCTTTGAAACAAAATGGAATCCGCTTCTCTATATTGGTGACATTCATTTGAGGTCACTCATGTCTTGGGCGGCCAATGAAATTAACTATGGAAAAAAATTAGAGCCTAATGAAGAGGCTTAAAGGAATGAACCTATTCAACTGCGACCTGAAAGCTTAGATCCCCACATAGTTCTGAGAACTTGGCTTATTGTTGCATATGGATTCCATGATCCTACAATAAGAATGAAAGTATTTGATATCAGGAAGCAGGTGTATAATGAGTTCAAAGACCAAACATATCTATTTTGGAAGCTTTCATCTTCCAGAATTGAAACAAGATGGGAAAATTGACTGTTGGTCTGAGGAAATCTGAGCCTCATAGTCCTCTGAACTTTAAAGCAGCCATTAGAAGGATAGAAAAGTATATGCAGCTGGGTCTCCAGGAAAGGTTTGAGTTATGGTTACCATTAACATTTTGACCTCCAGTTTTGATGTGGCCACTTTACCCTTATTTGGCTACAGATGTTAATGAGGATGTAGAAACCCGCAGGTATGAGAGATGACAAAGTTTCAGAGGTTTCTACTACAAATTTGAAACTTCATTGTAGGGCCATGCTACTCCTACTAATTTTAGAGAAACAACTAGAAAGCTTAATTCTGAAGGACCATCATTAGGATAAGTAGGGGGCAAATGATGAGCTCGAAATATGCTCATAATTTGAATATTATGATGTATTTTTAATACCTTACTCTTTTGCTGATGGTTTTTTAAACTCTTTGATTAAAGACTTTTTATCAAAAATCGGGTAGTATCCTGTAGTAACACATTCCTATATTCCTGCAGCTTAACATCTTTGTGCGTCTGTATTTATTGCCCTATTTGACCTCTCGAATGACTGATATAATGCATGTGGTTTTTGGATAATGAAATGGATTTAATGTGTGATTAATGAATGTGTATCATGTTATTGTGTGTGTGCTTTCTTTCGCTTCTATCACCATGTGTATCATAGTTTGTTGAAAGAGGCATGAACCAGTCAATGCACAAAAAATCTCAGCCCTGCAGTAAAGTCCATTTCCAGCACAACATCAAGGAAGTTGTTCCAGCAAAGAATCTCTGACCGGGTCATTGGGAGGAAATCTAAATGATCATTAATCTAGGAAGAGTGGAATGCTAGATTCTCTCTGAATCGGTTGAACATATATGCTTTCATTTATGAGAAGTCTGTTCCTCGGTATCAGGAGGAATTTATGTCGACGTCTTTCTCTGTTAGAGTTAGTAGTTAGTTTCTTTTCTATAAATAAGTGTTCCTCCCACGTGAGAGAAAAAAACATAACAGAACAACACAAAACATAGTGTATTAAGATTAATATTATAATGAGAAACATAGTATTGTGTTAGTTTTCTTACAAGCAGAATGATCAATGTATATGATTCCAAGTTTATGAATAAAAGCTGATGAATTTTTGAGTTCAATTCTTGCATAAAATGGTTGATGCTTGCTAAGGGGGCCCACTTAGTGAGTATATGTAGTCAGTTGTTTATTTCCCGTTGATTATAAGTTAGAATTTCATTCTTGAAGGTTTTAGTGCAAACTCAGTCTTATATTGTTCCTGTAGCATCGGGAATCCATCCCTGTGTTTGTTCCTGTAGCATAAGACCAGTTCATAGTTTGTTTCTTAGTAATAGTTTCCATGATTTCTTCTTTGATTAAGTTATGCTTAAGTTAAGAAGACTTTACATTACGTTCTTGCAGCATAAGTAGAATTCCTTCCAAGCATTTATTTCTAATAAATTGTGGCTGAAACTGGGTCTTAGTGCACATACAGTGCCGCTCCATTTTAAGTATACATTCCTTGGTTTGACAATGTAAATGAACGACCATAAGAAGATGTTAGTCACCTTTTGGAATGTCCAATTCCCAGGTTAGGATTTGCCATGACTTTTATATCCTTTTGTGGAATCGACCATCATTTTTGGCATCATTGCCGGGGATGGTGTCAAGCTAAGAACCTGTCATAGTCATTGTTAGCAGTAGTTTAGTGTGATTATTCAAGCATTTTCAAATTGCTTCAATTTTCAGTTAAGTCTGTTACATGCATAGAAGAAAAGACACTCTAGGAAGATTCCTCCCTAACCTTCCATTCATTGATAACAATTTTGAACTAGCTTATAATCTATTTGAGGAAGGAGGAGAGCAAGATATCAATCCATTTGCTGAGGACAATGATCAAGATTCAACCACTAATGATAACAGTGACAATCTCGCAACCACAATTATTTAGGATAATGATCAAGACCTATCCATCAATGATCACCTTGAAGATTTTTCTACCTCATCAAACAATCAAATCAACATACATCAAGAGTCACTTTTCAATAATGATCAAATCCACTAACAATATCCAACAATGATCCAATTCAAGAAATGTTAACATCATTTGATCCTATGGTTGCAAACATTGACAATATCTCCACCACAATTTTTGAGGAAAATGATCAAAATTCGTCCACCAATGATCATGTTGAAAATACCTCTACATCATCCAATAAGTTAGAGGACATATCTCAAGAATTTATTCTAAAGCATGAACATCATCTTTCACCAAAGTCTAGCAATGGTCCTTTCCAAGAAATATTGATATCCTTTGACCTCATGGTTGTAGATATTGAAGGATTCCTCAAGTCAACACTTGATCCAAATCCACTCAAAGATCAATAAATTATTGAGCCATTTCCCATGCCTAATTTGAAGACATCCAAGAACCCTTTTTAAGCAATCCATCCTTTGAAATTGACCCATGTCAAGAACTTGATCCAAAGCATGTCAAAAGCATTTCAAAAATTAATCAAGATCAAGAATCTATATCTCCAAGATACTACAATGATCTAATGGACACTCTCCAATCTATACAAGATTTTGCAAATGATGATTATATCCATATAAAACATACTCCTCCATCTACCCATGAGATGCTTTCTTTGGATGGATACGTAGATGATCTTAATTTAGAACAAGGTTCCTCTACTCTTGGCATTATTACACAAGAACAAGAGGTTGTTGATTCCTACATTTAGACTAAGTTATTAACATCAAGATCAGATATATCCCAAATTTAGATTGAGGACATTGTATATGAAGATATGATCCAACATTATCCACTCAAGGAAATAGGTCAGACCAAGTAGGATATTCTAGAGTCAACAGAGAAACAAATTGAAATAACATCATCTACAATGGTCATTTATCAAAGGATGCCTGCTAAAGAGGACATATTGAAACAAGCAAAATCAAAGAAAAGGTGCTACTACCACCATACTAGGGGCAACTATGCCTAAAGAAAACATCAACATAGGGAGCACAAAGAATCCTTATGATGAAACTAATGCCAATACTACAACCAACCACATCGTGAATTTTCATCCACCCATCCCCCCATCCATGAATTGGGACCAACATCAAAAGAAAGATTTGAAACAAAGCACAAATAATGTTATAAAAAAGAAGAAGTTGGGAAGCATAATGGACAAATCAAATACACATGGATACCAAAAATACAAAGATAGATCATCCCTATCAAACTCCATCACTTAAAGAAACTATGGGGAAAAGTTAAAAAAAGGGAAATGTATCCATTAAAGATGTCCACAAATGCAAAAGAAGGCTTCCCAAGCGACGTACAAAGTATATCAAGTAGTTGGTCCTAATTCCATGCACACTTCCATATCCACCTGTCATTTCTCATCTTCCCAAGTTTGGAGAGCCAAAGGTTCCAAACTATCAACCAATCCATCTTTTATTCCTAAACATACTCCACCATCCCCTCTTCCATGCATGATATCCAATTCTCACATTGAACATGTATTGGTAGCCACCCTTCGTCATGATGAGGGCCACACTGCCCAAAACCCACACAAATCGCAACAATAGAAACCAACATAGAAGATGCGAGACAAAAAAATAACTCGCTTTCAATTATTTTTTAGAAAATGAAATTACAAATTCAAAACTTACATGCTACAACCTCATGGGCTTGATTCCCAACAACAAAATCAACTCTGAAAACAAAATATTTTATTCGGAGCCACAATCTGCACTAATGGAGCCACCTTCTACAACCCCCTCTTATCCCTTCTTATTTCACCCAATAACCATCCTAGAATGTTCTGGAAAGTTCAACTTTCCCTTTTGTTTTGACACTAAAAGTCTCGCCGTTTGATTTCTGCCATAGGAATAAATTTTAATGAAATTCACTTTTTGGAGGGGCAACTTCATGGGGCTATAACTTTTGATCCAGGTGTCGAATTTGCTATTATTTCATATCATTGGAAAGCTCTCGAAGAGATATACAGTTCATAAACCCATTATAGGTTGGTTCATCAACTTTTCAAGCTATTTTGGGGCCTCCAATGTTTTCTATTTAAATTTGAAGGTGCATTGGAGAATTTTCTCGAGACAAAAACTTTAATTTCTCCCAAATTGTGTGGGGTATTGAGACGATTCTTTCACAACTGGAAATGCTTTTTCAATTCCACTCCTTGGGGTAAATATTTAGGTCGATACGATCCTATTTAGGCTGACTTACTAAAAATAGTAAATGACCATTTTTCACTATTTTGGAGTTTTGAATATCTTACACCCCTTAAGTGCCGTCATGGGACTCAAAACAACAATTTAGAAAATAAAGAATTTTTTTTTTTGGGTGATGCAAGATTACCCTACATCATTGGATGCTCCTACATCACATCATAAGGATTCAAAATGCATTCTATTGTGATGTGCGTACAAATACAAAGTTAACTCCAGTATCAACAAAGTAGATCAGGAATCTCAAAAGCTGTATTCAAGTGCACGTATCTTGGAAAAGAAACTTATGTAAGTAGGATATTGATGGAACATTATGATAGAAGCATCTACATCGACACCACTAGGTGGTTTGACATGAACTTAAAATCTTTCACAAAAAATCAAAAAATCAAAAAAATATGAAAATAGTAAAGATAAAAAAATAGTCATCCAGTGAAAACCACTATGGTGGTGCTTTGGACATGTACCATGATGAAAAACTAGAAAATAAGCATCATGTGTAGAATCGAGCATCTGTGTGTGCTAGTTTAGGTGAAAGCATCTTATCTCATCCATGATAAATCCAACATTCCATCCATCTTATCTATAATAAATCCATTCATCCATGAACCATTTATCCAATCCATTTTCATCTATCTACATCCATCTTACAAATTATCTTGATCTTGAAAAAATGTTGGTGTACCCTTTACACTCGCTTATGGTAAACATCTTGACATGGGTTATTGTCATTGATACTATTCTACCCAACATTATCTGAGCCATGAGGCATTATCCAAATGAGCATTCTTTATTCAAACACCTTATCTTATCACAAGATAATCCATATCCATCCATCCATACATCCATCCAAGCATCCACCCATGACATTCCATACATTGCTAAACACTAGGGGTAGATATTCACATCTTGATTTGGGAATAAATCTTGATCTATATCTTCCAACTTATGTGGTGATCTCAACATTGGAAAACATGAAATCAAATTGGTCAAAGAAGTTGTGGGAATGAATACAAATCACTATCCCATGGCATATTTTGATGAGAAGATGTTCCTTATCAAGCTTTATCTTTCATTGATCATCAATCCAAACAATCAATATCAGTTGTATCTAATTTTCACTTGAGCATCACATCAAATCATTCAAACAAATTTTGTTCCAAACTGAGCTTCAAAATCTTGATCAATCAAATCCAATCAATCTGTCATCATCTTGAGATATCCTTTCCATTCCTCGTGTTGCTTTTATAGGATCTAGGATTGATTTAGTGTTTTTCATAAAAATATATATATGGTTCATTATTATTGTCTTTGATTTACATATTAAAATTGTACTATTGAGTTTTCTTGCTTTCAAGTCTACCCCATGGTCAATTAATTATGTTTATCTTTGAGATATATGATTTTTTTAAGTGTTTAGATTGTATGTACAAATGTAGGTTGCATAAATAACTCAAATGCGAGATATTTGTGGCCATAGATTTATGTAGCACTGTGGGTTTTAAATTCTAGTTTTGGTGACCTTTGGCCATAATGATGTATTGGTGTAGTGTAGTAGAGAGAGTAAGATGGATGCATGAAGTGCTTGTGATTCATGGTGTACTTTGGTATTTTTTTGGATCTTTTTCGTAATGGTATTTTGAGTCACTTACAATTGTTTTTCTTAGAATTTATAATAGTTATCTTGTTTTGAATATTATGGTTTTACTTTTCCCATTGGAGCTCTTAATATTTTAGTTGAGTTCTTTGATTTTTTGGGGCTATCAATGATCTTTAGATATGTTATGTTCATCATAATACCACAAGTAGTTCTAGATCACTTGTAGCACTTGGTAATTTTGATAGCACAGTTTGATATTATGCCATGTAGGACTCTAGATCATTCTCTTTTGTAGTCTTAGCATGATATGGTGCTCTTGGGAGAAAATATATTCATTAGAGGTAGATGCTATTATACAAAAAATATGCATATCATGATGTCATGCGGAGTTCATGATTCCAAAATTAGATATTTGGAAATGATTTAAGTTATTATTTTGTTATTGAGTGTTGTGATCAATTTTCCTTAGGGAATTATAGATACTACAATAATATAGTTGGAGTTTAGTTGGAATGGGATAGTTGTTTGGGTGATCATTAATACTTTCTATATACTTGGCTGGGGCTAGGGATGTCCTGTTTATAGGATAGTATGTAAATATTACTACTCTTTGATGAGGTTTCAACAAAAGGACCAAGGAGCCTACATTTGGAGTTGGAAATGAGTTCAAAGTTAACCTATTGAGGATATTATTCATGGAGAGAATCATTATGTCTAGGTGTATCTCAAGAGGAGCAATCTCATTCCGCACTCTTAGTCCTCTCAATAGTGAATTATTTTATAGGTATTTCCACCTAAGTTTTAAATGGTTTCTTTTTGTGTCTTGTCTTTCCATGTGTGATTGAGTCTTCATCTATTGATGTTATTTTTTAGGGATTATATAAATATTATTTTTATTGTTATGTTTTATTATATCATTATATTTGGATCTTGAGATTGTATATTTAGTTTTGAGGTCAATATATTTTGAAGAGAAAAGGACATTTGGATAGTGGCTTTAGACATATTTCCTTATTGAGGGAATGAATGTTCTATTTTATTTTTTATAAGAGGCTTACATCCTTTCTAGTTTAATGATACATTATATTTTTGGCCTTGGCTTGAATGGTTGGATGCTAGGGCTTTCTATTTTGGGTTTTGGGTAGGAGTTCATACTTTTCAAAGCTAGAGAACTTAGAGGTTTCGGTAGAAGGACATGCTAAAAGGTTTAGATTTGTATAATTTATCTCTATGGTCTAGTGTACCCTCTTGGAGGTTCATGTCTATATGATGTGGATAACTTGGGGGAAGTATGAAGATTAGTGGTGAGAAATTTTATTCTATAGTAGTTTAGTTTATATTTTTTGTAAATCATTATGTGTAGTCTTTGATATTAGATGATATTGATGAAATCTATCACCCCCTTCTTGTGAGTGTTAATGGTAGAACTTTGGATGTTTTTATTACTTTTAGATTAGTGTTACCCATTCAATGGGAGTTCTAATAAGGATATGTGTCCTTTGATGGATTTTTTTATTATAATATAGTGTTGAAGACCTTTAGGACCTCCTTGTGCATGATAGTGTATAGACAATAACTTTTGATTATGGTCTAGATATGTTAATAGAAAAAGGTTTTTGCATTATGATGAGTATACCTTGGTTTTGATGTATGACTAGTTGAGTGTGTTAGAAACTAATTATAGTTGTTTTGAGTTCTTGGTTGCTACTAAGGCCTATTTATTGTCACTGGTTTTGTTATTGGTGTTTGGATATCAAGTTGAGGTAGGAGTAATGATTCAATGTGACATTTAGTGTATTCATTACCTTTGATAAGGATAATATCTTTCATGCATTAGCATGATAGAGGCTGAGAGGACTTTGTTCAAGATGGTGGTCACATTCATTGTTATTGTAGTTACCTTGATGGAGCATACAAAGGACAATAATATTTTGATGGTACATGTTAGCTATAGGGATTATTGCCTCAATGTTTGAGTTTACTTTTGACCCCTTATGTAATGTACAAAGCAAGTGGGAAACTGTTGAGAAAACTGTGTTGTACACCTTGCATAATAGGAATAATAATACTAATAATGTAAAAATATATACTTAATGGTGTTGCATCTTAGAGATGTGGATTCTACATTGGTTAGTCACTCTTGGGGACACTTTATGTCGCATGTGGTATTGCTAATTATTTTTATATAGATGTCACATTGAAAAATTATTTAATATTGGAAAAATTTAGTATCTAATATTTAATTTGGAAGTCATGCTTTTATAAGTTCATGGTTTAAAGACTTATGGTTTAGTATTTTTATATTATTAGCATTACTAATTTAAATGCATCTATTTGACGGTTTTGATCCCCAAGCTACTCTTGAAGCACACACCTCTTCATTCAATTATTTCCTAGCTCCCATGCATCCCCTATGCCATTTGATGATTTTTCTAGCAAGGTGCACTCCTAAGATTTCATTGAATGCTTCTTTATTCTAACAAATTTCATTCTCTTTTATCTCAACCCTTCTTGATGATCCTAGTTCTTGCTCGAAGACTCTTGATTACAACTTTGAGCTTGACAATTTAAGTTTTCTTCCAAAGCTTTTGCTTCTCCCAAGAAGATTTATCATTTTAAAGTCTTAATTATTGACAACAAATTACCCCCAGATTTGTACATCCATTAATCTTCTTTGATATGTCTACCACCACAAATGTTACTCTTGACCTCTACCACCAAATCAATCATATTGACCAACTCAACTTAGATACACTTTATAGAACCAAACATCCCCTTCTATATTTATATTTTCACTCCTTAATACCTATGATTTATAGAATTAACTTAAGCATCACAACAAAAATAGTAAAACCATACTTTAAATATGAAAAAACAAACATTATCTTGAATAAAAAACTCAAACCTACCTTTATGTAACCAATTGGTTAGGCATTAGGGCCGTACACCAATTTTGATATTTTAATTCTGAATAGTAGACCATTACTGTTCAATTGAGTTTAAGATGAAATAGGTATTTGTTAAGCTTTAAAATGGAAGAGTTCCACATCTACGTCACATCTAAAAATCTCAGTATACCTTCTCAATAAAGGTGGAGATTTGTACTATTCTTCTTGAAGACAGGAGAGGGGTCCCATCAAATAATCAACAATACCCTTATAAGGCCGAGTCGTGCCAGAAGGAGAGAAATAAAAATAACAGGGATAAAAGTATCTGTACAGGCTGGAGAAAGTAGTATATGTTCGGTTAGTATCCTGGCTGGAGAAGGTGCAATGGACTAGGGTTATGACCTAAGTAAAACATGACGTGTGCATAGGCCGGCCAAGTGGGTATTGAAAGACTGGTCTGACGGTGGTAAGGTTAAGTGATGTATAGTTTTCAAATAATTATTGTGTCCCACATACCCCACAAGTTGAAAGGGTCGGTCCTACATGGGGGGATTACTAAATTGTATAAATGATCCATATACATTATTTATATAAATCATTTCTGGGAGCAGGCTGAATTGTGGTGTTGAGGAGGCTTCCTCTAGCGCTTACCTAATTTACCAGTTACTGTGAATAGATACAAATAGTTATGATAGGTAGTAATCCAACAACTGCGCACGGTCAAGTTTGATGCTGTATTCGGTAGAAGAATACCTTTTTTCCATATTCTTTTATACTCTGGGACTCCTTGCTTCCTCATATCAAGCAATATAAACAAGGAATCCTTGTTCGAAGCAGTTGAGTTTCAACTGAGTTCAAGTGTTTCTCGTTCTGTACAACATCAGTGTGCATATATACTTTTGTGAGACCATCAGCAAGAATGCTGTCTTTTGGGCATACGTCTCAATCTTGTGGAATGAATGAAAAGATTATGTCTGCAAGTCGTGTGGCTTCGTCTGTGGGACCGACACTTCTCGAGGTTTGTTAATGGCTGCACATATCTACTCATAGTGTGTCTCTGGGTAGTGCTTGTGGGTGGAACTTATTAGGTTCTGTTCTTGTTGTCAGGGAACTAAGTTGGGTATATTGTTAAGAATTCAGAATGCATTGAATTTTAATCATTGAAAAGATGGTAAGGGATTTTGAAGTGATATATTGAATTTATAGTATAATATGTCTCTTGAGATCTTAGCATTTTTAAAATAGTGATATAAAGTAGTTAACATTTTCTACATATGATATCCATATTAATTTATTTGATTTTTATGGAAATATTGATAAAAATGAAATTTATAATTGATTGGTCTTAAAGTACCAGTAGTTCAGCTAGCAAAAAATGAAAAATCTTGCATTGCATTCAAGTCGTCGCTGGTTCATATCAACTTAACTCAACAAATAACAAGCATTTCATATATAAATAACAGATTTTGTTATCCAGGGACTTCATTACTGTTCTTCTTTGACAAAATTTATAATATGAAATCTGAAAAATAAAAAAAAATTGAAAATAACTTAAAACTGCCATTTTAAATCCCTTAGATTGTTTCATCTCACGAACGTCATAAAAATGATTCATTCTTTCTTTCTTGCTGCCATTATAGTTACAGCTATGAGACAATGAGACAGAAGTGTTTGTGCACCGGATGATAGATTTAGGTATTGTAGTTTAATGGAAACGGGATATGTAGGTGTTGTATTGTATTGTATTTCTATGATGTTTATTTATCCTTGAAAACCGAATAAATGACGATTTTGACGGGGGATTGATGTTGGGTGGTTCTGATATGGCAGGGTAATGTAAATTCATGTGGTGACGTTGGGTTGGGCTTGGGCAGATGCAGCTCCGCCTATTCCAACCGCAGGCTCAATTCTTGGGACGAGGAGGGCGGCGGAAGCGACTGCATGACGGAGGAGTATTCAACCTCCACGCTTACTGCGAACAATAAAGATGGTAACCATTCATCATTCGTTTCATTTGGGTTGCAGCGAATGGGCAGCGGAATAAGCGTTCAGTCCACAGACTCGGAGATCAACACGGAGGTGCTGTGGAAGAAGCTGCCGTCGTCGCAGTACAAGGGCGTGGTGCCGCAGCCAAACGGGCGGTGGGGAGCGCAAATATACGAGAAACACCAGAGGGTGTGGCTGGGCACCTTCGACAAGGAAGAAGAGGCGGCCAGAGCATACGATGCCGCCGCCTTCAGATTCCGCGGCCGCGACGCCATCACAAACTTTTTCCTGCTCGAGGACTCCCACCCGGAGGCCCTCTTCCTCCTCCGTCACTCCAAAGCCGAAGTGGTGGACATGCTGAGAAAGCATTCATACCAAGAGGCGCTCCACCGGTCGTCCAAGTGCACCACCACCCTGGACTCCTCCAACTCCAACGCTTACAATCTCGAAAGGGCCTCCCCTCGCGAACACCTCTTCGACAAGGCCGTCACGCCCAGCGACGTGGGGAAGCTGAACCGGCTGGTGATCCCAAAGCAGCACGCTGAGAAATGCTTTCCTCTCCGCACTGGCGGAGACGGTCTCCTGCTAAGTTTCGAAGACGCCTCGGGTAAAACATGGCGGTTTCGATACTCATTCTGGAACAGCAGCCAGAGCTACGTGTTCACCAAGGGCTGGAGCCGCTACGTCAAAGAGAACTGCCTCGAGGCCGGGGACCTCGTGAGATTCCAACGCAGCACCGGCGGTGCCGGGCACCTCTACATCACCTTCCGCCGTAGAACGGAGAACCCACCCGTGGGCGCAGTCCTTCCCTCGCGGCTCGTTAGCTCCTTTCCAGGCTACCACCACTGTGCGCACGTGTTCTACGCACCGCCACCGGTTCCGCAAACGACGGTCGACCGCAAATGGATTCCCCTTTCACCATCCCTCTCAAATTCTGGTTCGCCCAGACCAGGCCCGTCGGTGACATCGGCGTCAGATGATGGGAATTCCTCCCGGCCGGACTACATGGACCTTTCATCCTCTTCCACTGTTATGCTGTTCGGAGTTGATCTAAGTCGATCTTCGTCCTCCACATTGAATCTTGTCCCGTCACGGACAGCCGGGGACCAAAACTCGAGGATGTTAAAGGCGGCGGACCCATCAGTATCCAATTGCCAATGCTGTAGCAATACTTAATATTAGAGTGTTTGTTGTTTCTGAATTCAATTGTGTGATTTTTATGGATTAAATATCATGCAGTTGAATACGAAAACAACATGATATTTGAATCTAGAAACAACACGTATTAATCAGTTTGAACATATTAACAACACGCACTAATCAGTACTGTAGAAACTTCTTGTTTTTAGATGCTGGAATATATTGTTTGTAACATTGTCGATGCATTACCTGTGTACAGTAAATCTCCCCCGAGAAGAGTTTTTAACTGTTCATATAAGCTCTTACGCTGTACAATGATACACAGGTATTAAACCACATAAATGATTCTAAGTATACTTGTACGAAATAATACCATCCATCAAATTTAGCCTCTAAAGTCCTAGATGTCACGAGATACAATGTTGGAACTTCTGAACCTGACAAATTGTGAACGAGCTGTGCTAACTTTTCGCTGGAAAGCGAGAGGAGGGGCTATCACTATTTCAAACGGGCTTTCTCCCCTCATGAAATTGTACCATATCCTATATTATTTAGGCCAATTAAATAGTTAATTGCCAAACAATTAATTTAAATAATAAAGTGAAGATAGATTATTAAAATAAATGCAGAAAATTTAAATGAGTTGGATAAATACATTTAGTTTTAGTATTGATGATAAATAATTATCATTGATATTAATTTGAATCCAACTCATCACTATTAAAAATTAATTATTTTCGCATTAAAGAATATTTTTCATTAAATTTAGTCTACAAAGTTGTTGATGTCATGCGATACAATGTTGGAACTTCTGAATCTAACAAGGGAGTTGTGCTAACTTTTGGTTGGAAAGGGAGAGGAGGGGCTATGACTATTTGAAATGGGCTTTCCTTTTTCATGAAACTATATCATATCTTATTCCATCATGTAAAGAAAGTATATCTTTTTACATCAATTATTTAGACTAATTAAAAAATAATGAACAAACAGTAAATTTAGGTAATATAGTGAAGATAGATTATAAAACTAACTGATGAAAATTAAATTAGTTGATTAAGTGTATTTAGCTTTAGGATTGATGTTAAATAATTTATGTTGATATTAATTTGAATTAATTAATCACTATCAATAAATTATTTTTTGTTTTAAAGAATGTTTGAGAGTTTGAAATGTTACAAAAAAATATTCAAGATTGATCACAAGTCTTGTGATTATGATCATAATCATTACAAAGCATTGGATTAATGGCTCAATTTTGGCAAAGTTGTAGTAAAGAATGAGAATATTGAAAATTAATTTGACAAAATAAATTGCAAAGTGTCCTAACCCAAGGGACAAGACCATGTATTTATCCTAATCCATGCAACCTAATCTAGTAGAGTTACAAATAAAATTAGACAATCCTTGAATATGACAAGGGATAAATCAATACTAGGAAATATGTATAGGATTCATGTTGATGTTTTTGCACAAAGAATTCATTTGACTAAGAACTATGAAATTAAGACTGTAATAGTACTTAAAACACAATGTAAAATGAAGGTGTAAAATTTTTAGGGATTTTTATGTAAAAAATTGTATACACTTACAATTTCACATTATGTTTTGGCCCCCTAATTTATTAGATTTAATTAAGCTTCTAATTTTCCAAATTATGCATTTCAAAGCCTAATTTTTACTGTTTTCCAAATAAGGACAAGTATTAAACAAATGCATTTGTGAAATCCAAGAAATATGAGAGATTATAAACAAGTACAATTGAACAAAGATTGCATAAAGTTGACATGTGTATTAGATCAAGAAGGTGTACATAAATAGGAATGAGTTAGGTAACCACCATCCATGAAATGAGGATAAGACTCCTCACAAGTAGAGTGGTGGTGAGTTTCCTACCATAGATGAAGGAAGAGGTGTCAAAATTGAGTTGACACCTCTCAACACACCTATCATCATTGACAACTCACTGAGAAAGGGTCAATTGACACATAAGTAGGCTTATGTAAGCCAGGTGTATGCAAAATGTAATAAAGTGCAATACATACACTAACACCTATTGGTGTAGGTTTTTATTTTCCTAGTGGGTTAATTTATTTTTCCTTAGTCCTAAGTTTTTCCTACACTTAATTAAGCTTGCTTAGGATAATAAAGTGAGTTTATGACTAGGAGATATGTGTGTGGCATTCCCTTCCTTAAAGAGCGGAACCACTTTCCACTTTTGGTGGTTCATCTCCAATTTTTGTGGATGATTCCTATTAGTTAGATTTGTTACCTACCTCTTCTCTTAAGTTCTATATAGACTCGCTACCTAGCTTGTATTTGCATCTTTTTGCATGCATTCATTCATGTATTGATTCAGTTTGGAAGCTCTTAATACAATATTATCACATCAACATTGCATAATCCCTCAAGAGTTCTGGTTTGCATTCTTATATTTTTCTATTTTATGTAACTTTGATTTTCTCTTAAAACTTTCTAGGTTAGGTTATTCAATCTATTTCAAATTTCTAACATGGTATTAGAGCTTTTATTTTGAGAGATATAAGTTCATAGATTCTTGATTGAGAGATTGAGTTTTCATGTAAAGATATTGTAAATTCTCGTATGCTCTTCTCTTGCATTTTGACCGATCTTGAGAATCAAAAAGGATTTGCGAAGATCTAATAACCTTTTCATATTGCATATGTGTCTTGTGAGATTTAGATAATTGCAACATTTTTGGTTATATTGGAAACATGTTTTATTGTACCAATGCATCCAATAGGTTCAATAAAATTAATACTAGCTTTTATTTCATCTAAATTGGAGATCATTTGATATAGTCGTAAATAGGGGTCAGAAATCAAATCAGGTGAACAAATTTTTATTGAAGCAGTTTTAGTCCAAATGGACCATGCCATTGCATTCAAAAGGCCTAAAAACCCCTATTCACATATAAAATTTGTATATTTTAGATGATTTTTTTTTGAATTTTTTTATTTTGCTGGGAAGGCCATCACTGCAGGCTAAATTTAGCCATTTTAAAAAAAAATCATAATGTTTCACCACAGTGTCTGTTTTAAGGAAATGAGATATCGCTAGAAAGTTAGAGATGAGCACTTTCTATCCACAAAAGGTATTAAAAAGAAAATTTTCCATTTTCTACCAGATATTGCAAGTTGAAGTTATTTGGTGCAAATTTCTTCAAAAGGCCATAAATTTCACCTCGATGCTCCAATTTTCATAAATGAGTAGGTGTTGGAAAGGCCTTGGAGATTACTATAAGCTAATTTTTCTAGTTTTTGACTCAAGTTCATTTTGTATTAGAATTTGTAATTTTGGCTATTTTGAGCCCATTGAGAATTGTATCTTGGAAAAGGCTTTGTAAACACACTGAATTATAAAGTACCAACCTTATAATATTTGGGGGTGATATTTGATACTAGTGAAAAGGGTGGGAGTGTATTGATGCTATATTTTGGTGTTCTTTCATAATCATTTGAGGATTGTATCATGGGTTATTCTACTCATCCTTTTGTGATAATTTTGAATAAGGCTAATTATAAGTCTTGGTAAAAAAGGAACTATAACCCATCTCAGATGGCTAAAAAAATTTCCTTACCTTTATGGGCTCATGCCTGAACCAGAAAAACTTGGAAGGAAATCAATATGGGGTAAAAGAATTGATCATGTATTAGGAATCATTAGTTCTTATGTTGATACTTAGACTATGCTGGTTATAGCGGACATTGAATGTTATTACGTGCACTTTGGACCAAGATTTGGGAGATATTTGGAGACCCTCATGTTTCTCCATTCCCAAATGATCCTAATAAAGATTGCCTCTTTCCACTTGATGATGCATATAATATACCCTATGATGATGCTACTTTAGAGGAGCTTAAGTATTATGCACATCTTGAACATTCAAATGACACAAAGACTTCTTTTGCTTCTCTTCCTCATGTTGAGATTACATTGAAATCACCTGTTGCAAATTCAAATTCTAGATATGATTCTTTGAAAGCCTCCAATGATTCATTGCACTAAGATCATTTATGTATTCTAGATTCAATCCATTGGGAGCAATTTCTAGTAGACATCTCTTGTTTATTTATAGATTCCCTCATCTCAGATCTAGATGATACTATTGAGGACATACATCTTCTCTTTTAGGACCACTCTTTTGTCCTTGCATCTGTTGCTACTTCAGATTCTAGTGTTGCTTCTTCAAATGCTTCTAATGATTCTTTGCAACTTAGGATGTATACATTATCTTTCAGATTCAACTTGGGATGGTCTCTTGACAAGTATTTTAGACTTGTTTATAGAGACACATAT
The DNA here is from genome assembly GCA_007115665.2 of Sequoiadendron giganteum. Taxonomy (NCBI): domain Eukaryota; kingdom Viridiplantae; phylum Streptophyta; class Pinopsida; order Cupressales; family Cupressaceae; genus Sequoiadendron; species Sequoiadendron giganteum. The sequence goes on along the minus strand of CM021106.1, from coordinate 593,570,615 downwards.
TAAAAATTTGGGAGACACTATTGGGTGTATTTATATTATCTTTGATGAAGATGATTCTTCTTCAATTATTGTGATGGAACACTTTGACCCTCTCGTTCATTCTATACATGATCATTCCTTATAATTTGATACGAGTGTGGATACTTTGGATCATCATTTGGAGAAGACATCTTCAGAGGAGATATTTGATTCTTTGGCTTATGCTCTATTTCAGTCTCTAGGATATTTTTATTTTTCATCTTCAACAGTGTGGCCTAGAAAACCTTATTTTATTGTGACGGGTTTCAACATCAACATGAGGATACTTGAGTTGACTTCAGAGACTTCATACATTATGCACTTTCTTCCTACATATTCCTTTCAAGACTTGGGAGATAACATGCATACACCTTTGGTTGTGTTTCTTCCTAAGGGGAGGAACATTGTTTGACAATCATGGACCATGTTCTCCATCCAATTTCAAGCATCTACCATTGGATATGTTTGGGGGGCTACTTAGTCCTCTTGTTCTCTCTCTATTCTGGGGGGGTGTTCTCTCTATTTATGGGGGGTCTTCTTCTTCTTCTTTTGGGGGTAATTTTATCTGTACATGGGTACCTAACATGGCATCATTTGTTGGGACCATCATCTTTTACATCCGCCTAAGTTATGCTTAAGGGGGGGTGTTGGTGTAGGTTTTTATTTTTCTAGTGGGTTAATTTATTTCCCATTATTCCTAGGTTTTTTGCACACTTAATTAAGCTTGCTTAGGATAATAAAGTGAGTTTATGACTAGGAGATAAGTGTGTGGTGTTCCCTTCCTTAAAAGGTGGAACCACTTTCCACTTTTGGTGGCATCCTCTGCTGTTTTGATGGTTCATATCCACTTTTTATGGTTGATTCTTATTGGTTGTATTTTCCACTTACCTCCTCTCCTAAGTTCTATATAAATTCACTATCTAGCTTGTATTTTCATCTTTTTTCATGCATCTATTCATGTATTGGCTCAAATTGGAAGCCCTTGATGTAATATTGTCACATCAACATTGCATAATCTCTTGGAGTCCTTGTTTGCATTCTTATATTTTTCTAGCTTATGTAACTTTTATTTTCTCTTAAGAAGTTCCTTGGGTTATTCAATCTGTTTAATATTTCTAACAACCCCCCTTAAGCATAACTTAGGTGGAAAATAATGATATGTGTCCTAACTACTAGCCTAGTGAGGTACATATGTACAATAAAAAATATAATGAGTCCTAACCATGAAGCCTGATAAGGTACTCATGTATAATGCAATCCCTCTAAAAAACTCTGTAAGATAGAAAATCCATTGGGAAAAAACTATCCTCCAAAAAGAGAGAAGATGATGAGAAGACTAGAAAGACTCCCCCCCACAAAATGATGATGCTATTGATGTAGAACACACACCAAAAAGATATTGTAGATGAATGAACTTGATCTCAATGAAGGGTTTGGTGAAGATGCCAACAACCTTCTCTGAAGACTAGAAAGAGACTAAGTCAATGATTTATTGATAAATCAGCTCTCAAATACAATGCATATTAACCTCTATGTGTTTGGTTCACTAATTCTAAACTAGATTCTTGTATATTTGAATGGTGCTTTGGTTGCCACAATAGATGACTATGGATTTCTCAAAAATAATGCCTTGAAGCCATATGACCTTAGTAGCTAAGTTAACAACCCCCTTGAACTCATCCTTTGTGGATGATATAGCAATAAAATTCTACTTCTTGATAGACCAACTAATAGGACTTGAACCAAGTGAAAAGCTATAACTCAAAGTGGACTTGTAATGCTTAGTATCACCAACCCAATTTGAATATGTAAAACAAACCAAGTTAAGTGATGAACCAACTTTGTAATGAATTCCAAACCTAAGAGTACTTTGATGGTAATGAAGGATCCTCTTAGTTGCTTTTTAGAAGGATCCTCTTAGCTACTTTTTAATGCAACTCATGAGGTTTTTGCATGAATATCAAAACCATTCCTACAACATATTGGCTTGGTATTATTCAAGTATATAAGACTACCAATAATTTGATGATATAGTGTAGCAACAACCAATGATGTAGTATTGTAAGTCTCAATCTTGACTCTAGAAATAAATGGAGTTGAATATGGTTTGTAAGTAGTCATGTGAAATCATGCAAGTAGATCAAAAGTGTACTTAGGTTGTGAAAGAGTGATCCCTGAAGTGGACTATGAAATTTTAATGCCAAGGAAGTAGTACAATAAACCCACGTTTATCATGCCAAATCCATCTTGAAGTGATGTCTTCATTGTTGCAATGTTAGATGAAGTACTCTTGGTAATAAAAATATTAACAGATAGAACCAGTATCAAAAGTGAATAATCCTACTATAGTAGATACACATTAGGATTGAAATGGCATCTAGTAAAACCTGAAGATGGGAGGGATGAATCCATCTTGGCATACTAAGCCCTAGGAGCTTGTTTGAGGCCATAAAGAGATTTCCTAAGTTTACAAACTAAGGATGAATCCTGAGAAAACCCTCATGGTTGTTCCATATATATTTCCTCATCAAGGTCTCCATGAAGAAATTAACTCTTCACATCCATCTGATGTACATCCCATCCATGTGTTATGAATATAACAAGTGTGAGTCAAATGGAAGTCTTCTTAGTAATTGGCACAAATGTTTCTATATATTCAATGCCTACAACTTGTGAAAAACCTTTGGCAACCAAATGTGCTTTGCACTTATCAACTGACCCATCTACTGCAAATTTCGATATATCCATTTACATCAAAAGGTCTTCCTTACCTTAGGAAGTGAAGTCAAATCCCAAATTTAATTTCTAATCAAGGAATCATATTACTTATTCATAGCAATATCCCACTTTGGTATGCCTGATACCTCTCTAAATGTTTGTGGATCAGAAATTGAACCAAAGAAGGAATGTGGCCCCCCTAAAAATCTACCTGAATTTGTCTATCATTTGTTGAATCTCGTACCCCTATATCTACTTTGTGTAGAGTGGCTGAGTCTGATACAAAAATATCAACCTCTAATGCAATTTGTGAATTGGATGAAGATGAAACCTCATCACTATTGTCACTATGAGAACTAGTAGAAGAAGAAGATAATGCACTAGGAATTTTTTGAGAATGATTTGAATAATTAGTACTATAATTAGGATCTAGTGAGTCCATAGTATATTGAGAAGTGTCAAGTATTATTTCAATAGATGTTTCTTGAAAATTAACAATTCTCTCAATAAACAACTCATGTTTGGTAGAGTGGAGTAGGAGATAGCCTCTTACACCATCTAGGTATCCAACAAAGATGCAAGTTTTGTGTTGTGTATTTCGCACGCACACCCCTCTTAAAGTAGGGACCCCTCTTTTCTTTTGGTTTTCTTCTTTTTTCACTGGCCTTATTCATGATTATTTTTCTTTTGGCCTTCACCTTTTTTTGGCTTTTTTTCTCAATTTTCCTATAGAATATTGATGTCTCTAGGAATCTTGAAAGGTCTACAAAATTCATTCACTCAAGTCAATTTTAAAAAAAAATTGTATAGGTGATCATTATGCAAATGTTGGACTCTCTTGCATCATTTGCGAATTTTTTTTTGCAAAATTTCTTTGGAAAAAATCCATTATTATGGCATTGGTTCCCTTGGCACCCGCATGACTATGGCCCACATTCGTGTGGCCTCCATATTTAAGATTTTCATGTAGCCTCGGCTCTAGCATGTCACATATCTATAATTAGGGTTTGTGTGCTCCCTAAGAAATCTACCAGCATGTATTGCATTTAGGGTTACAAATAAAGGTTTAGTGAACTCATTTGTCACCTTTTCCATTTGAGGATTTCATTAGAGCTCTTCATGATGTGGATTTGAAGCTATTAGTGCATGGATTTTTTGCAAGTTTCGTCATATCGACCAGTGCACCTTTCAGGTTGGATCCACAACGTTTTTGCTATCATTTCTAGTTGTTTTTATGATTTTAGTATTTAAATACACAATGTTCCTTTTAAGTCATTAGAACATTTGAAACCTTGTGAGTTGTTGAATCAAACCCTCAAGCTAAATAAATGAACTTAGCATTTAAATGTCTTGTAGAAACACGTCTTAACCTCATTGAAATAATAGAAAGATCATTCACGACATTCAATCTTTAGTCTTTCACAAATAGTCGTAAACTTTGCCAAACCTAAATTTTGCCATGGAAACCCTTGTGGAAACTTGGATGTAGAATGCCACATCTAATGAGTTATCTTTATGTCATGAACCATAGTGGCTTCCACCTTCATGGTACCCATAAAAGGAATTTGTGCATTTAGTCAAAACACCTCATAATGAGTTCACTTAAATACGAACCTTGCCTTGGAAATTCCCCACGTGGAAAAAGTGAACTTGATGATGAAGCCTAAAGTTGAAAACACTAAGTATCAAACTATTTATGGAAAAATGAATGTGAAATGTTGTCCATGGAAAGATATACTCTTTAATCCATTTTATGGCATGATCCTCAATGGTCCCCACCCTCACGACCTCTACATACCCAATCTCCACATACCTTAAGCTGGTCAAGGAACAAACTTCAAATGCAAAATATTGGTTCCCTTCAATGATGCATGTGCCTAAAATAGTTTTTCAACTTAAAACTCTAAGTCATTAGGCTTTGCAGGAGTTTGTGTGTGGAAAGCCATACATAGAAGGTCAGGCTCCTTAAGTTGTTTGTTCGAAATATCTCTAATCGGCTTCCACATCAATGGAACCTGCATGAGGATTTTCCACAACATTCAAAATGATAATTTTTACAAGTATTATGACTTCAGTGATCTTGCCTAAGCATTTTTTGACATGCTTAATTGGTTTAATCATAAAATGGTTAAGTATTTTGGTATTGCAAAAAAAATTATTGTAGGATGTCATCTGTAGGGCATCATTTCATTGGTGCCACCATCGATAGCTTCTACATTAGACATCCTCGCAGCCCCATGGCTTATGTAATCTCATAGTAAAACCTAAACATGGCATGGCTAGAAGGATTAAGAAAAGTGGTATTTCTCATGCAACAAGATTCTCTCCTACCCTAATCATATTTGAACTCGTTCATGGATGTCAAGAGTTTTTTCATAAAGACACTTGAAGAATAATCACTACTGACAGAAGAGTGGTTGTAGATTTGACACCTCAATCTATTGGAAGAACCTTTGGGATACCCTTGTTTGATGAGATGGATATATTTAATAAAGAGGATGATCTTGATGTATGGAATGAAGATTCAATGTGGTGTTCTTAGGTGATAAACAAGAAGTGGATGCATACACCCCAACCCAATGTATGAAAATTTTCAAAGAAAATCTACAGGAGCAACTTCATTGAAGAAGTCATTGATCTAGTAATGCTATTGAGCAGAGTAATGGGTCTTCCACTCTTGTGCCTCTTCGAGGAGTGGATGTTGTACTACATTGAAGATGTTCTAAGAGGAAAGAAAAATTTCAATTGGGCTAGAACCATAAGTGATAACATCCACTCTCAATTTGTTGCAATAAAGAAGAGCCGTGAATTCTATATGACATCCTACATTGTGTACATGCTAGCAAAAATTTTCCCATACAAAGGTCTAATATGTAAAGGTAATATGGGAACCAAAAAATATCAAAATATGTTTTACGTCGCTACCCACAACTACAATATACAAATTTCAAAAAGAGGTATCGATGGGTAAATTATGACTTTATTGAATGTATATTCTCAAATCTTTATCAAATGAGTTTGAGAATAAGATGTCTTATTATGCTAAGGAGATGGTAAAGAACTTTGGGTACTAGTTCATCTAGTTTTCCAAAATCACATATTTTAGAATTGAGGGATTTTCAAGGGCTTCATACAGATTACCAAGATATCCTTCTGACAAGGTAGTTTTTTTAGATCTCACATGTTAATTATGATCATCTCATCAGATGCTGCAATCCAAACACTGAGCTAGAGTTCCATATCCTATGACTCTTGTAAGAGGATTATACTTGTGCCTTGTTGAAATTTGTGTAGACCATTTAGATAAGAAAATTCAAGAGTATGACTTTATTTTTTATACTGAACGAGGAAATGTGGACCTATAGGGAAAATTGAAGAAGCAGGTTAGCAAATAGAACACACACAAGCTGAATATTGTTCATACTTTTGGGAAAATTGTGTTGATGATCATGAAATAAGGAAAATAATATACATGAGGATTTCTTTAAGGTTCATAAGAACCTTGGACATATATGTTGTCCCTGATCAAGTGCAAGAAGATGACAATACGTTAGATGAAAGAGCTTATAGTGCTATAGCCAAGGCTCCTTTGTCGGTAATCAATTGGGAAGAGGAAGAAGTGATAGATATAGATGTGATAATGCATCTTATCTTACAAAGGACAAAGAAGTGGATTGACAATCAGATCTCCCAATTGGAACAACAAGGCATCAAGTTAACCTTTGGAGAATGCGAAGAAGAAAGGTCTTTGGAAAGTGATGAAGGTATTAAAACTGAGGAAGAGTCCAAGGCAAAATTCTCAGGAGCAACAACTAAGTCTCCACTTGTGACCAAGTGAAGGAAGAGAAAAGACATAAAAAAGAGACAACCAATGGAAAAACCTTATTTATATGTAAGGAGAGCTATGGAGGGGTGAAGGGCCCCGAGTAAAATGAAGAAAGTAGTAATACTTGTGCTTGAAATGGAAACAATAAGAGAGGAACCATCTCCACCTAAAGATGATCCAAAGGTACAAACACCTCCCTACTCACCAATGTTGGGAAAATGTGTCTCAACCTTGCAATTATATATAATTTATTGATAGGATGCATGTTATTATGTGGCAACTGATCATGGAAATAATGTATACTTGTAACAAGATGTGGGGTTTGGGGCAATGACTCGATTTTTTTTTGTTGACATGTGAAGGTTTTTTCTCACTGACACATTAAGGTTTTTATTACTGACACGTCAATGTTTTTCTGTTAACACATCAAATAAAAATGAACTTGTAAAACCCTAATTCTATAAGGTTCTAAATATCTTGTTATAAGTTGGTGGGATGTATGTAGATGGTAGTGTATTCAAAGAGTCTGATAGCAGTTGTCTTGTCTCTTGATATCTAGTGATGCTACTCTTGTGAGAAGCTTGCTCTGCAAGTATATTGTAATGTTTTGACTTCTGAGTAATATATTGGGTAGCTTTTGGAGTGTAGGTTTTTCTCCCCAAAGGGTTTTCCCCATGTAATCATTGTGTTGTGGTATGCATGATATTTGTGTTTATTTTTGTTTAAGTTTTAGTAACTGTTAAAGATCTATAAATTTTTTTCATTATTCTCCTCTCAAGGTTAGTGTAGGAAGTTGTTCCACTACCTTAGCTTCCTTACAAGTGGTATTAGAGCTTGATCACCTTTGGTTTCAATTGTGGGTTGTTGGATTTTTTTAACTTATCTAGATTTGAATGGGAGCTTGTGTATAGGACACTTTGTAATCTTGTTGCATGAATTTTTAGATTGAAAATTCATCAGGGAGAATAGAGGTGGAGAAATTTCCTAGAAATAATTTTGAGATGTGGAAGCTAAAGATGGAGGATTTGTTGATAGATCAAGATCTGTGGGATGTTGTTGATGAGAATGTTTCAAGGCCTACATATCCTACTCAAGATACACAATATGATGTTATGGACCATAAAGCCAAAGGTCTAATTAGACTATGCTTGAAAGAATCTATTTTAATTAATGTCCATGAAGAGACCTTTGCACATAAACTATGGAAGAAGCTTGGTGAGATGTATTAGGAAAAATATTTAGTGAACAACATTTTCTTGAGGAAGACATTGTATTCCTTGAGAATGGAAGAGGGTGGATGAATCACAGAGCACCTAGAATCATTCAATATGCTGGTAGCTCAATTGGCATCGGTTGGTGTCAAAATGAATGAGGAGGAGAATTGTTAGATCTTGCTTTGTTCTTTGCTTGATTCATGGGATTCTCTTGTTATGGCTATTGGGAGTACTTCTATTATATTGAAGTCTGAAGAGATAAGGAGGAAGGTATCCATCACTACCAAGGAGGACCTAAATTTTCATGCAAGTCCAAGGGGAGATCTAAATCTCTTGGAAAAACCAAAGTTATTTGTTGGAACTATAGTAAGCCTGGAAATGTTCGTAAGGAATGTAAAGAAGAAAATAAGAAGAAAAGAAGAAGAAAAAGAAGAAGAAAAAGAAGAAGAAAAAGAAGAAGAAAAAGAAGAAATTTGATTTTGATTCCAAGTCCAAGAAGGAAGATGGTGACACATTCATTGTAGCTTTGGAAACTCATGCAGGTAATTATGCATGGTTAATTGACTCAAGCACATCTTTTCATATGACCTTTAATAGAGATTGGTTTTTTGAATATGAAGAATTTGATGGAGGTAAGGTGTACTTGGGTGATGATTCTCTTTTAAACATTGTTGGCCATGGTAAAGTTAAAATAAATTTTCTTGATGGTAGAATAAAAAGGATTAATCATGTGTTACATATCCCTGGATTAGCACAAAATTTGTTATCTATGAGAAAAATAATAGATGTGGGTGTGCAGGTAGTATTATCTAATGCAGGATGTAAGATGGCTAGAGGTGCTATGGTGAATGCTAGAGGTGTCAGATATGGGATATTGTATAAGCTTAATGCATGCACTATTAAGTGCAATAGTACTATGAAAATAAACTTTGTAGAAGTGAGGGTTTCACCTTCAGTAGATGGTCATGGATTTTGGGTACCCAAGGGTGCTCTTTGTTCTAAGACAAAGTTATCTATAGAGAAAAATATGTTATGGCACCAGAGAATTGGCCACATTGGAGAAAACGAGCTAAGGACCTTGAAAAATAAAAACCTTGTTGAATGTTTGTCTGATTATAATCTTGAATTCCATTTCTATGAGCATTACATTTATGGAAAATAAAACTCATTCAATTTTACTCAAGTTCTCATAAATATTGTGGTGTATTGGATCTTATTCATTCTGATGTATTTGATGTTGTAGATGTTCCTTGAATTGGTAAATCCACATATTATGTTTCATTTATTGATGATTATAGTAGAAGGAAATGTGTATATTTTGTAAAGAGTAAATCTAAAATTTTAAGTCGATTTAAATAATTTAAAGCAATCGTTGAGTTGTAGTCTCAAAAAAAAAAAATGTTTGAAGATTGATAATGGAAGTGAATTTTAATCTAATTATTTTGATAGATTTTTTAAAGATTGAGGTATTTATAGAAAAAAATACAACTCTTTATTCTCCACAATAGAATGGAGTTGCATAAAGAATGAACATGACATTGATGGAGAAGGCTAGGAGTATGTTGAATGGTGTTGGCCTAGAATAAAGGTTTTGGGCTGAAGCTATTGCCACTACATGCTACCTAATTAACATGTCTCCTACATCATCTCTTGTTGATAAGACACATATAGAGGCATGGTCGGGTCACAAGCCTTCATTAAGACATCTTAGCTCATTTTTGGTTGCGAGGAATATGCACATGTGCCAAAGGAGAAGTGAAATTTTTTGGAGAACAAGGCTATGAAATGTATCTTCATCGGATATAGTTATGGTGTGAAAGGATACAAGCTTTCAGATCTTGTTGCACAGAAGGTAATACAAAGTAGAAGTATATTTTTTAGAGAAACTAAGCCTTATTTTATTACATTGCAGCCAGAACAAAGTAAAAAGGAAGATATGATTCAATTTCCTTTTACACCTGAGAAAGTTGAATCAAGGCCCAAGGATAGAAAATAAGTTGAGGAGATCTCATCTAGCTCCAGTTCTTCAGAAGAGGAGGAAGAACCTCCAACTCATCTTTTTTGTAGGTCTACAAGGCATATAAAACCACCTGAAACATATTCACTTGATGACTAGAGATGTATTTTTTCTTTGAATGCTAACATGGATGAACCCAGATTTGTAGAGGAGGCACTAGGTATGAATGATGCAGAATCCTTGAAGATTTTTATTGATGAAGAAATGACATCTTTCAAAAATAATGATACGTGAGATCTTGTACCATTTCTTGAAGGACAAAAACATTTTGGTTGTAAATGGGTGTTCAAGAAAAAGATTGGTTGAGATGGAGGTATTGAGAAGTATAAAGCAAGGTTGGTTGCGAAAGGTTACTCTCAAGTTGAGGGTATTGATTATGGTGAGATATTTTATCATATTATAAAAATGACATCCATTAGATTTTTGCTTTCTATTGCTGCTACTTATAATTTTAGAGATTGAGAAAAAGGATGTGAATTTTTTTTTCCTTCATGGTGATTTCGAGGAGGATATTTATATGACACAACTAGAGCACTACATGGTGAAAGGTAAAAGTAAGTTGGTTTGAAAATTGAAGAAATCTTTGTATGGATTAAAATAGAGTCCTAGGATGTGGTACCAAAAATTTGATACATATGTGTTGAGTTTGGGATTTGAGCATTCAAAATCAGATCATTGTATTTATTATAAAACTGATGGTGATTGTTTACTGTTTATTGCATTATATGTTGATGATATGTTATTTATTAGTAGAGGGAAATGTATGATTTAAAAAAAAAAATCTCAACTTTATGCTAAATTTGAAATGAAGGATCTTGGTGCAGCTAAACACATTCTTGGGATGGAAATTAAAAGAGAGAGTGAACATAAATCTATGGCTTGGCCAAAGCAAGTATTTCAACTCAATTTTATAGAGGCTTGATATGCAGGATTGTAGACCATTCTATGTTCATGTTTCAGTTGGAATAAAGTTATCTATTTCAGATTTTCCAACATCTCCATCAGAGATGGAAGATATGAGCAGAGTTCCTTACTATAGTTTAGTTGGAAGTTTGATGTATGCTATGATTTGTACTAGACCATACATTGCCCAAGCAGTGGGATTTCTTTCCAGATATATGTCTAATCCTGGAAGAGTTCATTGGGATGCAGTTAAAAGAGTCTTCAAATATCTGTGTGGTACCTTAGATTATTCCTTATGTTATCATAGTAATATGACTGAAGATGATATTTCCCTTGATATTCATGGTTATGTGGATTCAGATTGGGTAGGTGATGTTGACACCAAAAGATCAACTAGTGCTTATATGTTTACTTTATTTGGTAAGTGACAAGCTATGGTTTCTCTATCCACTACTAAAGCAGAGTATATGGTAGCTACTCATGCTTGGAAGAAGCCATTTGGCTCAAGAGACTATGTTCAGATATCAGAATAAAATAAGGTGTAGTGAAAATTTATTGTGATAGTCAAAGTGCAATATGTCTAGCCAAGAACCCAACATTCCATGCCAAGACCAAGAACATTGATGTACAATATCATTTTGTTAAAGATATGGTTGAAGATGCCAGGGTGAAGCTGGTTAAGGTAGAGACTTTGATGAATTTTGTCGATTCTTTAACTAAGCCTATGCGTATAAAGAAGTTTAGATGGTGTTTAGAGACTATGGGCATTTTGGCCCTAGCAATTAGAGATGATGATGACACTCTTCTGTTATCCTTGCAAGGTGTTCAACAAGTGGAAGATTTGTTGGGAAAATGTGTCTCAACCTTGCAATTATATACGATTTATTGATAGGATGTATTTTGGTATGTGGTGACTAATCATGCAAATACTGTACACTCATAACAAGATGTCCGGTTCAGGGAAACACCCCGATTTTTTTTTACCGATATGTCAAGGTTTTTTCCCACTGACATGTCAAGGTTTTTTTCCAACTAAGACGCCAAGGTATTTTTGTTAACACATCAAATAAAAAAACACCTTGTAAAACTCTAATTCTAGAAGGTTCCCAAAATCTTGTTATAAATGGGTGGGATGTATGTAGATGGTGATGTATTCTAAGAGTCTGATAGCGATCATGTTGTCTCTTGATCTTTGGTGGTGGTACTCCTGTGAGAAGCTTGCTCTGCAAGTATATTGTAATCTTTTGATTTCTGAATAATATATTAGGCAAATTTTGGAGTGTGGGGTTTTTCTCTGGAAAGGTTTTGCCCCATGTAAATTATTGTGTTGTCGTATGCATGATATTTGTGTTTATTTATATTTAAGTTTTTGTAAATGTTAAAGATCTGTAATTTTTTTTCATTATTCTCCTCTCAAGGTTAGTGTAGGAAGTTGTTCTGCTACCTTAGCTTCCTTACAACCAACACCTCCACTATCCATTGCACCCCTTCCATCAACTTCCACTCCACTTCTGCCTCCCATATCCTCTCTATCCATCATGTACATTTCAATACAACTTCCATCCAACACCCAAGTTGCTTCAATGATTTTTCTAGATTCATCTTCATCCATTTCTTCTTCTCTACCCTCTTCCTCCCTTCCACTCTTGTTCCTACCACATTTTTGTAGTCTTTTATAGCTTAGTTGCAGAATATGCATCAAGGGTTTTCTAAAACCCTATTGTCTCACAAGTCGAAACTTCTAATGTCTCAACTCACTACTGCCCTACCAACTCTTCCTCTAACTAAACCACCCAAAATGGAAGAAACTGAGAAAATATGGGAAGAAATTTTAAGGAAAGTAAAATAATAGATTGAGGAGGAATATGAATGGGTGAAGAGTCCATTGGATTTGATCAAGAAGGTTATTTTAAACATGCAGATGAGGGGTTGAAGATTGTGGAACCCTATAGGGAGTTATCCGAAGATGATGAGGAGAGAACCCTGAAGGATGGAGGCCTCAACCAAAAATTTGATGAGCAACTCAATGAAGAAGTGTTTGATGGAGAAGAAGATGAAGAAGATAATGAGCAAGATGAAGAATAAGGAAAATAGGAACTTCATTGAGAAGATAAGAAAGAAGAAGAGAAAGACAATGATGCATATATTGAATCTACAAATGATGAAGTCCATGATGAGTGAAAGGAAAAGGAAATAAGTATTGAGTCTCCTAGAGAGGAAGAAATACATGATGAAAATAAAGAACAAGATAAAGAGGGAAAGATTGTTGAGGAAACCCCAAATGTAGAAGTTGAATTGAACACTATATCCTCTTAGATTACAATTCCAACTTGGTTAGAGAAACAATTAAAATAAAATATCTCAGTGATAAAAGATTTGAAGTCTCATCTTGAGGCTATACTGGCATGTGTGGGACAAAATCCTAAAGAAAAGAAAATAACTAAGGTGTGCTTGCACATTATTACAGATGACACAGAAGCACAGACGATCCACTTTTCTACCCTAGAAATAGGAAAGGATGAGGCCACCATGTTAGCTAGTGATTATAAGATAACATCAATAAACATCAAACTGACTATAAGGGAATAGAAAATTGATGAATTTCAAAGGTATGTGTCACACATTTTGACACAAATGAACAAAGGTCAAGCCAAAAAGAAAAAAATACAAGTCTAAGTAGCTAAATTAATAGCTTATATTAAAAAATGATGGGGACTGGTGAAGAGGGACTAGTAGAATATCCTACTCCTGTAATCCTATCGAAGGAGGAAGTCAAAATGGAGCAGATGTGGAAGTGGACTAAGTCCACTACAAACTGGATAGGTTGTGTGACTATCATTGGGGACAAGGTTGTCCGTGTTGGAGTAGAAATGAATAATAGTTTCTTGTTCTTGAAGAAGGAAGTAGAAAAAAAATAGAGTGTCAGGCCTTCCCTAGTTATTGCAATGTCACATGTCCAAAATTGCATGTCATGAGCAGATTTTCAGAGGAAATATTGATACAAGAGAAAATTCAGACAAAAGAATAATTGAGCAATCCGAAGGTGGATATTTGCAATCAATTTTTGGAAGGATGTTTTGACCAAAGCATTAGCAGATTTGCAAACCATAGAGGCTCAGATTGTTAAGAGTTTAGATGAGTGTGATGAAGTTTTGGAGCTTTTGACTAGAAAATAAATTTTTACAAATGAATTGGATGTTGCGCTAGCCAAGCAAGCTTTGAGGAATAAGATTGAGAAAGGAGCTGCTAACAATTTATAGGGTCACTTTTTAGATTTTTCTGCTAGATTCTTTACTAAATCAGAAAATTCGGTGTAGAGAAAAGATTCATGTGTGGGGTCACATGATGAATTAATGACAAAGTATAGGGAAATAATATACAAAATTGCCAAAGATAAACTACCTTCCTATGATCAACTAGCTCTGACTTTGGTTAATTTTGTTAGATATGTTGTAAAGGAGAAAGAAGCTAGAAATATTTTAATAGAAGAAAAATATATGTAGTTCCAGCTACAAGGTGAATTTAGTTACATCAAAGTGCGCACACCCAAATTTTAGGGATTCTGCAGAATATTTCTTGAATATAAAATAAGATAGGAATATTTTAAATTCTCCTAGGTTCACATGTGAATCTTTTTTGTTTTTAATATTTTCAAGCCCTAGAAGGCAATAAATCTGGGCCATTGATTCAAATTGTAACATCAATAAATTGCAACTTCCTCTCATTTGAAAAGGGAGAGATGAATTGTTGTAAGAAGGAATTTTGAAGCAATACAAAGGAAGGAATTGAAGTGTTGTTGATTTTTTTGGGTTCTCTTAATGTATGCATGATTCCATCTTTTGGTTTAGTTTTCAACATTGTTAGTTTATGTTCAGTTGTAATGGCGACAAAGTGTTAAGATATTTGATGCACTTCTTGCTCACACTTTTTGTAGTTTGTTGATGGTAAATTAGTTTGCAATGTTAGTCTAATCTTATTTCTTAAATGCACTCAAGTTCAACTATGTATGTTTATGTATTAATGTCACAGTCTAAAAATATGAAGAATACCTTTGGAAATTGCACTAGTTTTGTGATACTTTAGAGTTGTTCTTGGTTAAGTAGAGCTTGGTTTAGGGAGTCTATCTTAACACCTACCATTACTATTTATGTCCTTAGTTCTTAGAATTAGGAACACTCTCTAAACCCTTAAATATTTTGTTATTTAGTTTAAAATATGTGTTAGTTTAGGATAAAAGCATCACTGAAATTACTATATTTGATGGTTATATTGTGTCCAAACCTCAAATCTAGAAGTTGCAGCTAGGGTTTACTTTTGTCTTTAGACTTTACAAAACCCTTTTTACAAACTCATAATTTCAAGCCTTGTAAACCATAAATACCCTTTGTGATTACCAAAAAATCACATCATCATTGAGTTGTTTTCTACTTGTCAAGACTTGACCTTAGAGACCTTGGGTTATTTTCTAAAGTTTGTATGTTGAGAGTTAACTTTCAAGAGAGATAGAATACTTGTGTTTTATCTAAGTTGTGTAGTGATAAAACACTCATCAACCAAACTGGGATTAGAAAGAGGGGCACTTGAACAAAGATGGATCAAATTGGATCATTCTTTGTGTAGATATTATATAGAGTAACTAGATCTACACAAGATAAAGGAGAGTTTTAGGAATTAAAGACCCCTACAAGGGATAGGAGAGCCAAGAAAGGGGAAACTCAATCTTCAGCTCCACCTTTCATACATGTTCAACCTCCAACTCCACCTTCCCCATCTTCCACATCATCCTATTCCTTATATTCTTCTTTAGATCATACTCAAATTGTTGTACCCCAACCATAGGTTATTGCACCTCAACCATTACCACCCATACCTCCACTAATGGCTTGGTTGGAAAATAAACCATCACCTTTGACCTTCAATGACTACTATAAAATGCCCAAAAATGTTGAAGGTTTTTGTTCTAAATTCTTCACTAATGATCCTTATAGGATTTTAGAAGAACACACAAAAATGTTTGAGGTAGCCCTTAAGGATAGGGTGATTGACCACCAAGATGTTGCATGCAAGCTTTTCTTGTACTCATTAGGGGAGGAATCATCCTATTGGTATATTCATTTGTGTGTAAGGTCAATCAAAACATGGTACGCTTTGAATAAGTCTTTTCTTGAGAAATTAATAGATCCAATAAGCCCTTCTGAATTATACAAACAATTTGCATCCATTAAGAGAGAAATAGGTGAGCCAATAAACACTTTCAATATCAGGCATCACCATGCTTATACTAGGTTGCAATATCCCTAAAATGTAAATGATGCTTTAGCTAGATTAATATATTGTGAGGCCCTAGATTGCCTTACCTTAGCTTTAGTAAAAAGAGCCAACCTAGCCCTACAAGACTTAGTGACCATGTATGAAGAAGTAGTCAAAGAAAGTGTAGACTTAAGACAAAACATCACTGTCCCACTACCTTCATTAGGAAAAAATACAAATCTTGGACAAGTTCAGGGACTAAATCAAGCTTTATCTAATTAAATTCCTTTGTTGAATTAGGTGCCTCAACTACCACTAGTGCTGAACCCAGGTCCTCCATTGAGTCAAACTCCATCTATTCATGGTTATTTACAAAACTCCAACCCATCATACTATCCTCAGAAGTCCAATATACCTTCATATTTGTAGAACTCTAAAGTACGCCCTTATCTACATAATTCTTCTGCAACACATCTGGTGCACCTGTAGAATTCTATTCCAAATAAAAATTTCATAGAATAGGAGTGAATTGATGATCTAGTTGAGAAAGTAAAGAAGCTATCAACTAAAGTCACTTGTTTAAGAAATCAAAATGATCAGTTGGAGGCTTCATAGAAAAACTTGTAGGCCAATTACAATCATGATCTGGGCCAAAGCTTAGGACAAAATTTCAAATGAAGAAAAATTTGAATGCAAATTTTTAAGCAAAAACAAGAGCCAAAAAAAATAGAACATGGAAAACTAGACCCAACAATGGATGAGTTCCCACACTTCTTGATCCACCAAGCAATCTGGAAAAGTCATCTAGTGGAGTGTACTTGGCTGAGGTTGCATTATCTGGATGTTATAGAATTCACAACACCAATAAACATTTTGAACTTAACTCACCAACATTTTAAAATTCTACTACCATATTTTAGATGGAAGTACAAAATATTGCAGATAGTGATGGCTCAACTAGATGTGAGATCATACCCTAAGACCTATATGATTCAGTTGTGGTAGTTAATCAAGTACCCTTTCCTCAAGACGAATTTAATGAACTTGAAAAGGAGTTCACAAAAAAATGATACCAAAATAGATGATGTATGTAATGAGGAGACACTCTCTCAATTATTTGAGGCTAGCGATAATGGTCCTAAAGATAAATAAGATCAAAAGGAAGAAGTTCACATGTTCCACAAGCACACAACACCCTACAACTTATAAAATAGGTAGGTTGGTGGCCCATTCATGATTTCTATACCACCAAACAACTTCAGTATACATCTGGATCCTAATGCAAGTAATAATCCCTCTTTTCCTAAGGTACCAACCTAGTATCTCACTAAAGGTGATCAATCTAATCTCGCTAAAGGTGGTTAATCTAAATCTGAAGTGGATCAAATGTTGGAATACATTGCAAAGGATTTGAAGAAATTAAAGGTTGGCCTTTCTAATTTTGAGTTATTAAGGGTTCCTGTAATTAGGAATTATTTTTTCATATCATTGAATGGCACCACTCCTCCAAAATCCTTGCAAGACAATTGTAAAGAAAGTTGGATTAAATACTACTAAGAATGAACTAGTGCTTAGGGGGATGATGAGAAATAGTTAAAGTAGTCAACAAGAAAAAGATCAAGGTAAATAATAGACCAAAGATAGGGGCAAGTAGAAGGAAAAAGATAAATCTAAAATCTCCCAAGCAGATACTACAATGAGTTTGTTTCAAGGAAAATGAGAGGCACACCCTTTCTTGCTAACTATTCATTTATTTGGGAAGAATATACACAACTTTTTGTTAGACTCAAGAGCTTCCATGAATATCATGCCCTTCTTAGTATGTAAGGTATTGGCCATCACTCCTAATCCTTCAAAACAAAAGTTCACACAACTAGACAAGACAAAAATGAGTATGGTTGGTGAATTGAATAGAATTCCCATGTAGGTAGCATCATACCCAAGAGTTCAACATATCATTGATATCCAAGTGATAGATATCCCTGATGATTATGGTATGATCCTAGGTAGGGAATTCACTTGAAGGCTCAATGGCTATATCTCTATAGAGCATTCTCACATGTGGATACCATGGAAAGGACTTTCAAATCAAATTCATATAGAGTGTGAGCCATATATGAAATATATGATCATTAAATACAACAAAACAAATGAGGTGTTGTTTTTCAGAATTTGAATTGGGGAATACATCCCTATGGTAATTGCAGATGAAAATGATGAAGTAAAGGAGGTTTTGATGCTACATGATGTATCTAGAGACTTAACTTAGATCCCCAATAGCATGAAAGTGGCTATTAAATCAAATGATGAAGATTCTCAAGTTGATGGAAACATTGGATTATTTGAAAGCTTCCAAGAGTTCATGAGAAAATACACTCAAGATCAAATCACCCTCGGGAGTAAAATAGACTTCAAGAAACTATTGTTGCCTAGCTAGTGTAGAATACATGAAGCCTCCCACTTTGAGTTTAAATGCTACCTTTTCCAAACTATAGTAGATGAAATCAAAAGGAAGATCAGCCCAACACGAGTTAAGATCGAAGAGTAGAAAGATCAAGATAAACAAGAACTTAAATGACAGAGGAGTCCAAAACTAGACCCCTTGCCAACAAACGAAGCATGCCCAGTAATTCAAAAGGTACACGCATAGAAAAATTTGCACCTTGCATTTTGATGGATCCAAATCAAAATGAGGAGCTGGTACATGATTCAAATTGATTAGTCTAGCTGGTAAGACTTTTTTTGTAGCACAGAGGTTGTAGTTCCATTACATAGATAATGTAGCAGAATATGAAACATTAATGCATGGATTATTAATGGAATTGCAAAAGAAGGCCAAAGCATTATATGTATTTGGGGATTATGAATTAGTTATAAAGCATGCTAAAAAATAGTATTCATGCCATGATATAAGGTTGACCAATTATAGGCATAGAGTATGGGACTTCATAGAGGGGTTTGATGCATTTAATATTCAATTGATTCCCCATAATAAGAATCAGGTTGTTGATGCATTAGCTTAGCAACTAGTACTTTGTAGCCTCTATCCTTTTCTGGGTTGAAGAAGTTCACTGTGAAACTCACCCCTTCTCCATTGGTGCCCAAAAATGTTACCAAATTTTAGGTCTTTGAAGACAAGAAGCACATATTGTATTTTATTACCAAGTTTGATGTTTTTGCTTCCCAGATTATTGACGAAGTAGAGCCCTAGGTAGTAGAAATAGACATGGAAAGGGTCATCAATCTAAAGACAAACATAATACTAAGAGGTATGGTGTAGTTAGAAAGAATATTTGACTTTAATTGGACAAGGTATTAGAACAAACAAACAAGGAACAAGTTTGTTGATAGCCAGTGTGATACATATAATATGGGTACTACAGAAGATGTAAAGAACATCTTTATTAGGAAGGTTTGCACCCTAGGTGAAAAGAAGGGAATAATTGATGCATTGCATGTATATCAAGATATTATAACATGGAGCTACAAGGATCTCAAGACACGTGATACTTTAATCATCACACATACAATCCTACTCAAACCTGATGTGAAAATATTTAGACAAACACAATGATCGATAAATGATCTACTTGAACCTAATATTCCTAAGGAGGTGAAAAAATTGTTGTTAGCTCGCATCATATTTCTTGTGATACATTCCACCTAGGTGGAAAATTTGGTACTAGTCTATAAGAAGATGGTGAAATCTAGTTGTGTGTGGAATTTTGAAATCTGAATTGGGCAATATAAAAAGATAATTATCCGATGCTATTATTGGATGAGGTTATATGGATTGGTAGCGAATCTCAAATGATGTCCTTCCTCGATTGATACTCTGGATATAATCAAGCTATGGTGTAGTATGGAGATAGACACAAGATGACCTTCACCACGAAGTGTAGAACCTTTGCATTCAAACGAATGCCATTTGGTTTAATTAATGTTGGAGCAACATTTTAGTGAGAAATGGATATCACATTCAAATATTTGATAGGAATGTGTATTATCATTTACATGGATGATCTCACAATATTTTCTAAGAAAAGAGGTGATCACATCTCAGACTTGTGTAAAGTATTTCAAAAATGTAGAGAATTTGGTATTTCACTGAATCCAAAGAAATGCATTTTTAGAGTTATGGAAGGTAAGTTGCTTGGGCATGTCATTTTATAAAATGGAATATCCCTCAACCTTGAGTGCATCCAGGCTATACTGAAGATTCAACCCCCTGCAAGAAAAAAGGAAATAAAATCATTGTTCGGTAAGATTAATTTTGTGAGGAAATTTATCACAAGTTTTGGTAAGATTGTGAAACCCTTGAATGTGATGTTAAAACAATATGCTAAAGTGGAATGAAAACCTGAAGAAAAGAAAGCTTTTGAGGAGATAAAATGGGTGATTCTTGAGTCTCTAGTTTTGGTTAGTCTAGATTATACTAAGCCATTTTTTATATACTCCTTTGCTTCAGAACATTCATGTGTGATTATGTTAGCACAAAATAAATATCGAAGAGATGAGCACCCCATTGCATTCATGAGTACTCCATGGAAGGATGTTGAGCTGCGTTAATTGAGTGTTGTAAAAATATTATGCATTGGTTCAAGGTGTTAAGAATTTTAGGCACTATATTTTGAGGAATAAGGTATTCACTATTGTTCTAGATCCAGTTGTCAAGATTCTCCTGATGTAGAATGAATTAGGTAAAATACGTGCTAAATGGGTGTCGATGCTGCAAGAGTATGACAAGGAAATACAACCCATGAAGTTGGTAAGGGGATAGGCTCTCACTCATACGATGGCTGAAGTTAATCTAGAGCTCACTACACAACAATATAATCTTGAGGATGTTTCCCTTGGTGACTAGTATGATGATATTATATACTATTTTCTAAATTAGAAGTGTCCATCATGCCTAAATACTATGCAGATATGAGCTTTCAAATTGAAAAGAAGTAGCTACATGTTAAAGGGAGGTATAATTTATAAGGAAAATCATGAAGGAATATACCTTCAATGTATTGGGAAGCAAGAGGCAGTCTGGGTGATGAATGAACTCCATAATAAATTTGGGATCAACCATGGGTCAACTCTGTCAACTACAAATTAGATACTCTAAGCTGGATACTATTGGCCAACACTATTTAAAGATGTCCATGTACATGTGTGTTCTTTCCATACATGTTAGACCACTACCAACAAAAAGAATATTTCTATTGTTGCATTGCAACCGGTAGCTAAAGTGCATGCCTTCACATAGTGGGGACTAGATTTGATTGGTATGACAAACCCACCATCTTCTACGGGCCACAAGTATAATTTTACTGCAAATGATTATTGCACTGAATGGATGGAGGTTATTCCATGCAAGGAATGTAATGTTGATGTTGTTATTAAATTTCTTGAAGATCACATTGTTACTCATTTTGGCTGCCCCTTTGCATTGGTCTATGATAAAAGGTCAACATTTACATCTCTAAAATTTCCTAGCTAGGATTTTGATAATGGAATCATATTAAAATTTTCCTCAAACTATTACCCACAAGGGCATGGGCTAGCTAAATCAACAAATAAAAAATTGCTAAAAATCATTCATAAACTAATAGACAAGAACCCCAAGGACTGGCAGACCTAGTTGCAGTTTTCTCTACAGATAGATTGTACTCACCAGAAGGTGGCTTTAGGAACCTCTCCATACCATTTGGTCTATGGCCAAGATACTGTCTTCCCCATCCAACTGAGGATCCCAACTCTACAGTTCATTAATGTATACTATGATGAAGGGGAAAGGCTCAAAGCCTGTTTGGTTGAACTTCTCCATTTGGAAGAGAAATGAGATGAAGCGATTCAAATTTTTTCTAAGAATCAAGGTGTCATGAAGATCTGGTTTGAACAGTGCACGAAATTCAAGTCCTTTAGGATTGCTAACCTAGTTTTATATTGGGATAAGGCTCATGAAAGAAATGGGGAACACAAAATTTTTGACGAGCTATGATTTGGACCCTTTTATATCTCTGAGATCTTGGGAGATAATGCCTTTCACCTAAAGACTCTCATGGGAGAGGATGTTCCACTGCCTATTAACAGACAGTATCTCAAGCATTATTTCATTTCCTAAGTTGTTACAGCTCATCCTTGTACATAGTTAATTTAGGTGGTTTGTTGTAGGTCATTTTTCTTTAGGTTAGTTTTCTTTCCTACTTTGGTTAGTTTAGGTTTGGTTTTGTTTTTTATTTACCGGTTTGGGGTTCCTTTGTTTTCTCTTCAAGATATTTATAAGCACAACAATAATGCATTTATCTGTATTTTCTTGGGATTGTTCTTGAGTATTTATTCGATGAACACCAATCATGTTTCCAGTATAGATGTTGGTAGTCCTTTGTTAGTGTCAAATGGTTTGGATGCATGATAAGTCATTGGTTTGATCTAGTTTGAAGTATCTTGAAATCTTATAATTTTTATGTCTTAAAAATCCTAGGGTCACTGTGGGTTCCTCTACGATGTCTTGTTAAGTGAAAAATCTTAGATTTCTGCTTCAATGCCACTATGATTCTTAGCCTTGAGCGTGAGCTTCATTTCTTGCGAGTTGAAATGGGAAAAGAAAAGAAAAAAAAGAATGAAAAGAAAAGAGAAAAAACAAAATTAGGAAATATTCAAATTTTAGGAGGATTCAAATAACTCTAACAGGGCTATGGATGCCTGTTTGGCAATAGAGCTATGTTTGAGAGAATCACAACAACAACCTTGTTAGGGCTATGAACACTTGACTAGCAGCAAGGCAATGTCTTCTTTTGGAGTAGAATCATTCACATAGATTAGCATGATGAAGCATAGATTCCTATGGTTATTCTAAGGAGGGAAATAAATACACTTGCGCACACTTAGATTTTTAGCATATGAAGGACTAGATCTCCCAATGATTATGATTCTTTGGTTGAGTGTTGATCTAATGTGAGGGTTAAAGCCAAAGATTTTGGGTTTGTGATTCATGTTCGTTATCAAAATTCTCTAGAGAATTTTCCAATAGAGTCACTATTTGTTGTGCATTTCACAAACATGCCCCGCTTAAATCAAGGACCCTACTTTTCTTTTGGTTTTTTCCTTTTTACACCAGCCTTGTCTATACTTATTTTGATTTTGGACTTCACCCATTTTTGGCCCTTTTTCTCGATTTTATTATGGAATATTGATGCCTCCAAGAAGCTTGAAAGGTTTGCCAAAGTTTCATTCACTCAAGTCAATTTAAAGAAATTTTTGTGTGGGTGGCCATTATACGGATGTCAAGCTCTCTTATGCCATTTGCAAAAAATGTTTAATGAAATTCCGTTGGTAGAAATCCATTATTCTAGTGTCGGTTCCCTTAGAACCCACATCGCTATGGATCGCATTTGCGTGGCCTCCACATTTGACATCTCCACGTTGCCTCGACTCCCACATGTCACATCTCTGCAATTAGAGTTTGCATGCTCCCCAAGAAATCTACCAACATTTATTGCATTTTAGGTTATAAATAAGGGCTTGGTGAGCTCATTTTCACCTTGTTCATTTGATAATTTTAGTTGATCTCTTCATGTTGTGGATTTGAAGGTGTTGGTGCACAATGTTTTTGTCAGTTTCATCATATTGACTAGTGCACCTTTCATGTTAGATCCATAACATTTTTTCCATCATTTCTACTTTGATTTTGTGATTTTAGTATTTAAATGTGTGAAATTCCTTTTAAGTCATTAGAAAATCTGAATCCTTTTGAACTATTGAATCAAACCCTCAGGACAAATAAATGAACTTAGCATTTAAGAATGTTGCAGAAATGCGTCTTAACCATGCTAAAAGAATGGAATGATCATTCATGACGTCTGATCCTTAGTCTTCCACAAACAACCATAAACCTTTCCAAATCTAAATTTTTCCATGGAAACCCTTGTGGAAATGTGGATACAAAATGCCACATCTAACGAGCCATTTTTACAACATGAACCATAGTGGCTTTCACCTTCATGACATCTGCAAAAGGATTTTTTGCATTTAGTATAACTCCTCATAATGAACACTTAAATACAAACCTTGGCTTGGAAATTCCCCATGTGGAAAAACTAAACTTGATGATGAATCCAAAAGTTGAAAACACTATCAAACCATTTTCCAAAACTTGAGTGCAGATTGCCATCCACAAAAAGAAATATTCTTTAGGCCATTTTTATGGCATGATGCTTAATGGCCCCTGCCCTCGTAGCTTCTATAGAACCAATCGATGCAACCCTTAAGCCAATCAAGAAATGAACTTCAAATGAAAAATATTGGTTCCCTTCAATGATGCACATGCCTACAATGGTTTTTCAACTTAAAACTCCAAGTCACTAAGCTTTGTAGGAGTTTGAGTGTAGAAATCCGTATGTGAAAGGCCAGGGTTCTTAAGCCATTTATTTCTAGCATATCTCTAACCAACTCTCACATCAATGGAACCCACATGATTTTTTTTTGAAAAATTCAAAATGATAATTTTTACAAGTATTATTAATTTAGTGACCTTGCCTAAGAATTTTTCCATGTGCTTAATTGGTCTAATCATAAAATGGTTGTGTTTTGGTAGTGCAGAATTTTTTTTGCGGCATGCCATTTTTAAGGTGTCATTTCACTGGTGCCATCATCGATGGCTTCTACATTAGACATCCCTACAAACCCATCGCTTCTGCAACCTCTTGGCCCGCAAAACATGAAAGCCTACAAGGAGTCAAAAATAGCTTTAAATTCATCAATTTGCTGATTCCTTTTGACATTTGGAATGTTTAATGATGATTTTGGACTATGATTATGAATTTTGATCAGACTAGTGCATTGCTTTCTCAATTGGTCAAAATTATTCATTACGCGTTATTTTGCAGGTTTTATGGAAAAGACTAAGAAAGAATCTCAAAGAGTGAAAAGATAACTAAGACCAAGAAAGAAAAGGCTAAAATAAAGTACAAGTTCTATAGAGTTAAGCTCACCTCAAAGATATCATTGGATTGGGACAAGCTCTTCAACACCAACCTTGGACAAGTCAATATTGATCAGTGCAAAGCTCATGTCCTAGTCAAACCTTAGGATGACATGGCTAGAAGGATTAAGAAAAATTGTATTGCTCATGCAATGTGATGCCCTCCTACCTTGATTAGTCTAAAACTTGTTTATGGATACTGAGAGATTTATCATAAGGACACCCAAAGAGTTGTTGCAGATTTGACAACCCAATCTATTGGAGGAACCTTTGGGATACTGGATTATTTGATGAGATGGACATATGTAATAAATAGGATGGCCTTGGTGTATGGAATGAAGATCCCATGTGGTTTCCTGATGTGATAAAAAAGAAGTGGATGCATACATCCCGAACTAGCGCAGGGAAATTTCCCAAGAAACTCTATAGGAGCAACTTCGTTGAAGAATTCAATGATCTAGTAACACTATTGAGTAGAGAAATCGGTCTTCTAGTCTCATGCCTCTTTGAGGAGTGGATGTGGTACTACATTGAAGAGATTATAAGGGGGATGATAAATTTCAATTGGGATAGAACCATAAGTGATAACATCCACTCACAATTAGTTGCATTAAAGAAGAGCCATGAATTGTATATGACATCCTACATTGTATACATGCTAGAAAAAAATTTCCCATACAAAGGTCTAACATGTAAAGGTAGTCTGGGAACTAGAAAATATTAGAATATTGTTTACGAATGCTACTCTCAACTACAATATAGAAATTTTAAAAAGAGCTACAAATGGGTAAATGATTCCTTTATCATATATATTCTCAAATATTTGTCAAATGAGTTTTGGAATAGGATGTCTTATTGCACTAAGGATATGGTAAAGAACTTTGGGTACTATTTCATCTAGTTTCCCAAATTCACATATTTTAGAATTGAGGGATTTTTAGGGGCTCCATAAAGATTATTGAGATATCTTTCTGACAAGGTAGTTTTGTTGGAGCTTACATGACAATTGCAATCATCTCATCAGTTGCTCCAATCCAAACACTGAGATAGAGTTCCATATCCTATGAATCTTAGAAGAGGGTTATACTCGTGCCTTTTTGCCATCTATGTAGACCATTCAGATAAGGAAATTTAAAAGTATGACTTTTTTTTGTACATTGAATGATGAAATATGGACCTATGGGGAAAATGAAATAAGCAGGATGGAAAACAACACACACACAAGCCGCATATTGAAGACTTTTGGGAAAATTTTGTTGATGATCATTAAATAAGGAAAATAATATACATGAGGATATCCTTAAGGTTCATAATAACCTTGGACACATATGGTATCCCAAATCAAGTACAAGAAGATGTAAATATGTTGGATGAAGGAGCTTACAATGCCATAGCCAAGGCTTCTTCCTGGTAATCGATTTGGTAGAGGTAGAAGTGATAGATATAAATGTAATAATGTGTCCTATCTTGAAAAGAAAAAATAATTGGGTTGATGATCAGATTTCCTAATTGGAACAAAAAGGCATTGAGTTAAACTTCAGAGAATGGGAAGAAGAAAGGTCTTTGGAAAGTGATGAAGGTAAAAATGGAGGAAGAGTCTGAGGTAGAACCATTACATGTAGTAGCTAAGTCTACACCTATGACCAAGTTGAGGAAGAGAACAGACGTAGCAGAGAGACAACCAACATAAAAACCTTAGGTATATGCAAGAAAAGCTACGAAGGGGAAAAGGGACCCAAAGAAAATTAAGAAAGAAGTAATGTTTGTGCCTAAAATGGAAAGAATAAGAGAGGAACCATCTCCACCTAAAAATGATCCAAAGATAAAAATACCTCCCCACTCACCAAAACCTCCACTATCCATTGCACCCCTTCCATCAACTTGCACTCCACTTCTACCTCTTGTATCCTCTCCACCCACCATGGAGATTTCAATTCAACTTTCATCCACCACACAAGATGCTTCGCTGATTATGATGGATTCATATTCATCCACATCTTATTCTCCATCCTCCTCCTCCCTTTCAGTCTTACAACCCACCTCTACCTTACCACCTAACATTCCTCTTATTCCTACCACATTATCAGAGTCTTTTATAGCATGTTTGTAAAATATGCCTCAAGGGTTGTTTGAAACCCTGCTATCTCCCAAGGTGAAACTTCTAATGTATCAAATCACTATTTCCCTACCAACTCCTCCTCTCACTAAACCACCAAAATTTGAAGAAACTGAGAAAATATAGTAATAGATGCAAAGGAAAGGAAAATAACAACTTGAGGAGGCAATAGGAATGGGTGAGGAGTACATTAGATTTGATCAAGAAGGTTATTCTAAACACGTAGATGAGGGGTTGAAGATTGTTGAGCCATATGAGGAGTTGTACAAATATGGTGAGGAGAGAACCTCGAAGGATGGAGACCTCAACAAAAGAAATGATGAGTAGCTCAATGAAGAAGTGTCTGATGGAGACTAAGATGAAGAAGATAAAGAGCAAGATGAAGAACAAGTAAAAGAGGAACTTCATCAAGAAGATAAGAAAGAAGAAGAGAAATAAAAGGATGAAAATACTAAATCTACAAATGAAGAAGTCCATGATGAGTGACAGGAAAAGGAAATAAATATCGAGTCTCCTAGAGAGGAATAAATTTGTGATGAAAATAAAGAACAAGATAAAGAGGGGAATATTGCTGAGGAAACCCCAAATGTAGAAGTTGAAATGCAATGAGAGGAACAATAGAATAAAGAGAAATAAGATGAATTCAATACCACATCCTCTCATACTACAATTCCCACTTGGTTATAGCAAAAATTGAAAGAAAAAACCTCAGTGATAAAGGATCCAAAATCTCATCTAGAGGCTATATTGGCATGTGTGAGGTAGAATCCTAAAGAAAAGAAAAAGGTCGTAAGAGAGGGGGACCAACCACATTAATGCCCCAGGTCATGGAGGGTCGAGAGCAGAAGGCTCCCCTAACTTACCTAAACTTAAGGAAGTGTTAAGAAATGCAAGATGAGAATGTTTGAGGATGAAAGTGAAGCTCTAGGATGACAGTGCAACACACTAGTGTCTCTTAGGTGCGCTGGCATCCGTATGACCAGAGGACCAAAAAGCCAAGGTTGAACACTAGAAAATAGACTAACGACCTAGCTAATGGTTTTTAGGGGAGCAAAACAACACTATGAAATAATAAATGTATAGATGAATATGATAAAACAAGTAGATTAATCCTAGGGTGACAAGAATGATCTCACATAAAAGCTTGTTTTCTAGCTAGCTCCAAGAAGCACGTACACCTACACACATTAAAGAGGAATTTTTTTGGGTGGATGTATAGGGGTCTACCTCAGTCGGACCCCCATTTAGATGTTTCCACCTCCAAAGACAACCAAGATAGCAATAAAGAAGAAATATATGATAAAGAGAAAAATTCAATAAAGAACACAAAAAGCACTACAATAAACGATAGGGTGCTACCCACTAAATCATAGAGGAGAGGAGTATAAATCTTACCACATCAGCCAAGAGAACTCAAGGCTAATGGGGGAGAAAATGAGAAGACTCAAGCCTTTTTGACAATGGTGTTTGTTCCACACTTGCTCTACAGAGTTGATGAAGTGTTCGTGTTGCTGCTATGAAGTGCAAAGTGCTTCTTGGATGCTTAAAGTGAATGCTAGAATGCTTGGAGAGTGATCAAGTTCAGTGCTTAAAGGATGAAATGAAAGGAGTGAATATGAAGGAGGAATGGAGAAAATGGCTGTATTTGGGTCAATCAGTCAAAGAGGGCATTACAATTTGACTTCCAATGAGAAGTGTAATGCATCTGCAGGCTTCAATTGTGGAAATCTATCAGGGATGTAAGCATGTTGTGTAGAGTTCTGCACACTACATGGGAATCCCCAACAATTATTCCTCTACTGAAACATAAAACAAATTCCAAGTGGAATGAAGGCATCGAACTTATGTGGAATTTCACCTTTGGATTTGGTTTCTTAAAGTGAGGATGTGTAAAAAGGAAATTTGCATAAGGGGTGAAAATTAGCTCCTATACATTTTCCCCCCCACTTTAGCGAGCATGAATACTGATGAGTTCTTTGATAAAGTAGATCAAAGAAGTAGTAGAGTTAGAAATGTATACTTGAACCATCGAGGAAGCAGACTGTGATCTGGTGAGCCTAAGAGTGCAGGATAGGAAAAGGACTTCACAGCTCCATAGAGCTATGAAGCTGAAGAAAGAAAGTGCCTTACATGCCTGCAAACCTATAAGGAAGGATTATCCCAAGATCTCTCATTGGAAGGAGACCTAGGAAATAAGCACCTTATAGGCCCACAAACCCACAAGGAAGGAGTATCGAAAGATCTCTCACTTGAAGGAGACCTAGGAAAGTGGACTCTACAAAGATAGAAAGTGACTTAATAGGTGCACCTACAAAGCGACATGTTTACCCATAGATAGAACATGTTAGGAAGCGGCCATGCAGGAAAGTAAGTGGACAGTCCTGCAGACCATTAACAAGTATAAAAAATTTTGAAGGGGTCCCTTGGGAACCCTTCAAAAGGAAGAGGGGTCTGCTCAAGGGATGCATTGTTTGAAAAGCGAGGTCTAGTTAGGCTACCCCCAAGCTAGACGCAGAGGCATGAAATAGGTCTAGTCAGACTACTCCCAAGCTAGACACCATAAAATTAATTTGAGATAACAAATTTCAAAGGGGTTCCACGGGAACCCAACGTGAAGAAAGGGGGTCCACTCAAGGGACACGATGTTTGAAAGTTGGTGTTTTCTTTTTCAAATCGATTCATCATCAAGGAATCCTTCTAAAAGATGTTAAATTCATAAAGGAATTTGAAAGGAAGAATATGACCCCATGCGAGGGGAAGACCAAAGTTGTTCCCACTTCGTAGGAAGGTCTTAAAGTTATTTCTTTACGAACCCATGACGAAGGAAACATGTTCCATTAGGGTTTCAAGTTGAGAATGCAATGTTGGATGTTATGGTTGCATTGCTGATATGTGGTTATCATTGATGTCAACACTATTACCATTGATGGTGTTTAAGGTTGTATATGTCGAGGATATTGAGAAAATTGTAAAAAAATTATTACTGGCAGCCAGTGAAGTTGAGAAGGTTAGAATGTTGGAAAGTCCCATTCATTGAAGATCTGAAGGTGCACTTCAAAGGGTTTGTATCTGAAGCTTTCTAGTATGTTGTCTGAAATTTTCAGAGGTTCACATTAAGAGTTGTGGAAGATATGAAGATCTATGTTCCTATAGTTATTCAGTTTCTATAGATGGTGTTCCTAGATGAAGTGGACGAAATTCTAGTAATTTCATGTGTTACACATGTACCTGTGATGTTCATGGATGAGTCTAGATAATACTCTATCCTTGTTGTACGTCCACATTGATTGAAGTGTTCGTGATCGGATATTTTTTCGATGTGTGCTTGAGTTTTCATGTTCTTGGCCGACATGATGATGTTAGCATGTTGCGGATCCATAAGGATTAATATTTTATTGTTTGGCATGTTTGAAGGTATTTTGTTTGGGTCCTCACTATGTTGTGACTGACTTGTGTTGGTGCACATTAAAATTTATTCATGTATTGAGGTTGACAGTTGTAATTTATTCTTTATTTGTGGCCGACTGAATAGTGGATGTAAATCTGTATAGCGGATATATATGTGTGTTTTTTTTTCTCATTTAGAGATAATTCTTAGTGTGTACAAGTGATGTACATGCACAAATAAAGGTCAAAGCATTCAGAGTAGAGTATGGAAGAGATTGAGCAGAGTGTGGAAGAGTTTGTAGAAATTTTTGTGTGCCTAACTGGAACTATAATCAGGCTTTGGTAGAAGCTAATTTCTTAGTTCAACTTCATCAGATGGATTTAATCTAATTACTTTATGTAAAGCAGTGAGCCTTCCCTTTGAGCAGTGTGCTCTAGGTAGTGTTCTTGAGTGAAAGTGCATTCCTTTTTCATTCTTCATTATACTTCTAACAAGGTATAATCTTATGGACTAACATCCACCATGTTTTTCCCCTAACAGGGTTTCCACGTATAAAATCTTGGTGTTCATGTGTCTCTGATGTGTTATTAATTTATGCTTGCATTGTTATTTACCAGATTTGAGACCTAAGGTTGATTAATGTTGAATAAGTGTGATTTTGGAAACAACTGATTCACCCCGCCTCTCAGTTGTCTATCTTTGTTTTTCCAATAATTGGTATTAGAGCTAGTTCCTCTAAAGAAGCCTAATAGCTTGAGGTGATCTGATATGGCATCATACAAGAAAGATAGTCCTAGGTTCGATGGTACAAACTACTCTTTATGGAAAGTCAGAATGGAGTGCCATTTGAAGTCTATTGGAGAACCTTTCTTGAAGATGACACAAAGTGTATATACTATTCCTCAGAATGGTCTATCCACTGAAGATGAGATCAAGCAAGTAGAAGCTAATACCAAGGCTATTAAAGCATTGTTGAGTGCTTTGACAAATTCAAAGATGATAAATGTGTTAGGATTGAAGACTGCATACCAGATCTGGAAAACGTTGCAAACATTGTGTGAAGGATATGTGCTAGAGAAGAGTGCTAAGCTACAAAGTCTAAAAGGCAAGTGGGAAGACTTGAAGATGAGTGAAGATGAGAATATCCTCTCTTTTTCACAAAATATAAATGAACTGGTGATGAAAATTAGATGTTCTAGTGGAACCTTGGATGATGAAGAAGTTGTGGCTAAGATGCTTAGATCAGTGTCTCCCTCCTACAAAACAAGAGCTCATGCTATTGGTAAACTCAGGATAGTGAAAAATATTACAAGAGACATGCTGATTGGAAAACTTGCTACATTTGAGTTGAGTGAATTTGGTGAATTTGTTCCTAAGACTGAATCTGCATTCAAAGCTACAGTATCTGGAAAAACCCAACATTGATACAATCCGGGTGAGAGTTCCAAAAGGACATTCAAATATGAAGATGAGATGAAAAATATTGAAGATGGAGAAAGAGAACTAGAAGAAATAGAAGCATTAATTGTGAAAAGAGAAGCCAGAGGTCATGGTAAGTACAAAGGAAAGTTTCCTATGAAATGTTTTTCTTGTAGTAAAATAGGTCATTTTGCATCTAGATATCCTAAAAGAGTTTCTAAGTAAAAACCTGAGAAGACTAGATTTCAAAGGAAATGTTATTATGCTGAAGAAGGTGTAACTGATGAAGAATCTGATAAAGAAACCATAAATGAAGATGAATGGGTATTTATTTCTATCAAAGAAAATGGTCAGGTGTCCACTGAATCTACTAGTAATGTGAATGTCGAGAAAGCTCTTGTAGAAAAAATTGAAGAAAAAGATGAGTGGGTTATTGATAGCGGATGCTCACATCATATGACTAGTGACAAAAGCAAGTTTGTAAGTTTGGAAGACTATGATGGCGGTGTTGTAATATTTGGAGACAACACTTTTGGTGTGATTCATGGCAAAGGAACTATTTATTTTGGTGGTAAGCATAATACTGATGATGTTCTTTATGTAGAAGGCTTAAAGCATAACTTGTTAAGTGTTGGATAGATGGTAGACAAGGGTTAAAATATTCAATTCAAGGATGGTAAGTGCAAAATAAGGGGAAGTTTTGGAAATATGATTGCTTCAGGTACAAAGACAAAAGGTAATGTCTTTCATTTGAGTGCTAGTAGTGAAAGTTGTTTAATTGCTTAGATTGATTTAAGCTAGCTATGGAATAGAAGGTTGTGTCATGTGAACTTTGATAACATTGTCAAGATAAGAACTAATCAAGCAGTCATAGATCTTCCTAAGTTAGTGAAGCCTACTGACACTATGTGCAAGGAATGTCAGATGGGAAAGCAGATAATAAATTATTTTCACAGCAAATAGTATAGCTCTAATGGAGTGCTAGATTTGATACATACTGATCTATGTGGTCCATCCAAAATTAAAAGTCTACAAGGTGAAAGGTATTTTATGCTGCTCATTGATGATTATTCTAGAATAATATGGGTTGATTTCTTAAGAGAAAAAGATGAATCATTAAAAATGTTCAAAAGTTCAAACCTATGGAAAAGAATGAGATAGGTCAGAAGATCAAATGTCTAAGATCAGATAGAGGTGGTGAATTCACTTCCCAAGAATTCAATTCTTTCTGTGAATTGCATGGAATCCAAAGAAAATTATCTACCCCTCAGACCCCTCAACAAAATGGAGTTGTTGAAAGTATTAATTGGGTGTATGTGAATAGTAATTCTAGTAAGACACCTTTTGAGCTATGATTTGGTTATAAGCCTATTGTCAAGTATTTCAATTTTTTTGGAAGCAAGTGTTACATCAAGAGAGATGATGATATAGGAAAGTTTGATGCTAGAATTGATGAAGGAATATTTTTGGGTTACTTTACTAAAAGCAAAGCTTACCCGTGCTTTAATAAGAGATTAAATAAAATGGTTGAAAGTGCAAATGTCAAAGTTGATAAAAATATTGTTAGACCATCCAAATATAGTGGATATGATTCAGATGATCAAAATAATAATACTAACAATGATTTTCAGACACAAAATCAACTTCACATTGTTTCGGTGAACCAAGGGAATCAAGAGGCAGAGACTAGCAGAAGTGTAGAAGAAAGAACACAAGAACAAGAAGTCAGAGAAAATCCTAAAACTCCCAAATATGTAAGGTGAAATCATTATGATAGTCAGATTATAGGAGATAAGAGCAAAGGTGTGCAAACTAGAAGAAGAATTTTGGAAGAATATTGTCTAATTTCCAAAGATGAGCCTAGCATTATCAACGAAGCATGCAAAGATGAACATTGGATGGAAGTCATGAGAGAAGAAATAATGTAGATAAAGAAGAATAACACATGGGATCTTATTCATAGACCTCAAACAAAAATGAGATTGGAACCAAGTGGGTGTTCCAGAATAAGTTGAATGAGCAAGATGAAGTGGTCAGAAATAAAGAAAGACTAGTTTGCAAAGTGTACTCACAGATGGAAGGTATTGATTTTGAAGAAACATTTTCCCCTATTGCTAGAAATTAAGTGGTAAGATTATTTCTTGATTATGCTACTTTCAAGGATTATAAAGTCTATTAGATGGATGTAAAGTCAACATTTATGAATGGTGAGCTAGAAGAAGAAGTCTATGTTGAACAACCAGATGGATTTCAATTGACTGAAAAAGAAAATATGGTATGCTGATTGAAGAAAGCTCTGTATGGACTTAAGCAAGCTCCTAGATCCTTGTATGCTAGATTGGATAAATACTTGTTGTAGCTTGGATTCAATAAAGGTATTGTTGACAATATTCTGTATTTCAAGTTGGATCAAAATATAGAATTGATCATTGAAGTATTTGTTGATGATATTATTTTTGAAGGTGATGATGATTTGTGTATGAATTTTGCTGATGAAATAAAAATTGAATTTGAAATGTTGATGATAGGAGAGCTGAAATTATTTTTAGGGTTGCAAATCACTCAGTTAGATGATGGAATTTTCATATCTCAGTCTAAGTATGTGAAAGTGTTACTAAAAAAGTTTGGCATGGAAGATTCAAAGCCAGTTGGTACACCTATGATAACCAGATGCAAAATTACACAAAATGATGATTCTCCTAAAGAAAATTAGACAAGATAAAGGTCAATTATTGGGGGATTACTCTATTTGACTCAGAGTAGGCCAAATATAATGAATGTTGTATGCATGGTTGCTATATTTTAAGTTGATCCTAAAGAATCTCATGTGACTACTATGAAAAGAATTTTTAGATACCTGAAAGGGATAGTTGATCTTGTTCTTTGGTATCCTAGGGATGATGATCTTATTCTGAGTGCTTTCATTGATGTTTATTGGGCAAGAGATGTGGATGACAGGAAGAGTACTAGTGGTAGTACATTATTCTTAGGAAAGAAGTTGGTATCTTGGCTAAGCAAAAAGTAGAACTCAGTTTTATTATCTATTGCTGAGGAAAAATATATTGCTACTGCAAACAATTGTACCCAAGTATTGTGGATGAAGAAAATGTTGAGAGATGTCAGAATTGAGTATGAAGAATCCATTGCCATATTTTGTGACAATTCAAGTGTCATTAATATTTACAAGAATCTAGTGTTGCATTCAAAGACAAAGCATATATCCATCAAGTATCACTTTTTGAGAGAAAAGGTGAGTGACAAGGAGGTTATATTGGAGTACATACCTACCAAAGAGAAAATTGAAGATATCTTTACCAAGTCATTGCCTAAGGATACTTTTGAGTACCTTAGAGGCAAGTTTGGGGTGATTTCCCCTCCTAATCAGAACTAAGATGCATGTCTTTGCATCAGTCCATGAGTTCATAGCCATATCCTATTTCAGATTGATGTTGTGGTGGATGATACTCAGGGGGAGTAGTCAGATGATTCAAATTTGTGATTAGAGCATGTGTATCTTTTCCATTGATTTCAAAGGGGGAGAGAAACAATGTGAAAATCTAGGAGAGAAGAGGAATGGAGAGTGAACAATCGCAGGGGGAGATTGTTGGAGAAGAGCTAGTTGGGTTGATGGTATTATTTTCACATCATGTGTTGCCATAAATTCTAAAGGGGGAGATTATTGGATGTTGTGGTTGTCATTGATGTCAACACTATTAGCATTGATGATGCTTAAGGCTATATATGTCAAGGATATTGAGAAAATTGTAAAATAAATATTACTGGCAGCCAGTAAAGTTGAGAAGGTTAGAATGTTGGAAAGTCTTATTCATTGAAGATATGAAGGTGCACTTCAAAGGTTTTTTTTTTGAAGCTTTCTAGTATGTTGTCCAAAATTTTCAAAGGTTCGCATTAAGAGTTGTGGAAGATATGAAGATCTGTGTTCCTACAGTTATTCAGTTTCTATAGATGGTGTTCTTGGATGAAGCGGATGAAATTATGGTAATTTAATGTGTTGTGCATGTACCTATGACATTCATGGATGAGTCTAGATCATACTCTATCTTTTTTGTACGTCCACATTGTGAAGTGTTTGTGATTGGAGATTTTTCTGATGTGTGCTCTATTTTTCATGTTCTTGGATGACATGATGTTAGCGTGTTGTGGATCCATAAGGATTAATATTTTATTGTTTGGCATGTTTGAAGGTGTTTTTTTTTGGGTCCTCACTATGTTATGACTGACTTGTGTTGGTGCACATTGAAATTTATTCATGTATTGAGGCTGGTAGTTTTAATTTATTCTTTATTTGTGGGTGGCTGAATAGTGGATGTAAATCCGTATAGTGGATATATATGTGTTTGGTTTCCTCATTTAGAGGTAATGCTCAATGTGTTAAAAGTGATGTACATGTGATAATAAAGGTCAGATCATTCATAGCAGATTGTGGAAGAGATTGAGTAGAGTGTGGAATAGTTTGTAGAATTTTTTGTGCAGTGATTTAATCTGATTACTTTATGTAAGGCAGTGAGCCTTCCCTTTGAGTAGTGTGCTCTAGGTAGTGCATCTGAATGCAAGTGCATTCATTTTTAATTCATAATTATACTTCTAACATGGTATAATCTTGTGGACTAACATCCACCCTAGTTTTTCCCCTAACAGGGTTTCCCCATATAAAATCTTGGTGTTCATGTGTCTCTGATGTGTTATTAATTTATGCTTTCACTATTATTTAGCAGATTTGAGATTTAAGGTTCATTAATGTTGAATAAGTTTGATTTTGGAAACAACTGATTCACCCCCCCTCTTAGTTGTCTATCCTTGTTTTGCCAACATGCAATTCTTACAAATAATTGTGTGAAGATTCTTGAGAAAATATTTGCTGGCAACAAATGCATTTTATAAATATCAAAGTGATGTAGAGGTGACATTGTCACACATGAGAGGGACAAATCAAGAAAAGAGAGAAAGGTAAAGGAAAAGAAAAAATGGAAAGAGAACACAAACAAAGGGCATAGGGGTAGCCTAATATTTTGGGGTTAGAACTGCTCATAAATATATATAAGTCTAATAATAGTATATAAATGAACTGTCATAAACCCCCTACTATATCAAGCCATGTGAAGAATGAACGAGAAGACAAAGGAAAAATTAAAAAATGGGTCAACATGGAAAGGAATCCTAAATGCCCCCAACACTTTGCATCGTCCCCAATTTTCTGAAAGTCAATCACAAACATGGAAGAATGATGATACGAATAGAAGAAGGTTTACAACAAAAACACCACACCTATATCCAAGCACCAATAGGGGTGATGAGGGTCATCCAAGAACACATAAAATGATTACGAGGGGAATACATCACAACACAAACACACGGATCTAATCTAAAGATAAAAAAGAGGCCTCCCCCTAACACTAGTCAAATAAGAGGTCATCAACCTACCACTCTAGATCATCATAGGGGGAAGGAGGATGAGCCTGTAGTGGTGGAATGTTAAGGCTTCTGACCATCCCACAAAAATGGCTAAGGAAGAAGGACCTGCAAGGTCTCCTTCACTCAACTCTTATGGGTCTAAGGTCAAGGACTTCACAAAGATTGATGATAGGGTCAGAACTTCATCTGCCAAGTTAAACATGCACTTGACATTAGTTCCATGTTTTACCTTGATAGATGGAGAAGATTGTGTCCGACGTTCACTGCTAAGCTCACTAAGTGATTCAGGAGCAATGACGAACTTAGGAGAAGCTAGGACTGGTTTCGTTACTAGGATAGAACAAGTCAACACGGGGCCACCATTTGGAGAAGGTTGGCTACTCTTACATCCTCCGTTGCTAGGAGGACCACTCTCCACCTTCTTCTTCCTTGGTGGAGGTGAACTTCCCATAGATGAGGCAAGAAGGGAAGAGGAAGAGGAGGAAATAAACACTATAGATAAGACCAAGGTGTTAATCATATCTATGGGCTTCAGGAAATGCAGGACATCCAAAACGGATGTCAACAAGGGTGGATCCATTGAAGGAGCGATGAAAACTTGCACCTTTCTAGGGTCAGGCACATATGCGCTCACTACAGAAACCAAAAATGATATAGGGATGGTTTGTATGGGAACAAAAGGGAGGAGAGGGGAGGTCATGTTATTCTTTCCTCTAGAAGGCTGATTTCTGGGCCAAGAGAGCCTTTTGTGGCTCTTGCATTCATATGCAAGGCAGTTCATGTGACTCTTTGAACTAGAGGCTAGAGGTTTCAATAGAATGGAAGGCTCCTTCTTAGCCATGGTAGTGTCCTCCACAACTATTTCTAGTGAAGGGAAAAATTCTTGAATGGGAGTAGGGGGGCAAGTTCAGAAATAGTGAGGGGAGTTAGCTCTAATTCCTTGACAACAGGCCTCTTCCCATTCACTGATTTAGGAGTAGAGGCAGTAGGAGGCCATAGAGGTTGGCCCATAGAGGATTCCCCACAAGGGGCTTCTTGTCTATCATACATGTATTACCAAGGTCCAAGTGGCTTGGTAGTGAGATCCGATATCTTGATCTTGGGTTTTCGCCAAGCAAGCACCATCAAACTCAGCGGATAAAGACCAAGCTTACTCATCCAGTACTCCTCCCAAGAAAGAGGATCAAACAAGACAACCTAAGGAGGAGCAATATTCTCCTTTCCCTTTCAAGAAGAGGATACAACTGGATGTTGTGCTACGGGAAGGGTCATTTTTGGTTGTCCCTTGCCCCTAGTTTTATACTTTATGTAGTTCTTATAAACTAGGTTTGTTCTTGGAGGAAGCAAACCAATTGAGGTAGGCAAAAAATGATCCAATGAATACCCCCCATGAGATACCAAGGGCTGATAGCTAGTATCATGTACCACATGCACAACACCTTCATGGGGGAACTTTAAACATTTATGGATAATAGAGGTGATCCCATTCACAGAAGCTAACCGAGGTATTCCTAGCTTCACCTTGAATAGATACGACTTAGGTATAACATCAAGAATTGTGTCTACATTCCTTGGGCCAACCAAGACAGACAAAGTTATCAATCCATATGGTTCTAGAGTTAGGCCATCATGCGTATGAATGATGGACTTTATTTTTTCATATTCCTCCCTTTGTAGGGAGTTCAACAATAAAATATCTTCTGTAATGACATTCACTCTACTCTCAGGGTCGACTAAGACTCCTATCACAATGTTTCCATTGAGGTGAGTGGGAGTATAAAGAAGAGAAGGTTTGTTGTTCACTGGAAAATCCCGTGAAGTAAATTCTACATCCGACAAACCAGTCAAAGGATGAGGAGAAAGAGTAATATTAACCATGTTAACATATGCTTTAAGCCGAGTAACATAATCAGTGGGTTCGATAATCATGTTAGAAGAATGTGACAAAAATGGGTCTGTGTATATCTATAATTCACTGTTAGCTTTCACCACTAATTTGTTCATATTTTGTTTGCTTCCATCCAGACAAATAGTACCATCCTTGATTCGATGTTGTATCTCATGACATAGGTGCATGCAACAATTGGAATCATGTCCATTTACTCAATGGTATTGACAATAGGTATTCACTTCATACCAGCTAGAGTAAGGTTCCTTAACTGGTTTAGGGCTTGGCAAGGTTCCTTAATTGGTTTAGGGCTTGGCAAGGTTACGATCTTATCTTTCAACAACTTTTGCAAGATGGAGGAATAAGATTCTGATAACTTTGTGAAATTTTGGTTGTGTCTGAGGCCATTGTCATCTACAGTGGCTAATACATTCACAACAACCTTTCCTTTTGTAGAGATCGACGAAATGGACTTCCCTTTAGGATGGGAGTGCAAGGAAGGTCCCCCGAACTAAGCCACTATTTACTGATACTCTCATAGAGCTACACATAAATGTGTGAAAGAAAGGTATTTCATAAGGGAAAATTTTTCTTGCCAAGGCCTTTGTAAGTTCCCTATGAATACCTTCTACACATCGGAATTAGGTAACAGGTATGATATTTGGTAAAAGAGCGCTTGATATCACACTATAAAATTGGTAATATTCTCATTATCTCCTTTCTTACACCACACAAGGTCAAAGAAGGTCATCTTAGGTTTGATGTTGGCTTAGAACTATTGTAGAAACTGGTTCACAAGATGATAAAACATAAAGATGGAATTGTTAGGCAAGGAACAATACCACTCGAGTGTTGTATCCTTGAGAGATTCAGGGAATAGTTTTTACATCAACACATTGTGATGGAAGAATCATGTACATAAGGAATTAAAGGAAAACATATGCATTTATGGGTCCCCTTTGTCACCGTATTTCTCAAATTTAGGAATCTCCATCCCTTGTGGGAAAGGAGTGTCTAGGATTTCTACTGACAATGGGCTATGTTAGAAGAAGAGATGGAAGATAGGCTGGGTAGAAGCTTGGGAGATATTTT
Organism: Sequoiadendron giganteum; assembly: GCA_007115665.2. NCBI lineage: Eukaryota > Viridiplantae > Streptophyta > Pinopsida > Cupressales > Cupressaceae > Sequoiadendron > Sequoiadendron giganteum. The sequence goes on along the minus strand of CM021106.1, from coordinate 593,530,359 downwards.
CCAACTGGTCATGTATCTTCCCCATATTTTGAAGAAGAGTGTTCAAAATTGAGTCATTAGAAGATATAGAACTAGTGGAATTGCCACCAACACCACCACCAGAATCACCATTGTGACTACCACTAGAGCCACTATCAGAGCAACCACCATGACCTCAACTGTAACCATTTCTTCTAGTGCCACCTCCACCACTGAACCTCCACCGATCATCCTGCCAAATCCCCCACTGCTAGAGCTGACAGGAGGTGTGAAGTGAAAACCTAGATGGGTCTTGTTTACTTTGACAGTTTTGGAGCTTTCAGAAGCAGCATGTATACTTATTTAAGGGACCATGTCAGCCATGTACATAGACATGGGAGGAATTGACACTCCTAACTATCTCTCATATCATTCGAAGGGGACGTCTCATATCATGTTACTATAGTTCGAGGGGGCACATACTTCAGTCAGACTAGTGAGACTAGCTAGGAGTTCTACACCTGTTTGGTCTTTTCCTGCCATATAGTTTATTTTGCTGATAACCTTAGCGGCCCTAGCCAGCTTTGGGCTCTTCTCCAGGTGATTATACAAAGAATACAACCCTTTGCTTAGACTAGTGACATAATCATAAGGGATGTAGATAGCTTCATGCTTGTCTATGGATGATAATGTGGGAGATGTAGGAGTAGGGACACGGTCAGTTTCATCAAAGAATCTTGAATCGCCTTGTGACACCTACTCTTGATTAGTAAGGCCAACTAAAGAACTAGAGAAAAGGCCTATAGAGAAACTGGAAGTGACCTTAGTCTTCTCCATATGAAGGTGTCATATAATTATCCTAACAATATTCCCAGAGGTCGTGGACTGGGTTATGATGCTCATGAACCTTCACAACACTCAGTATTAGAACGATTAGAGGGTATAAGAGAAAATCTTAAAACCAACAAATGAGTAGATGTTAGTTCATGTCAGGTTCACCAAAAATGTAAGAGAGGGGGACCAACCACGTCAAGGCCCCAGGTCATGGAGGGTCAAGAGAAAAATCCCTAACTTACCTCAACTTAAGGGAGTGTTAGGAAATGGAGGACGAGAATGATGAGGACTATAGAGTCCTTCAGCCACTTTATAGACCTGAGACTCAAAATGGGGCTAGGTGAGTCAATTTTTAGGATCGAAACTTTGTCTCAGAAGGTTCTCTGACTGAGGATGAAAGCGCGGTTCCGAGACGACAACGCAACAGACTGGCATCTCTTAGGTGCATTGGCGTCCGTATGACCAAAGGACCAAAAAGAAAAGGTTGAACACTAGAAAATAGACTAATAGCCTATCTAATGGTTTTTAGTTGAACAAAACACCACTATGAAATAAGAAATGTATAGATGAATATGATAAAACAAATATATTAATGCTAGGGTGACAATAATGATCTAACAAAAAAAATTGTTTGCCAACTAGCTCTAAGAAGCATGCCCACCTACAGACAAGAAAGAGGAAAATTGTTGGGTGGCTATATAGGGGTCTACCTCAGTCAGACCCCCATTTAGGTGTTTCCACCTCCACAGACATACAAGATAGCGATAATGGAGAAATATATGATAAAGAGAGAAATGCAATATAGAACACAAAAAACACTACAAAAAATAGTAGGGTGCTACCCACCAAATCGTAGAGGAGAGGAGTAGAAAGCTTACCACCTCCACCAAGAGTAATCAAAGATAACAAGGGAGAGAATGAGATGAATCAAGCCTCTACTACAATGTTTTTTTATCCACACTTGCTCTACAGAGTTGACAGAGTGTTGGTGTTGTTGCTTGGATGCATAAAGTGAATGCTAGAATGCTTGGAGAGTGATCAAGTTTAGTGCTTAGAGGATGAAATGAAATAAGGAGTTAATTTAAAGGAGGAATAGAGTAGAAAACCATATTTGGGGTCAGTCGAAGGGGGTGTTACAAGTCAAGTTCAAATTAGAAGTGTAATGCCTCTAGAGGCTTCAACCATGAGAATCTGCTAGGGATGTAAGAATGTTGTGCAGACGTCTGCCCGTCGCGCGAGTGTCCTCAATAGTTATTCCTCTTTCAACACACAAAATAGATGCCAAGTGGAATGAAGGTAGTGGGCTTATGTGGAATTTAACCTTTGGATTTGGTTTCCTAAAGTGAGGATGTATTAAAAGGGAATTCGCATAAGGGGTGCAAATTTGATCCTATATAAAAGCTAAGGTGAGTTCACACATTATTATGGATGACACGGGAGCACAAATAATCCACATTGCTACCCCAGAAGTAGGTAGGGATGAGGCCACCATGTTAGTTGTTGATTATAAGATAACATCAGTAAACATCAGATGAACTATAAGGGTGCAAGAAATTGATGAATCTCAAGGGTCTATGTTAAACATTTTGACACAAATGGACAAAATTTAGGCCCCAAAATAAAAATAAAAAATTGAAAGTTGTTGAATTAACAACTTATATTAAAAATTGATAGGGACTGGTGGAGAGGGACTAATAGAATCTCCTACCCCCACAATAATATCAAAAGAGGAAGTCAACAAAATGGAATAGATGAGTAAGTGGACTAAGTCCACTGCAGACTAGATAGGTTATGTGATTGTCATTGGGGACAAGTCTATGTGTGTTGGAGTGGGAATGCACAATAGCTGCTTGTTTTTGAAGAAGGAAGTAGAAAAGGAAATTTTGGAGTGTCGGGCCTTCACTAGTTATTACAATGTCACATATCCAGAATTGCATGTCATGAGGGGATTGTGTGAAGACACACTGATAGAAGAGAAAAATTTGACAAAAGAGCAATTGAGTAATCTGAAGATGTTGATATTTGCAATCAATTTTTGGAAGGATTTTTTGACCAAATCATTATAAGATTTGTAGACCATGGAGGCTCAGATTGATGAGAATTTGGATGAGTGTGATGATGTTTTGGAACTTTTTACTGGTGCAATTGTGTTTGCAAATGAATTGGATGTCATGGAAGCCAAGAAAGCATGGAGGAAGAAGATTGAGAAAGGAGCTGTTAACAATTTATTGGGTGAATTTTTCAATTTTTCTTCTAGAGTCTTTACTAAATCAGAAAATATGGTGCAACGAAAAGTTTCATGTGTGGGGTTTCATGATGAATTAATGATAGAATATAGGGAAAGAATATATTCAAAATTTCTAAAGATAAACTACCTTCCTATGATCAACTACCTTTGGCTTTGGTTAGTTTTGTTAGATATGTTGTAAAGGAGAAAGAAGTTGGAAATACTCTGGTAGAAGACAAATTTTTGTAGTTCCAACTACAAGACAAAGTTAGTTACATCAAAGTGCATGCACCCAAATTTAAGGGATTCTGTAGAATATTTATAGAATATAAAATAAGATAGGAATATTTTACATTCTCCTAGGTTCACATGTGAAACTTCTTTTGTATTTAATATTTTCAAACCCTAGAAGGCATTAAATTTGAGCCATTGATTCAAATTATAAAATCTATAAATAGTAGCTTCCTCTCACTTGAATAGGGAGAGATGAATTGTTGTAAGAAGACATTTTGAAGCAATACAAAGGAAGGAATTGAGGTGTTGGTGATTTCCTTGTGTTGTCTTAATGCATGCATGGTTTTGTATTTCAATTTAGTTTACAACATTGTTAGTTTATGTTCAGTTGTAATGGTGAGAAAGTGTTAAGATATTTGATGCACTTCCTGCGCAAACTTTTTGTAGTTTTCTGATGGTAAATTACTTTGCAAAATTATCTTGAGCTTATTTCTTAAATGCACTCAAGTTCAATTGTGTATGTTTATGCTTTATGTATTAATATCATAGTCCAAAAATATAAAGAATACCTTGGGAGATTGCATTGGTTTTCTGATATTGTAGAGCTATTCTTGGTTAAGTAGAGCTTGGTTTAGTGAGTATGTCTATGTTAACACCTACCATTTCTATTGTTGTCCTTTATTTTTAGAATTAGGAGCACTCTCTAAAACCTTATATATTTTGTTATTTATTTTAAAATCTATGTTAGTTTAGGATAAAAGAATCACTGAATCTACTATATTTGATGGGTATATTGTGTCCAAACCTCAAATAGGGAAGTTGCAGCTAGGTTTTACTTTTATCTTTAGACTTTACAAAACCCTTGTTATAGAATCATAAGTTCCATCCTTGTAAACCATAAATTCCCTTTGTGATTACTAGAAAATCACATCATGAATGAGCTGTGTTTGCATTGTCAATACCTAACCTTAGAGTCCTTGGGAATATTTTATGAAGTTTTTCTACAAGGAGTTACCTTTCAAGAGAGATAGAACACTTGTGTTTTATCTATGTTGTGTAGTGCTAAAAATTCATCAATAGTTTGGATTGGGGATCCATAGCCTTGCAATGTTCTTTTGAAATGTGTGCAATGCCATGAGATCCAAAATATTTGAAATGATCAACTGATGGTTTCCATCCTTTCCAAGCTTCAAAGGTAGTGATACCATTCAAGTCTTTATGTGGAACTCTATTATGAATGTAATATAAAAAGTTGATTTCTTTTTCCCAATATGATGGTGTGAGGCCCTTAGAGTGAATCATATAATTAGCCATCTCTTTTAAAGATCTATCTTTTTGTTCTACAACACCATTTTTTATGGGGTATAAGGAACTATTCATCATAGATCTATCACCTATGTTATATAAAATTGATCCAAATTAATTGAAATACTCTAACCCATTATCTACTCAAAGAACCTTGATGACTTTTGCTGATTTTTTTTCAACAAGAGCTTTGAAATATTGAAAATAATAAAACAATAATGATTTTTTCCTAAGGAAGTAGAACCATGTAAAACATGAGAAATCATCAATTAAGGTGAGAACATATCTAGCCTTTATTAAATATGGATGGGGAAAATCCCCTAAAACATCACTATGTACAAATTCTAAAACTTGTGTTGCCCTCCATGATTTGCCTTTGTCAAAATTTTCTTCTGGATGTTTTCCAAGTGCACAACCTTCACAAAAGTCTTTTGAAAACTTAACCTTAGAGTAATACCTTGACCATATTATGATGACATAGTTGCTCAAGATAGTGGTTGTTAAGATGGCCAAACCGCTCATACCATAGTTTGATAACTTCATCTGAATGAGTTAGTAGTGCTTTTGGAGATATATTTGTGGAAAAATTGTAGGAGGTATATAATCTAGATTGGTTATTTTCCTCCTCTCTTGCTACCAAATTTTTTCTTAATAATTATCTTATCTCAACCAAACCCAGATCATCAGAAGGGCAGTGCCACAACTGATAATGTGGCCCTGGTGATAAACAACCTCATGTAGTTGATGATAGTGCATGGCCAACAAGTAAGGCCCCCAAGCAAAAACTGTCCTCTGTGCTTGCATACGGACCAGTACATCCCCCCATCCAATGGGAAATCCATAACCATGATGATTTGGAATCAGTAATCTAGCAATCAATGTCATCAACATAGCATCCCACCTGGGAAACTGATCAGCTACAGCATCCCAACTAATCTCGTAACCATCCATGCCCAATTGGGCACCATCGACATCCTCATACATCTCTGATAGGGCCTGTCGCCCTCAGTGCAGATCATAGATAACTCTCTCTCCACTAATTGGAATGCGGAGAATATGGTAGAAGTCCTGCAAGGTCATTGTCACCTCTCTAGTAGCCAAGTGAAATGAGCAAGTCTCTGAGTGCCACCTCTCACAAAGTGCTGTCAACCCTGTTTGCCTGAATAATGGGAAAATAGGTGATATGATACAAACCTAATGCCATCAGTCGTTGTCTCTTTCTATCGCTCAGGTGATCTCTAAAGGCGTATGTCACCGGTCGAAACTCTCGGGTATAAATCGTCACAAGCCGACAATGCACAAGAAAGGCTAAGGATTAGCACATATGGGACAACATTCTTCAAAGGTTATTACTACTGGGAAGTCAAGGGTGCATCCAAACTAATCTCAGCACAAGGTCAATAGAAGTCAACTCTGGTCAACTGTAATTGCGTCGCGTTGACTACAAATGTGCCACAATTAGTCAATTGCGGCTCTGCGCATGACAATTGTGTTGTGATTTGGAAAATGTGTCATTTGGCTTGATAATTACGTTGCAAAGATGGCATATGCATTGCAAAAGACTCACTTGCATCACAACCTGGTGATTGCATCATTTCCCCTTACGGATATGCAATCAAACAACAAACCTTAACCTAACCATCGCACTTGCGTCATGACGTAAGAAAATGCATTGAACACGAAGGCGTTTGTGGTTTACGCGACATCATTTGCATTGCAACGCATTTGTTTACCCCTCCTAAAACCCTAATAAATGCAATAAATGCAAAAATTGACAAGTTGGATAGGGTACTTACCGGTGCCTTTGTGCCCTCGGGTTGTCAAAATGTCCGCACGCGGTATCCACAGTGGGTAGTCACTAGAATGACCATCGTCTCTCTAAGCTCTGATTTTTGAATTTTCTATATAACAAATGAGCAAATGACACTTGGATTGACCTTTTCAGCCTATTTATAGGCTGAAACGTAGGGTTTTTGACCTAGTGGGTTGTACTGGAGGCTCATTTGACCACCTTTGACTTGCATTTTGGCTAACTCAATGTCCTCCGTTTCTGAATCAGATCACACCATCACTTTTCTGGTCATTAATTGAATTAATCGGAACACTTTCCAAATTTTTCTGACCTCGAGTCAAAATTCAAAAAAATTCCTGAGGGGGCATAGGCACTCCGTACCTTCACTGGGGCATATTCTAGACTTTTTTTCTTTGCCATAATGTGATAAATTGCATTATGACAAAGAGGGGCAAATGTAGACACATAAAAATGACCAAGGCCTGCAAGCAACATTTTACCATCTTTCGTCCTAGCATAATTATGACATTTTAATTATGTTTCTAACCCACATTCAACTATTAATTAAATAATTTATAATTATTTAATTAAATTCGTGATCTTTAATTCTTCATGATTATTAAATAAATAAATCTTATTTATTTATTTAATGTGTCACTAATTATCAAAGTCTTCTTACAATTAAATAAAGTCTCATTTATTTAATTAATCCTTTTCATTAATGTCCTCCTAATTATTAATAAATATATTTTAATATATTTATTTAATATGTCACTAATTCCTAAATCCTCTCGTAATTAAATAGATTCACTAATTTATTTAATTAATTAACTGTCTCTTCTAAATTAAATAATTATTATTAATTATTTAATTGCCTTATGTGACAATTCCCTCTTTCTGAATAAAAAATTTATTTAAAAATGACTTCACATAGTTAACTAATTCTTCTTTTAGTAATTAATTTCAAAAATCAATTACTCATTATCTCACAAATCCATATTTTGAATTAATTTAATTCAAAATGAAAATATTCTTCTACAAATCAAGTAATTGCTAAAGTTACCAATTTTCTAAAATCTCATCCCCTTATCTCTTGATTTTTACTAATTTCATCTCAAGGTCACGTTTATTCTCCACCGTTGATTTAGTTTCTTTAAATAAATCTTGTCCACACATTTGGGGATTGTTGCCCTAACCCTAATTGAGAGTTGTCAACTTGAATCTTGACCATTGATTCTAGGGAATTTCTCAATCTCTCATCTCATCCATTCATTCAAGATTGCATTTTCTATAAAATGACAATCTTGATCTCATTTTTGGGATCTCTTAATCCATTATTATTTTTATGATCTCATTATCAAGTCATTTTCTATCATCTTTTAGGCTTATTATTAGTTGCATAATAGAATTAACTTTCTAGTTTGCATAGAGTTTTCAACATAAATCCTTCAAAGCTTTGTCTAGGGCTAGGCATTATAGGATTTTCTCACATATACAATCTGAGGGCATCCATTATCATAGCAAAGCCATGGAGGTGCAATGGAAATCAATCATGGAGCATAAGAATGGGTGAGATCTTTCTAGTTTCTTTCATTTCTTGTTATTTCTCCTTTGCATTCGATTGCTTGATGTTTTTATTAACTTGCATGTGTTACTAATCCACTTTTGACCTTGCAAAAAATAATCCTTCATTACATTTACATCTGATCACCATGGGTGTACCGACTAGTTTTGAATCTTTCATACAAAACTTCTTTAGCAGTTCTCTCACATAATTGGACTGAGATATAAAGATCCCTTTATCTACCTGAGTAATTTACAATCCCAAAAATAATTTCAACTCTCCAATCATTGACATCTCAAACTCATTTTGCATCTCATTAGCAAACTTCATGCACAAACCATCATCTCCTCCAAAAATGATATCATCAACAAAGACTTCACAAACAAATCTTTATCTTCATCAATCTTGAAATACAAATTACTATTAGAAGTAACTTTGTTAAATCCAAGCTTTAGCAAGTATTTATCTAATCTGACATACCAATCTCCAGGGGCTTGTTTGAGTCCATATAATGCTTTCTTCAGTTGACAAACCATATCTCCCTGATCAGTCAATTGAAATCCATCAAGTTGTTCAATATGCACCTCTTCCTCTAATTCACCATTTAGAAATGTTGACTTGACATCCATCTGATAAACTTTGTAGTTTTTGTAAGCAACATAAGCAAGAAACAATCTCACAACTTCAATTCTAGCAATAGGAGAAAAAGTCTCTTCAAAGTCAATTCCTTCCATCTAAGAGTATCCTTTGCATACCATTCTTTCTTTGTAACTAATAACTTCACCTTGTTCAATCAGTTTGTTTCTAAAGACCCATTTAGTTCCAATTACATTTTTTTCTTTAGGTATAGGAACAATAATCCATGTATTATTCTTCTCAATTTGATGTAGTTCTTCTTTCATTGCTTCAATCCAATGTTCATCTTTGCATGCTTCATTGACATTAGTTGGCTCAGCCTTTAAAATTAAATAGTATTCTTCTACAACTCTTCTCCTAGTCTGGACACCTTTGTTCTTATCTCCTATAATTTGATTTTTTGAATGATTTAATCTCACATACCTTGGAGTCTTAGAGTGTTCTTGAATTTTATGTTATTGTGGTCTCTCTTTTGTACTTTCACTAGTCTCTCCTTCTTCTTGTTCTTCTTGATTTACTAGAATGATCTGAACTTGATTTGAATTTTGACTCTTGTTTGTAGTATCATTCTGATCATCAGAATCATATCCATAGGTTTTGGAGGGTCTAGAAATGTCTTCATCAACCTTAACATTTTCACTTTCAACCATTTTCTTCAATTTCTTGCTATAGCACCAGTAGGCCTTTCTCTTAGTAGAATAACCAAGAAAGATTCCTTCATCACTTCTAGCATCAAACTTTCCTAGATCTTCATCTCTCTTGATATAGAATTTACTCCCAAAGATTTTGAGATATCTAATAGTAGGCTTATGACAAAACCAAATCTCAAAAGGAGTCTTACCAGTATTTTCTTTGATTTGTACCTGATTAAGGATATAAACAATAGTACTCACAACTTATCTACAATGGATATGAGGGACATTTCCTTCCAACATCATAGTTCTAGTAGCATCTTGAAATGGCCTATTTTTCCTTTTCACAACTCCATTATGTTGAGGGGTCTGCAATGCAGATAATTGTCTCTTTATCCCATGCTCTTCACAAAAGAATTAAACTCACTGAAAGTAAATTCACCACCTCTATTTGATCTCAAACACTTAATCTTTAGACCTATCTTTGTCTCAACCATAGCCTTGAAGATCTTCAACTTTTCTAGAGCTTCAAATTTCTCCCTTAAGAAAGTAACCCACATCATCCTAGATTAATCATCAATAAGAAATGTGAAGTACCTATAACCTTGTAGACTTCTGATTCTAGCAGGATCACACAAGTCAGTATGCACAAGCTCCAGCAATTCATTTGAACAATGTTGTTTTCTCTTAAATGAGATTCTAGTTTGTTTTCCCAGCTGACATTCCTTGTATATGGTATTAGTGGGCTTCACCAACTTAGGAAGATCTCTCACAGCCTATGAGGAACTTATCTTGATAATATTGTCAAAGTGTACATGACACATTCTTCTATGCCACAACCAAATTTCATCAACTTGAGCAATCAGACAACTTTTACTACCAGCATTCAGATGAAAGATGTTACATTTTGTTCTAGTACCTGAAGCAATCACATTTCAAGAAATTCCCAGTATGCTACATTTTCCATCTTTGAATTTAAGATTGTATCCATTATCAACCATCTATCCAACACTCAAAAGATTGTGCTTCAAGACTTCAACATAAAGAAAACCATCAATATCATGCTTACCATCAAAATAAATGCATCTTCTACCATGAATTATACCACCATCATACTTCTCCAAGCTTACAAATTTACTTTTATCACCTGTCATGTGATGTGAACATCCACTGTCAATTACCCATTCATCTTTTTCTTCAACTTGAGTAGCTAGAGCTTTCTCCACATTTGTACAACTAGCAGATTCAGTAGACACATAATTATTTTCTTTGATAGAAATAAATACAAACTCATCTTCACTTAAATTCCCTTTGTCAGATTCATCATGTGTCACACCTTCATCAGCAGCATAGTAACACTTCTTTTGAAATTTAGGCTTGTAAGGTCTTGGCTTAGGAACTCTTTCTGGACACCTTGATGCAAAATGACCTATCTTGTTGCAAGAGAAATATTTAATAGGAAACTTTCCTTTATACTTACCTTCTCCTTTGGCTTCCCTTTTGATAATAAGTTCAAGCTCATTTAGTTCTCTTTCTTCTTCTTCAATCTGTCTCATTTCTTCCTCATATCTAAATACCTTTCTAGAAGAAATTTTACCCAGATCATATCTTTGCTTGTCTCTCCCAAAAGTAGTATCTTTAAATGCATATTTTGTGTTTGGAAGGGCATCACTATATTCACTCAACTCAAAAGTAGTAAGTTTACCAACCAACATATCTCTAGTTATATTTGTCACAGTTCAGAGCTCCTCAATGGCTACAGCATTGATTTTGTATGCATCAGGCAAGGATCTAAGCACTTTAGCAAAAATCTTTGATTCATCCACCTGTCCACTAGCACATTTGATACCACACACAAGTTCATTCACTCTTTGCATGAAACTAGCAATATTCTCCTCATTACCCATATTCAACAATTCATAATTTACTTCCAAACACTATAGCTTAGCCATCTTCACATTAGCATCACCTTCATATAAAGTTTCCAAATTTTTCTAGATCTCATAAGCAGTTCTTAGATCCATAACAATTTTCATTCTTAGAATCAATCAAAACACTCAAAAATGCTTCCTTATCCTTGATGTTATATTCAGCATCCCTAATCTTAGCAGTAGTAGTAGGACCATTTAGAGGAATAAAATACCTATTGCATGTCATGTTCTAGTAGGATTCACCAATGCATCTTAGATGACACTCCATTTTAGTATTCCAAAGAGAATAATTTGCTCCATCAAATCTCAAACTATCTTTTTTGTATGTCACCATCCCGGATCACCTCGGGCTGTTAAAATTATTCTAAGGGACCTGCTTTGATACCAATTGTTGGCAACACAAGGGTAGACAACTGAGAGGGGGCATGAATCAATTGTCACGGAATTTCAATCTTATTAAACTATTTAACCTTTATTCTCAGATCTAATTAATAATAGTGAAAGAATGAATTAACAACACATAACACCAAGATTTTTGCATGGAAACCCTATTAGGGGAAAGACCACGGTGGAGGTTAATCCACAAGTTATACCTTGTTATAATTATAAGAAGAATATATGAGGAATGCACATGAATTTAGGAACACTGCCTAGAGCTCACTGCTTAAAGGAAGACTCACTATCTTACATAAAATATTCATATTAAATCCATCTGAAGAATTTGAACTGAGAAAGTAGCATCTGCTACTGCCTGAGTATAGTTCTGGTTAAGCACATGAACACCTTTTCACTATCTTTCACCCTTCTTCACACTCTACTCTACCTTCGAATGATCTGAAACTTTTTTGCACATAGCAATCACACACTTCACATAAACACACTTCACATCCTACTCAAATTAATAAACAATCACTTATATATATATCTGCAATAAGAAATTGCATTGCTTTATGTCGACTCCAACAAAATAATAGAATGAATGCAAACTGTCGGCCCAAAATAATAAAGATTATCAATGCGCATCAACCAAGGTTGGCCACAACATAGTAGATACCTAAAGCAATGTCCTCAAACAAAAAACACCTTCAAATATTCTTCCTCAAAGATCCACAACATGCTTCAAACACCTTGTCAGTCATGAACATGAAAAACTTGAACACACAAGATAAAATCTCATATCACGAGCACAATGATGAATGTGGGCATGCAACACAGATAAAGAATTATCTAGAAACATCGATGAATACTTCAAGAACATACGCAACAACTCAGATTACCAGAATCACATTATCTTCTTCCATGAACACCATTTGCAGTAATAAAATAGCTGAAAGAACACATAAAATTATAACTTGCTCAAATCTTCATGCAAACCTCTGAAAATTTCACATTAGAAACTAGATGGGCTTGAGAAAAAACCCTTTAATCCACAACATCTCACTATCAACATACTGAACTTTCTACCAAACTGATCTCGACTGCTTCACAGACAATCTGTAACATATTTTATTATAATGTTCTCAATATCCTCGACATATAAAGTCTTAAAGACATTAATGCTAAAAGTGTTGACATCAATGACAACCACAATATCCAACAATCACATCACGTGCAAGAAAACCAAAAAAAAATAGAGAGTAAGCACACAAAATAATTAATTCACATGTGAGCCAACCTAGACTAGAACATTCACATCCCAATATTTCTCATCATAAATGGAAGATGGATAACTAGCTAAAGTGAATACAAAAATTTTCATACTAGGAGCATCACTAGGTTCAACACATGGTGGATCACTCTCATCAGGAGAAACATCACATTTTCCCCCATCTAAGCTCATAGAAGTGGAAAATAAAATTTCATCTCATTATGCACTTCTTCATCAATCTTAGTAATCTTGTCATTATCTTCCAAATTGATCACAGTAGAAGGTTTTTTTATAATTGCATTTAAATTTTTTCGTTGCTCCTCTTGTTTTTTTATGTCTTCTTTTGCTAAAAGTTGGGTTTCTAGTTGAGTTGTTTCCATAGATGTTGGTTTATTCTTTTCTTCCAATTGACGAGCAATAGAATGACATCTATTCCTAAACACTTTATTATTTCAATTTATTTTTACACCATTTTCAAGTTGTGATAGTGTACGAGTTGTTTTATCAACCACCAGTCTCTTCTCTTCCCTTATAGGAGGAACTAAAGGAATTTCGGGGGCTGAGAAACCTTTGTATCTTTAGTTCTATATACTTTTTTTTATCTTTGGTGGTATAAAGGGAATCATTTATTGTCTCTTGGTAATTTTTAGGAAATTGGTGGTGTAACTATGATGTACTTATCTTGGTTACTTGGAAGAGTTTTTGGCTCAATCATAGGTTTACCAATGACGAGTTGGGGAGAAGGAACAACCATGGACCTATCAGACTCGGGAATACTTCTAAGAGATAATGCTACTATGTACTTTTCTTTGAACTTTTGATATGAATTGAAAAACAAATATTCACAAGGCTTTAGAGGTTCCATAGGTCCAGGCCAAAATAAATCCAATGAAAAATTCCCACAGGAAGACAAAGGATTGAATCCACTATGGTGCACTATAAATATCTCATTTTCAAATGGAAACTTTGTGCACTTGTTAATAATAGATGAGATGGAATTCATGGAGTGTAACTATGGGTAACCTAGCTTCACACAAAATTGGTTTGATGATGGGATGATGGAGAATGATAAATCTATTGCTTTTGTCTAAATTTTAGTGAAGAGTGATTGAACCTATCATAGGGTAAGAAAACCCATTATGTGTTTTAATTCATGCTTTTGATTATTAATAATAATCTTGATAAAGTTCATGCACAAACAATAATTCCTTAGTGATCACATTCTCTACATACATGAGATTAATAAGTATCTTTATTGTAGGATTATCATTAATATGCCCAATGATATAGAGAAGAGCATTGGGTGCATGTATAGAAGCATCAATATGTGTGAAAGTAATATTAGGTAACAGAGTGGTTTGGCCCTTAAATTAAAAGGTTGAATTTCTATAAGAGTGACCATATCATGCAAGTCATCCTCATTATCACTCTTATCATCATCATTATCATTATTCATGTCTTCGATATTATCAACATTCCTCACATCATTCTTGACTTCACTAGCTTTCACAAAGTTGGTGGAATGATTAGGCATTGGGTTGGTGAATATTTGCAATTTTTTGTTGGGTGGGGAAATTGATTTATTACCTTTTTTCATTAACACCTCCAAATTGAATATGATTAGAATTGATGGAGTCTTGCACTTTATGTTTAAGATGCATGCATCGTTCTATGTCATGTCCACTTTATTGGTGATATTGGCAAAAGGAGTTTCGGTTATAATTTCGAGATAAGGGTTTGGTTGTGTCTGTAGGTTTGATAGGAGGTTAACGAATTAGGTTCTTACACAAAAGGTGTAACATGATCAAATGAAGGGAATTAGGAAATGGTGCAAATTTTCTACCTCTAGTTTAGAATTGGTATGGTGTAGAGCTTATGGCAATGACTTGAGGCTCAACATGGTTTATTTGGGATGGATTTATCTTTAAAAAGTTCTTGTTTGATTTCTTAAATTGTTGGTAACTAGTTTGAGGTATGGGCTCAGACTTCTCAGTAAGTTTAGATTAGGATGCTTCATAAGTATTAATTGAATTCTGATAATCACAAAGTGTCGTGCATGAACTTATAAAGGATGGAAATATATCCAATAGGACTTTTTTCTTATGTTTTATTATAATTTTTCAATGAACATATTTTGGACTTCTACATTAGGAAGACTTAGATTAACTTGTCATAGTACAAACTAATAGTAGCTAATGAAATCTCCAACTTTTTCACCTTGTCTTTGTTTGAATTGCATTGAATTAGTTATATTGATCTTGGGACCAATTTTCAATTGGAAATGGTTGAGGAAGGCATCAACAAGCTCATTAAATGAGTGAATTGGATTAATTCATAATGAAAAAACCACTCCAAGGCCATTTCCTTTAATGACCTAGGAAAAAGTTTAGCCAAGAGCTTGTCTTGAAAAATAAAATCACTACATAAGACTATGTATGAAGATATATGGTTGATAGGGTATCCTTTACCATTATATTTCTCAAAGCAAGGTATCTCTATGTTTTGTGGATTTTTTTCTTTCAACATCTCCAATGATAATGGGTTTCTCTTGAAACATTGTGATGGATATCCATTTTGATTTTGGTTCGATGTTGATATATTTTTTGAAAGGATGTCACATTTTGTAAGAGTTGGTTTATCATGGAATCATTGCTTTTCATGTTCTAGGAATGAGGTGAATATGGTGGAAGAGTATATGTATTAGGTGGAGTACTATGTTGAAAGTTTTTGAAGGTTGATGTGTTTTGAGATATGATGTTTGAGTTTACAAAACTATAAGGATTCTCAATGGAAATAACCAAAACTAGAGCTATGTTTTTTCTTGGTTGCATCATTGTGGTAATGGTTGGATTTAAGTGTGTGGGAATAGAGGCTATGATTGTAGGGAGAGAAACTCGACTTCCTCCTTAGCTTTGAGTATACCCTAAAGCTAGAGTGCAACTAGCCATTGTAGGAACATGGTTGTCTATATGTAGGCTAGACTACACATTACCTCTAATCCTTGATCATTATCAAGAATTTCCCTCATGATATCTATCACAGGGACCACTATACCAATAATATATTTTTTCTCACATATTCTTGAGTTTTTTCTAAGGATTTTTCAAATTGTTTTAGTTTCTCTTCAAGGAAATGGGCCACCATGGTTTCAACATCAGTGATAGTAGTCGATGGTAAGGTCATGGGAATTATAGTGCATTGGGGATGAAATCTAAAATGGGTTGAGTATTGGAAACACTTAGCATGAAAGGGTTATAGAACACAAGATCCACAATGGTTGTACTAGTAGCATGGGATGCCATGATTCTTGAACTATGTCTCACTAAAGTATTGGAAATAGGACACCAAGTTGTGAAATTAATGCAAGTTTCACAACACAAAAAGTGTACCCAAGATGAACATCAAACTATTAAATACGTACAAAAAATACTCAAAAATAGAAAGCAACAAGAAAGTGCAAATAGGAACCATGATAACAAAGGTCTCAAACAAGTTTTATTTGATCAAGAAAAGCAGGACATGGTTTCCCAAGGGCATCTGAGTCCTGGTTAGGGATTCTGAAAGTTTGAAGTTTGGTTGAAGACTACTTTGTTTAAGGATTTTGATTCTACTTGCACACAATTGTAACAGTGAATAAATTTCCAAAATTTTATTAATAATTCCAATTTGATTCAAAATGCAAGTATGTAATGATTTTTAAGATTTTTAAACAAATGTTAATGTAATTTTTCAGATTTGAAATGTAATAATTGACTAACTGTAATTTTCCAAGACATTAAAAATGATAATTTTGAGTACAAATTTTGATCTTAAACAATAGAAATTATTTCACTAAATTAACTAGATGCAAAATGATTTATAAAATGCAATTACTAATTCCAAAATAGAGATATTCAAGTACAATGCAACTGAGTAGACAAAGACAAAATAGTGTGAAAAAGTTTGTTGAGACTCTTGTATAAGTACAGGGTTCCCTAAGGGCGAGTGAGTCTTTGTATAGGGTTCTGAAAATTCAAAATCTATATATTTAGATTGATGTTTAAGGTTATGGTTCCTATCTTCAAACAGGTTTGATAGTGACTGTTTTTCCAAAAAAAATCAATGCAAAGGAAATACAAATATATGACAATTTTGAAACAAAATGAGACTTTTTCTAACGTAGTTTTGAAATGAAAATCTTATCTAAATAACTAAAACACACTATAATGCAACCTACAATGCAATATGAACACAATATTTTTGGATTTTATGATTTTTATTATGTAATATGCAACCATAAATATGAAACATAGTGAAACAAAACCTTGATGATAAATGCAAAACACAATGATATAAAACCTAGATCTAGGGTTTGAAAGACTACTAAATAAAAAAATTATGATGTAAGAATGTTAAGTTCACCAAAATGAAACATAATAATGTGGTACACCCTAAGTTTAGTACTTAAGACCTAGGGTATATTTTATTGTTTGTATGATTTCATTAAGATTCAAATCAACAAGGTGTATAAATTGACTTACAACCTCTTAGGTGAGTCAACCAGACCTAGATCTACATCTATTTGATGATAGGAATGACTTAGAAATGATTTCAAAAGATCAAACTAATTAAACTAAATTACCTAACATATTAAATGCAATTTCCCAAATATAAATATATGGAAACAAAACTCTACAAGTAGATTTGTAAATTGCAAACTGATGTGTACATCTCATCAAGATTTATATTTGAGTGTTGTAGTAGGGCTTGGTTGCCTTGGGTAATTTTTTCTTTGTTAGGGTGTATTTCTCAAGTTTTGGGGTCCTCTAGTGATGGATATGAACTTTTATTTTTTTTACTATCCCATTGTCATAATATCTCCAATAAATTTTGTAATTGAGTTTTTGTGTCTTGATAATTTTGATGACAACAATTGAAACAATGCAAAATGAATATTCAAATTCTCTTCAATCCTTTCTAAACCTACAACCTACACCTTCACAAAGAGAGAATATTTTGTGCCATATAGGGGCTTGCCTCAGTCAAACACTATGTAAGTGTTTCCACTTTCATAAAGGAAATTGCAATGATAAAACCTTAAGGAAATGAAGGAAATGATGAGTGAACACAATGATACAGTTTACCACCCTTAAATATATTTATTAAAGGACTAAAGACATATACATAACTTCAAGGATTTGGATCTTTCTTGATATAATTCTTGAATATTTTAGAGGTCTACAACAATATTAGCCTTCACAAAATATGAACATGAACACACATAGGATTTTACATGATGTTGGATCTTGAATTATTGTAATAAAATCTGATAATGTTGCTCTTGAATTGCTCAATAATCCTATTGATCATAATTTTTCCAATATATTTCTCCTTAATTATTGTACATTTAGATTTCAAATGATAAAAAGACATATTTATAGGGATTTATCTAATTTTCTGAAAATTAGATTCCAAAAGCTAAC
Organism: Sequoiadendron giganteum; assembly: GCA_007115665.2. Classification (NCBI taxonomy): domain Eukaryota; kingdom Viridiplantae; phylum Streptophyta; class Pinopsida; order Cupressales; family Cupressaceae; genus Sequoiadendron; species Sequoiadendron giganteum. The sequence goes on along the minus strand of CM021106.1, from coordinate 593,512,136 downwards.
ACTTCATATGTGAATTTTAGATTTTAAAATATGACAAAAAACATATTTAAATTTGGGTCTCAACTAAAAGGGGGACCCAGTCACCCATAGGCGGCTGGTTCCTAGCCCAAAATTCTAGGACACTCAAAGTCGGGCATAATTTAATGATTTAGTATATATATTGCACTTTATTACATTTTGCATACACTTGGCTTACTTAAGTCTACAAAGGCTTTCATTGAGCCTTTCTTAGTGAGGTGTCAATGATTATAGGTGTCTTGAGAGGGGGATAATTTAATGATTTAGTATATATATTTCACTTTATTACATTTTGCATACACTTGGCATACTTAAGCCTACAAAGGCTTTCATTGACCCTTTCTTAGTGAGGTGTCAATGATGATAGGTGTCTTGAGAGGTTCCAACTCACATTTGACACCTTTTCTTTCATTCAAGGTAGGAAACTCACCACCACTCTACTTGTGAGGAGTCCTATCCTCATTTTGTGGATGGTGATTTCGTAACTCATTCTTATTTATGTACACCTTCTTGATCAAATACGTAGGACAACTTTATGCAATCCTTGTTCAATTGTGCTTGTTTGTAATCTCTAAGATTTTTTGGATTTCACATGGTATGAGAGAATTTGAGGATTCTAGCAGGTCGTAAGTATTTCAATTTATTATATTCTATATTTTTTCTTTCGTTTCTATGCATTCTCAATTTGCAAGAAAGAAAAATTGATCCACTTTGGCTGATTGGAGACTAGTTTTACACTTTGGAGGGAAGAACTAGCTCTGTGAGGTTGCAATATTACTATTTGCGACCATATTTTTTTCATATGTGTGGTATTTATGTGTGTAGCCACCACAATTTTGGTGAGAAAGGCTAACACTACAAGTTGTAATTCTGGGTTGTGCCTTTTTCCTTGAATATTTGGATCCAGCTTGTATTGTCGACATTTTTTTGCCTCTATTCTCCACAACAAGCTTTATTCTTGGCTACAAGTCATGTATTATTTTTACGAGGTCATATTTTTTCCTAAATTCCCCATAGGTGAGCTTTATCCTTGGATGCGGGTGGTGTAGCTTATTCCAGAAGGCATGATCTGCTCTAAGTTGGCATGAAATTTTCTAGTTTTATCATGATTTTTGTTGGTTTCAAAGCTAAGAATAGGGTGTTGAAGATAGGAAATGACTATAAAATTGATTGAGAAGATGAGCGACATTGTTCATTCCATTTTCTTGGAATTTGTTGAGGTGGAGGGGAGCCTTCTCCAAAAAAATTCCTCTGGTCACATGCAATTTCAGCCCCTAGTTCTTCTCAGCCCAAGGGAGCTGAAAATTTTCTTTTTTTCCTCATCTATTCTGAAATTTGAAACTAAAAATATTTTCAAAAAAATCTGATTTATTTTTTTGTAGAATGCAATCATTTGTAGTAGGTGAAAAGTTTCAAAGTGTAATAAATTTTGTATTGTAGCTTGGATTTGAGCTTCATTTTTTGCACAAGTGCATCTTTTTCACCACAAATCTAAAGAGTGTAATATCACACTCATTATATAAAGTGCTAGTTTATGCCTCTTTCAGGTAATTTACAAGCACTCATATAAAAGTGCTAAATGGGGGGAACAAAATAATCAAAGGGGTGTTGTGTGTGGTGCATTTTCACACTTTATCAAGAAGTTATTTTGTGTTTTTTATTGTTTCCTTCACTTTTGTATGCATTTCTAAGCTCTTCATTTCTATATTTCTACAAGAAACTATCTAAGTCAAGTAGCATGGAGTCTAATGTTACTATAATACCCCTAACACCTTTTCATTATCATTATTGGAAGATTAAAGTAATTCTTATACTTAAGAACAAAGTTTAATATAGGGTATCCATGGGAATAGAGAAAGAACCTACAACAACTAAAGACAAATAATTTTTTTTATTGTGTGGTCAAGCATTTGACTTCTTATGTTTAAATTTGACTCTTGAATTGTTTCTGCACATTGAAAACACCCAACCAAGTTTGGGAGTCTCTAGAAAAAATATTTGGGAAAGTTGATGAACTTAGAAGCCATGAGTTAGAAAATCAACTCTTAGGTCTTAGTCCTAGGTGTTTTACAACTTAACATTATTTTTTTGAATGAACAAGACAACTGAGGGTGAATCATTTGTAGAAAATTAAACCTTCAAAACCCTCAATAGTAATCAGATCTTCATGCATTAATTAAACTCTTATTTTGTTAATATGATTAATAATGAAATGAAAATAACAACACCATACACAAGACACCAGATTTACGTGGAAAACCCAATAAGGGAAAAACCATGGTGACTATTAGCTCACAATATAATTAATAGAAAAACTAGTACAAAAGGGCCCACTACTAGAATAGGACACATTATACAAAAGGCTCACTTCCATAAAAAGAAATACAAGAAGATAGAAGAAGATAGAAGATAAATGTTACACAAAGAAAAAAAAATCTCAATGAAACAAGAATCCACCACAATGCTCCAACAATCTTGTAGCCTTACATGAAAGATTTTGGACACCTTTAGCTCACTACCTTCAAACATCCAAACACTTGAAATTTACATTGCTCTTCTCAAATTCACATCACATAAATCACTCACATCAATATTTCATCTATCTTGATTCTTCCTTACATCTCACAACAATACCACACTTATTTATATTAGCCTCATCCTCAAAATCCTTCTCTAAGGTCGAAAACTATCTATTACACTTACAAATTCAAAATATGTCAACACCTAAACACTCCCACTATGGATAGGAATGAAGGTGACCTACATAAATCCTTAATTAGGACCCAATTAGATACAAACACACATCAACATGCTTTTGCAAACCTTGCATCCAGTGCTAAAACAAGGTCAGCCAATACCCATGCTAAACACCATAATCATTAAGCACATGCTTCCTTAAACCAATCTAAAATTTCTAGACAACATAATTCACTTGAACACAATTTAGAATAATCGACGAGCTACTTAAGATTCATCAAACACTTCATCAAAACTTGCATAATACAAATACTTCAACTTGAAACAACTAGTAAACCTTATTCACACACTAACAAATGAAACTCACTTTGTACTACACCAAATCAAGTGAAACAATGAAATTCAAAAGATACAAGCATTATAAGAAACTTCCCAAATATTCACAACAAGCCAAACAATAGAGAAATATGGAGAAAATATATTTCTCTCAGGCCACAAAGAACATCACTAAAAAATTGGTTCACACACTGGTGAAAATATCTTGCACTGTAAAATGATCCAAAAACCAAAATTCTAAATATAGAAACATCTAACACCCATGAGAAACATATCAAATTCACACAAGAATAGCCTTGACACAAAATAAATGAAAAGAATAATACCATAGCACACTCTAAACACTTGCACAACATAGTTTACTATGTTTATCAAATTTCTCAAAAGCACTTGGAAACCAGGTACCAAAGACATCATCTCTGCTCATTAATTCATTCCAACTCATCTTCAAACAATTCAAAAAAAATATAGATCCATGTACCCACAACACTTCCTAAATATCTCAACTATACATGCATAACTTGCAACAACATGTTCTTCTCTTTTTCACAATTTTCTCAATATCCTCGACATCCTCATCACACAAAAACTTCCTTAACACATAGTTGACATCAATGACAACACTAGCTAGTAGACATCCTATTGACATCAAATTCAAAACACCTTTATAATTACAATAATCTCCCCCTTTATCATTGATGGCAACACAATATGGGAAAACCATCAAAGCCAACATACAAACATTCTCCTCTTTTTTTATTAGATAGCCTACACAACATTCTTGCACACTCTCCCCCTGAGTAGATAAACTTTTTCACATGATACTTTCTCTCCTTCTTTGACATCAATGGAAAAGGATAAAAGTTTTGCATTATTCTCCCCTCCAACATAGAACCAAAATTTCTACTCTAAATACTCCTCCTTAGGAGTACACCCAAATAAATCAGCAACTCAATGACAACACATGAAACTACCTACTCCCTTGAGAGGTAGTCACCAACATAAGTCTAAAAAAGAGATAGATCCCTAGGTACTCTTGATTGATTCACCTCAATATGCATCTAGTTCAAATAAGGAGGGGAAATAAACCCCAAATTCTCCCACAGATACTCAAAAGTATCATTAAGAAGAGCCTTAGCAAATATGCCAACAATCTGATCTTTTTTAGGGGTGATCCTACAATGCTGGTTTACAATTTTTGAGAGATTTTGATTTTTTTGAAATCACATATTTTAGAAAATGTGATTATTTAAACCTTAAAAATTTCCATTTAAAGGATTCCAATTGAAGAGGGTATGATCAAACCACCTTATATCAAACCCCCTTGGCTAGAACCCCGCTAGTTTTAAATCATACCTATAATGGAGTCTCCTTTACACCTATTAAAATGTTGATAAAATCCCACTTTTGATTTAACTTTTGGGGGATCAAATGAATTCATTTAAAATTTATTTTTGTAAGTATGTATTCCTTATTATAAGCTTCCCAAATAGTATAGTTTTAAATAAATAAATTTAATTATTATATTTATTTTTTATTTCTTGTGAATGTTAGTTTTTCACCGGAAAAATAAAGCTCCTTGTTCTACACATGTGGAAAAATAGAAGATTATCAAAAAAAAAATTGAAAAATATGAGTGCGCCAGATATTGAAGTCCTTGATCCAACAAAAAAATTAAAAAAATCGATAGATACAAAAAAAGTTGTGTTATACGGTCCACCTATGCCTGAATTGTAATTGGTTTGAATTTGAAAACTTGATTAACGAAAAAATATCCAATAAAACACTATGAAACCAATTGGAAGCACTAGATATCGTAGTTACAAATTTAAATTCAAAAAAATAGAATTTTATCCTTCATGGAAAAAATGCTATGTGTTATATAGTGAGCATCACTCCATAAAAATGGTGTTTATTGAAAAAACTAGTTTTCGAAGGAGATGGAAAAAGAAATGCACTATGATTCCAAAAAAAATGAAAAAAATATATTTAGAATCTACAGATAAAATTTCACAAATCACTATTTTGCATCATCTTCAAATTCCTCATGGTTTAGCCGCTATAGGTGTCCAAAAGTGAAGATTTAGTTAGAAAAAATCAGTTCAGTGTCCATTTTGGCCAAAAATTGTAAATTAGTATTGTGGGATCACCCTTAGGTATATACTCAAATTTCACCTCATTCTCCATAACCTTCTCTCTTCAAAAGTGATACCTAATTGATATATGCTTTGTCCTTGAATGTGTCACTGGATTCTTTGAAATGTTAGTTGCACTAGTATTGTCACAAATGATAGAAATAGGCTCATCATATACAACTCTAATATCCTTTAATATCTTTCTCATCCACAAAATTTATGTACAACATGATGTTGCTACAATATACTCAACCTTTTTAGTACATAAAGAAACTGAATCCTACTTCTTACTCAACCACGACACCAATCTACATCCAAGAAAGAATGCACCACCACTTGTACTTTCTCTACCATCAACTCAACTAACTCAATTTTCATCTGTATAATCACTTAATGTTAAATCAATATCTTTAGGATACCACAAGTCATAATCTAGAGTACCTTTTTAATATATGAATATCCTCTTCACTGTTGCAACATGTGTTTCTTTAAGTTCTTGAAATCTAGCTACAAGATAAACTGCATGCATGATATTTGGTCGAGTAGTAGTTAGATATAGTTGTCAACTAATCATAGATCTATATTTTCTTTTATCAGCCGTAGGTGAATCATCATATTTTCCCAATTTACAACCAGTCACCATAGGAGTGCTATTTGTGGTGCCTTTACTAAATCCTTGTTGTATCAAATATCTGACCAATCTTGCATACCAAGATTTGGGAGATTGCTTCAATCCATATAGTGCATTCTTCAATTTACACACCATATCTGGTAGATTTGACAACTAAAATCCTTTCTATTATTCCATGTAAACCTATTCTTCGAATTCATGATCCAGAAAAGCAGACTTCACATCCATCTGATAGACTTTAAAGTCCTTATGTGTTGCAAATTCCAAAAACATTCTAATAACTTCCATCCTAGCCACAAGAGAAAATTCCTCTTCAAATTGTATTCCTCCCACTTGTGAGTAACCCTTACACACAAATATTTCCTTATTCTTTACCACTTCTCCATTCTCATTCAACTTGTTTCTAAATACCCACTAAGTTCCAATTATGTTATTGTTTCCTAGTCTAGGAACCAATTCCCAATTCTAATTCTTCTCTATTTGCATAAGTTCTTCTTCAATTGTATCCAATGTTGACCTTTACATGTTTCACTCACTATTTTATGTTCAACTTTAGAAAAAAAAAAAAAATTACATCAACTTCAGTAGCTTTGCTTATTTTCAATACACCTTTCCTTTTATCTCCAATGATTTGATATTCAAAATGATTCTTTTGCACATACTTAGGGGTTTTAGGGGTCTTACCCAAAACTTCTTTCTCTTCATTTTTCACTTTTTTTCCATCACCTTTTTCTTCTTATTTTCTACAATCAAGTTCACTTGACATATATCCATCTATTGCAATTGAATTCTACAAGTTTATATCAACCTTACCATTTGCACTTTCAACTATCTTTCTCAGCATTTTGTTGTAACATCTGTACAATTTTCTTTTAGTAGAATATCCAAGGAAGATACCTTCATTAGACCTTGCATCAAAATTTCCTTAGTTCTCTTATTTTCTTTTGATATAGAATTTGCTTCCAAATACTCTAAAATACTTCATAGTAGGAATGTTTCCATACCATAACTCTTAGGGAGTCTTTGTGTTATTAGCTTTACCTTTTACTCGGTTAAGTATGTAAACAGTAGTATGAATAGCTTCTCTATAGTGGACCTTCGATAGATTTTCCTCTCTCATCATAGTCCTAGTAGCTTCTTGAACAGTCTATTTTTTTCTTTCAACTACTCCATTTTGTTGAGGAGATCTAAGGGTAGACAATTTCCTCTTTATTCCATGAACTTCACAAAACATGTTAAACTCATTTGAGGCAAATTCACCACCTCGGTTAGACCTCAAACATTTTATTTTCAGATCCATTTCATTCTCAACCATAGTTTTAAATGCCTTGAATTTATCTTATACATCATATTTTTCTCTAAGAAAAGTAACCCATGTCATTCTTAAATAATCATCAATCAAAAGCATAAAGTACCTGTCACCTTGTAGAATTCTCACCCTTGTAGGACCACAAAGATCTATATGTACTAATTCCAATAGTTTGGTAGCATATTTTTCCTTTCCTTAGAAACTAGTCCTTGTTTGTTTTCCAATTTGACAACTCTCACAAACAACATTAAAAGGCTTTGTGATTCTTGGTACATATTGTGTACGTTAGAATGTGCAAATCAAATTGAATCCAAACTAATACACCAATGAAACATTAGATTGAAGAAATTAAATTAAAGAAAGTAAATGCAAACTCTAAATCACAGATTCTTCAAATTCATTCCATTTTCCTCTATCTCCAAGGTTTCGTTTCAAGATGCGTGCTCTCAGTTGTTTAAAACAGTAGCTTGTAGAATGGTAGCTTGAGAGAATGAGATTAACAAAAATGCATGTGCATTGCTAAAAGATTAAGCTTTATGAAAATTGAAATGCTATGCAACTATAGTGACTATGCATGAAAATATGAGATTCGAGGTCCTTTTCCACTCATAAGAGGGCTGTGTTAATAGATTTTTGAAGGTAGGAATTCGATTAGCCAAGATTGACGATCAAGTTCAAACTTGTTAGAATGAATGGTGAGAGATCGAGAATTCAAAAAAGAGGGAATTTTGAGAGACAGATGGAAAATGAAGAGACAATTTGAAAGGTGTCTCTCATAATTAAATAAATAAATATTTAATTATGTGTGAGAGAAATGAAAAGAATTTAATTAAATATTACAAATATTTAATTATGTATGAAGAGAAAAAGCCTTCTAATTAAATATTAAGAATATTTAATTTTGTGGGAAGAGTGAGAAATTTAGAAAATGATTTAATTAAATGTGGAAAGAAGAATATCATTTAAATTTGGACTTTAAATTTATGATAATTAATGTACATAAATTGTAAAATCTATTTAATTAATTAAAAGGAAGATAGCATTAATTAAATAAACCTATTTATTTAATTAAATTAGAAGAATTGGAAAAATGAACAATATAAATAAATAATTAAATTTATTTATATGTAGATGACTTAAGAATATTAATTAAATAATTCATATTTAATTAATTAACAGGTTCAGTTAACTGTGACCATTTTTAGATGTGTACATTTTTCCCCTCTTTGAAGTGATGTGTTTTATGCATTGCTTCAAAGAATTTTGCCCCAGTATTTTAGAAATTACCAATTCTATATGCCCCCTCAAGAGATGAATCAGATAAAGATGACTTTTGGAAATTTTTACTGATTTTCTATCTAATTCATCAACCGATAAAAATGATTTGATGAAAAACTCTATTGAAAGATTGATATGAAGACGAAGAATTTTGATTTTTCCCCAATTGATGATGCTTTTTGATTGATAAATTTTCTTCCATGCGATATGAAAAACAAATAGTATATTTGATTAATTGATAAATTTGCTTCCATGCGATATGAAAAACAAATAGTAAGTGATTTGATTGATTTGATGGAAGAGGATTGATACAAGAATTTGATGAAGATGATTGATTGGTTGAATGAGTTTGATTAGAAGAAGCGATGTGATTGATTAGAAGAAATTGAAATAAATGATTGGATGCATTGATGTGAAGGACAAGAAAGGATGATAAGCAATAGGAGATTGGTAAGAGAAAATGAGAAGAAAGAAACACAAATAGATTCAAAAATGAGTATGATGTTGCCCCAATCAAACTACAAGCCGAGATGGATTGATGATGATGATGAGAGTGTTGTTGATGAGGGAAGGATTCATCCTGAAACAACACAAGGCTAGGGAAGGATACATCTCGATGATGATGATAATCAAGGCTTGTAGTAAGGCTAGGAACAAGACCAAAGGTATGATTAAATGATTTGTGCTAGATTGAATGGATTGACTAGATGAGATTGGAAGAAATGATTGGATGAAATGATTGAGATGATGAAGATGAGATGTGACAAATGTCTAGTCATACTCAATAGTTTTCTGAAAATATATTAATAATGTGGACAGCCTTCAAAAATCTATTTAAATAGCCCTCGAAATGTAAATGAATTATGCTGTCCTAAAATGCAATAATGAATTATGCAATCGTAAATGCAATAATGAATCATTGTCCTTATTTCCATTTCATGCTGCGTTTAGTTTTCATCATTGATATTTTTGATATGTTGAAAGTTAGTACAAGCATCAAAGGGTATGTTAGCACCAATGATGACCTGAGTATTGCTTTCATAATGTTTGATGTAGCAAGTTAATACAAGCATTGAGGTATAATTGAACCAAGATGACCTGAGTATTGCTTGCATAAATAGACAAAAGTTAACCATTTTCCTATGAAAATTCCGAAATGTCATCAATGATACATTGTAGAGCATGTCCCATGACCAATTTGCACCATACTAATGATTAACTTACAAACAACACACAAAGAAACATCATACTTCTTCCTTGTGATTCTAGTTCAATACATCATTGAACCACTCCAAAGATATGATGTCATCAAATATCAAAACAACAATTGCAACTTATGCTTTTAATTTTGTCATTCATTTTATTTAGATTAAGATCATCCAATTTTTTTTAAATCATTTGTCAAAGTAGTCATGTAAGCTCATTTTAATTGGAAATTTTTTGTTGTTTTCGATATTTTTGATGCTAGACATATGTTTCCAACTACTTGCTAGAAAAGCTCCTAGAAGCGAACTGCATGATGATATCAGTGCTCCGTTTTGAGATTTTGTTGAAAATCAAGCTAAGGTTGATTGATCAAATTGATGGATTGATAGTTTGACTAAGTGTGTTGAGCCAAACGAGGTGATAATGGATTCGTTAATTTGGCTAAGTGTGTTAAGCCAAACAAAGATGATAATGAATTTATAAACCCAAGTTGCATTATCCTAGAGTAAACTCGTTCACAAGATGATAGCTTGACTAAGTGTGTTAAGTCAAACAAGGTGATAATTGATTAGATTCGATTGATCAAGATTGATGGAGCTTGATTTGGAACAAAATTATTTTGATGATTTGATGTGACTGATATGAATTGTTCAGATTGATGTTCGACAAAAGATAAAGCTTGATAAGGAGAGTCTTCCTATCAAAATATGCCATGGGCTAGTGATTTGGATTTTTTGGCTCACAAATGCTTGACCAATTTGATTTTACGTCTTCCAATGTTCAGATCACCACATAAGTTGGAGGATATATATCAAGATTCATTCTTGAAGCAAGATGTAAACATTTTCCCCCAATTTTTAGCAATGTTTGAAAGGCCATGGGTGGATTCTTGAATAGGTGTATGGATAGATATTGTAAGCATGAAAAGGATGCCAAGGATTATCTTGTGACAAGATAAGGTGTTCGAATAGAGGAATGCTCATTCGGATAATTCTTCAAGGCTCAGATAATGTTTGGATTCGATAGGATCAATGAAAATGATCCATGTCAAGATGTTTACCATAAACAAGTGTAAAGTGTTTACCAAAATTTTTAGAGATCAAGATAGTGTAAATATATGGTAATGGGTTGGATAAACGGTTCATGGATGAACGGATGATATGGATGGAATGTTGGCTTTATGATAAGATGCTTTCTCTTGAATTGGCGCACGTAGATGCTCGATTCTACACATGACGCCTATTTTCCAGGTTTTCATCATGGTACCTGTCCAAAGCGCCACCAAAGTGGTTTTTGCTAGAGGACGATTTTTTTCTTTATTGTTTTCAATCCTTTTTCTATTTTTTTTTGGATTTTTGTATTTTTATATTTTTTTTGTAGTCGCCAAGATGCTTGTTTGCTAGGTTTTCATCAAGGTAACAATTTCTCTCTTATTTTGATTTTTTTTTGTATTTTTTGAGAGATTTTAAGCTAATGTTGAACCACCTAGTGGTGTTGATGTTGATGCTTCTATCAAAATGTGCCATCAATATCCTACTTGAAGAAGCTGGTTTGCCAAGATACGTGCACTTGAATGCAACTTTTGAGATCCCTGATCTACTTTGTTGATACTGGAGTTAACTTCATCTTTGTGCGCACATCGCGATAGAGTGCCTTTTGAATCCTTATGATGAATGGTTCTTGCCAACACATGGTCAATGAAAGAATTGGATATCATGCATGAAGGTATGGATGGAGTTATTATAGGAATAAAAGGTGGATTAGTTGAAAGTTTGGAACCTTTGACTCTCCAAACTTGGGAAGATGAGCAGTGGTGAGTGGATATGGAAATGTGCATGGAATTAGGACCAACTGCTTGATACACTTTGTATGTTGCTTGAGAAGCTTTCTTTTCCCTTTGTGGAAATCTTTGATGGATACTTTCCTCTTTTTTATTTTTCCCCATAGTTTCTTTGACTGATGGAGTTTGATAGGGATAATCTTTCTTTGTATTTTTTGGTATCCAAGTGTATTTGATTTTCCTGATATGATTCTTAGCTTCTTTTGCTTTGATAACATTCTTCATTTTTTGATTCAAGTCTTTCTTTTTGATGTTGGTCCCAATTTGTAGATGGGGTGATGGGTGGATGAATATTCATGGTGTGGCTGGTTGTAGTATTGGCATTGGTTTCATCATAAAGATTCTTTATGCCCTCTATGTTGACATTTGCTTGAGACGAAGTTGCCCCCAATTTTATGAAAGTATTACTGATATATGGAGATCCCTTGATTGTCGAATAACCAAGGCCTTGATTCTTAGGATTTCCAATAATCTGCACTAGTTCTAGAATGCCTTGTTCATGTAGGCCTAATCCTCTTTCTTGATAATTCATCTGCTGAAAAAGCCTATTTGCAATAGGATATGATTTATCTTGGAAACAAGGTGCCAATCCTTCTCTGCTCTGTGGTGGATCTTCAAAAGTGACAACTTCCTTATTGATAAGATAATTTTCCCTTACAAAGGTGAGTGATCCAAGTTTATAAGTGATAGGATCTTCCATAAGTGGGATGAATGCCTAATTGGTATGTTTATCTTGATCTTGTGAGATATCAGATTGTAGTGCTCCTTCAAGAGTTGTTGATGCATCTTTTTCCTTGTAAAAGTGTTCCTCATGATTCATTCTTGATATGCTTTCACATGATGTTTCTAATTCACAACTTTTGTAGAAGCCTTCTTCATGACCCATTTCTGACATGTCTATGGATTTCTCTATATTTTGTCCATGTGTATAAATGTTAAGAGTAAGAGACTCTTGTTTTGAATGACGATCATCTATGTGTCCATCCAAAGAAAGCATATTATGGGTAGATGGAGGAGTATGTGCTACATGGATATGATCATCATTTTTGATATCTTGTATAGATAGGAGAGTGCCCATTAGATCATTGTAGTATTTGGGAGATACAAATCCTTGATCTTGACTAATTCTAGAATTACTTTTGACATGTTTTGGATCAAGTTCTTAACATGGGTCGATTTCAAAGGATGGATTTCTTTCGAAGGGTTTTTGGACATCGTCATAAGGCATGGGAAGTGGCTCAATATCATCTTGATCTTTGAGTGGACTTGGATCAAATGGTGAGTTGGGGATTCTTTCACTATTCACAACTGTGAGATCGAAGAATGTCAATATACCTTGGGAGGGACCATTGCTAGACCTTGGTGATAGTTGTTGATCATGCTTTGAAATATATTCTTGAGATATGTCCTCTAACTTATTAGGAATTGTAGAGACATTTTCAATACCATCAATTGTTAATGGATCATGGATTATGTCAATAGGATCAAATATCATCAACACTCCTTGAAATAGATCTTTGTAGGAGGGGTCTTGATCATAACTAAAAAATGGCTCTTGATGAATGTTGATTCGATCACTAGATGGGGTAGACATATCTTCATAGTTCTCATTGATGGATTGATTTTGATCATTGTCTTCAACAGTTATGGTGGAGAAATTGTCAATGTTTTCAACCATATGATCAAATGATGTTGGTATTTCTTGAAGAGGTGTGATGAGCCCTTGACATGAGGATGATGGGATACTTTGATCTTGACTTGGAAAAGAATCATTAGATGGAAGGGAGGCTTTGGATAGGATGGAAGAATTGTCATGCTCTTGGGATGTGATTGATTCATGAGAGGGTATGGATTCATGAGATGGGGTGAAGGGAGGACTTGGAAGAATATTTTGTTCTTGAGATGGAAGGGGATTATCATGGGTGAATAATGAAAGGAGGGGATCATCATATGATTCTTGAGATATGGAATCTTGATCAAAGATTGGAAGGGTTTGTAGAATTTTGGTATCATGGGATGGAGTGGAGAGAATGTTTTGATCGAGATGCGTAGATTGAAATGAATCACTAGATGTAGAGGATATGATAGAAGAAGGAAATTGAATGGGATCATTGAATTGGGTGGAAGGACCATGAGGTTCATTTTGAATTATGGGGGATGAAGATAAATGCATGGCATGACAGGGTTGGTCAATGTTATTTGATGGCTTAGATTTGGGCTTCCCCTTTAACCTTTGTAAAAATTCAGAAACATTGAATTTGGTTGATGTTGTTTTTGGAGGAGAAGACGTTACATTCATATTCCTATCAAAGGAATTTTTAGTTGTGCCCCCTTTTATTTCCTTGATTTTCCTTTGGAGTGCTCTTACTTGTTGGGTAAGAGTACTAAGATCATTTAAGGGAGTTTCCTTCTTTTCAGAATTCTCTTTAATTTTCTCCATATTGTAGTCAGAGGGAAATTTGGCACCTTGGTTTGCCAATAAAAGAAAGTATCCTTCTTTATTTTTCTCTAAGATCTTTTCCATAGTCAAGAGAAACTGTGGATCTTGTTCAGCTTCTTGAAGCATTTCTTTTGTTATCTCTTGATTTGAACCATTTCCATAAAGCATATGAATGAGATTTTCTTCCCCATCACCCATGTTTTAAAGTTTTTGGATGATCTTAATCTGATTTAAATGTGAAAAACACAGCATAGAGAAGCAAACAGTTGTTTTGTTAATCCTAAAATCTAAACAAAGAGTGTATGTTCTTTGAGATTTTCACAGGTTTTGAACAAGATAAGTATTCCAAGCAGACTCACTCTTAGTTGTCAAATTGGTCATCATCATAATCATAGCCCATAGCTTAAAATCACATCGACTCACACAGCCATGTCACCCCCTAAAGGGCGTCCATATTTTTGTCTTTTCCAGGTGCGTACTCAAAGTGACAGAAATGGATACCGAATCCCTTGAGCAAACAATCTGTGGCGACTATATGGTGAGTGTCTTGGGGGAAGATTCTTCCCTCCCCTTGCACTGTGATTAAGATGATGTTTGGTTACTGACACGGTTGGCTTTCTACACTATGGTTTTTAATAAGGATATTCATTCAGTGTGGCAAATAGATATACTCCCTCGAGAGACCTCCCAACCTTTTGAACAAAGGTTTTGGGGATGGTTATCCTGTGCACTACTGTCAAGTTGGATTTTCATCAAAAACTTGCTTTTGATTAAAGTGGGTTGGAAACCTTGGCTTTAGGTGTTCCCACTTAGGTCGTTCCTCTTGGGTGATTACTTTTTCCCACAAGAGCAGGCCTTCTAAAGGATGTAATAAAGCATTAAATTATAGAAAATAAAAGGTAAGTCTGGTGTTCTGATCACCCAGTTAAGGGGAGAGCATAAACCTATTACCCATAATCACAACAAACAATAATGGTTCAATTTTAAATCCCAAATTGACAATTCTCTACACTAAGTGAAGATGTTGCTTCACCAAAAACATGGGATTCATTTTAACCAAAAGAAAATTTATGTTTGGTGACTATCTTAATATTGGTTAATTTAGATTTAAATGTTTATTATAGGTTTGCTTCATTTTATTCCCCATACATCAATAAAACCTCTGGTCGCGGTCGCGTCAGATCCAGACAACAATTTAAGAATGAGATTATAATTGCTCCCAAAGTGTTTAAAAGAACTTGATACAATAGAAATATGATTTCATAAGAAGCTTTTCCTTTGTTTCCTCTTCCCTTTTTGAATCTCTAACCTCGAAAAATTCTCCAAATGTTAGATTAAACCAAGAAACAAGAAGGTATAAGGGTTACATGAATCATTCAGCATAAAAATCCTAAAAATTAGACCAAGTTATAGTGTGATTTGACTTTAGATTTGAAATTTATAATTTTAACTCAAATAAAATTGATAAACACCTACACCATTGGATAGCTTATGAAATTCTAGCCCATTTCAAAAAACAATTCGTCAAAAAAGACCTCTGTATGACCAAGATATTGTTATTTTAAAAACTAACTGTAAAAGCGCAAAACAAAGGTCTATGTGCTAAAATAGAGCTCGTATGCACTAAAACAAAACCCAGATGCGCTAAAAGAAGGCTCGTATGCACTAAGACAGGTGCCAAATGCACTAAAATAGTCTGTATATGCACTAAAACAATCAGTATATGCGCTAAAACAGTCTGTGGATGCGCCGAAAGAAATATCGTATGCGCCAAAACGTGATTTGTGTTCGTCACCTGCCCGAAAAATTTGCAAAAAGAAATATTAAATGTGGGGCTTGGCCTCATGGTGGGCACCAAAAATGAGTATGTTAGAATGTGCAAATCAAATTGAATCCAAACTAATACACCAATGAAACATTAGATTGAAGAAATTAAATTAAAGAAAGTAAATGCAAACTCTAAATCACAGTTTCTTCAAATTCGTTCCATTGTCCTCTATCTCCAAGGTTTCGTTTCAAGATGCGTGCTCTCAGTTGTTTAAAATAGCAGCTTGTAGAATGGCAGCTTGAGAGAATGAGATTAACAAAAATGCATGTGCATTGCTAAAAGATTAAGCTTTATGAAAATTGAAATGCTATGCAACTATAGTGACTACGCATGAAAATCTGAGATTTGAGGTCCTTTTCCACTCATAAGAGGGTTGTATTTATAGATTTTTGAAGGTAGGAATTCGATTAGCCAAGATCAATGGTCGAGTTCAAACCTGTTAGAATGAATAGTGAGAGATCCAGAATTCGAAAAAAAGGGAATTCTGAGAGACAGATGGAAAATGAAGAGACAATTTGAAAAGTGTGTCTCATAATTAAATAAATAAATATTTAATTATGTGTGAGAGAAATGAAAAGACTTTAATTAAATATTGCAAATATTTAATTATGTAAGAAGAGAAAAATCCTTTTAATTAAATATTAAGAATATTTAATTTTGTGGGAAGAGTGAGAAATTTAGAAAATGATTTAATTAAATATTGAAAGTATTTAATTAAATGTGGAAAGAAGAATATCATTTAAATTTGGAATTTAAACTTGTGATAATTAATGTAAAAAAATTGTAAAATCTATTTAATTAATTAAGAGGAAGATAGCATTAATTAAATAAACTTATTTAATTAATTAAATTAGAAGAACTGGAAAAATGAACAATATAAATAAATAATTAAATCTATTTATATGTAGATGACTTAAGAATATTAATTAAATAATTCATATTTAATTAATTGACAGGTTCAGTTAACCGTGACCATTTTTAGATGTGTACACATATCTCACTACATGAACTGAACTAATTCTTTCCAAATTATCAAAAATTATGTGACACATCCTTCGGTGCCATAACCAACTGCCACTAATCTAATACATAAATCAATGTCCATCAGCACCCTTAAGCTGATAAATATTTCCATTTGTTATCTTACCAACAACAATCATAGTTCTAGACCTTTTTCTGATCTCACATGTTTCATCCTCAAACACAAGATTATATCCCTTGCTACACATTTTTCGAACACTGAAAAGGTAATGCCTTAAACCCTTAACATAGTAAACATTTTCAATTTTATGTTTGCCATCAAAAATGATAAAACCTATTCCACACATCTTAGCTCCTAAATCATCTCCAAATTTAACTAGTCATCCAACATATTTTTCAAGTTTAAAAAACTTACTCGTCTCTGGTCGTGTGATTAGACTAGCCATTATCAACAACCTAGTAATTCTTATCTTCTTTAACATGAAAAGAATATACCAAAGTACGTTCAACCTTATCCTTCTTCTACATATCACTTTCCCTCACACAACTTTTAGAGTTAGAAGAACTAAATTCTTCTTTTATAGCCAAGAACAAGCATTCATTATCATCAAAAATACCAGCATCTTCTCTCACATAGTAATCTTTCTTAATCATTTTTCTTTCATTTTCCTTACTCTTATTGTTTACAGCTCTTTTCAGACATCTAGAAGCATAATGACCTATATCACCACATCTAAAACATTTGAAAGATAGTTTACCTCTGTACTTACTGGTACCATTCTTCATTTCTCTTACAAAGTTAGCTTCCACATCATCAAGATCTTCCTTATCTGAATCTTCAACATTTTCGGATACTCCAGCCTTGAAAGCAATCTCTACCTTTATACCATTTTTGAAGGCCTTTTTCCTCATTTCAAAATAAGTTAGTCTACCAATCATCTGATCTCTAGAATAAGTATCAAGATTTGCAATTTCCTTAAAAGAAGATAACTTTTCACTATAAGAATTAGGAAGAGATCTAAGAACTTTCGTTACCACTTTATATTCTTCAACTTGTGCGCTAAGACCTCTCATTGGGCTTAGTAGCTCATCAACTCTCTACATGTAGATTTTGATTGTTTCATCTTCAGACATATGTAGGGTCTCAAATTGTGCCTTCAAATTCTACAACTTTGCTTCTTTGACCTTTTTCATCTCCTTCATAAATGCTTTCTAGCTAATCCCAAAGCTCTTTAGTAGTCATCAAACTTATAACTTTTATTGATTCAATATTTGAAAGACCATTCACAATAATAAATCTTGCCTTAGTATTGATCTCATGTGCCTTGACCTTTGCACTTGTACTTGGATAATTTTGAGGTGTAGAATGTGCACTCTTATAAGAATTATCTTATAATAATTTTCAATCTCAAATCCCTGAGCTACCAAATATCCTTCCATCTTTGTCTTCCAAAATTCATAATCTATGCCATCGAATCTAGGAAATTCCAAAGAAGCCTTGTTCGCCATCCTAGATCTACCTTAATTGGTTAATATCTTCTCCAAGCAACCTTCCTCTGATACCAATTGTTGAATTAACAAGACAACTAAGAGGGGGTGAATCATTTGTAGAAAATTAAACCTTCAAAACCCTCAATAGTAACCAGATCCACATGCATTCATTAAACCCTTATTCTTCTAATATGATTAATGATGAAATGAAAATAATAGAAACTAAAATAAAAACACCATGGTGAGGATTAGCTCACAATATAAGTGTTGACGCAGAATTTTGCATGTAGCAGCAGTCTCATGGGAAACTTAGCTATTGGGGGACATTGTGCGCTAGCTAAGTGACCTTCGAGAGTTTTATCAAAGTTGGGTCTTTGTTTAGTGGGGGAGTAAAAGGTTAGAAAGATAGAGAAAATATAAAATCTACACTACAAGTGATGCACCAAAATCTTAGACAAATTCACCAGAGCACAGTGCAGAATGCAAATGCTCAAACCATTAGATTGTTATTCATCAAGTTAAGTTTCTCAAAAGTGCTTAAAACATAAGAGTACCCTCTAATTTGCATAACATAATCTTAGCATAACCTTAGCTAACATAGAAGAGTTGAAGAAACATGATCTATATTCATTGAGTTATGAAGGATTACAGAAATCTGAAGAATGGGCGTTGATACAACAAAATAAGATAACAGCACAGACCAATAGTCTCACTAAATGCATGAAAAATAGAAAGGCCAAATTTATTTGGCACAGTCTAGAGTCTTCAAATCAAATAAAACTATTAGAAAGGATTCTTCCCAATGGTCGGGATTTTTTTTTTGCAAACTTAATCAACAACCTAAATAAAGAGAAACATGGTCGTATTTATAGGCCAGCCCACCGCTTGAAACACATCAAGAGAAGAAAAATCATGAGCAGAGAACAATGGCCCAAATCACCTCGAGCCACCACAGTAAACATCAATCACCCAAGAGCATGCCAAAGAAGCCATGATAGGAAACAGAAAACCACACAGCAGCAGAAACGAACACGCGGCGCCACAACAGGCAACGTGGCAGCAGGCGAGTACAAAAGGTGTAGTAGCATTTCCAAGGTAACCGGTGTAGCAGCAACCACCATGTGTCTCACAGATGGAGCTCGGAAAAAAGTTGAAAAGATTCCTAGCGAAAAGATCTGAGAGGGAGCCACATGGATCGTGTCAAGCAAAAGAAAGTACAAGGCGGGCCCAGTTCGGAAAGCAACCGGAGAAAGCCATGCGGCACATAGACAAAGACCGACAAAAAGTGAAGCGATACAAAAAATAGAAAGCTTCAAGAGGCAGCCACATGGAGCACGCCAAGGGTAGTGAGAATTTGAAAGGTAAGGCGTAGCCACAAAGATAAAAACTGAAAAGGCTTGGCAATTTTTTATGGAATAGTTTGGCGACTCACAGGGGAATTTTGCTCGCGGAATGAAGAACCCCAAAAACTTTGGTTTAGCATCCCAAAACTATTCACAACCTCGAGAGGGTGGCGTGTAGACTAGCCTAGACTTTGTTTGATGGCGTAGAGAGAGATCGTAGATGCTTATGAGCCAGCCTGAGATCGATAATTGCCTTGAAAGGCAATCTGCTCAATACTTTCATTTCCAATTCCAATTGGAAGAAGAGTTGTGCCAACTGATGCATGATCCCCTCAATTTCCTCAATGGTCAGAGATTGAACAAAAGATTGGAAGACAGAAAGGTCCTGCTTCTTCTCTTCGATCATAGAAAAAATGTGTTCCACACCCACTACCGCCTGATCCACAATGAAGGGCAAAGGGAGGCCTCTTTGAGTTAAATGGGAAAACTTGGCATGCATGTCACTGGTAACCTAGTTCAACTGAGCCCTGCATTCTGCCACCTATTGAATGGCCCCATGCATAGAGATGAGGATGCTTATTCCCATGGCCGCTGTTGTTCGGTCATCGATGCCCACACTGTTCAAAGCTTCACCAGAAGCAGTATACAACTTGCCCAATAAAATCCTAGCCTCTGGAACCATGTCAGAAGTTACCTCCTGAATCTGCTGTATTGTTTTACTTACTGTTCCATAAAGGCTAGCCGCTTGTGCCATAAATTTTAGGGTGGGATGAAGAGTAAGGCACAATTCCTTCACCTTGTCCCAGTATGATGCATACAAATCTTTGGCAATCTCCAACAAGTTCATCTAGGGTGCAAGAGGTTGGGTCCTTAGGGTAGCCAATTTTGCCTCTCTGCTGCTCAAACTTCCCTTCAGCTCTGACAAGTTTCTGTCCAATATGGACACTTGCTCCTTTAGAGTGGAAAGTTCTTTTTCTTTTTCTTCTAGGGCCAATTCGGCCCGCTTTTCTTTTTGAATTTTCAACTCCAAATTGGCATTCATTTCATTAATTTCAGCATTTGTGTTCTACCGGAGCTCTTTCATTCCTTCACTAGTAGCATGGACTCAATGCAGAGTTTCTCCTCATTTGCTTGGCTCCACTCAAACTCCTACTAGAGAGTCAGAATGATCTCTGTGCTCAAATTTTGCAGCTCCTTGATTTTACTTTCGAAGGCACTCCTCTCCCTCTCCAGGCGACTTATTTCGTTCTCCTAGGCTTTAAACTTGTTTACCCAGATATCGACCTTACCTTTGAGCTCCAATATCTGATCATCATTTTTATTCGCCTACCGATTGAGCTTGAGATAATCAGTGGTCACTATTTTCTAGGTCTCCTCCATCAGCTCAACCTTATCTCGCGGGCAGGCCTACTGCAAGTCTAGCTCAATAGCATTTATAGAATAATCACTCGGTAGCATTTCTCCTATCGGTTTAATCACATTGGGAGTGATTTTTGCAAACATCAAGAAATTTTGACTTCCATTGAATAAAATTTGTAAGTGGGGCTTCGCCTGCCTGGTTGCGTCCTTTTGTCTTCTTTTATTGATCCAGATGGCACAAGCGCTCTTGCTTGCATCAACATGCGAAAAATATTCCTGGGCAGGGATACCCAGGCCACCAGCAAAAGGGTACTCCTGAGGGACAACTAGCAGGAAAGACAGTGTACTCAACGCATCAGAAGTTTTGTTGGGCCTTCATTTAATTTTTGGGGAGAATGGTGGAATGAATTGGCCACTCGGAGGGGATGATAGTGTGGTGTAGGGAAAGGTTCGAGATGCACCAACTGCAGGGTTGGGTTTTGGAGATAAAAATTGTTGACCCACGAGCCCAGTACTTACACCCAATTGTGTTTCGGCAAGGGATGAAATGCAGAGGATGAAAGTGGAAAACTAGGAGGGGTAAGACTGGACTGCCTGGGATATCCAACGATAGAGAAAACTGGTGCAGATGAAAAAGAAGGGGCAAATGAAGAAGAGACCATAGACATGGTAGAGAGAGAAGAGGGAGGAAATGTTACCTGAGGCTCATGCAGAGCTGTAGACGTTTCAACTACTTCCTCCATTGACCTCTTTTCTTCTCCACCGGACTCTCTATTTCATTGCTTCTTTTCCTCCAGATAATCATCCAGGTCAACAATGACCCACCTCCGACCATTGGTAGTCCTTTTCTTGATCGGTGACACAGATCCAAACATGATTGACAGTAGCAAATAGGAGGTTAAATATTTTTCCCCCCAGTAATCAGTATGAATTGTACATAGCTGCCTGATTACTTCTAGGGTCAGCACTCTGTCTAAAAGAAAATGGGGGAGCCAGAAGGGCTCCCAAACGAAACCTCACACGCAGAGTATGGTGAAATCCATGCCAAAGAACTAGTTGCAGGGTGGTACAATTTTTCCCAACCAGGACTTTTGGTAAGGCGATATGCATGTGGTCATATTGATGTCAGCTCCATCCAAAGCCCATAGAGTTGGGGTCAAGAATAAATCCGAAAATGCATAGTAGTCAAAGGTTTTTGACATGACCGGAGTCCATGTCGAAACTGGCCTTCTTAGGCCACCTTTGTCAAAAATAGTCGGAGACATAAATGTCAAAAAAATTTCAAATTCTGGTGCAATATCAAGTAGGCCAGGAAGGAAGAATACTTGAACCTAGAGCTAGCCTAGAATTCTTGTAGCTACTACCATATCCCATCACTAATCACTCTTGCAAAATCCATAAGTGGGGCCACAGTATTCTTCCTCAACATGAAGTTGAGGCAGATTTGAAACTTGAAAACATGCTTATCTGTATCCAGACCACATACCAATGCCATCATAGAAGCGACAAAAGAAGATCCACCTTTTAGAGCCTTAAGATTAAAAGGGAATTTGGGCAGTGCTAAACTACTTGTCGGCTGATTAATTTCAGAGCGATAAAATTGCTACACCTTCTGGAGCCCTCCCCACTTCTCATGCATCCTGTTTACTTCAAAAATCTAAACATCTCTAATCAAGGGGAGGGGGATGTACAACATATCTTGAATAGCTTCAAGGCTAATGATTACCCTAAAATTTGTGTTGCTTATCACTCCAGTGTCTAGGTTAAAGCCTGTTGCGCATGCGGCCATGATTTCTAGGCAAGGGTACACCAAGGGAGCCATGTATTCTGGAGGCCCACAGAACCATAGACGCTTGTTGAAAGGGTCTACTACATTCTTCATCTTCTTGCATGCAACTTCCCTGAGGCTTTTAGGATTGTGGGATAGCTCAAGATCAAAGACATTATCCCAACCTTCCGCTACTAATGCCTGATCTCTGTCAGGGATTGCATTCAATATTCTCTGGTCTACCAGATTAGTGAAAAGTCAGCAAGGCTTTGTGAGGATGCCAGGAGTAGCATAAGACTCCTATTTGTAGAGATGCACATAGGGCACCTTCCTCATTTGCTCGAATATAGTTGTTGGGGCCAAGGCCTATGTTGGGTTCTCTGTTATCTCAACCATTTTCTCTAGTATTGCAAGAACTTTTATACAAACTTTTGCAAACAGCTTAGCTTTTCTGAAAAATTCTTTCTCTTACAAATGCCTTAGCTGTTTTATCTTTAGGTAATTGCTTGCAATAAATGTGTTCTACATGCCTAACCTACTTTTTTGATCTTCGAGAAAAATGACCGAAAAGGGTACATGTCATCCATTCATACCTAGTTTCCATTATGCGTCACTAGCCTTTCATGCGTGCGAAAGAATTGCCAACCTGCCAAATTGCTCTCTACATTTAAGAGACAACCTTTCATGTGTGATGACACTTGTTTTTCTTGAAAGACGAACCAAGAAAACCTTGCAAAACTCCCTCACAGACTTTATGCATTTACTGATTTCTTTGAACGTACTTGGGTGCAATGCCCAACAACCTTTCTTTAAGATTTTTCCTTGATTCGGATGGGATGGAAGCTCCTTATGCTAGAACCTGGTGAATCTCTAATGAATGTGGCAACTTATCAGAGCAAGTTGCGACTGCACTTGCATACTCCCATCACCTCACACGCCGCAACACTGAAAATCGAGGCTTGGCAACACACTTTGGCTCAATCGTAATTATGGCCTACCTCGGTTGGCGAACCCTGGCCAGTCTATAAATAAGACCCTTAGCAGCATTGTAAATCATAATGTTTCCTAGCCTTCTTAGCTTAGCAAGCTTTTCTTATCTTAGTAATTTCAATTTTCTAGCCAGATTAGCAAACAACATGGAAATGCTAGTAAGACTAGTTTGCAAGAAAACTCAAGCTACCTTCTTAGGCAAAATTAGATGCAGGCACTTAAAGTGCATGACAAGTGTGAAGAACCTGTTGTATGTGAAGGCAATTAAGTGGGTTCTCGGTAAAGATTGCGTAGAGTATGAGGAACAATACTGGGTGAACACCAGCATCTGCTCCCATTTTGTTGCCTCGCTCCTAGACATCAATGTTTATAAGCGCAAGATCTTAAAACTAACGAACCAAGTTTTCCCTCGACGCTACCTCGGAGGTCTAGAGTAGGTCCTGCGCATGGCTCAATTCGGTCATGGGATCCCCTTATGTTCGTAACATTCGCTTATTGCAACTGGATGGAGGACCTATTCCAACCAAACCCTTCCTCTTCGGCTTTGAATTGGAGACTCATGCGGAGCATCATGCCAAGGTCTGCGCCAGCTACTACTTCCTCATGTGTGTGCATTACATTGAACCATTCCAAAATCTTCAGTGGTACGAATATTTTGAAAGAATGGTGTTCCCCGATCTTGCACCGCTTGTTGCTATGATTGCTAGTCCCTCCCACTGATAACTTGAGAATGAAGATGGTCCCCATTTTTTGCTTTTTCATCTTTCAAGCTCCACTTTATAGTGAACATATGTAAATATCGATACAAGGCCTCTAGGCCCCCAATATAATATAAATTTTTGGCCCATATATATAATATATGTTTATTTTCAGAAATGTTAGCTCATTTACAATGTTTTTCTTGCAATTCCATGCACTAGCTGTTATTATGAAGCACTGAGAATACCCAAAATTTTAAAATAGGAAAAATTAATTACATATTTAGAATTTACATGGCCTTCACATAGGAAGAATTAATGGAATTTATTAGGATGTATTCCATTAACTAGAATACTTAGGGTGTTACCTTCTTTGTCTTCCAACTCAAAAAAGTTGAACTGTTTACACTAGGTAATTTTTAAAGGACCTTTCTAGAGGCTGTCAAATTTTTCATGTTGACCAGGCTTTGCTCTGCGCTCATTGAACTTAAGCATTAAATCGCCGCATTGTAACCCTTGATCTGATGCCCTTTTTTCAATCCATTTCTTTACCACCTACTGGCGACTATTCATTGCCTCAAGGGCATGCTCTCTTTTTCCTGTATTTCTAGTAGCTCATAAAACCTTACCTCCATTGCTCAATTTTGTTCAATTTCCAAAGATTTAAGCAACTGCAAAGTAGGGATTTCTGTGGAAATAGGCAACAATGCCTCTTTTCCGTACACCATCTCATAAGGAGATGTCTTTAGTATCTGCTTGGGCATGATTCAGTCTGCCCACAACACTGTCTAGAGGTTCTTATGCCATTCTTTTTGATGTTCCAAGCCTATCTTCTTAATTAACCTGATAAGGTTTTTATTCATAGACTCCGCAAGGCCATTCCCCTGGGGATAATAGTTAGAAGAGGTTTTGAGGAAAACCCCATACTTCAATGCGAATTGGCTCATCTTTGAGCCGAGGAATGCTTTAGCATTGTCAGAAATGATTGTTTTGGATGGACCAAATCTGGCTACCAACTCCTCTCAAAAATTAACAATCTCCACTTATGTTGCATTTTTTAATGGAACAGCTTCTGCCCATCTAGTAAAGTAGTCCATAGCTGTCAATATCCACTTATGTCCAGCTGAGGAGAAAGGGTCAATCATCCCAATGAAATTTAAACCCCATTGAGCAAAAGGCTCTTCTACTACTATAGGCCTTAATGACATAGCAACATTCCTTCTCCTTTTGACATGAAACTGAAATTCCTTGCAAGACTTAATCAGTAAAAATGCATCATTGAAAAGTGTTGGCAAAAAATAACCAGCACATATAACTTTAATTATCATGGTCCTTGCAGAAAAATATCCTCCAGCCGGGCTATTGCAGTATTCATCCAATATTTTCTTGGCCTGCTCCTCATTTACACACCTTAGCAGGATGCCATTAAAATTTCTTTTAAACAGGACACCCTCCAAGAGAACATTATTGTTATTTTGTAAGTGATAGAAATGCCTTTTAAAGGAATGTAGACTGATCAGATACCTCCTCGTCTACATGAAGTTTATTCTATCTTCAAGCCAGTCACCCTGAGAACCCTCTTCCTTCAATAATACAGGTTCCGAAACCTCAAGCTCTATCTCTGTTTCACTTTTTTCAGTGAGATACTCGCACAACCCCTTTCCTTTAACAGTCTTGACAGATCGGACTTCAATATCATATTCTAGGATCTTGGTGATCCAATTAGCCCTCTTCTTTGTAATCTCTCCCTCTATGATATACTCCTACACACTAGGATGCGGTACACAAACAATCACCTTGTTATATGATATCAAATGTCAAAACTTTTTAAGCCCCTTAACAATAGCAAAGGCCTATTTTTCTACAAAGTTGTACTTTACCTCGTACTCTTTCAAGGTTCATGAATAGAAAGCAACAAGGGACTCCCTCTTCTCGTCATCATTCTTTTGCATAAGCACTGTGGCAATACTATTGCCACCACCAAAAACATACATAATAAAATCCTTTGACAGGTCAGGATTTACCAACACAGGAGTAGAAGAAACAGCCTCCTTTATAAGCTCAAAAGCTTTTTTGGCTTTTGTCATCCATTTGAAAGTTTGGTCTTTCTTAAGCGTTAAGGTAATAGGCCGAATGATCCTGCAAAATCTGCAATGAATCAGATAATGAGGTTGACCTTACCCAAAAAAGACTGCACACCCTTCTTGTTGACAGGTAACGGAAGCTCCCAGATCGCATCAACTCTTTCCGGATCAATGGCAATCCCCTCCTTATAGACAACATACCCCAATAGCTTCCCCTGGGGAAATCCGAACACACATTTCTTTGGGTTGAAAGAAATCTTGAATTCCTAGCACTTCTGGAAAACAAGCTCCTAATAATCAAAATGATCATTAGCAGATTTTGAAAATATTGTCAAGTCATCCAGATAGATGAGTATAATCTTATGGATTAAATCCTTGAAGGCAATATCCATAGCTCTCTAAAAAGTGGCTCTAGCATTCAAGATTCCAAAAGGCATCTTGGCATATGCATAAGTTCTCCACTTTGTGGTGACCGTTGTTTTGTGCTGGTCCTCTTCCTTTACCCGTATCTGGTTATAGCCCAAAAAACCGTTCAACATTGAAAATATTTCAGAGCCAGCTACAGTTTGTAGAATTACCTCCATTGAAGGCAAGGGGTAATGATCCTTTAACGATGCTCTATTCAAGTCTCAGTAGTCTATGCATAGGCGTATGTCTCCATTTTTCTTCTGGACCGGCACCAGGTTTGACACCCAAGTGTTGTGTTTGATCAGAAACACTATTCAAGATGCAATCAATTTATTTAACTCTTGTGACATGAGAGATTCTATCTTTGGGTTCACAGGTGTCAAATTTTGATGAACTGGCTTCGCCCCTTCCGACAACTCAATTATACTCAATGATCCTAGGATCGTATCCTTTAAGATCATCATATGACCAAGATACTACACTTGGATATTCTTCATAGAAATGCCTTATTTTGTCTTTATTCTTCTGAGAAACCTCTTTCCTAGCTTTTAGCTTTCTGTCTTCCCCGATATGGAAATTGGTGTAATCACCCTTTTCAGCCACAAGCTTCCTATTGTCTCTTGTTGCATCATCAGAATCAAACAGGCTTTCTAGAGTGACTAGCCCTCTCAGAAGCTTATTAGATTTCAACTAGATAATTTGATCCCCATAAGCTTCGACAATCTTCGGTTGCAGCTGATCGGTGAATTCTCTAGATGACTGGAGGAATGATGCAATATGAGTGTCGCTATTGAACACTTGCCAATCTTGACTGTTATCTAGGACATCGGGTCTTACAATCAGCCTCACCACATGCTTATTCCTTAATAATTTAGAGGTCGGCTCAAACTGAGCCCCAATAGTCACCATTATGTTAGCTTCAGAGTTCTTCTCCCTTGGTATAGCTTGAATATTGAATGCCTCAAAGTTGTCAATCAGATCCCAGACCCTATGTCATTAGGATCACATACAGATATTCTTTATAGCAAAAATTCCACGGATTTGGTTGACTACCAACTCTGAATCTCCGAACACACTTATCTGCTTTGCACCCATTTGTTCTGCAAGGCTTAGACCGTGGACAAGACCTTCATATTTTTCTTCGTTATTTGAGCACGCGAACTGGAAGCGATACGACCTCAAGGTCTTTTCCTCGGATGGGGGTATCAAACAAATCCCCGCTCCAGCAGCTACTCTACATCTTGCACCATCGAATTACAAAGTCCATATTTTTGAAGATTTTCCACCTCTAGGCTCTTTAGTAACTTTGGGCATAATCTGCCCCTCTTCATGTATAAAATAGGTCCTGAGGCTAGTTGCATGATAATTCCCAAAAGGGTCTATATTAATAAATTGTTTCAACAAATTTTCTTCATCTTCCATTCAGGAGCTAGTAGCCTCTTCTTCTTCCAAAAAATCCACATTGAACCTCTCTTCCTGAGTGATTGAAGTGTGTGCCGTTTCAAAATTGAGCAGGGCCTCATTAGCAACATGTTCGGAATGCAAAGTTTCCAACAAGAGTTTCATCTTGGCTCCATGCTTGGTCCTCAAGATCACGTGTGGCCAGTCCAGTGCTAGATATCCTCTGACATTTGTTATGAATTATCGGGAAAAACAAACCCCAAATAGAGGAGGAATATCAATGAGCATGGTATCCTTATTTACAGTAATATTAGGGCAGACAAACAAAGTCATAGGCAATCCCTTGATTACCTCGACAGTTTCAACTTTATTTCCATCTAACTACATGACTCCTTTGTTCAGAGGCTCATATTTTAAACCCAAAGCATCAGCTACTTGCTTCGGCATGACCATGGTGCTAGCACTAGAGTCGATCATACAATTATGTAACAACTTGTCACCAATAATAAGTGTTAGAAAGAAAGGCTTAGGTTTAGGCTTACTTTCTTTTTCAGACTCGAACTTCTCCTCCGGTTGATTTGTTAGCACTTTATCTAGGTCGGGCCTAGATACTTTCTCTTCATTAGATTGAATAGGTACCTTCACATCCTCCTCTCTAGACAAAGCCTTTTATAGTAGTACCTTCTGCTCCAGAATAGCTAGGACATCCCACAGAGAAGCATTGGCAGATGACTTCTTTAGTTGTTCCACCACACTAAATTGTGCTCATGATTGGTGAGTCGCAGTTGCTTTCTCTTTAGGTTTCATAGTTGGTACAGGCCTTGCGGCTGGTGCATCTGACTATTTGGCAACAACAGGGGTGATCGATCGAGCCTTCACCTTCGGAGGAAGTGGACTCAGAGAGCTATGAATAGCCGCCTTAGACTATGGTGGGATTGGCAATAGGTCTGTTGCTGGGCTAGGCATTAGTTGCAATGAAGCACTAGTAGGCAAGGCTGTGAACTCTCTGGTGAATCTACGCTTTGAACACGTGTTGTAATTAGATTGCACTCGAGGAACTTTATGTATAGGGATGTCATTCAAAAATGCCGACTCTTCTCCTTCCATCCAAGAAAAGAGAGCTTGGTCTAGAACAATTTCTGACTCTTGCTGGATGGACATGCCTTGCATTTGAGTAGTGAGGACAGCATTGTCCATCTACTGAGAGGCATATAATTGGTTGTCAGGGTTCGGTGCGCCGCCTTGGCTACATTGGTTTGCGATCTTTTGTTACAAGTTTCCCTGTAAAAAATTTTTTGGCATGTGCATCATTACAAGGAAAGCACCATAAATTGGCGTCTTCAGCTAAGTTTTTTTATCCAGCCACTAGCTCTTTATTCGAACTAGGATGAATAGTCTGCATCGGCAGGGTTACCAGAACCATCTAGTTACTCGACTGAGCTGAAGCATTACCGCACAACCTATCTTTCCACTGATTCGATTGATACGGAGATTTTTCACCTTGGTAATTCTGGTATGCCAACTTTTGATAGTTGTATTGCTATCGCTTCATAGTAGTCAACTCATTAGTCATGGACCGCCTCTGTTCTCTAATCTTGTTCATCTTGGTAGCCAAGGGATTAGGCACAGGAGCTACCATTGGAGTTGTGGTCAGAGAACTTCTAGGATACATGTACATATATTGAGGAGGAGTCATAGGAACGTTAGTCAAAGGAACTTCGGCTTCCATGACATTGCATTCGAGAAACAATGGCATGATGGGTCTCGGTGCCAACTCTCCTACGGCGATCAAATTATTTTCTGCAACAACAACCAAGGCATAAGCATCAGGAAGAGTCTCTTCGCCTAGAGCCTGTAATATCATGGAAATGTTAGGGTTGATTAACATTAAGTAGAGCATAAATGTCAATTCCAGAGGTAGATGACTACCAACAGGCACTCTCTGCTAGGTCGAATGAAACCTCGCATTGAAATCAGGTAGAGCTTCATGAGGAGCTTGCTTTATATTTTCTAGTTGATGGTACAGTGAATATTTGTCACCAACATTTGAAAAATTCTCATAAAACAGAGTCCCGAGTTGGTCCCAAGTTGCAATAGTACTAGCTTCAAGAGTCCTGTACCAGTTTAGAGCCTTTCCTCAGAAGGAGGTAGCCAACAACCTGAGAGCTACATTTTCATTTGATACGCCATGTACTAGACATACGTCTGCCACATTTTGCAGATGCTCCATTGGTGTCTTTGACTCATCCCTAGAATATTTAGGGATAGCCTTTAAAGCAAAAGCAAGTTTTGGGGCCCATACTACAGGAGGCACAGGTGCAACTAAAGGACTGTCAAAGTCTCAGACTACATAATTTCTAGCAGCCATCTGTATTGGTGGATTAGGTGATGGTGGAGAAGGAGGAGATGGAGGAGGTGAAGGGCTACCTCGCCGACCTCTCGTGTGCACATAAATTAAGGGTGTTACAAGCTAGCCAAGGACTCTTACAGTCTGCGACCTAGTTATAATCCAATGGCTCATACACACTTATAAAATTTAGGTAAACGTGCTAGTTTGCGGTCCCACTAGGCGTGCCAGAAAAAGAACTGTTGATGTAGAATTTTGCATGTAGCAGTAGTCTCATGGAAAACTTAGCTATTGGGGGACATTGTATGCTAGCTAAGTGACCTCTAGGACTTTTATCGAACCCGGCTCTTCATTTAGTGGGGGTGTAAAAGGTTAGAAATATAGCGAAAATATAAAATCTACACTATAGGCGATGCACTAGAATCTTAGACAAATTCACCAGAGCACAGTGCAGAATGCAAAGGCCCAAACCACTAGATTGTTGTTCATCAAGTTAATTTTCTCAAAAGCACTTAAAACGTAAGAGTACCCTCTAATCTGCATAACATAATCTTAGCATAACCTTAGCTAACACAGAAGCATTGAAGAAACATTACCTATATTCATTGAGTTATGAAGGATTATAGAAAGATGAAGAACAGGCATTGATACAACAAAAGAAGATAACAACAAAGACCAATAGTCTCACTAAATGCACAAAAAATAGAAAGGCCAAATTTATTTGGCATAGTCTAGAGTCTTGAAATCAAATAGAACTATTAGAAAGGCTTATTCCTAGTGCTTGGGAGTTTTTTTTTGCAAACTTAATCAACAACCTAAATAAAGAGGAACATGGCTGTATTTATAGGCCAACCCACCGCTTGAAATGCATCAAAAGAAGAAAAACCATGAGCAGAGAACAATGGCCCAGATCACCTTGAGCTACCACAACAAACATCAATTTCCCAAGAGCATGCCAACGAAGCCACAATAGGAAATAAAAAACCATGTAGCAACAGAAACAAACATGTGGCGCCACAGTAGGCAACATGACAGCAGGCGAGTACAAAAGGTGTAGCAGCATTTCCAAGGTAACCGGTGCAACAACAACCACCATGTGTCGCACAGATGAAGCCCAGCAAAAAGCTTCAAGAGGGAGCCATGTGGAGTGCACCAGGCAAAAGAAAGTACAAGGTGGGCCCAGTTCGGAAAGTAGCCAGAGAAAGCCACGCGGCATGCAGATGGAGACCAACGAAAAGTGAAGCGATACAAAAAACAAAAATCTTCGTGAGGCAGCCACATGGAGCACGCCGAGGGTAGTGAGAATTTGAAAGGTAAAGCACAGCCGCAAAGATAAAAACTGCAAAGGCTTGGTAGTTTTTTGTGGAACAATAAGTAATAGAAAAACCAAAACAAAAGGGCTCACTGCCAGAATAGGACACATTGTACAAAAATCTCACTACCATAAAAATAAATTCAAGAATATAGAAGAGAAATGTTACGTAGAGAACAATTTATCTATGCAATAGGAATCCACCACAATGCTCCAACAATCTTGTAGCCTTGCATGAAATATTTCAAACATTTTCTGCTCATTGCCTTTAGGAATCCAAACACTTGAAATTCACACTACTCTACTCAAATTCACATCACACACATCGATCTCACATCTATCTTGCTTCTCTATTGATTCTTCCTTACATCTGACAACAATACCATAGTTATTTATATCAACCTCATCCTCAAAATCCTTCTCTAAGGTTAGCAATTATTTGTTACACTTAAAAATTCAAAATAGGTTGGCACATAAACATTCATATGGTGGATAGGAATTAAGGTGACCTACATAAATCCTTAATTAGAACCCAATTAGATCCAAACACACCTCAATATTCTTTCACAAACCTCACATGTAGTGTTAACACAAGGTCGACCAACACCATTGCTAAACACCATAATCATTAAGCACATGCTTCCTTAAATCAATCCAAAATTTTCAGACAACATAATTCACTTGAACACAATCTATAATAATCCATGAGCTACTTAAGATTCATCAAACACTTCATCAAAACTCACATCTTAAAAAAAATTGAACTCAAAACAAGTACTAAACGTTATTCACACACTGACAAATAAAACTCACTCTATACTACACCAAATCAAGTGAAACCTTGAAATATAAAAGATACAAGCATTGTAAAAAAATTCCAAAATGCAAACAACCTGAAGCCAAACAAAAGAGAAATATGGTCCAAATCCATTTCTCCCAGGCCACAAAGAACATCATTGAAAAACTAATTCACACACTGGTGAAAATATTTCACCCTATAAAATGATCCAAAAAATCAAATTTTGAATATATAAACCTCTAACACCCATGAACAACATATTATATCCACACAAGAATAGCCTCAATGTAGAAGAAACATAAAGCACACTCTAAAAAATTGCACAACACAATTTACTCTATTTATCAAATTTTCTAAAAAGCACTTGGAAACCAAGTACTAGAGACATCACCTCGGCTCATTACTTCATTCCAACTCATCTTCAAACACTGCAACAAAAATTATAGCTCCATGTACTCACAACACTTCCTAAATATCTTGAAAATACATGCACAACTTGCAACAACCTATTCTTCTCTTTTTCACATTTTTCTCATTATCCTCGACATCTTCATCATGCAACAACTTCCTTAACACATAGTTGACATCAATTACAACACCAATCAATAAACATCCTATTGACATCAATGAAAAACACCTTCATACTTGCAATAGACTTTTTCACTAAGTTTAAATCCTTGATGTTGCAATTAAAATATTATGCAATTGACAAAAAGAAGGATCAATTAATCCTTTCTATACTTTCCAAGCTAGGTCCGATTTTTTTTTGTGTTTGTATAAAATTTCTACTCTACTAAAAGAGCTCTTGGAGTGTCATGGTCAATGCCCACTCTTGATAACTTAATTTTTGATCTCACAAGGGAGCAAGAAAAGTTAATCCAAATGGGAAATTTGAAGTCTACTAAGCCTCAATCCCTACTTGCAGGGAATGAAACACATCAAGCTTCAAAAGGGGAGAAGAAGAAAACTAAAAAGGATAAGGAAGTTCAGAAAGAAGGAAAAATTAACAACTCCAAATATTCTTCTCAAAGTAAGAAGAAAGTTAAATGTTCCTTTTGTAAAAAACTTGGACATGATGAGCATCAATGCATGAGGAAAAAAAATGAGTCTCTACAATAAATTCTCAAAAGGAATAGTATAGGGCTACCTGATTCTATCAAGGAATATTCATCAACTAATGTAAATACTAAGGACAAAGAGAAATCAATAGAAAAAGCCTTAGTTGATACAACAACTTTATCTCCATCATGGATTATAGAATTTGATGCTTTACACCATATGGGTTCTTCACAAGTTATCTTTTCATCCTTAGAGCCATGAAGTATGTCCACAATCACCTTAGGTGATGATACTTTAGAATTAGTAAAATGAATATGGCATGTTTAAGTTGAAGGAGGAACGTTTACAAATGTTTTAAGTGTACATTCACTCTCAATTGATCTCTTTTCAATGTATAAAATAACTCATTTAGGGAAGGGCATGAGATTACACTTCTCTCCAAATTTGGGAGCGCATTCCCTTCTTTCGACCACCAGTACAGATGCAGCAGCTAGGTGATGGGATGCCATATGTCTACCTGTATGCGGGTTCAGTTAGTCAGACTCATGTGGGAGATACCGGGTATTGGCGTCATCAGATTGATATGATGATTCGCTTTGTATGGAGGCCTTACAAAGATTGTGCCTAGTGGCTTGATGAGGATGGTCATTTATCCTTTTGTAGACAATTCCGATATTTGATTGGCCACATGGTATAGACCCAGCAGATTATTGAGATGTACCTGCCCCAACGGGTACTACGACAGTTCGAAGAGCAACAGGATGTGCTAGTAGGCATGACAGAGTATCCTCTTACTATGACAAGATCTTAGAGCGAAATAAAGAAAGATACTTTATGTTATTGGCTAACCAAGGTGCCAAATTGCCCTCTTACTATGATAGAGAGAACATCAAAGAAGATCCTGAAAGGAATGAAAATTATTTAAACAATCTTAGTGCTCTTTCCCAACGAATAAGAGCACTACAAGGGAAAATTAAGGAAATTCGAGGGGGCACAACCAAGAAGTATGTTTTGGAGGATATTTGTCCATATCCTTTTGATAGAAATCTCAACATAATTCATTTTCCAGAGCATTGTGAAATCCTGAAATTTTACAAATACAATGGGAAAGAGGATCCTATTGATCATGTGAGGGAGTTTTGTAATATGAGCCTTGAATTTTCTCATGAAGATATGTACTTGATGCGATTGTTCACATGAAGTTTAGGTGGGAAATCCATAGAATGGCTTTCTAAAATAACTCCACCCATCAAGTCGTTTGAGGAGTTGATCAAAAACTTCATATCCCAATATTCCTACAACATTCAACATCAAATAACCATTCTTGATTTATGAAAATCAAAGGAAAAGACCGGAGAACCCTTCATCACATTTCTACAAAGATGGAGAAGATTATTTGCATGATATTCTCGTCTAGTTCCTGAAAAGGAAAAGATGGAAATATTTATTGATAGTCTTAATCAAGAAATGAGTTATAGGCTCAAATTTCATTGTCCTCCATCATTTGAAAAGTTGATTGAAAATGCAATGACTATTGAAGGAGCCTTAGTCAAGAGGGGAGTATTACATCTTGACAAAGATAGTCTAAATTTGTATAATCATAACAACAACAATGACAAATCAAGATTTTGGACTAGAAACAAGAATGTTGTTAATGATGGTGTGGTAGATGCCAAAAATGTGAAAGAAAAGCTATCCATCCTCAATCTATCAAGTACCCAACACAACAACATCAATACTATAAATTAAACTAACCAAGGCAATAACAATTCTAATCAGGGAAACAATTCCAATCAAAGAAATATGGCCAATAATCATGGTAATTTCAATAATAATCTTAGTAGAAATCAAAATTCAAATCCACCCAAGTCACAATTATTCTCAAATCGACGAAGTTTTACTCCTTTGGGCCAATCTCTTGAGTCCATTCTTAAAGAGCTTATGGATAAAAATGCCATCATGTTGCCACCTCAGAGTGATTATGATTCACGAATCAAACCACCATCATGGAATGAATCATATGACAAACAATTGCCAAGGTTTGAAAAATTTGGTCTAGGATTTGATAAAAAATAATACCATAATATTTGAGGGACATCATGCCAATGAAGATCATCAGGCATTTAAGGACACTCTTCCCAATTATCAAAAAGGGGAATCTTCAGGTGAAAAAGGAAATAATATAAATTATGTCTATGATACCACAATCAATCACATCTACATGGATGACCAGTAAGTTAATGTCATCAAGGTCAAAGAAAAGCAGGAGTAACAACAAGTTAATGTGACAATGAGGGGGTAGGCTAAAATTGTCTTAAAAAGGAAGTTCATCCAAATCATCTGTCCCTCCTCCAAGGCAATACAATTTAGTCTATCAATTGCAGAAAATGTCACCTCAAATTTCTATTTTAGTTCTTTTCAAGATATCCCGAACACATAAAGACATTTTGAAGAAGGCTCTCATTGACACAACTGTATCCACTGATTTTGATATTGACAAGTTTCAAGCCATGGTGGGACACTTGTTCTCACCTACTTGCCTATCATTTTCAAAGAAAGATGATGCCTCCATTACTCATTCACATAATTCCTCACTTTATCAAAGTCATGGTTCATAAAAACCGAATCAAGCGTGTCTTAATAGATGGAGGAGCCAGTCTAAATATTTGTACTTTAAAATTGGTTCTTACCTTAGGGTATTCTGAAGAGTCTATTGATCAAAGGAGAAAGATAACAATAAAATCATATGATGATGAGGAATGAGCTTCTAAGGGCCTCATTATATTACCTACCACAGTGGGACCTCTTGTGAAGAACAATTTCTGTGAGGTTCTAGATCAAGACCTATCTTATAACATAATTTTTGGTCATCCTTGGATCCATGAGATGCAAGTGGCACCATCAACATACCATCAATGTCTAAAATTTCCATATGATGGACAAGAAATAACCATACCAGTAGATCATAATAGCAGTCAACTTTTTATTGATCTCAATGCAATCCAGGACACTTTTGTGCCACATACTAGAGAGGCTCTTTCTATTTCTACTTCAAAGAATAGTGATCAATCAAAGGAATTGATAAAAATATTCAACACAAAATTTCAATTAAAGGACAACGGAGTGGGAGAATATTCACTATGTCTGTCTAACCTACCGGTCTCTCCAAGATCACATGATCAGCCTATAATATCCAAGCAACAAGTTGCAACAACTTCCTCATTAGGAGCACAAGCTTTAGTCCCCATCACCATGTTTGATGGAAAATTCATCAAGGCTAACACTCAATAAATTGAAGTCGAATATAGAGCTATTCTCGATTGGCTATATAAAAATCAAGATGAATATGTTTAGCATATCAAATTTCCTACCAAGCAATATGGTAAAGGCTATGTAATAATGCAAAGGATGGGTTATGAAGGGATTGGTCCCATAGGCAAAAAAAGAGAAGGAATTGTGGAAACCATTCAACCAAATGAAACACATCCAAAAGATAAAATAGGACTTGGGTATGGTAAAGATGCAAAAGAAGCAACCCAAAAGAAATCCCATGAAGAGATAGCTTCGACAGTTCTGAGATTGGAAGACAACTCTGACACCGATTCAAATGAGTATGAATGGGACACAATTTATAATGATGAATTTTAGAGGGACAAAAAGGTGGATGTTATACAAAAATATACACCCATGCTTACACAAGGAGAAATTTCGAGGCCTCCAGTTGACTATGTACTTTGAGATGACCATGACTCGAGCGAGGACGATTCAGTTAAAATCAAGATGGATAGTCAATAGGAGGATACCATCATATATCTTACTTATAGCGATAATGATAACCATGTCATGACCTTAACAACCCTTGACCTCATCCAAATAGATGATCCTTTACCATTAGTCCATCCTGAGCTTATTGATTGGGATCAAACTGAACCAATTGATATCCCATATTCCCAGATGATGAAACCATTGTAAATTTTCTTCATGTTCTTCCAATCCAGATACATGTTCCACTAGTGAATCTCATGATCAAAATTTTAATCAGCAGAGTTCCAATTTTATTAGTTGCAAAATTAATAATATAAGAGATCGATCTAACAGTGATAACTAAAAAAAGGCAATGTTAGATAATGAAAAAGTAAAAATAAAGAGCGTATCTAATGGTGAAAACCTTTCAAAGGAACTAAAAGATGAGAAACTTGACACTCTCCTAGAACACTACAAGAGAGGTCTTCTATTCTAATCGATCCAACAAAAGCAATCAACATAGGCACTATAGAACAACCAAATATCCTGCAACTTGTTGCTTCATTGATAGAAGAAGAGATCCCAAAATTCATAGAATTCACGAAGGTTAATCAAATAGACTTTTCTTGGTCATATGTGAATTCATATTCCTAGACTAGATCCTAATATTATCATGCATCATTTTTCTATAATGCCAAGGGAAAAACTACTGAAACAAAATCTTAGAAAGATGCATCCACATGTTGCATTTCTAGTCAAAGAAGAACTGAAGAAACTATTCGATGTAGGGTTCATTCGGTCTATCGACTATGCATAATGGATTCCTAATATTGTACCAGTGTCAAAATTAGATGGGCGAATCAAAATTTGTATGGATTTTTGGGATCTGAATAAATGATGTCTGAAAGATGATTTTCCTCTGCCTAACATTGACACAATTGTAGACCTGACAGTGGGGCATGCCATGTATTCACTAATGGATGGATTCTCTAGGTATTATTAGATCAAGACAATACTGATTTCACATGTCCCTAGGGTACTTATTGTTGGAATATAATACCATTCAGAATAAAAAATGCAGGTGCAACATATTAATGAGAAATGACTACAATTTTTCATGACATGATGCACACTTTCATGGAATATTATGTGGATGATCTCTTAGAAAAATATTACACAAGAGAGGGACATCTGGATATCTTATCTAAAATATTTGTTAGAATGGAAAAATTCAAGGTTAGACTCAATCCAAAAAAGTGTCTTTGGAGTTAAATATGGAAAGCTCTTAGGATATATTATTTCAGAAACAACAAAGGTCAAAGCCATCATGGAGATGCAACCACTCAGAAATATCAGCTAGCTTCGATCATTGCAAGGATGCCTACAATATATCAAGAGGTTCATTGCACAACTAGCAAACAAGAGTTTTCCTTTCATGCATCTCTTGCATATAAATGTTTTGTTCAAATGGGAAGAAAAGTGTGAAGCAAAATTCAATCAAATCAAGAAATATCTAATGAGCCCACAACTCTTGGTTCCACCAGTACTAGATGATCCACTCATACTTTACATTTCAGCCACATAAGTATCCCTAGGGGAATTATTGGCACAAGAGGATAGAATAGGAAAAGAGCGAGTTGTCTATTACATTAGCAGGACATTGACAAGTCATGAGCTCAATTACACTTTTATTGAAAAAGATTTTTTAGCAGTAGTGTTTTCTTCCCAAAATTTGCAGCACTATATGTTAGCTCATACAGTCAAACATGTAGCCAAAATTGATCCATTAAATTATCTCTTGAGAAAAGCAACCCTAATGGGTAGGCTAGCCAAATGGGTAATGATCTGAAGTGAGTTTGACATTCACTATGTATATCACAAGGCCATCAAAGGACAAGTCATAGCAGATCAGCTAGCTGAGGAACCCTTATAAATAGATCATCCAATGCACATTGAATTTCCTGATGTAGATGTTTTCATAGAAACAACAAAGCCGTCATGGACACTATATTTTGATGGGTCCTATACACAACATGGCTCTGGGGAAAAAATTCTTTTTGTCACACCTTAGGGACATACTATTCCAAAGTCTTATTTGTTAATTTTTCCTTGCACCAATAACATAGCCGAATATGAAGCACTTCTTATTGGAATGAGAATAGCATTGGACTGGAAGATCATAGAGCTACAAGTTTATGGTGATTCACAAATTTTCATTAACCAAATCAATGATGACTATCAGACTAAGGATGACAAGTTGATTCCTTATAAAAACATGGTTGATGATTTCAAGAAGTATTTTTC
Organism: Sequoiadendron giganteum; assembly: GCA_007115665.2. Classification (NCBI taxonomy): domain Eukaryota; kingdom Viridiplantae; phylum Streptophyta; class Pinopsida; order Cupressales; family Cupressaceae; genus Sequoiadendron; species Sequoiadendron giganteum. The sequence continues at coordinate 593,472,330 of CM021106.1, read as the reverse complement.
TAAGATCAAGTTTACAAAAATTCCATGGATCGACAACAAAGCTACAGATGCCATGGCTACAATTGCTTCACTACTACAATTATCAAGAAATAAAGCTCGATATGAATTCCTAGTGGAACAATTGTTTTACCTACCTATGATAATATTGAGACCCAAATCATTTGTCATCTGGTTGGTTCTGATTCCCCCTTATACAGAAAAATCTATACCTACTTGAAAGATACTATCTTACCCCTAGATTTTTCCTAGAATCATAAGAGAAATTTCACATGCCAATCTTCTCGCTGTACCTTAATTTCTAACACCCTTTACTGATGTGGTCTTGATGGTACCCTTCTTAGATGTCTTGAACATGATGAATCTGAAAAATCATTACAAGAGTTTCATGGTGGTATTTGTGGGACTCATTCAAGTGGATTAACCTTAGCTAATAAACTTGTGAGAATGGGTTATTATTGTACAACTATGGAGAGAGAATCCTTCACCTTTGTAAAGAAATTTCCAAAGTGTCAGATACATGGGAACCTTATTCATGATCCTGCTCAAGAGTTGTAGCCTTTCACTACCACATGGAAGTTTTCTCAGTGGGGACTAGACTTCGCTGGCAAAATCCACCCCTCCTCATCAAATGGACACAAGTTTATAATCATGGCAACCAAATATTTTACCAAATGGATTAAAGTTTTTCCATTGACAATAGTAACCAAAAAACAAATTTCATCCTTCATCTTGAATTACATCATATGTCGGTATGGTATTCCCAACTCTATAACACTGATAATGGGAGACCTTTTAAGAATTAGGATGTTGATGAAATTTTTCAAAATTTCATATCCAACACAGGTTCTCTACATCTTATTATCCACAGGGAAATGGCCAAGAAAAAGCTTCTAATAAAACAATGTTGAAGATCCTGAAGAAGATGGTAAATGATGTCGGTTGTGATTGGCATGTCCAGTTGAATCCATCTTTGTGGACCTATAGAACCAGCATTCACACACTAATAGGAGCCACCCCATATGCCTTGGTCTATGGAGTAGAATTAATCTTTTTGCTAGAAGTTGAGATACCCTCACTTCGAGTCTCACTGAAGGGACTCATAACTGATGAAGACTACAAAGTTTCTAAACTACAAGAATTGGAACTGTTAGATGAGAGATGAAAAAATGAAGCCAATAACTTAAAGGGTTATCAACAAGGTAGGTCTTGTAGCTACAATCATAGAGTCAGATCATGAACATTTCAAGTGGGTGGCTTGGTCCTGAAGGAAAATCCCCGCAACCAACAAGATTGGGAGAAGAAAGGAAAATTCAAACCCAATTGGCTAGGTCCATTTGTCATCATTGCAACATATGGTTCTAGAGCATATTAGTTATCTACACCACAAGGGGATCTGTTTGAATATCCAATCAATAGCATTCATTTGAAGAAGTTCTATGTCTAGAAAATACAAAAACAACATAAAAAGTCATGAAAAAATCTATAAAAATTAGATAATATCTTGGAAAAATGGTGGCCTTGATGAAAACTTGGTAAAAAGGTGTCTTGGTGACAAAAGAAAAATAAATGAGAAAATAGAAAATACAAAAAAACTCAAAAAAGAGAAAATACAAAAAAATAAAAAAAACTCAAAAAAGAGGAAATACAAAAAGAAAATCAAAAAATCTGAAAAAGTGCAATAAAAACAAATGGTGAAAACTTGGAAAACAAGTACTATTTGTGATCTAGTTGGATCTTCCATCTATTTAGTTATGTCTTGCATCGTTTGTACATAGCCATTTTTATTAGCATCAAATCCATCCCTTTCCATCATATCTGCATTACGAGCACAACATTTCCTAGAGACGACAAGGATTTCATCATGGCTTTATGATCATTGTTTATATTCCTAGTAGTAGGTTGTGTCTAATCAAGAGTCAAAGTGTAAACTCCTTGGGGGCAATCAAATTTTGAGCTTTTGAGCAAAGAAATAGAAACATGCATCTAATATTTGAATATCAAATCAACATCGAATATCCAATCATGCCTAGTCAAAATAGCTATTGGGCATGCCACTAAAATAAACTGGATGATCTTAATCTGAATAAAATGGTGGGAACACTTAAAGCATAAGTTGAAATGTTGTTTTGAAAATTTATGACATAATATCTCTGGAGTGGCTCAATAATGTATTGAAATAGAGTAACAAAGAAGAAGTATGATTTTTATTTTTATTTTTTCTATAAGTTAATCATTATTATTGTGCAAATTTTTTGTGAGACATGGTTTACAAAAGTATCATTGATGACATTTCGGGATTTGCATAGGAAAAGGATTAATTGTTGTCTGTTTATGCAAGCAATACTCAGGTCATCTCTATTCAATTATACCTCGATTCTTGTATTGACTTCCTATATCAAACATCATGAAATTTTTACTCAGGACATTATCAAGGTGGATCTACCCTATGATGCTTGTACTAACTTCCAACATTTCAAAAAGGTCAATGATGATAAACAAGCATAAAGTTGGTTCACAAAATGGTGGTAGTGTATAGCTTATTTTGCATTGTTAAGTTTGCATGATTGATATAGATTGCATTCATTTTGCATTTGCGTAATGGATTTTGGAGGTTGGCAAAGATATCTATCTCTTTTGAGCAAATATTGAGTACATTTGGACATTAGCGGAAACCATTTTCACATCATTATCATTTCATTTTCATTTCCAATCCTCTTTTATCATATCATCATTTCATATCATATCATTATCATTTTCATTATTAGTTTCATATCATTTTCACATCATTTCATAACGTATCATATTCATTAACTTTTTATATCATTTTCATATCTTTTTCATACCATTTCATATTAATATAATTTTCATATCCATTTTCGTTAGCATTTTCATTATCATTTCATTTTTATTATCATTTATCATTATTATTTCATTCATTCATTTCATATCATATCATTTTTTTTCATCATATTCATTAACTTTTCATATCATTTTTGGTATCATTTTTATGTCATTTTATCAATCATTCATTCATTATCATTATCATTCATTTCATTTTCATTTATCATTCATAATCATTCAATTTCATTTATCATACCATTAGTATGCATCATTTTCAAATCATTTTCATAATCCTTTCATAGATCATTTACATTATCATTTTCATTATCATTTTTATCATCCCATCATTTCATTATCATTTGACATATCATTATCATCATATCAATATCATTTTCACATAATTTTTATCATTCATTCATGATCATTATCATTTATCACATTTTCATTTATCATTCATTACTTATCATTTTTGACTCATTCATTTATTTCCATCCATTATCATTTTTCGTTTTGCATTTAACACATCCACATCATTGCATCATTAAACATAACCATACATTGAAAAATGCATTCATTGCATCCATTTCATCGTGAAATTTTGGCATCCATAATCAATACATTTTTCCATACATCATAAAAAATTATACAATCATTCACATATCATTCACATCATCCATCATAACATATTGTTCATATTCCTCAATCATAAAGAATATAATTTTCATATACAGGTCATCATCATCATCACATTATAATATAGATTCATCATGCAAAGGTCATTATCCATAAAAATGCATCATCATGACATAATCATAAGCAACATACCATACAGAAATAGAAATGAATACATGAACATCCATCGTAGCATAATAAAAGACAAATACATATAGAAATCACCGTTACATATCATATAATCTCATCGAATCAATGTCCAAATATACAATGATATCAAATGTCAAGAGAGATACATAAAATGTGACAAAAATGGATGTATACAAAGTCATCAATGAGGAGCATCAAAATGGGGACTATGGCTACTATTGCCTCTGAAAGTAGTGGGTCTGGCTAGATCTTTTCCTCTTGTACCACCTGTCTCTCATTGACCCAGTTGTAGTATACTCCTAGTGGCACTCCTAGAATGACTGCGAGAGTGAGTGCAAAATTTATTGCCTGACTGTGTAAAGGCTATCCGCCGCTTGGGAGGCACTTCCTCATTATATCACATCCTATAATACTTGGCCTCCTAAGCAGTCTCCACCCCCTCTACAATAACCTCTCCAATAGAGGTTCCCTCAACAAATCTCAATAACCTCTCTACTATGCCCTCTACCTACTGGCAATGCTGCCTCAGACTATCTTGCTCAATAGTCAACATAGCTACATGTGGGTCCAGGGCTGGTGGCTATGCCATCTATATCTGTAACTTAGTGATCATCATCTAAGCCTGTGCTAGTTGGCTTTGGAGAGCATGTACCTATGTCTACAATGTATCAATCTAACCTTGCTTCTTGTGGGAGGGAGCCTTGATCGTGATATGGGATGGAACTACTATTGGCTTCTCAACAATCTTCACAATCTTGATCTGGAAATAAAAAATGGGTGGTCTCCTCCCACCATCCCCATCATCCCCATCATCATGATCATCCTCATCACTGTCCTCCCCATCATCCCCATCAATATCCTCTCCTCCTCTAACAGGCTGCTCTGCCTGGGCCTCACCCCTCTGATGTCTTCATGCACACTGCAATGTTGGTCCATCAAGTAATTGGGCAGACTCATCAAGACTCATCAACCTCGAAAATGGGTGTGTATGGGAGTACATTGCATACTCCTCTATCATATGAGCATCTGTGATGTCTGTGATGTAGAGTGGTAGTAACCAAAGATATAAATTGACACAACTTCTCTTAAATATGCCAACCAATACATCAACCTTCAATTGACTCAACAAGACAACTTAACTACCCAACACAATCTGATCAGTCTCAAATAAAGGAACCTGTCCTTGAACACAAACATATGACTTGTACTCAAGCCCTCACCAATTGGCTCCTAGTCTTCAAAAGTCATAGAAAAGAAAATATATGTTTAGATAAATCCACAAAATACCAACTCAAAATCAATTAAGCATCCACTTAGATCCCTTAACAACATCCCAAAGGTTCACCAAAGGGTTCTTTGCAATATCATGGAGATTCACTAAACTAACCCTACAAAAAGGATACTAGAATTAGCCATGTTTTTCAAACAAAGTACTTTCTTAACTTCTTATTCTTGATAAAACATACTTGATAGAGTTGAATTGTCTATCAAAACCATATATTCCATAATCAAACCATAATTCCAAGCCCACTATAGCACCATTCCAAGAAACCCTCAAATTTCTTACAAATACCTAGTGTTTTACTAAATCACCACAATATCGGGCTTCCCAAACTTTAAATTTATTTCCAACACATATATTTAGGTCTGTACAAACATTTAATACTATTTACTAGGAAATGACAACAACAATTCATTAAAACTCATTACCGTCCCATCAATTCTTGCATAAAAAAATACTTCATCCCACACCATGGTGACATTCCACAACCTAAAAATCACCTTACTTCTACTCTAGAATCAAAAGTAACATATTCTAACTTCATTTCATGTCATCCCACTAAGTAATAGGTTGAAACAGTAAGTTGGAATGGCTTAAAACATATTAGAACCCCAAACGGTTCCCTCACTGCCTTGCACAGGCAGACCACGAAAAACCAACAAAATATTCTTCAAATTTGTTATTAAGACTTCATAATAGGTTCAAAAGCATGTTGTTACCATCCCCTACAAGAATCCAAGGAATTTAGAGCATTACTTTCTATGTACGGCCTGTACAGTACAGAGAAAAAATATAAACTTAGAAATAAATGAAGGAAAACAATGAATAAACAAATAAAAGTTGCTTTATTTGAAAGAAATATTCAATAGCACTAAATCATCATCATATCCTCATGCCTTCCAAAGGAATTTATACATTTTCAAAGAAAAACAGTCTTCCCTCAATGCCTACAACCACCTTCTAACCACCTAGACCTTCATTAAGCTTAAAAGTTCCAATATTGACAATGGTTTGCTTAATAAGCTTCATTATGAAAATTTGTTGTTCTATACAATTAAGACCACTTAAATACCTTTAATTTATCCCTAACACAACTTCTAGACTCTTTTCTTGTATTCCCATTTACATTTCTCATAGTTTTCCTTTATGGCAATATTGACAATTGTTTGAGACAAGAGTGCATTTTGCAAATTTGACCACCTTAGCTCACAAATTCTCTAAGTACATAAAATATTAGTCTATTTAGACCTTATTTCCAATAAAAAAGATGAGAAAGCATCTAAAAAATTTAAGACCCACTTAAAATCCTTTAAAACAGTCTGCTACCAAGGTGAATTTTGCACCATGGTTGTAGGTGCCCCTGCACCATACAACCCTCCTACTAGAAACTCATGTCCCATGAGGAGAGGTTGATACCAACCCCACCATCCACCATACATGCTTCTTAGATCAATAATCTCCTTCCAGTATTTTAGTCCATGTACTCCAAACTGTACTCCACTTGGAAGTGTGCTCTCATGTGCATAGGACTGTGTTTGTACATTCAAACCTGAGGTCTTCCCTCTATCCACCCTTGACTCAACATTTGGTTGCTTCTTATCATTTGTACTTGCATGCAAACAATGATTAGCAAAACCAACACCATGAATTTCCTTCAACTCATTCACATTTCCTTGGTTAGGTCTACCCTGTTGTGCATTTTGTATTTCTACCCCTGTCATCAGTCCCAAGGCCTTGTCACCTTATTTTCCCAATGTTGTTTCAAGCTTACCATCCACTATACCTACAACCCTTGCTTGTTTCACAATCGTATTTGCATCAATAGGACACTCAAGGGTCCCAGAAAACACTCCATATTGTCTTTGCATTTCAAAGCCACACCTCAACCCTATATTTTCTTTTGAACATGTTGAACCTGCATTATATCAGACTTAAAATGTTTCACAACATCAGAACTTGTGCTTTCCTTCATAATACTTAGAGGGCTTTTGATTCCACACATAATCAACTTTTCTTTACCTTTGACATCTTCAACAAGAGGGGTCAAGATAAACTTATGACCATCCTTCATTATAGTGTAATCATTTTCTCTTCCATCATACATGGAACACCTATCATATTGCCAAGGTCTTCCTAGGAGTATATGGTAGTAGTCCATTGGAAGGATGTCACAAACAATACTGTCTCTATAATTCCCAATCTAAAAATCTACAATAGCCTTGTCATTCACCAATAAATATTGACCATCACTTAGCCATGACACTTTATAAGGAAACTCATGAGGGATTCTTTGCAAATTTAAATTGTTCACCATTTCATTAGATACCATATTTTCAGTTGATCCAGAATCAATAAAAATCTTACATACCTTTCCTTTTCTCTTGCAGGTGGTCCTGAAGAGGCTCTTCCTTTGCAAAGGTTCCACGTCCTTAGATGACTTCAAAAGTTGTTTTTGCAGCATCAAAGCTTTTCCAACTCCAGGGTCTACAACACAGGTTGGTGAACTAACACTTTCCTCCTCATCCTCTTGCACAAGTTGAACTCTCTTCTCACATTTACTTCCACTTGATGAAGCACCAAAATTCTCTGGACACTTGTAGGATGGATGGCCAAATTCATTGCAAGTATAGCACCTACCTGAAAACACATTGAAACTCCTACATCCTCCAAATCTGCCTCTTGTGCCTCTCCATCCACCTTTGAAATCAAATTTCTCTTGTCCCTTCATGGAAGCTTCTTGATCATTGTTTGGCTTTGAATTAGGCATAGATCATCTACCTCTTGATGAATTACTTTTGCCTCTAACTACTTTGTCTTGTCTTCTCTTCATTTTCTCCTCCACCCTAATTGGCATTTGATAACATTCCTCTACATTCCTAGGGTTATCCAAAATCAATTCATCTTGTATATTAAACCTCAAACCACCCACATATCTAGCAACTTTTTCATCCCCATTCTCATGATGACCAAACCTCAAACTTAGTTTATAGAATTCTTCAGCAGATGACTTAATGTCCATTTCCTTTTGCCTTAAGCCTTGCAATTTCTTAAACATTTGAACTTGATGATCTTTGGGTAATAATTTACCTTTGAGTATTGATACCATCTTGTCCCATGAGGTAATTTTGGACTTTCCTCGCTTCCTTCTTTGTGATTGAAGAAAATCCCACCATACCAAAGCATGGCCTTGCAGCTTTGTCTTTGCAATATTTACCCTCTACTCCTCAAGAACCTCATCACACTCAAAATGGTTATCTAACACAACAATCCAATCAAGTAACTCTTCATCATTAAAACTCCCACCATACTTTTAAAAATAGATCTTTACCTTATGCTTTTCATTCTTAAATGCCTTCAATATCCTTGCAATCCTTATATCCTCAGGGTCAAGATCTTCTTCCATATCTTCAAACTCTTCATCTGACTCACTCTCTTCCAATCCCTTCTTTTGTTTGTCTCCAAGGCTATAATTCTTTCCTCCAACTCTCTGATCTCTCTATCATGTCTGTCTTTCATCTCCTTCGTCTCTTTATACATATCTTTGTTCTTTGGAGTCATATTTGAATACTGAACTCTTTACTTCTTTCTTGCTCTTCACAACCTGCAAAATGCAAATAAAACCTACTCCTTGATGCTTTGATATCACTTTGATGCAGAGTGGTGGTAACCCAAGATATAAATTGACAGAAATTCTATCAAATATTCCAACCAAGACATCAACCTTCAATTGACTCAATAGGAAAACTCAACTACCCAAAACAATTTGATCAGTCTCAAATAAAGGAACCTATCCTTGAACACAAATACATGACTTTTACTCAAGCCCTCACCAATTGGCTTCTAGTATTCAAAACTCATAGAAAGGAGAATATATTTTTAGAGAAAGCTACAAAATACCAACTCAACATCAATTAAGTATCCACTCAAATCCCTTAACAACATCCCAAAGGTTCACCAAAGGGTTCTTTGTAACATCATGGAGATTCACTAAATTGACCCTACAAAAAAGGATAACTAGAATTAGCCATGTTTTCCAAACAAAGTACCTTCTTAAATTCTTATTCTTGAAAAAACACACTTGATAGATTTGAATTGTTTGTCAAAACCACAGATTCCATAATCAAACCACCATTCCAAGAAACCCTCAAATTTCTTACAAATACCTAGGGTTTTACTGAGTCACCACAATACCAGGCTTCCCAAACTTTCAAATTATTTCCAAAACATCTATTTAGGTTTGTATAGACATTTAATACTGTTTACTAGGAAATTCCATCAACAATTCATTAAAACTCATTATTGTCCCATCAATTTTTGCATAAAAAAATACTTCATCCCACACTGTGGTGACACTCCACAACCTACAACTCACCTTATTTCTACTCTAGAATGCAAAGAAACATATTCTAACTTCATTTCATGCCATCCCACTAAGTAACAAGTCAAAATAGTAAGTGGGAATGGATTAAAACATATTAGAACCCCAAACGATGCCCTCACTACCTTGCACAGGAAGACCATATAAAACCAACAAAATACTCTTCAAATTTTTTATTAAGAATTCAGAATAAGTTCAAAAGAATTTTTTTACCATCCCCTATAGGAATCCAAGGAATTTAGAGCATTAATTTCTATGTACGGCCTGTACAATAGAGGGAAAACATAGAAACTTGGAAATAAATAAAGGAAAACAATGAATAAACAAAGAAAAGTTTCTTTATTTGAAAGAAATGTTCACCACCACCAAATAATCATCATATCCTCATGACTTCCAAATTCCTTTATACATTTTCAAAGCAAAATAGTCTTCCCTCAATGCCTACAACCACCTTCTAACCACCTAGACCTTCATTAAGCTTAAAAGTGCCAATATTGACAATGGTTTGCTTAATAAGCTTAATTATGAAAATTTGTTGTTATAGAAACTTAAGACCACTTAAATACCTTTACTTTATCCCTAACACAACTTCTAGACTCTTTTCTTGCATCCCCATTTACATCTTACATAGTTTTCCTTTATGGCAATATTGACAATTTTTTGAGACAAGAGTGGATTTTGCACATTTGACCACCTTAGCTCACAAATTCCCTAAGTACATAGAAGATTCATCTATTTAGACCTTATTTCCAATAAAAACAATGATAAAGCATCTAAAAACTCTAATACCTACTTAAAATCTTTCAGAACAGTCTGCAACCAAGGTGAATTTTGCACCATGGTTGTAGGTGCCCCTGCACTAGTCTAGCCTGTAGTCCTAGATCTCTGATTGTAAACCAAGTTACCTTGCCCTAGCTACCTCATATAGAATGAATGGGCCCCACTCTACAACATCCTCCCTCTAGCTCGCATAATGGGCAATGCCTTGTAGAATCACTTGCACTTTGTTGAACTATCTCAATACTCGCATGACCAAAAATCTCTCAATAATAAAAGGGGTCCTGCCAATCAAGTATTTGGACAAGCCATAGTAAGGAAACTCAATATAATCCTCGTCCCAGTCCTCAAAATCTACATATGGCCTCCAGATGAAAGTTTCAATGTCATCCAACACTCTCTTCCATTTTTCCAACTTTCCCAGCTTAGGCTAGACAAGTGGACCTATGTATACATATACATAAGGACAACCAATGGGATGATCTCTCCTTGCAAAGGGTTAGGTGATAGCAGTATGCTCCCGCACCCATATCTATAGAAGTGTAACCCTGAAAAATATACTCTTCCCACTTGTATATACCACCTGATGCAAATCGTGTTATAGGTGGGCTAGCATGCATGAACCCCATGCATACCTCATTTGATGTAGGATCATTTCCTCTAGAATCTGACCCCATCCTATCGACAGTCCCTTCAACATGCGGTCGGGACACAAAAATCCACCAATAAATCTAGCTAATATAGAGGGGAGTGGGGCATAACTCTCGACCATTTATCTCTAGGGGATCTCATACCTATTGATACCTTGATCCTGAAACACTCTCTATAAGGCATGAGTCCCACCAACCTCCTTGTGGTCATAGACTACAATCTCACCAACCACTGGGATCCCAAAAATCTAGTACACATCCTCAGGAGTGATTGTAATCTCACCAATGGGAAAAGGAAAGGTATTATGCTCACTATACCACCGATGAGTTAAGGCTATCAGTAATGCCCTGTTGATTTCATATTGTGGGATCCTAAGCAATGAACCCAACCCACATCTGGAAATTGTTGTTTCGTGTTTCTGCATGGCAACAACATCAGGTAGAATAAAAGTTATCCTATCTCTCTTGAAAGTTTGATCTCTATGAAGAAAGAGATAACCCCAAGGTCTCACGGGTGTTAGGTCATGACAATGTAGTACAACAAACTCAGTGATAAAATATGAAAATGCTGGTGATCACAAGGGGTATTACAAAAAAATGTTAGAATCTCTAAATTCATCAGATTTTGACATATGGTGATGCTTTACTTTCTAGTTCTAACCAAATAATAAAAGAAACAACAAAAGATGAGGGTTTCACAAGTCCTAATGTTAACACTACTTCTAAGATTAACCATACAAATGATGAAATACTTGGAATGGACCAATCCCTTAAAATAATTTATGTTCAACCCAGGCTATACCTGCAATCTTGCAGAAAACAGTGCAATATTCTAAGGTGTTAAAGATATTCAGACTATGGGAATTCATTCAATAGAACTAGATGAATATCTATAGTTGAACTAAGCACATGAGTATCAGGTACAGGTTGACCTTGCACAACATTCACATAATCAAGAAGCTTCCCAAAGTATGAACTAGGGATTGCTACAACACTCCAAGCATTAAATCACAAGAATTACTAATTAAACATAAGATATATTCAAACATTGCCAAGATATTTAAAAGATAGAACAAGAACCATGCAAGATTATTCAATGCAAAGAAGGCACCAGTCATAGCACAACATCTGCACTTTGTATTCAATCATCACATTAACAACAATTCCATTATGTTACAACACTTGCTTGAAATGTAAAACTAACTCCTAATCTTCTAACATGCTATTCTACTACTAAATCTACTGTTTACAAGTCTTTTGGCTTAATCAGCCAATAGAAGAAATATAACCTAACCTACTGATCTCAAAACTCCACTCAACTGAACAAATGAGGCCAAAGGCCATACTTATAGAAACATCCCACGTGAACCAAAGCTAGGGTTACAAAGAAGCTTGGCCACCAACCAAATCTGCCTCGACAGCTAGCAATAAATCATCATCCAACAATGAATGCATCCAACGCCCCTAAAAATCAATCTCGGATCTCACAAACTTAGGGTACAACACCTCGAGCCACAGCCACCATTAATGCCTCACCCACGCAAACATCAACGCACGCAAAACATCAGCCTGAACGTAAGTCATCGATCGGATCTGAGCTAGGAAAATGAATGACTCACATTGAGTCAAACTAGGTTGAGCCCCTTCAGATCACATCCACCCATCATAAATGGCCACCGACCAAATTGAACTTGCTCGTAGATATGGGTTTGATCTAAAAACAACCGCAAAGCACTCGACCACACCTGCACATTATTCCAAATCTTAAAAGTACACCCACTCTTCCCACAACCCCAATAGCAACCTTTAGCTCAATCCAACCTGCATTCAAAATAGCCACCATTAATGCTCAATACATCAACAAAATCAAAGTTGATCCATAGAGTTCCTAAGGCAAGAAAATCATGCACAAACCCAAGCAGAAGCGGAACCAAAGATAGGCGGAGGTAGAGCCACAAGGAAAACATGAACAAAGACACAAAACAGGCGGAGGCGGAGGCAGAGACAAAACAAAACCAACCTCGATGGAGGCAGAGATGAAACCTAGGGACCAAAAGGAAAACAGGTGGAAACAAAACGGGAACCAAGACAGGAAAGGAAGGGAAATAGGCACAGGCAGGGATAGAACCCACCCCGATGGAGGTAGAGATGGAACCAAGATGGGAAAGGAAGGGAAATAGGTGGAAGTAGGGATGGAACCCACCTCGGCGGAGGTGGAGACAGAACGAAGATGAGAAAGGAAGGAAAATAGGCGGAAGTAGGGGCAGAACGGGAATGGGAACCAAATAGTGAACTTTGTGAAAGTTCCGAATTCAGTTCCATCTCGGTCTCGCCTCTGACAAAATGAAAGAAAAGGCGAACTAAGGAAAACCTAAAGGATGAAAATAACCCTTAGTCTGAAGACAAATAAAATGGAAAAGAAAGCAGGAGAGCGGGAAGCGAAGCCAGAACAAGAACAAGAACCAAACCGAGAACTTTGTGATAGTTCATAGTTTAGTCCCATCTCGGTTTTGCCTTTGAAAAACAAAGGAAAAAGAAAAGCAAAGAAAACCTAAGGGAGGAAAGCAAGCCTTAGGACAAAACGAAGAATTAAGCAAGAGAGTGGGAAGCGAAGCTGAAATAGGAACGAGAACCGAACAACAAACTTTGCCAAAGTTCATAATTAATTCCCATCCTGGTTCCGCTTTTAGAAGAACAAAAGAAACAAGGAAAACAAGGAAAAACTAAGGGAGGAAACCAACCCTTAGGATCCAAACAAAAAAACCCAATGGAAAAAACAAAAGGCAAAAGAAGACCACCCCAGAGAGGACATCTGCGAGACTCCAAAACCACCAGGAACTCAACACAAAGGCACCCACAACCAAGGCAAGCACAAAAAACTAGAACCCCAAGATCTTCAAAGAGAAGCACAAAAGAGGGGGCAAGCCACATAAATAGGCCAAAAGGGTAGGCCAAGAGAGGTCCCCACTTTCAGTGGGGCATGTGTACAAAACTGTACAACAAATGGTGACTTCGCTAGGGGAAATGCTCGAGAGCATTTCGATGAAAAACTAGAATCAAAAACTTAGAATCTATGGTTTCAATCCAAGCATAAGGTTACCAATAGACAAGGTTTCATAAATCACTAACAAGCCAACCTTTCCTATACTAAGGCGAAAGTGTGCGCATATGCATTCATTTCCCTTTCCTAAGTTGCAAAAAGGACCAAACTTAGTCTGATAGGGCTACCTAATGATTCTAACTCCAAAAGCAACCTAGATAGAGCCTCACTACCAGTCAGGTGTTCATAGCCCCGGTAAGGTTATCACTATGACCCTTCCCAACATAGCTCTACTACCAGCCAGACATCCATAGCCCCAGTAGAGATACTAGGATACCCTTGATAAGGTGAACATTTCTTTTGATTTTCAATATTTTCTTTTCTTTTGTTTTGATATTCTCTTTTGAGATTTTCTTTTAAAGCTTTACTTTTCACCTTGCAAGAAATGAAGCCCACACTCAAGGATGAGAACCACAGCGGCATTGGAGTAGAATTTAAGATTTTTCACCAAGTCAGACCTCCTTAAGACCATATGCAACCTTGGATTTCTTAAGATTTGTGTGAAGATATAAGATCCAAATACATTCCAAAATTTAACTTAGTTAGGTGACACTAATTCCCGGCCCATGCAACATTAGATGAAGGAAATCTACCAGTTTGAATGACTTTGAAAAGGTGATAAGAGTTTGTAAAATAAATCCCAAAGCAGCCCCAAACAAACAATGAATTGTATAGATGCAACAAGCCTTGAGGAAAGTAGGACAACCCCACAAAGCAATCAATAGAGCGGCAGGGAAAACCAACCCAAGTAGACCAAAGGAAACCAAAACCAGAAAAAACACAAATCAAAAGCAATGAGCAAGCAAGGCACAAACAAAAGAAACCCTACTCTAACCTAAACTAACCACAACAACAACAAACCAAAATCCATCTAAACAAACCAAAGAAAATTAATCCTAAAGCAATATATCCTACAAAAAACCAACTAACCTAAAGAAAGCAGGAAAGTGAAGTATTTATAGGAAACCTACACTACTAAAGAAAAAGGAGATATGTATAGAGACATTTACAAAGAATTATGTTCAGGAAAGGCCAAATGACACTCATGCCCATGGTATTTTGCAATGCATGTGCAATCAAATGGGCAATCATTATAGTTCTCAACCATGCAGATTTATCCTTATACTCAAAGAAAATAAATTCAATATTGCAGCATTCAAATTCTACCCCAACATCATGAAAAATCAGCAATTGAGGAGGCTCATTAAACCCGTGGTTAATCCATAAACACGTTGTCTTTCCTAAACCTCCATAATTAAATTGATGAGCTTCATAATTCACATCAAGGAAAGAGTCAACCTGATTCTGAACTCCTGTGGGCTGAGCATTGTATTCATCCTTTCCCAATTGTGAAGATTTGATGCCCATGAAGTCAGGAAGTCTCCACTGATGGTGCAATATTCCTATTTTTTCTTCTTCATTCATGTTTTCCTGCATGTTAGTACGAACCACATTAGCCATCCCATCATTAATGCATAAAAACTATGAAATTCTAATGCTTAATTCATCAACAAATAGAGAAAGAACAAGATTAGATGAATGAGAAGACTCCCTGAATTATTTTGTTGGCACTGGTTTAGGCCTATGACTACAACCCTCAGGAACATCAGCCCCTTCATCAGCAACACTAGCTCCTTCAATTTGCTTTATGGTACATTCATTGATAATCACTTTAGGCTCCTCAATTGAAAGTTCAACCTCCTTTAGGGCTACCTCAGCGCCTACTGCTGTGCTCTTCTCAGATCCAATGCTAGTTGACTCTTCTACTAGGAATTCCTCATTAGCTTGTTGAAATTATTCTATTGGAGAATCATTCTTCATGGTTTGATGCACATACTTTGTATGATCTAGCAACTAGGCCCGCTCTTCCACTTCTTGTGGACCATTTCCATTCTCCTCATCACTTTCAGAAGATTGAACCATAGATTCTTCATTGTATGCATACTTTTTTTCAACACTTTTGTCTTATTTTTCTTTTGGTCCATTCTCTTCACTCCTTGGAAATGGTGCACGATCCACCACCAAGACCAATATGTCATAAGGATTAGCTAGTACTATTTCTTGTCCACTCAAATTGTTGTGAATATGTTGGATCTTCTTTTGGAAAATAGATATAGTAGTCTGAAATTATTGACAATCCAACTTAGAGTGTTGATTGGTGTTATGAATCCTGCACCATCTAGATAGAGTTGCTTCTGCCAAATACACACTATTGGGGGCCTTTCTTGATTGTTTGGATGCTCCAAATATGTTAGGGCTCCTTCATTGTTAGGCCTTATATTCCAAGTCCTATTTCAAGGGGGTAGTTTCCTCCTATCAAATGTTGGCCTTGAGTATTGATCTTCAAAATATTGTCCCCTATAGAGATTCTGCCCCTAATCTTGATCATGATTGAACTGATTTCCCCTTTGAATGGCTTGAGGTTGATTGTTTTGGTTCCTTAGGTAGGTGACTTTGGTGGCCAACTTCCTTACCAACTTTGTGAGTTAATCCAAACTCTCCTTGTTTGCATTATGTGATGGAGGAAAACCACCAGCTAAGTTCTGCATATAAACATAATGGAACCCGTGGTTCAAGGATTGGTTAAATATCCTAGAGCTCTACAAGTAACTGGGTACATTAGCTTGCTAGTGAGATAATGCAGGCTGATTCATATTTGGATAATATTTTGGCATGGGTGGGGCTTGATTCAAGGGTTGACTTGGGTGTGAAACCAAAGGCAGATGAGGAGTTGAACCCAACATAACTGTTTGATTAGCTAATGGTGAGGGTCTAGAAAAGTGTTGTCTCAAATCTGTGCTCACTTTAATAGCCACATCATAAGCTTCAAGTAGGTTGACATGAGAGTTTTATCTCCACTTCACAAAGGTAGATGTTAAACTATCCAAAGCCTCATAATAAACCTCCTTGGTAGAGGCATCATCCACAACATAATGAGGTTGTAGCCTGGCATAAGCCTTATGAAACCTATTATTGAATGATCCTATTGGTTCATTAATTTCTCTTCTTACCCTTGTAAACTATAGATAAAGCTTATTGGAATTGATTGGGACCTCAAATCTCTATAAAAATGCAGTCTCCAACTGAAGCCAAGCAATGATAGACTCGACAAGAAGATGGTTATACTAATAAAAGGCCTAATATCCTAGAGAATAGGGGAAAATTTTGCAGGCAACATCCTCATGATTAATTCCCCTATCCTTAAGGGCAGTTTTAAAAATCCTAATGTGCTCTTCACCAGTCCTTTTGGGATCATTAATGTGAAACTTGGAGTAGAAAATTTCAAGATTCTTTGGGATAGCATTGTAGTGGTTGAAGAATAGAGGGGACAGGTTATTTTCTAGGAAAACCATCAATGTAGGTGGAGGTGGTAATGGTTGATGGGTGATTGGTTGGGGCTGTGCAATGGAACTAGTCATAGAATCAGATTAAGATGAAGTGGATGGGGGTGAAGATGGTGGGAATGATGGATTGGATGATGGTTCCTCCCTTCTTGTGGTGTAGATCTGGTTCTCCTTTTGAACCTCTTAGGAGAGATGGCATTTAGAAAGTGCTTCAGCTTGCCTTTTCAGGCCCTCCTTCTAGCACCAATCCTATTGTTTGGTGTTGGGAGGAGAAGGGCATGAAGTGAATGAAGTAATGTCCTTGTTTCTCCGTCCTTCTAGCACCAATTCTATTATTTGGTGTTTCTGCACGGCAACAACATCAGATAGAATAAAATTTATCCTATCTCTCTTGAAAGGTTGATCTCTATGAACAAAGAGATAACCCCAAGGTCTCACGGGTGTCAGGTCATGATAGTGCAATAGAATAAACTCAGTGATAAAATGTGAAAATGCTAGTGATCACAAGGGGTCTTACGAACAAATGCTGGAAGCTCTAAACTTATCACATTTTAAGATATGGTGATGCTTTAATTTCTAGTTCTAACCAAATAATAAAAGAAACAACAAAAGATGAGGGTTTCACAAGTCCTAACGTTAACACTAATTTTAATAGTAACCATGCAAATGATGAAATACTTGGAATGGACCAATCCCTTAAACTAATTTTTTTCAACCCAGGCTATACCTGCAATCTTGCTAAAAATAGTGCAATCTTCTAAGGTGTTAAATATTTTCAAACTATTGGCATTCATTCAATAGAACTGGATGAATATCTATAGCTGAACAAAGCACATGAGTATTAGGTATAGGTTGACCTTGCACAACATTCCCATAATCAAGAAGCTTCCCAAAGTATGAACCAGGGATTGCTACAACACTCCAAGCATTAAATCACAAGCAATACTAATTAAACCTAAGATACATTCAAACATTTCCAAGTGATTTAAAAGATAGAACAAGAACCATGCAATATTATTCAATGCAAAGAAGGAACCAGTCATAGCACAATGTCTACACTTTTTATTAAATCATCACATTAGCAAAAATTCCAATCTATTACAACACTTTCTTGAAATATAAAACTAACTCCTAATCTTCTAACATGCTATTCTACTACTAAATCTATTTTTTACAAGTCTTTTGGATTAATCAACCAATGGAAGAAATCTAACCTAACCTACTAATCTCAACCTATTGATCTCAAAACTCCACCCAACTAAAAAAATGAGGCCAAAGGCCATACTTATAGAAATATCCCGCGTGAACCAGAGCTAGCGTTACAAAGAAGCTCGACCACCAACCAAATCGGCACCAACAGCTAGTAATAACTCACCATCCAGCAATGAATGCATCTAGCGCCCCTATAGATTGATTTGGGATCGCACAAAGTTAGGGTACAACATGTTGAGCCACACCCACCATTAATGGCTTGCCCATGCGAAAAAGAAATGCACACAAAACATCAGCCTAAACGCAAGCTACCAATCAGATCTGAGCTGGGCAAAAAAATGACTCAGATCAAGTCAAACCAGGTTGAGCCCCTTTAGATCAAGTCCACCCATCATTAATGGCCACCAACCAAATCAACCTTACGTGTAGGGATGGGTTTCATCTGACAGCAGCCACAAAGCACTCAACCGCACTTGTAGATCCCCCCAAATCTTCAAAGTACACCCACTCTTCCCACGACCCCAACAACAATCTTCAGCTCGATCCAACCTACATTCAAATAGGTCACCATTAATGCTCAATACATCATAAAAATCCAAGTTGATCCATAGAGTTCCTAAGGCAAGAAAATCATGCACAAACCCAGGTGGAATCGGTACCAAAGATAGGCAGAGGTAGAGCCATGAGCAAAACAGGAGGATGTGAAGGCGAAGATGGAATCAAAATGAGAACGAAAGGAAAATAGGCAAAGACGGAGCCAAGAAAGGGATTGAAAGGAAAATAGGTGGAGGTAGAATGATAACCAAGATGGGAAAGGAAGGGAAAGAGGTGGAGGCAGGGATGGAACCCACCCCGGCGGAGGTAGAGATGGAACCTAGACAGGAAAGGAAGGGAAACAGGTGGAAGTAGGGACAAAACCCACACCGGCGAAGGTGAAGACAAAACCAAGATGGGAAAGGAGAGGAAATAGGTGGAAGTAGGGGCACAATGGGAACGGGAACCAAACATCAAACTTTGTGAAAGTTCAAAATTCAGTTCCATCCCGGTCCTGCCTCCAAAAAAATGAAAGAAAAGGAAAACCAACCCTTAGGCTGAAGACAAAGAAAATGGCGAAGAAAGCAAGAGAGTGGGAAGCGAAGCCGGAACGGGAATGGGAAATGAACTGAGAACTTTGTAAAAGTTCATAGTTCAATCCCATCCCGGTTCCACCTCCAAAAAATGAAGGAAAAAGTGAAGCAAAGAAAACCTAAGGGAGGAAAGCAACCCTTAGGACAAAACAAACAAAACGAAGAAGAAAGCAAGAGAGTGGGAAGTGGAGCCGAAACGAGAATGTGAACTGAACAATGAACTTTATGAAAGTTCATAATTCAGTCCCATCCTAGTTCCGCCTCCAATAGAACAAAAGAAACAAGGAAAACAAGGAAAAACCTAAGGGAGGAAACCAACCCTTAGGACCCAAACAAAAAACACCAAGGGAAAAAACAAAAGGCAAAAGAAGACCACCCTAGAGAGGACATCCGCGAGACTCCAAAAGCACTAGGAACTCAACACAAAGGTACCCACAACCAAGGAAAGTACCAAAAAATATGACCCCAAGATCTTCAAAGATAAGCACAAAAGAGGGGGAAAGCCACAAAAACAGGCCAAAAGGGCAAGCCAAGAGAGGGTCCCCACTATCAGTGGGGCGTGTGTGGAAAATTGCACAACAAAAATCAAGGCAATCTTAGGATGTGATAGTTTGGGGATCATCTCCTAGGTCCTTGGAAATCTTTCTCTGATCTAGAGGATTTTAAAATCCTCCTATACATCAAATTGATATAAATCAATCAGATCACATTATCAAGGTGGTAAAATCAATCTATCAGAAAATCAAGCAATCATATGAAATCAAATACATCAACAACATATTAGCTCGTGATTAATATTTTTTTCATCACGCATGAAGAAAAAATTATTATCAAAATCAGATCAAATCATCACATTACTATTTGTTTTCATCAAGCATGAAGACAAATTTATCTACAAATCAACAACAAATTTATCATCATATTAGTTCATCCTTTTATTACTTGTTTTTCATTTCAACATGAGAATAAATTTATCAAATAATCATCAAAATCGGATCAATTATCCTTGATGCTAGTCAATTTTATCAAATTAGTTGTCTAATATAGCAACAAACATCAGGAAATCAGCAAAATTCCATGAATGCACTAAAACAGAGGATAAATGAGCTATTCTATAAAATGCGCTACTCTATCCAACCAATGTGCTAATCTATCTATCAAATGTGCTAAATCCCCAACTGTATGTGATAATCTATCATCCTATGCATGATATCTAATAAATGTGTTACTTTATCATGCTTATGCACGGAATCAACCTATGCACTAATCTGTGGTGTAAATGTGCTACTTTAGATGCGCTAAATTACCTAACCTATGTGCTACTTGAGAGCTCAAATGTGCTAAAACAAAATTGGATGCGCTAAAACAGCTAAACAAATTTCAAAAATTTCAAAAAAAGCGTGTGAAATTCATCCAAAAATTCACAAAAGTGGTTTCAAGATCTTACCAGAGGTCCATACGCAGCTTGTCTCTGATGTCTGTGTACCCTCTCGAATCTATGTCACTCGTAGTGGATCGACATCTTGTCTCTAGTCTCTTAGAGCTCAATTTTCACCAAAATGCAATAGTACAAATGAGAATGACTTTTACCTTTTTCCACATTTTAAGGGTGTAATTAAGGTAATGTTATTTTTATTTTTCACCAAGTTGAGCACTATTTTGGGAGATAAATTGGCGAAACTATATAAAATCATTCAAAATCTTCAGAAAACCATCAAACTCTTCAAACCCGCGATTTATCTCCCGAGGGGGCATATAACATCATCGATGAATTTTTCAAAGTCAGGGGCAATTTTTGTTATCTGAATTTTTATTTGAAGCAATGCATAAAACACATCACTTTAAAGAGGGGCAAAATGTATACATCTAAAAATGGTCACATCAAATTGAGTCTGGTAATTAATTAAATACGAGTTATTTAATTAATCTTCTAAATTCATCTACATATAAATAAATTTAATTATTTATTTATATTGTTCACTTTCTAATTCTTCTAATTTTATTAAATAAACAAGTTTATTTAATTATTATCATTTTCTATTTTCCTCTTAATTAATTAAATAAATTTTATAATATATTTAAATTAATTATCATATTACTTTAAGTTTGAATTTTCAAATTCAAATAAATATGTTGTTCTAAATTCATCATCATTTCTAATTCTTCACTTCACATATAATTAAATATTTTAATATTTAATTAAGCATGTTTTATTCTCTTTTCACACATAATAAAATGTTTTAAAAAATTTAATTATGGAATCTTCTAAATTCATCCTCATCTACCAGCTAACTCCTCATGACTAAAAATGTCAAATGGCTACTTTCCTTCATTTTTGAATGGACAAGGTTGTATAGGAGGAAATTTTTTCCCTCTTTCTCTCTAGCTTCCATCTTTCTCTCCAACTTCTTGATCTTCTACCGTTCATCTTACCAGGCTTGATTTTAACCGTTGATCTTTGTCAACTAGGGTTTTTCCTCCAAAAGTCTATAAATATAGCCTCTTTGTGCTTTGAAAATGATCTAATCTAGTTGCATAGCATGAGAATTATAGTTGCATTATCAAGCATTTAGCAATCTTAATAACTTAGATTTCTTGAGCATAACATAGCATCTTAACTTATCATTTTAGCATAGATAATCATGGTAGAATAAGATTGCATAATCTTTTTTAGTTTCATATCTTAACATAGATTTTTAACACCATATCATTTAGCATAGGAATGCATGTTACATATTATCTCATTCTCTAGGTTATCATTTTGTTGAGCTTCTTCTTACACAATCTGAGAGGAAACAACTTAAATTAAATTGTTGGAGATAGAGGACAATGGGACGTCTTTGAAGAATCTATTGAGTTTAGAGTTTGTTTATATTTAAATTAGATTTCTCTGATACAATGTCGCATTGGTGTGTTTGTTTATCTTATTAGTTTATTCAACATATTCACACACACACAAATAGCTGTGAAATTTTGTACATGATTTTCATAAAAGGCTTGTGCATCATTTCAAGAGGCTATAGTAAAAAAATTGAGGGTTTATCATCATTTTTGTAGGAGTTATTGTGATTTTATGTTTTTTCATAAAATTCACTTTTTGGATGCAAATCGATGAATGTTTCAAAAGAATTTGCATGTTTTTAAAGAACTTGAAATTATAATGGGAGTCTATGTTTTATAGATTTAATTTGGAGGTCAAATACAATGCAAAAGAAATCGATCTTTGTTTTTTGTGGGGTTTTCACAAATCCGTGTTTCTAGGTGCAAAATAGGGTATTTTTCTAGCTTCATTATATTTTTGGAAATCTCTTAGAAAATTAGTAGGGGTCTCTTCTTTTATTTTTTATTTTTCAGATCAATAACATCTTCAAAAAATCAAATCTAATTTTTCTATGTTAAAAACATATATTTGAAATTGCAATTTTCTGATGAGCTTATTTTTTTATGGCTGCATTATAATATCATTTTTTTGATCTTGTAGGTGATCATAAGGCATTGTAGTAGCAGAAATATCAGTCAAAACAATAGTTTGGAAAACAAAAATAACTAGGTGCACTCATTTCATCTTTCATCTCTTAATCATTATTTGCAAACACATTTGGATTTGGGCTCTTAAAACAAATTTTGTCTTGAATCACATATAAAAAATTAGGTCTAAAATTATCCATTGTCTTCCATCACACATTTTGGCTTTGGATTAAAAAGAACAAGTGCTTCCATTTTTTTCTTACACACATTTCATTTCTAAGGGTCAATTAACAATTGCGAGTGTGAATCAAGTGTGTGTATTGATCAAAAACACCTCACTTGGTTTGATTTTGTCATAACCTTGTTAGGAGGCCTTCTTGGAGCACACACCACTCCAAGGGATGACCTCAAATCAAAGTGTGAATCTAAAGACATGCTTCTTTTAAATTTTAAATCTTATCACTCTTGGCTAAGCCCCAAAGAAATTTACCTTTGGGAAGTGAAGGTGAAGGGTGGGTTACCCCTTTCTCCCGATTGTGTGGCAAGATTTTTCTTTCAAATCATCCCTATTCAACCTCATGCATCCTAGCTTAAGACCTAATTGGCAATACCCACTTGATTAACACTAGGATTTTTGTTGTGTATTCAAGTGTTTGTTTAATCATAACATTTAA
Organism: Sequoiadendron giganteum; assembly: GCA_007115665.2. Lineage (NCBI taxonomy): Eukaryota > Viridiplantae > Streptophyta > Pinopsida > Cupressales > Cupressaceae > Sequoiadendron > Sequoiadendron giganteum. Next base: position 593,448,655 of record CM021106.1, on the reverse strand, counting down.
TCTTGAAAGAAATTTATCATTGTGTTTGGTGTGTGTGCTCATGCATTTACATGTGAGATCTTGTGTTTGATATTTCCCAAGTCAAACTTCCAATAAACACTTGCCACATCATTCAAATCATCCAATCTTGTCATTCCACATCATATCCTAATCATTATTATCTCTTTAATCCAGTCAACATCATTTTACATGATGCCAACATTATAAGACCTAGTACCCCAATTCTGGGACCTCATCCAATCACTTTATTAAGCACCACAACCCTTAGACCAGCAAATTATATACGGCTCCAAGGCCTCATCCAAAAATTTCAACTTCAAACAAACCAATCACCTCAAATGCAACAACTCATAGCACAAGCCCAATACCTCATGACCACATGTCAAATCCAACAAGCACAACATCAAATCTAATCACCACATCAACAAATTCCACATTAATCCCATGTGTCACCTATATCATCTTATCAACCTCATCCATCGACATATCACAAAAATGAAAGTTTTATACCTTCATCCTCCCATATTCACCTATAAACTAACCCACAACCAAGCCATTTGGATGGATGAGCTTTCAAGTACCCTTTGTCGAATTGTCTCTACAATCTTTCATCCATCATATTTCATCTATCTATTTCTCATCTATCCTATACATATTAATGTTATGGTACTGCAATAGTGAGAAACCAACATTCCTCCATCAACAATCCTTTTAAATATTTCATTCTCATGTGAGGTTGAGAAGAGAAAAGGAGATCAATCAAGTTTAGCATGAATATCGGTTTGTATTTGAAGTTATTATTTTAATTTTCATTTTATCTTGTGCTTCATTGTGCATTATTAGGGTTTCATTACAATTTGTTTATGCATTTTCCATAAATTTTTACCCTAACTAAATAAGGAATAGATTAAAGAGACTTTCTCTTTGGTAGCAAGAATGGAAGCTATAAGGATGTTCCTATCATTCTTTCCTTGTAAATATTTCAAGGTCTATCAGATGGATGCCAAGTCTAAATTTTTGAATGGTGAGCTAGAAGAAGAGGTCTACATGGAACAACAAGAAGGATTTCAGTTGTCAAATCAACCAAATATAGTGTGTAGATTCAAGAAAGCCTTATATGGATTGAAGTAAGCTCCTAGAGCTTGGTATGCAAGGTTAGACAGGCATTTGGTTCAACAAGGTTTCAACAAAGGTACAATAGATAGTAATCTATACTTTAATATTGAAAATGGAAAAGTCATGATTGTAGTTGTATATGTTGATGACATTTATTTTGGAGGAAATGAAAATATGTGCAAGATGTTTGTAGAAGAGATGCAAAAATAGTTTGAAATGTCCATGTTTAGAGAGATGAATTTCTTTCTTGGGCTACAGATTAATCAAACTGAGAAAGGAATTTTTATTTCAAAGTCTAAGTATGTGAAAGAGATGTTGAAGAAGTTTAGGATGGATGGTTCCAAACCGGTATGTACTCCTATGGTGGCTGGTTGTAAACTAGGGTAAATATGATGATTCCTCTAAGGATGATCAGAGAAAGTATAGATGTATGATTGGTGGACTATTGGATTTGACTACTACTAGACTAGATATTATGCATGTTATCTGACTTGTCGCTAGATTTAAAGAAGATCCCAACTAAACACATGTTGTTTCTATTAAAATATTTTTTAGATATTTGAATGGCCCTCCGGATTATGGGTTATGGTATCCTTTAGATATTGACCATACACTAAGTACCTATACAAATGCAAATTGGGATGGATGTGTAGATGAAAGACAAAGTACAAGTTGTGGTGCATTCTTTCTTGGTTGTAGGTTGGTGGCATGGTTGAGTAAAAAAAAATATTCAGCCTCCTTGTCTACTACTAAAGCTAAGTATATTACTATTGCATCTTGCTACACACAAGTTCTATGTATGAAACAGACATTGAAAGATATCACAATGGTGTATGGTGATCCTATTTCTATCTTTTGTGATAAAACAAGTGCAATTAATATTTCAAAGAATCTAGTGATGCATTTGAGGATGAGGCATATATCTATTAGGTATCATTTCTTGAGAGAGAAGGTCATGGAGAATGAAGTAAAACTTGAATATGTTATGATGCAGGATCATATTGCTTATATTTTTATGAAGGCTCTTTCTAAAGATACTTTTGAGTATCTTTGCGAGAAGTTAGGGGTCATTTTCCCTCCTTTCTTGAACTAGATACATATGGATATGCATCATTCTGGTGGATCAATGGATCTATCTTTCTTTTGGACTAATGTTTTGGTGGCTACCTCTTATGTTGAGCAAGTAGTGTCAAGTGTTGTCATTGTGAGTATTCTATTTTAAATGTCAAAGGGGAAATCAATGTAAAATATATGTTGCATTTTCCATTTATGTCAAAGGGGGAGAGAAAGCATGTGAAAAAGAGGAGAGAAAGAATATAAAGGGGGAGAAAAAATATATGAAAAAGAGAAAAGAGGAAGAATATAAAATATCTAATAAGGGGGAGAAACAGAAAGAAAAATCTTGAGAATTGTATTTAGACCTAGTATGGTGTCTTTGATAATTTTTCACATTGTGTGTTGCCATCAATGACAAAGGGGGAGATTTTTGCAAGAATGGAAGGAATGGAGGTGTTTTCATTGATGTCAACTGGTCAATTGGTTATCAATTTGTTGTTGTTGGTTGTATATGTTGAGGATATTGAGAAAATTATATTGAAGAAAGGTTGCAGGTGTTCAGTGGTTTCTCCAAGACATTCTCCTATGTTTGTGTGGTTTGGATATGTTGATCATGGTTGTTAGAAGATGCTATATCCAAATTATTGGTTGTTCATTCATTGTACAATGTAAGTCATGTGCAACAGTTGTGAACTATGGTTTTCTATGTTTCTGGTTGAGGTCTAGGAGAAATGTTGTTGGTCCGGATTTCTCTTTGGTAAAGTCTTATGACTTGTGATTCTAGAGTTGAGTTTTTTTTATTGCATTGAAGATAATTTCAATATCTTGAAGTTTCATGCTTAATTTTTCTATGTGTTTTACACTAGTTTGGCCGACCTTGTGTTGAAAACTACCTATGAAGTTGATGAAGTGTGTGTTTGGGTTGCCCTCATTCTTATTCCACCCTAGGATGTTTTGGTGTCAAACTAATTTGAATTTAATGTTGGATGGCCAACTTTGGATATGTTTCGAAGTTAAAGATGGTATAAATATAGAATGGGTTAGTGGTGACTATGAGAGAAAAAATAGGGAAAAGTGAAAAGAAATAGAGCAGATAGATGTGAGATTGATGCAAATCAATGTGTGTGATGCCAGTGTGAAAAATAAGTGTGAAGCCTAAATGATGAGTTTTTAGATGTAGTGAGAAGAAGGTATACTCTATCATTCATGCATGTCTGCAAGTGGTTGAGCAAATTGTGGTGGATTTCTCCATTGCATTGAGATTGTCTTCTCTTTGTAACATATCTCTTCTATCTTCTTTGTATCTCTGTGGTAGTGAGCACTCCGAGTTGTTAGCCTTGTTGGAAAATGAGTCCTAATATGGATAGTGAGTCCTAATCTAGACAATGAGTCCTTATTTCAGAAGTGAGCCTCTTGTAATGGGTTTTGATATTCTCTATAGTGTGAGTTAATCCTCACTATGGTTTTTTCCTTATTGGGTTTTCCATGTAAATCTGGTGTTGCTATGTGTATACACCTAAAATTGGTCTAGATAATTAATTAAATACAAGTTATTTAATTTATGACCTTTTAATTCATCTACCTATAAATAAATAGAAATATTTATTTATATAGTTCAATTTTATAAATTCTTCTATCTTAAATCATTTTCTTCTAGTTTTAATTAAATAAACAAATTAAATTAAGTTTTTTTTATTTAATTAATTCTCTTTCATTGAATTCAAATTTTATATTTGAATTTAGTCACATTTCGACAAATTCTTACCTCCACCTCATCACATGTCTCACAAGTTTAAATATTTAATATATTTAAATTGGTAATTAGCTACAACAAATTTATAATAGATTATGAACACATGGCTCCTTCTTCCATTTGATGCTCTTCAACACTTGGCAAGGTTGTTCTGTAATGCCCCGCCACGCAACCCTAGAGGAAGTTTCAATTCACTAAACAAGCGTACTAATTTTTATTTTTTTTTAAAAGAAGTGAATTAAACCCACATGTTCAACTAAAATTGACAACATCCCCTAGGGTTACATAACTGAGATTACTTAAAACCCCATTAACATACATCATCTAAATTACATTGAAAGTAAATAACTCAAGTAATAACATTCAACAACATAGAAAGATACGAGATAAAATAAAGCATTCATTACATGAATCAATTACATACATCAATTACATTCCTCATTCCCGAAATGAGTCCAAATATATAAGTGTGATCATTACAAGGTCCACCTCAAAACACAAGAGGGGTAAATCAATATCATTACATTATGAGATACAAAGTACAAGAATTAAAAGTAAGAAATGCGAGATGTTCATCTAGAAGTCTCGCCACCAAGTACTGAAGATCAAGGGGACCCAATGGTTTTGGTGCATGTTCCACCCAACCATGTGGTACCCGAAGGCCCACCCCCCATGCTAGGAGATAGTAACCAAATAACATGGACGAGAAACCTACTACCTCAAACCAAAGGCAAACTCTTACTGATACAAACTGACTCGACCACACATATGCACAATATAAGTCTACCCCTAATCATGGTTATATTGCTTCCAGACATAATATAATCAAGTGTGCTAAAGAAACCATATGCACAACATAAAACAGTGTTATCCTAGACAGAGTGTCATCACAAGGTTTGTCATGAGATATCCTCTGGGCATTCTTCATAGGCTCCAGAAATCTTGGTGGCCTCAACCGAATCCCGGCACTCATACTAGCTCAAGCGGAATCAACTACCTCTCATAAGGACAAGATAGTGATCTTGCCATTCCAGGCCTTCTCACTCACCCCAAGTCTAAACAAACCCTTGTGTCTGTGAGTGAGGTTAATTTATCTTGGTTAATGTGAACTACATCCTAATACTCTAAGTACATTTACTTTAGTTCTCAGTTGTTAAAATCACTGCTAAAGGTTTCCCGGTTTACCTCTTTGGGCTCCGGCCCCTAACAAAAGCCACTCTTCTAATTGGATAACACACTACACAATCTAACTCCAAGGGTTACTCAAGTGTTACAGAACTGAACCAACATGCTTTCTCCTATCCTAGGAGGCAACCACAAAGAAAATCCACTCCAACACTAGGAGGAAACTAAATACTTGTAACACTACCCAAGGGAAAATCAAAACAATAATTTAAGGGAATGACCCACGTTTTACTGGAAGACTTTACAAACCAAAACTCAACACTCATTCACAAAATAATCATTAAAAGATACATCAATGAACTCATGCATTGGCAATGAAAAATACTATATTTGGTTATCCTAAAACCATGTTCCTAACTGATGTTTCTCACAGGAAAGTAGAATAATACCATTCAAGACTTTACATTAAACAATAAATTTTTTTTATTAAATCCATAATCTCCACAACTTAATCAAATCACGAGCAATAATAAATTCAACTATAATTAGTTGTCTAAGTCATTGAATGTTCCTATGTTTAACAAGATATTAAATATGAATTTCTACAAGCGAAAACATCATATATTAAAACCAATATCCGCTATTAAAAGAAACAACTCCTATTCTCATTTTAATTCCCGCGATTCAAACTATATAAAAAAAAAAAACTTTAATAAAGTTAAATATATTAATATATAATATTAATTATATACATAATATATATATATATATATATTAAACATTATATATATTTATATATAATATTAAAAAAAATACATATATGTAAGATATATATAAATTAAATATTATATAAAAAAATAATTAAATAAAAATAAAAATTAAATAAACAAATTTAAAAAACCAAAAAAAAACAAAAATCATTAAGAATAAAAATAATAATTAAAAATAATAATAAAAAAAAAGAAAGTCAAATGAAATGTGGCAGGGTCGGGGGTACCCATACCCTACGCCAGTGCACAGTCCGCAGACCTTTGCCCGCGCTGACTTTGTTTATTGACCAGCCGTGTGTGATTGGGGGCCGCAGTCCCCACGGGACAGTGCGTCCCCCCACGGTGGGGCACTGCCTAGTGGGTACTGCGTACCCACTAATACAAAACACAGTGGGGGGCCGAACCCCCCCCCACACATAATTTATTTTTGCAAATAAAAATTTTCCAAAAAGACAACGTACGAATTTCGTACCTTCACCGTACCGGCGACAATAACAAAATTTTATAACACAAAAAATTAAAATCTATATATATGTAAATATAGATTATTTATATCATATTTAAAATATGATATATGTAATGTATATTTACATATATATATATATATTTTTCCAGAATTTCATCTACTGGTGAAATCGAAGAAAATAAATTTAAAACCAGTAATAAAATTGACAAACAATAGATATCTCATGCTCAAGAGATTTATAAACGAAAACCAAAAGAAGCCATCCTTCCATGTTTTCAAATAATTTAAACAAGGAAAAGTAATACATTGATTTTGAATTTTTCAACAAATTTTCTAAAAGGGTTTGCATTTTGAAAAACAAATCTGAATACCAAAATGTTGAAGTTTAACCTAGGGTTTCAAGAAAATCACCCATTTGCAAATTTCTTATTATTTAGAAAATAGGTTAAACTAGGAACAATAAAACAAAATAAAAGAAAACCTGCTTATTTGAAGCCATAGGAAATAGCCAAAATTCTTGATGCAGAGTTTCCTTTGAGCTCCTCACAATTCCTTTTCAACAATGCAAAAAATCTCTAGCAAGCTTTGATCCAATAGCTCCACCCTCTTCACCGAATTTTCTCTCCTTTCAATTTAATTCTCCAAACAGAAAATAATTCCAAAACTTTCATGTGCAAACTCTCTCCAAAAATTTCATGCCTGTGAAAAAAAAGAAGGAAGAAGAATCCCCAAATTTTTCTGCCCTAAACTTATAAAACATCATTTCCTCAAAATTCCAAAATAACCTAATGCAACCCTAATTCACATTCAATACAAGAAATTGAATTTAAAAGTTAATTTCATTTCCCTTTTTTTTTTTGGAAGGCCCTAATTTTGACTTTAAAGTAAAATTTCAATTTCTCATAATTCCCTTTTTGATTTAATTTAATTTAACAATCAAATATACTTACATAATTATTATTAAATTATTTAATAACTAAATCCAATCCCTTGAGATTTAAATTTAATAAATTAAATAATTTAACTTTAATTAACTTACTTACAATTATTTAATAATTAAATTTAATCCCTTGAGATTTAAATTTAATAAATTAAATAATTTAAGTTTAATTTCATTAATCATTTTAAAAATAACCAATAAGCATAACATTAATATAATATAAAAATAAACATTTCTTCCAACCAATGCAATTTTCTAAAAGAACTATTTAATAGGACAACACTTTTCAAAACATTATTTAACATCAAATAAGATACAACATGACTCAATACTCCGAACTGATGACACACTAAGGCTAGGGTGTAGACCTGACACATGTTACCAAGCTACTATCTCCCGTTCAACTTAACTGTTGGATCGACATGCTCAAACCTGTGAAACCAGGTGGAGTCGATGTCATGTACCTGCAACCTAAAATCAAGTAACCAACATAATATATCCAGCATATAATTCACACCGTGAAGAAGAAATCTCGGATTCGCAGGGCGCTCGCAAGCGAGTGATGCAAACCCGTCTTCTTCACCAATACACTCATCAAAGAATGACACTAACATCATAAACAATACCTCACATAAATAATCTCATGATAATTCTACTGACATCATTAATTCATCAAAGCATGTGAAATAAAATCAGACAATCACATCACACAATAATAGTTGCCGCTCAAGAGTAGCGATCAAAACATCATAATAAAAATGTGTCTAGTATCAAAGTAGTTGCAATCCAAGCAAAGCATAAAACAACATGAAACGAGAAGCAAAATGGAGGGGTATTACATGTTCCATGAAAGGGAACATTCTCCACGATTTCCTCTAACTTATTCATTTTCCACTATTGATCTCTCTAGACTAAATCCTGACCGTTGAATCCTACCACATCACTTAATGCCCTGGAAAAATTTATAAATAGAGGCTCATTTAAAACTTTTGGGATAGAGAGAAAAACATAAATCTACTCTGCAGAAATCATATCAGCATTGTGAGCTTAGCATAGCATTTTAGTTTAGAATTTTACATTTAGCTTAAGCTAGTGTTATTATGGCAATATTATTTCTAGAATCCTAATTGTTGCATTTTCATATAAAATTTCACATAGCTTTTGCATTATTATCACAACAACATTTCAGCAATAATTTAAACACAGTAGTAGCATAATCTTAACATCATATCATTTAGCATTGCATATCAAATAAATGAAGCATGTAGATGTAGGAATAAAATACCTAGATTTCATCATAGCATCTCATTTTTTAGGTTGTCATCTGATAATTCATGTGTGAACAAATACAATCTGAGAGCATTCATGATTTAGAGGATCCTTGAGAATAGAGAACAATTGAATGATTTTAAGGAATAGTTTTATTAGTTTATTTGTTACTTCAATTTCCTTAATGTAAATGTTTCATTGGTGTGTGGTTTAGATTGATATTTGTTACACATATTTTATAACCCACATATATTTTTGGTGCCCACAGTGGGGCCTAGCCCTATTTTTAATATTTTCTCTCAGGTTCTTGTTCACAGATCTGATCGTGAATTATGAAGTAGTGCACTTGAAACATTTTCTGGTGCATTTGGTTGATCTTTTGACACATATGGTTCTTGTTTTAGCACATCCAATAGTTCTTTCGGCACATACAGTCCCTATTTCAGTGCATACATGTGATATTTCAGTGCATCTAGAAGCTATTTTATTGCATACGAGAGTTTAACTTTCATTTACTGCTTTCTAGTTTAACGCATATAGTACATATTTTAGCACATTCAGTAAATCTTTTAGCGCATCTAGTTGTTGTTCTGGCGCATCTAGTTTTCTTTGCAAATTTTTCAAATTCTAGAAGCTAATTAATATCTCTTTGTTTTGCAGGTATTTTAAACACTATCAGAGACTTTTGTTTAAACTATAAGAATGTTGTCAAAGACAAATAATATGAAACTACTAAGGGTTGTTTTGTAAGAGTTGGAGTTATTATTGTTTATTTTGATTAAACTAGGAACCTAGTTTAATTAAGAGGTAATTGAACACCATGTATGTTGTGCTTGTAGAGTGGTAGGCATATGCTCTCCCCTGAACTGGGTGATCAATAATCCAAACCCATTCTTTTCATTTTACTATAATTTTATCCTTAGAGGGCCTACCTAGTGGAAAAAAGTAATCACCCCAAGGAACAACCCAACCGAGAATAGGCTAAATCCAAACACACTTCCACCCAGTATATAAGTGTGGGTACTTGAGAAAAGTTCAAGTATCACGAGGATTGTTCTGACAAGAAGGGCAACAATGGTCTCTTGCCGTATGGATGATCCCCCACGAATGAAATTCCTATACTAGAACCTTTTTTCTATAGTAAGCCAAAATCCCATTTCTATTTGTTGGTGCAAGAGGCTAACCTCTAAAACCATCCCATATTCTTATGGCTTTGAGTAGAGATGAAAAGTTCATCATGGGAGATTAATGAGAACTGAAGCTTGGCTAACTCGAGAAGTGAGTACCACAAAAGGGGGAGCCAGTGTGGTCAAGCTTCTAACATCAACTAAAATTAAGCATAGCTAGAGTAAAATCCAAGTGGGAATCCAATGAATATCGTCCTACACAGCCTTACGAATTTTACTTGTTTGATGTGTCTTACATGTGTGTTTTAAAATAACATTCAAACAAAAATCACACTCAAAAATGTACAACCACTGATTCTGAAAAGCATCCATTCAAACAATCAATTCATTGCCAAAAAACAAGAAAAATCAATGAAACTATCATAAAATAGTGGCATTCCCTAGTTTAGTGCATCCATTGACTATTCTGGCACATACCTTCCATATTTTAGCACATCCATTGACTGTTCCAGTGCATACATTCTATATTTTAGCGCATCTATGTCATTCTGTAGTGCATCCATTGATTGTTATGATGCATACATTCCCTATTTTACCACATCTATGCCATTCTATAGCGCATATAAGCCATCTTCTAGTGTATCCAGGCTATTTTGTAGCACATCTATCTTTAAGCGTATTTGTGCACTGTTCTAGCACATCTAACAAAATTTTAACCAGAGAGATAAATTTGAGTTTATATCTAAGAATTGAAACCAGATTCAAAGATTTCTTCATGACCAACATTTATTCCTTATCCCAACATTGTTGTTAACTTGGTGAAATTATCATTTTCAAGTGAAAATCCTTTACCTAAACATTGATCAAACATCTAAAAGTGCCTCATCATCATAGCTACCTCTGATTAGCAGCTGAGTTTTACCATCAAGATTCATCATCCTTTATCCCAAAACAAACATTGTATAATCAGATTTAACTTAGCACTTTTGGCACTCCTAAACAATGATCAAACCTTAGTAAATCTTCATCACTTATATACCCATTTCAAGGATATCCCAAAAGATAAAACTTAATCGAAACGAAACTGAAACTCAAGACACCATGGTTGAACAAGAAGAAAACCCCTTTTTCAAACTCCATCAAAATGAAATAGATGAAATAACAGATGAATATGTAGAACAAGCACAAGTAGATCCTCGATTCCACAAATTCATGGAAAGGATTTTTGAAAAAGATGGAGAAAAATACCTGTTGATGTTAGCAAACAAAGGCACCAAATTATCACTTGATTTTGATGTCAATAAATTAAAGGGAGCACCTAACACAACATAAAATGAAACACAAAATGAATCAAGAACCAATGATCTCATGGATTCATTGACACAATATATTCAAGCCCTCCAACACCAAATATGAGACATGCAAAGAGGAACCAAAAAAAGATACTTGATACAAGACATCTTCCCCTATCCTTTCGATCTAGCTGTGAACATGATACCATTTCTTAAGCATTTTGAATTCCCAAAGTATGATAAATACAATGGTAAAACAAATCCTATAGATCATGTAAGGTAATATTGAACCATGAGCCTTGAATTTGCACATGAAGAGACTTATTTGATGATATTGTTCCCATGAAGCTTAGGTGGACAATGTATCTAGTGGTTTCACAATTTCCACTAGGAATAAGATCCTTTGAAGATTTGGTTAACAAATTAATCACCCAATACTCCTACAACATCCAACATGAGATAACCATGAAATACCTTTGCAATACAAAAAATAAAAAGGGTGAATCATTCCTCATATTTTTGCAAAGATGGAGAAGATTTTTTGGAAGATATTCTTGCCCCATACCTGAAAAGGAAAGGAAGGAAATCTTCATTGATAATCTAAATTATGATATGAGCTATAAACTTGAATTGTAATGTCCTCCTACCTTTGATAAATTGACTAAATATGGAATCAAAATTGAAGAAGCTTTGGTCAAGAGAGGAGTCTTGAAAATTTACAATAAAAACAACTTAGAAAATTCCTCTAATAATTATAATAACATTGATAAACCAAAGTTTTAGCAGAGGAAGAAAAATGCTAGCCATACTGATTCTTTAGCTAAAACACAAAATGCAAAACTAGTGTTTAACTTGACAACAACTGCCACCAAGACCAATCAAAACAATAATCCACCCAATAATCAAAATAATAAGAAAAGAACCAATCAAAACAAAAATTCAAACAATGGTCCATCTCGACCACCACCATATCAAATGCCATCAAATTGCAAGAAATTCACACCTTTGGGTCAATCACTCAAATCCGTATTGAAAGAACTTGCATAAAATATTATCACCTTACCTGACACCTGAGGTTTTGAGCCAAAAGTAAAATCATCATGGTGGAATGATGCCTATTACTATGAATTTCATTGGTTCAAAGGCCATCAAACGAACAAATGTATGCAATTAAAGCACAAGGTGCAAGACTTAATAGACCAGAATATCATAAAAATAGAACGACCCCAAACAAACATTGATCATGGTGCATTTAAGAATCCCTTAGCAAATTATGAAAAAAGGGGAATCCTCTACAATGAACAACAAAGGGAAAAATGTAAACTATTTTCATGATACTCTCATCCTTCATATTTCGGTAGTTGAGGATCAGAAAAATGACATTAAGATCAATGACACATAAGACATTGTTGTAGCCAACAATCAAATTAATGACGCTCCAATTCAACATGGACAAGACACCACCATAGGTGAAAAGAAAATCAATGACACCAACATTACATCAAATCAAGACATGACTGCAATGGGCAACCAAATCAATGTCATTAAAATCAAAGGGAAACAGGCTAGCATGCCCGTACATGCGACCACAAGAGAAAATTCCAAATATGTCCTAAAACGAAGCACATCCAGAATACTCGTTGCCTTGTCACCTCAATACAACATTGTTGATCAACTATATAAGATCCCAATGCAAATATCTATATTGGAACTTCTCAAGATTTCACCTGTCCACAAGGAAATTTTGGAAAAGGCCCTAGTTTACACAACCATACCAATGGATTTGGAAGTTTGTACATTCCAAGCCATGGTGGGGAATTTTATTACACCTCATTGCCTATCATTCTTAGAAAACAATGACACATCCATCACTCATCCCCATAATGCAACACTTCACATTGATGCCTTAATACATAAAAGTAGAGTCAAACACGTTCTAATAGATGGAGGAGCCGGTCTTAATATATGTACTTTAAATCTCATTCATGCACTAGGACTCTCAAAGAATGCAATAGATTCAAGGAAAAAGATCACTATCAAAGCCTATGCTGATGAGGAAAGATTTTCACAGGGACTAATTGTGTTGCCAATTCAGGTGGGGCCAATTCAAAAAGATGTAATTTTCCAAGTTCTGGACAAAGACTTGACATAAAATATACTCTTGGATCATCCTTGGATCCATGAGATGCAAGCAGTCCCCTCGACTTACCATCAATGTTTGAAATTCCCTTGTAATGGGCACGAGATCACCATTTTGGCTGATTCCAATAGTCCTTAGTATTGCAACACCCTCAAGTTGGTCCAGGATGTCTTTGTGCCCCATAACAGAGAATCTCTCACATCCACATCCACCACTCGAAGTAATTCAAGCCAATCAAATTCCTTGTCAAAACTGCTTGCCACGTCCTCAAATAAATAAATCCAACCAGGTTCCTTGCCTAAATAGCTTGAGAAAAAGGAAGAAGCAACCCCTTCTACTTCCACCAATCAGGAAGCCCAACTCAATGCTTTATCCAAACAATTTACGAAAAAGGTCTAAGTAAAAGATAAAGGTGTGGGTGAATATTCTATTGAGCAATCCCTGTGTCTCTCACAATTATCTTCCCCAAAGTCCTATGGTCAACCATCAACCTCAACATAATAATTCTCACAATTTGTCATGCTTTTTGATGGTCGATTTGTGAAAGTAGGCACTATAGTTGATGAAGTAGAAGACAAAGATGTTCTAAACTGGCTTTACAAGGATGAAGTCGAATCTCAAGCAGCAACAACTAATGTACAAACAACACAATATGGCAAAGGGTTTTCAATCTTGGAGAAAATGGGATATGAGGGAAAAGGTCTCATGGGTAAGAGAAAATAAGGCATCATGGAGCCAATCCAATCCATCTTAACCAATCCAAAAGACAAGACAGGGCTAGGATATAAAGAGGAAACAAAATAAGAAGCAACCCAGGATGTTATTGAACGAATCCTACAACTACAAGCTAGTAATGACTATTAAACTGACTCAAATGAATATGAGTGGGATTTGTTATCTTAAGAGTCTTGTCATGAAAAGGGAATTGATGTGATACAAAATTGTGCACTTATATGTGAGGAGGGATAAATTTTAGGGTCAATACCACTTGCATTTGGATCACAACATATCGATGGCTCCAACGAGGATGATTAGACTATGAGCGAGACAAATCATTCAGAGGAAAGTTACATAATAGACCTTGACATTTCTATTGGACTGCTATAAGACATCACTATCAGGACCCTCACTTCCTTTGACTTAAACCAATTCAATGATTCCCTACCTTTAGTACATCCCAAACTTATCGAATGGGACCAAACTGAGCATCCCGACATCCCTGCCTTTTCAAATGATGATTAGTTTGTCAACTTCCTCTATGCTGACAACCCTGAAACACATTCCACCATTGAATCCCATAATGAAACTTCCAGTCAGGGGAGTTTCAAATCTCTTAGCTTCAAAATTAATAATACAAAAAATCGATGTAATGGTGAAACCATTCTCTGATAGTATTAGATCAGGAAAAGTAAAAATAAAGAGTGCATCCAATGGTGAAAACCTCTTTGAGGCACCAAAGGATGAGAGTTTTTGACACTCTGCTGGAACACTTTCAAGAGAGATCAAAATTATTGATTGATCCCACCCAATCCATTCACATTGACACAGTAGAAATAGTGAAGACTCTACATTTAGCAACATCCCTAAAAAACCAAGAAAAACCAAGCTTCACGAAATTCTTTGAAGAGAAAAAAATCAACTTTGCTTGGTCCTATGTAGACATACCAGTGATAGATCCAAATTTAATCATGCATCATTTATTCTTACCACTAGGAGTAGAACTAGTGAAGCAAAAGTTAAGGAAAATGCATCCGCATATTGCCCTCCTGGTGAAAGTAGAACTGAAGAAGCCATTCGATGTAGGATTCATCAGATCAATTGATTATGTTGAGTGGATCTTCAATATTGTACCTATTTCAAAACCTGACAATATTATCCAGATTTGCACATATTTCAGAGATCTCAATAAAGCTTGTCTGAAGGATGATTTTCGTCTACCCAAATAGACATCATCATGGACCTAACAACTAGACATGCCATGTTGTCACCTATGGGTGGGTTTTCAAGATATAACCAAATCAAAATTGCACCTAAGGATCAAGATAAAATAGGCTTCACATGCCTTTGGGGCACATTTTGTTGGAACGCCATGCCCTTTGGACTAAAGAATGTGGGAGCTACTTATCAATGAGCCATTATGACAATCTTCCATGATATGATGCACACATTCATGGAAGACTGTGTAGATGATCTACTAGAGAAATCATACACTAGAGAAGGACACCTAGAGATCCTAGATAAAATCTTTACTAGACTGGAAAAATTCAATGTACGATTGAACCCAAAAAAATGTGTATTTGGGGTGACATCTACAAAAATCTTGGTATATATAGTTTCATAAAAGGGAATTGAGGTGGATCCCACAAAATTTAAAGCAATCATGGAGATGTTTCCTCTGAAAAACATCAGTAAGCTAAGATCACTCCAAGGAAGATTTTAGTCTATCTAAAGATTCATCTCACAACTGGTAGACAACACCCACCCCTTCACTCACTTGCTACACAAAAATGTTTCCTTTAGATGGGATGAGAAATGTGAAGCTTCTTTCAACCAATTGAAATAATATCTAATGATTCCACTCGTCTTAGTACCACTAGTAGAAGGAAAACCACTCTTACTATACATAGAAACAATTGAGGCATCATTGGGAGCTTTGCTAGCATAAGAGGATTCAACAGGAAAAGAAAGGGTGATCTATTATATCAGCAGAACATTAAATGGCTACAAATCAATTACACATCCATTGAAAAGGATTTTCTAGCAGTAGTTTTTGCCACTCAACAATTTCTACATTATATGCTAACTCATACCATTAAGTTAATAGCCAAAATTGATCCATTGAAGTATATTCTCAACAAGGAAAATCTAACAGGAAGATTGGAAAAGTGGTTAATTATACTGAGTGAGTTTCACATCCAATATTTCAATAAGAAAGCCATCAATGGTTAATCCATCATAGGCCAACTAGCTGAAGAACCATTACATGATGATCATACTCTACACATTGAGTTTCCAGATACCGATGTCCTTACCATAATAGAAAAACAATGGATATTATACTTCAATAGATCATACACTCAACATGGATGAGGAGAAAGAATTTTATTTGTCACCCCTTAAGGAAATACCATTCCAAAATAATTCATACTGATGTTCCCCTACACCAACAACATGGCAAAGTATGAATCACTCATCATTGGCATCAAAGTATTTGTAGGGTGGTAAATCACAGAGTTGCAAGTCTATGGAGATTCTCAACTGGTCATAAATAAAGTCAATGATGACTATTAGATAAAGGACTACAAACTGATGCCCTACAAAAGAATGATTAATGAATTTAATAAATACTTTGTTACTATCAAATTTGAACAAATCCCAAGAATAGACAACAAAGTTGTTGACACTATGGTCATTATTGCTTCTCTATTACAAATTCTAGATAAAAGAAACCATTATGAGTTCATGGTGGAACAATTGTTTACCCTTGCCTATGAAGATCTCGATTCCCGAGTTTTTTTCGATTTAATTGATGCTGATACCTCAATCTATGGGAATATCTATACCTATCCAAGAGATAACACCCTTCCACCCGACCTATCATGAAACTAAAAATAAAAATCCATCTTTCAAACTGCCTGACACACCCTTATCATAGATGTACTTTAATGATGAGTTCTTGATGGAACGCCCCTTCAATGTTTGGAACGCGATGAGTTTGAAATGGCCTTACATGAGGTTCATGAAGGTATCTATGGAACACATTCAAGTGGTCTTACCCTAGCAAAGAAACTCCTATGTTTGGGGTATTACTAGCCGAATATCGAGAAAGCGTCTTTCTAGTTTGTCAAGAAATACAAGAAGTGTCAGATCCATGGTAGCCTCATACATGCACCGGCACAAGAACTCCAACCATTCACATCAACCTGGCCCTTTTTTAGTGGGGAAAATCCATCCATCTTCTTCCAATGGGCACAAATTCATAATCACAGCCATCAATTACTTCATGAAGTGGGTTGAAGTTGTCCCTTTAACTACCATCATTGGAAAACAAATTACATCATTTGTCGGAATGTCATTCCTCAGTCCATTGTCACTGAAAATGGTAGACCTTTCAAAAATCAAGGCATCCAAGAACTTTGTGAAAGGTTTCATATCCAACATCGGCTTTCTACACCATAATACCCTCAAGGGAACGACCAAGAAGATGCCTCAAATAAAACCATCTTGAAGATCTATAAGAAAACCATCAACAAGGGTGGATGTGATTGGCATGTCCAACTGAACCCTGCTTTGTGGGCATACCATACCAGTATCTGCACCCCGACAAGAGCCACACCATATGCTCTCATCTATGGATCAAAGGTTGTTTTTCCCATTGAGGTTGAATTATCATCACTTTGAGTGTCATTGAAAGGCATCATCTTAGATGAAGACTACCGATTATCTAGATTACAAGAGTTGGAACTATTGGATGAATGTTGTTAGCTTGAAGTTGATCACCTGAAAGCATATCAGCAAAGAATTTCAAGAAGTTATAATCACAAGGTCAAACCAAGAAAATTTTAGGTCGGTGATTTGGTACTAAAGGAAAATTCACACAATCAGCAAGACAGAGAAAATAAGGGAAAGTTTCAACCGAATTGGCTAGGACCCTTTGTCATTGTATCAGTCTATGGATCAGGAGCATATCAACTATCCACACCTGAAGGGGATCTATTTGAGGAACCTATGAACAAGCTCCATCTCAAAAATTTCTACAAAAAAAAATCATCCAGTGCATAATAAAA
This sequence comes from Sequoiadendron giganteum, assembly GCA_007115665.2. Taxonomy (NCBI): domain Eukaryota; kingdom Viridiplantae; phylum Streptophyta; class Pinopsida; order Cupressales; family Cupressaceae; genus Sequoiadendron; species Sequoiadendron giganteum. The sequence continues at coordinate 593,430,814 of CM021106.1, read as the reverse complement.
AGTTTTAAAGAAAGCCAAAAAAATCAGAAAAAGTCCTCAAGAATTTTTTTAAAAAAAAATAAGGTCCTAAGGAATACAAAAAAAGAAGAAGAAAAAGTCATGAAGAAATACAAAAAAATTAGAAAAATTCTTGAAGAAATACAAAAAAATTAGAAAAAGTCTTGAAGAAATACAAAAAATCAAAAAAAGTCCTGAAGAAAATTCCAAAAAAATCAAAAATCAAAAAGAGAAAAAATACAAAAAAAGTGGAAAATCAGAAAAAATCGTTACCTTGATGAAAACTTGGCAAACAGGCATCTTGGTAATAGCAAAAAAATCATAAAATCTGAAAAGGGTGCAATAAAAGCATATAGGCAAAACCTGGCAAACATGCACTATTTGTGATGAGTTGGCTTCTCCATTTGTTGGAATGTGTGTCAATCATCCACTTTTTTGATCATTACACATACCTGCCTATCATAAAATGAGCTTCATGTACATATTCAACTGTTGTGATGGTGTTGCACCTTGGCTTGGTTATGAATGTATATACTTCATAATAAATGGTTGGTCTCTCACTGGGGGCATAATCTTGTACTCGCTGCAGGCAACCTGCTTTGAGATTAAACCAACAAACAAAAACAACAATCAGACAACAGAAGAAAACACGAAAAATCCCAACAAAAACTCAATGTTGAACATCGATCACAAACTTCAAACATCCAACATCAACCTGAAAAATCAGAAAAATAAACCAAAAACAAATCTAAATGGATGATACTCTTTTGAAACATGGCTTTATCACTTTCGTATGAATGTTCAACTGTGTTATCTTGATTTTTGTTATCATTTCTTTAGAGCAACTCGATGATGTCTGGAACTAGAGAAACTATGATCGAGAATGATATTTTTCTTTGTCTGTTGTTTATGAGTTAATCATTACTACTGTGCAAATTGTCACGGGACATGCTCTACAAAGTATCATTGATGACATTCCAAATTTTCATAGGAAAACAACTAACTCTTGTATGTTTACGTGAGAAATTCTCAGGTCATCTCGGTCTCATTATACCTAGATGCTTGTGTTAACTTGCAATATCAAAAATCATGAAAGTAGCACTCAGTTCATCATGGTCTAATTATACCATCGATTTTTTTACTAACTTTCAATATAATAAAGGCTCAGTGATGATATAAAGCACTATAAATCGACTGATGGAATGACAACATTGCATATTTAGATTTTCATGGTTACATTAGATTGCATCCATATTAGTCTTGGATCTGTATTTATGGATTTTCTAAGGCTAGCACAATTTTCAAAAATGATGTTATCTTTATCATTAATGGATTGAGTATATTTGGCATTAACAAAAACATATCATTTCCATATAGTTGCATAATCATTTTGTATATCATACATACATTAGAATGCATTAAAAACATCATTCATCTATTCATGCATTACATCATAATATTTTCATTAGAGAAAACAAAAAGAAGTACATGACATCTCACTTGCATAATCAAATTCATCCCATTTAGTATAGAAGTATCATATATGTCTACTAAGAAAATACAAAAACATAAGGGGCATCACATTTTATTTGCATCCATCTCATGGAATTAAGCATCATAGCATAGGAACATATATAATCATCATTTCATCCATACATCATTATCACATAAGCATATAAACCATCACATAACATACAAAATAGAAAGTAAATACATCCATGATAGGAATTCATCCTAATATAAACCTACATGGACATCATATAGATAAAAATAATCATCATTGCATATCATATAAATCTCAAAATAATCATGTCAAGTGTACAAGGATATCCAAATATGTGAAGAGATATAACATCAATAAGATGGCAGAAACCATAATGTCTCAAATCAATGTATACTTCATCAAATGTCTCAAAGTACATGAAATATCAATGAGAGCTATGTGGTGCTCCCCTAGATGGTGCTGGTCATGTGCCTCCTCTACCTCCTACTATACTCAATGGTCTTGGACCTGGATCTCTCGGAAGTGGCTATGTCACACCCCTACTGATGGTCTGAGAATGGCTCCACTTTGATCTCGACTAGGCATACTAACCTAATGCTCTATAGGCACTCCATCATAATATCACCCTCTATAATACTTTGCCTCCTTCATAGACTAGAAAATCTCTCTCAACATATCTCCCATACCGGATCCCTCATCCACTCTCTAAAGTCTATCAGCTATAGCATCTTCTTGTTCATATCGTTGTCTTGTGGTATCCCTCTCAACTATCAAGGCAATAATCTGGGCCTACACCTATGCCTGTGCCTGAACTTGCACCTGTGCCTACGCTATTTGTGCATGTACCTACGCTAGCTGCCCCTGCAATGCCTAAACCTATGAATTTAATGCCACTATCTAAGTCTGTTGTTGTTGTGAAGGCACAGTGATCCAAATATGTGATGGCTCTACTTGCTGTTGTATTTAGGGGACCATGTACCTCCTCCTCTTGGGCACTTTGAGATCTAAAACCTATTGAGCTCCACCCAAACCTCCACCATCATCTCCATCTCCATCCCCATCTCCATTGTCACCACCACCACCATCCCCACCACCTCCATCTCCCTCCTCCTCCTTAGAGCTTGATGTGGTGGTCCCCTCTTAGCATCCTCCAATTCTAGCACCTGCTCATCTAGACCAAAGATCCTAGGGAAGGAATGTGTAGTGAAATACTGGGCATACTCATCTATCATGGAAGCATCAACAATCTCTAGATGATAAGACCATACCTATGGTTTTAGATCAAAATACTTTGCACAAGCTGCCTCATAAGATATCACAAATCCCCACTCGAAAGTATCTTTTCATCAGCATGCGTATGTAGCCACCCCTTGGGGCATGCCCCAAACTCTATTGAACTTTCACAACACCCTCATAGGCATAAATCTCTCAATGATAAACTACATGGGTATGTGCAGGACCATGATGGTCCATGTGGCTGACGACTTTTTTTTACCCAAAATTGATGAAATGAAAAGGGTTTTTAGAGGAGATTCTCAGCTTTCTACCAATATAAATTATGCTTTACTTTGAATTAAATAAATAATTATTATTCATTTTCTATTAGAATTATGAATAAAGTCTTGATTGATAGGCTGATTGAGAAACATCTATAACTTTCAAATGGTATCATATTTTTTGAATCTGAAACATGTGTCACATTCTATGCTTCGCATACTATAGGATTAAAAAATAAAAAATTTAATTTCATGAATTTTTGACCAAGTTAAGGTGATTAGATAGACAAGCTTTTATATATTTTCGAAAGTTGTTATAAAAAATTCATAATTAATTATTTACTTGGAAACAAATTATAAAAAAATATGCATCACATTGGGACATGAGTCCTCTAATTATATCTAAAAGCTTATAAAAATATATTATCATTTTATTGTGGTTAGGGTGGTCAGACAGACACCTACTTCTTATTTTTACCCTGAAATTTAAATACTACTGCATTGAAATTTCAAATTTTCACCAAATAGATTTTTTAAAAAAAAAAGGTCTAGTAGTTTAGAAACTACATTCAATTTGCTACAGATTCTATTTTTACTTTTTTTTGAAATAATATAGATAACTTATTCAAATTTTTACGTGAAGTTGTCTAACTCTGATTTTTTGTCTTTTTATTGCCACTTAAGGGCCTATTTTTTCCATGATGATCCTGCACATACCCACATGTGACCAATAAAAAATATAGAAGTGTAAACATAAGGCATCTCAGTGCCATCCTCAGCCCACTACTCACAATCTAGGTAAGGTTTCCAGATCATAGTGTCCATATCATCTAGCACCCGATGCCAGTACTCTAGTTTTCCCAACTTATGACGGACAACTAGGTTGGTGTATCTATATTTAAGAAATCTCGATTAGGCGATATCTATCTACAACTGGCTATGTGAAAACTATGTGCTCCCACACTCATATTTGTAATAAGGTAACTCTAATAGACAAGCAAGCAGGTCTGAGATAAACCACCTAGTGTAAATTAGGATATAATCATGCTAGAATGCAAGCACCCTAGGTGTATCTGGTCCCCTACAATATCATTTTCTCTAGAATGTGACCATAGACAATGGATAGTCCCTTTGACCTATGGTTGGAACATAGGAAACCGCTCACAAATCTAGCAAGCACACTAGGCAAAGGCTCATATGAAGTGACCATCTCCTACTAGGGTATCTCATACCTGCTGATCTGATCATTGTGGAATATCCTCTGCAGGGCATATGTCCCTCCCTGCTCTGTCTGATCATATGTGATGAGCTCCCTAACAACTGGAATCCTTAGAATCTATTACACGTCCTTGGGAGTGATAGTCATCTAACTAGTTGGTAAATAAAAGGTGTTGTGGTCGTTGTGCCACCTCTCTACCAAAGATGTCAATAGTGCCATGTTAATCTAGTACTAGGGCATGTGAATCAAGTAATACAACCTGCATCTCTCAATCAAATCTATATATGTCTGTACCAGTTGTAGAATCATATCCCACGTCTTCAGGAATCACTCTCGAGACATCAACACACCAAAATTATCCTATCATCATGACATATCACAAATCAACATGATATCAAATCAAGTAATCATTCAACCTATCATTGATCCTTGTGTATCATGAGGTCAATCTATCATCATCCTATAATTGATTCTCACCTATAATGAGATCAATCATCATATAAACTATAACCATCATCAAATCATCAGCTGACACAATCATCAAACATCGAAAATGAGGACAAAAATCAAAATTTCATCATTCTGGTCTAAATGTGCTAAAACAGTCATTTTATGCACCAAAAAATACAGATGAACTAGAAAATTTCATCAATGCACCCTAATAGTCATTCTATGTGCTAAAATCTCCAATGTGCTATTTTATCTAATCATTGCGCTAACTAACCTAATGCGCTAATCTATGTCATCAATGCGCTAATTTTTGTTCAATGCACTACAAATCTTCATCTATGCGCTAAATCATCTATGTGCAAAACTCGAATTTCCATGTGCCAAAACAGGCTTTGAATGCGCTAAAACAAAAAAAATGAAATTCAAACATAAAAAATTGTGATTTTTTTAATGTCAAATTCAAAATGTGGGTTACCAAGGATTCTTACCAGAAGACCATACGCTGTCGGGCAGTTGTGGCATCGCACACACTCGAATCGATGAGTTTCATGGGAGATCACCATTTTGTCTAAGTTGCTCACCTCTCTCAATTTCTCCAATTTTTAAATTACAAATGAATGAAAATGAACTATTTTTCAATTTTTACCTATTAAGAGGAGTAATTAAAGTGGGAATTAAGGTGGGATTCATTTTATTTTTCAAAAGGGGCATTAATTAATCAATTCATCAACTTGCAGGATTAGTATTATCTATCGGGAATATCATCATCAAATCATCATCAAATCCTCCAAATTCCAAAAAAAAAAAACAAAAAAAACAAAAAAACTTTGATTTATCTCTCGAGGGGAATATATTCATCATCATTTGAAAATCAGTGTTTGGGGCATATTGAAATTTTCTAGTCAACAATTTTTTCTTTGAAACAATGTGTAAACACATCACTTCAAAGTGGGGCAAAATATATACACCTAAAATTGGTCTGGATAATTAAATAAATACAACTTATTTAATTAATGACCTTTTAATTCATCTACTTTTAAATAAATAGAAATATTTATTTATATAGTTCATTTTTCTAAATTCTTCTATCTTAAATCATTTTCTTCTAGTTTTAATTAAATAAACAAATTCAATTAAGTTTGTTTTATTTAATTAATTCCCTTTCATTGAATTTAAATTTTATATTTGAATTTAGTCAGATTTCTACAACTTCTTACCTCCACCTCATCATGTGTCTCACAAAATTAAATATTTCTAATATTTAAATTGGTAACTAGCTGCAGCAAATTTCTAACAATTTATGCAAACATGGCTCGTTCTTCCGTTTGACGCCTTTCAACACTTGGCAAGGTTGTTCCATGAAAGGGAACATTCTCCATGATTTCCTCTAAATTCTTCATCCTCCACCGTTGATCTCTCCAAACTAAATCCTGACCATCGAATCCTACCACATCACTTAATGCCTTGGAAAAATCTACAAATAGAGGGTCATTTATAGCTTTTGGGATAGAGAGAAAATCATAAATCTACTCTGGAAAAATCATATCAACATTGTAAGCTTAGCATAGAATTTTAGTTTATCATTTTGCATTTAGCTTAAATTAGTGTTATTATGGAAATTTTGTTTCTAGAATCCTAATTGTTGTATTTTCATATAGCATTTCACATATCTTTTGCATTATTATCACAACAACATCTCAACAATCATTTAAACACAACAGTAGCATAATCTTAACATCATATCATTTAGCATTGCATATCAAATACACCAAACATGTAAATTTAGGAATAAAATACCTACATTTCATCATAGCATCTCATTTTTCAGGTTGTCATCCAATAATTCATGTGCAGAACAAATACAATCTAAGAGAATTCATGGTTTAGAGGATCCTTGAGAATAGAGAACAATGGAATAGTTTTATTAGTTTATTTGTTATTTCAATTTCCTAAATGTAAATGTTTCATTGGTGTGTGGTTTAGATTGATCTTTCTTAAACATATTTATAACCCACATACACTATGTTTTTGTGATGGTTTTTAGTTTCTACACTTGCATTTAATGTGTAATCATTTAAATAGTGTTAAGAATTAGTTTCGGTAAATGAATTAAGGTTTAAATCTATGACAATTGATTCACTATTAGTTGTCTTTTTAAACAACTTACACTGTATTGCACCAAATCAAGTAAAACCTTAAACATAGTGTGAATATTTATTCACACATAGCTTTTTCCTTCATGGTTTCTTTTCTTGCGCAGCTTCATCTTTGTATTTTGGTATCGCTCACAACTTTTCAACAGCCACCACATGGCCTACTATCGAGGCTTTCTCTTGGGGCATCTCTTTTCATTTTGTCGGGCTCTGTTTTCTTGACACATTGCCTTCATTGGTTTCCTTTCCAATTGGGGCCCACATCATAGACTCCTTTGCTGGGAGTTTTCTACATGGAGCTCGTTCGTGCTTCTATTATCTCGAGTTTGACATTTTTTTCAATGGCCTCTGTTTTGACACTGCATGTTCTCTCTTGTTGCTATTGCGTGGCCCATATCTTCTTGGGACGTTCCTGTTGGCGTGCTGCTGGAAGCATCTTTTTGTTGGCACCAAAATGAGAGAATCTTGATCATTGATGGCTTTGTGGAAGTATCTTTCTTGTTGTGGTCTTTAGGTGGTGGGTTGGCTTATTTAAGCAACATTTTCTTCACTTTTATGTTGGTTGTTAGATGGATGAAATTTTCCAGAGCATTGGGAATTAGCCTCTATAGTGTTTTCTATTAAATTTGAACTCATAGACTGTGCCATTTTGTTCGACCTTTCTGTTTTCATGTATTTGATAAAATATTAAACAATGCTTGTATTTTTTGATGCATTTGAGCATTTGTTCCTAGCTTTTGTAATTTTTATGCAGCCTAGTGTAATACAAATCATGTTGCTACTCCTTTGTGTTACCTTATGCTGTATGAGTTATATTATGCAAATGGTTTGATGTTCTTATGTTTGCAGTATTGGGAATTATATATTTGATATATGCTAGTTATTACTCAAGCCTTTGTTTCATCACTGTTCTTACTCATTTCATTTTTGATCTGGTGCATCACCTTAGCCTAGGTTTGTTTATTTCAAGTTTATCTCCTTCCCCTTTTTCTCCCCCCATTAGGAAAATGAAGAGTCGACTTCGATAAAACCCCAGAGGTTACTTAGCTATGCACATAGGTCCCCAATAGCTAAGTTTCCCATAAGGCTGTTGCCTACAAAATTTTGTGTCAACACATAGAAAGATACAATAATTATAATCAACTTCTTAAATCTATACAACCTAAATCCAAATAGCAGAGAAACATGGATCAAATAAATTTCTCCCAAATGATAGAAATTATTACTGAAAAATTGGTGCACACACTGGTGAAAATATCTCTCATTGTACAATGATCCAAAAGCATAAATTATTGATATAGAAACTACTAGAAACCATGACCAATACCTCAAATCTATAGAAGCATAGAATCAACATAGAATAAATGCAGAGCACATCTTAGAGAAAACACTAAATACCTACAAGACATTGTTTTCTCTATTTATCAAATTTTCTCAAAAGAACTTGGAGACCAAGTACCAAAGACATCATTTCAGCACATTTCTTCACTTTAACACACTTCCAATCATAGCAACATAAGGATAACTCCATGTACTCATGACACTTCTTCAACATCTCAACTATACATGCACAAACAAAAAATCTTCTTTATTACATTTTTCTCAATATCCTTGACATATACAGTCAATAACTAGCTTACTTTACACATAGTTGACATCAATGACAACACCAACTAGTTAACATCAATGTATAGACTTCATACTTTCAACAATGTGTGTTTCTCATTTTGTTACCTATTTTGGGACCTCGCCTAGTGAAAAATGGTCCTCACTAGCTCGTGTGCCTTCATATTTGTATGACCACTATCATTATACAACTTGTTAGCCCATACCACTTATTTTTTACTTTTTCTTTCCATTTGATTTAACATTGTATGTTTATGTATCCTTTCTTGCTACATATCATACATGTGCATTCCTTTGTGCTTATGTTGGTTTTCCATGGGATCTTGGATCTTGGCGGCTTGATCACCCTCTTTAATCCCTAGTCATTCAACATCTCTAACTTTTGGATAGTTAAACTTATCTTGACATATATTTCTTTACATTAGTGTGAGTTTGAGTGTAAGTTCATACTCTTACTAAAGTTGGATCTAAATGTTACATAGAAATTTTTATATAGTTACAATATCACATTATGTTTTGGCCGCCTAATTTATTAGACTTAATTAAGCTTATACTTTTCTAGATTATTTATTCCAAAGCCTAATTTTTATTGTTTTATGAAGAATTACAAGTATTAAACAAATACATCCAATCATTAAATTATCCTTGACTTTGGACTATCTAGGAATTTTGGGCCATGACCTAGTCACCCATGGGTGACTCAGTCCCCCTTTTTAGTTGGGACCCAAATTAAAATATGTTTTTGGTGATATTTTAATATGAAAAATTCAAATATGAAGTGTTGGATTTTTGAATTTTTTTGAGAAATTAGATAAAGACCTATATGTACCTAGTATTTTTATCATTTGAAATATAACAACAAGAATAAGGAGAAATTATGATCAAGATCATTATTAAGTAATTCAAGAGAAACACTATCAAATTTTATTACAACAATTCAAAATCCAAAATCATATCAAATCCTATGTGTGCTCATGTTCATGTTCTATGAAGGCTAACATTTTTGTAGATCTCCAAAATATTCAAGCATTCTATCAAGCAAGATCCAAATCCTTGAAGTCATGTATATGTCTTCAATCCTTCAATGGAGCCATTGAAGGGTGTTGAGTTACAACATTGTTTTCATTCATCATTTCCTTCCTTTCCATTAGGGTTTTATCATTGGCATTGGCATTGTGGAAGTCGAAACACTTACATGAGCTTTGATTGAGGCAAGCCCCTATGTGACAACATATTCTCTCTTTGTGAATGTTTAGATTGCAAGTTTAGAAATGATTGAAGAGAGTTGTTAAGACACATAAAATCAATTAAAAAATTTATTCATGGCATTTTGATAGTTGGACAAGAAAAAAGAAGAAGTTCAAATCTAGCACTAGAGGACCCCAAAAACTGAGAGAGACACCCTAATAGAGACCCAATCACCCAGGGGTGTCCCAATCCTGTTATAACACTCAAATCTAACTTTTGGTGATAGATACACATCAGTCTATAGTTTCTAGATCCACTTCAAGAGTTTTGTTTCCATCTATTTATATTTGGTAAATTAGATTTAACATATTATGTCATTTAGTTTAATTAGGTTGATCATTTTAAATCATATCTAAATCATTCATATCCTCAAATAGATGTAGATATAGGTCCGATTGACTCACCTAAGAGGTTTTAAAAGTCAATATGTCCACCTTTTTGATTTGCATCTTAATGAAATCATAAAACAAAAATACACCCTAGGTATTGAGTATTAAACATAGGGTGTACCACACTTTTATGTTTCTCAAATACATTGACTATAATCCCTTACAATTCCCAACATTAGTGTGCATGTTAAACTATGTGAATCATAAATTTTAAAGTGAAAATGGTAGTAAAAATAAGTGAATCCAAATACACAATATACATAAATCATTATTTATTCCTGCAAAACATCATTAATGACAAAAAATAGTAATTATTTTATTTAATTTTCTGTTTGAAAATTGGATAATACGTAAGACACGATGTATATTGTATACCAATCCATATATGAAAAAGTGGATTTTTGATTGATTTTAACTCCATGAATAACACAAACATGAATGCATGTAAAATTTATATAAAATGGTATTCTAATGCATAAGGTAGAATTTATGACTATGTTGGAACCTGTGATGTATAATGTAATATCCATAACATAAAATTTTCATATAAAGAGTGATTTACAGGTTTATTTCAATAAAAAACAATATATGAACACAAATATCACTTTGATATATTGATAAACAATAGAATTTCACCCATATATATGATATATCAAATACATAAAACTAATATTGATCTAGAATGATATAAAATGATACCATAGATCAACAATAGTACTACTAACGTGTTTAGAGATTCCTTGAAGTTTAGATGCAATCCCAAATGAGAATGGCCTCAAGAACCAAAGGGGTTTCATCCCTTGATCCTAGTGGTCATTGGGTTTTCCTCCAATGATCACAAAATCGTATAGGTTTTCATCCAAAAAAGGAATTAGAACACAAGTTTCCTGTGAATATTTATTCACACACCGCTTTTTCCTTCATGGTTTCTTTTCTTGCGCGGCTTCACTTTTTTATTTTGGTACCACTCGCAAATTTTCGGTAGCCACCACGTGGTGTCCTATCGGGGATTTATTTTGGGGTGTCTCTTTTCCTTTTGTCGGGCTTTGTTTTCTTGACACATCACCTTCGTTGGTTTCCTTTCCGACTGGGGCCCACACTGCAGATTCCTTTGCTGGGATTTTTTTGCATGGCGCTCGTTTGTCCTTCTATTGTCTCGGGTTTGACGTTTGTTACAACAGCCTTCATTTTGACATCGTGTGTTCTCTCCTCCTACTTCTAAATGGCCCATATCTTCTTGGGACATTCCTGATGGCATCTTTCTATTCGCGCCGACATGAGAGAATCTTGATTGTTGATGGCTTCGTGGAAGTATCTTTCTTGTTGGGGTCTTTAGGCAGTGGGTTGGCTTATTTAAGTAGCCTTTTCTTCATTTTTATGTTGGTTGTTAGATGGATGAAATTTTCTTGAGAACTGGGAATTAGCCTCTATAGTGTTTGCTATTAAATTTGAACTCACAGGCTGTGCCATTTTTTTCGGCCTTTCTATTTTCATGTATTTGATAAAAACATTAAACTGTGCTTGTATTTTCTAAAGCATTTGAGCATATGTTCCTAGCTTTTGTAATGTTTATGCAACCTAGTGTAATATAGATCATGTTTCTACTCTTTTGTGTTACCTTATGTTGTATGAGTTATATTATGCAAATGGTTTGATGTTCTTATGTTTATAGTGTTGGGAATTATCTATTTGATATATGTTAGTTATTACTCGAGCCTTTGTTTCATCATTGCACTTACTCATTTCATTTTTGATCTAGCACATCATCTTAGCTTCGCTTTTTTTATTTCAAGTTTATCTCCTTCCCCTTTTTCTCCCCCCATTAGAAAAATCAAGAGCCAGCTTCGATAAAACCCTATTACTGAGCTACGCACATAGGTCCCACAATAACTAAGTTTCCCATAAGGCTGATGCATGCAAAATTTTGTGTCAATAGTACTTTTTCTATCATGCCCAGTGGGACCTAAACTTACACATTCGCTTGATCAATAGGAGTGTATGATCCATAGGCCCATCACTAGGTGTCAAACTGCAAGAATTCTTAGCCTGCTTGTACCACTACTGGTTTTAGTCTAGGCAAGAAGTCGGTAGGCTAATACTTCACCTCCCTCTTCTCCTCTATCCTTTGTGCCAATGGCTAGAAATTATGTAGCCTGGGATGCTAGTAGTCCTTTGATAGCACCTATTCCTCCTGCACTATGGGCTCCAATCCTGACTTCCACTTTAAAGGTTATCCCTAAGTTCTCCAGGGACGATTCAAAAACTTTGACAGAGCACTTGCAAGATGTGGCTGATGTATATCTAGTTCATGGTGTTACCAATGAGAATGTGGATTTGTGATTGCTCACCACCTCTTTCATAGGGAAGGCATTGGACTGGTATCATACTCTTTCGGCTAATATAGTTGCCACTTGGGATTAGCTCAGAGATCCTTTCTATGACCGCTTCTCAAATAGTGATGATAGATCTTCGCTATATCACCAACTGGCTCATATAAAATGAGCTCCCCATGAAGCTTTTCCCAATTTCAATGCTTGGTTTCATTCAACTTGGTATAGAGTTCCTATCGGTAGTCGACTACCTCCAAATATGGAATTCATGTTCTATTTAAAGTTTATAAATGTTTATATTTCTATGATGCTACAAGCTCTCGATGGGAATACCTTACCCGATGCATAGAGCCTTTTCATCACTATGGAGAACAATCTTATTGTTGCCAAAAAATTGGCATTGAGACCTATCATTCCATTATTCCCAAAATCGACTACAACAGAATTGGAGAGAGCTTCAACCAACATTCCTGCACCTCCCTAGTCTATGTATGTATACCCAAGAATGATGTCGAGTGTGGCTCCAGTGCCTAACCCCTTGGTGGTTGAAGTGAACAACATGAAGGAGTAGATGTGAACCATGAGAAATGAATCAACTAGTATGAAGTAGCAACAATATAGCTACCAAAATCATGCTTACCAAAACTACCAAGGCGGGAAGGCTCCTTTCTAGCCGAGCCAGTGGCGAGATAGATCGTGTAACAATACCCAAGCTCAATAGAATAATCAGGTCGTCCCCATGACTATTCCAATGTAGACCGTCTATCCTAGTTCAAGCAAGGAGCTAGTAGCAGGACAAAACAATCTTGCCGAGGAGACTAATCCATGGTTCTTCCCTTGCAATGATGCACACATGCCCCAAAATTTTTTGCAAGGGCATTTACAACAAAGGATAGCAAACAAACATAGTCAAGGCATCATGCCTGATCATGAAGGTCATGCACATGCCTCTCAACAAATGGAGAATTTAGTTCTCACTACTCAGATGCAAGGAATGTCTATAAAGAAGGAGCTAGAAATAGCTTTGGACCAGGAACTCTTTTCTTGGATGGAAGGATAAGAGTCGGCATTCTTGAATGACATTTTGGTAACCCAAGTGCCACAAGTACAATCAGATTACAATACTCATTCCAAGTGAAGGCTCAATAGAGAATTCACATATTTGCAGACTAAAGGGTCATGTAATTCAACGCCTAATCCATCAGCAAATCTCTCATCAGTTCCACAATAGTCTAAGGTGGTTGTTTCCAGTCCCATGAATCCACCTCCTCTAAAGCAAGAGCTCCCATGGCCACCCCGATTGTTGCCAAATAGCCAGATGCACTGGCTGCAAGGAAGAAGGAGTAAGATACAGTAACTCATTAGTCACAAATTCCATTCAACGTGGTGGAATAGCTAAAGAAATCCTTTGCTAATGTTTCTTTGTGGGATATCCTGGATATCTCAAAGCAAAAGAAGCTATTATAGAAGGCATTATTAGGAGAAGAAGACATGAAGATGTTTGAGCAGCCCTCAGAAGATAAGACATCCAAGATGGACCTGGATAGATTTCTAGAAAATAAACTAGAAGAAAAGAAAGTCGAAAAAGAGAGTAAGCCTAAACCCAGGCCTTTCTTTCTAACACTTATCATTGGTAAAAAACTACTGCATAATTGTATGATTGACTCTGGTACTAGCACCACCATCATGCCTAAGCAAGTAGTTGAAGCTCTAGCACTCGAATATGAGCCTTTGAATAAGGGAGTCATGCAACTCGATGAGAACAAGGTTGAAACTGTCAAAGTAATCAAAGGATTGTCTATGACATTTTTTTCTTGTCCCAGCATTACTATGAATCAAGATATTGTGCTCATTGATGTTCCTCCTTTGTTTGGGATATGCCTGTCCCAAGAATACACTGCAAATGTTGGAGGTTACCTAGCATTGGACTGGTCACCTGATCCTAAGAAACAAAAATAGAGCTAAGATGAAGTTATTGTTGGAATATTTTCATTTTGAACATGTGGTTGATGAATCCATGATCAATTTTGAGGCTGCACATACCTCAATCACTTTTGGAGAGATGCTCCATGTTGAACTCCTTGAGGAAGAAGAAGCAAGCAGCTCTCGAACGAAGAAAGAAGAAGCTCTTTTAAATGAATTCATAGACATAGATCCTTTTGGAAACTATCATGCAACTGGGCTAGGAACATATGTCATACATGAAGAGGACTAGATAATTCCCAAAGTGACTAAAGAGTCTGGAGGTGAAGGGTCCTCAGAGTTATGGAACTTGCACTTTGACGGAGCAAGATGCAGAGTAGGAGTCAGGGCAGGAATATGTTTAATATCTCCATCCAAAGGAGATACCTTAAGGTCTTACCACTTCCAATTCACATGCTCGAACAATGAAGCAGAATATCAAGGCCTTGTCCATGGCTTGAGTTTAGCGGAATGAATGGGTGCAAAGAAAATACAGGTGTTCACAGATTCAGAATTGGTGGTCAACCAAATTCGAGGGCTATCTTCCACCAAGAATGTCCGTATGTGATCATATCGACATAGGGTCTGGGATCTGATTGAAGGCTTCAAAGAATTCAGCATCTAAGTCATACCTAGAGAGCAGAACTCTGAAGTAGACCGAATGGCAACTGTCAGATCTTAGTTTGAGCCAGCTTCCGAGTTAATTAACAACAAAAATTTAGTGCAAGTGATTGTGTGGCCTGTAGTCCCAAATAATGATCAAGACTGGCAAGTTTTTGATAGTGATGCTCATATTGCATCATTTCTCAAGTTGTCTGAAGAATTTTCTGACCAATTACAATCGAAGATCATTGAGGAATATGAGAATCAAGTAATCTAGCTTAAATCAAACAAGCTCCCTAGGGGTCTAGTTACTCTCGAGAGTTTTTTTGATTCTATTGACACAAGGAAAGACAAGAGAAAGCTTGTAGCTGATAAAGGAAACTATACCGATTTGCACATCGGAGAAGATAAAAAGCTTAAGGTTGGAAAAGGAGTCTCACAAAATAATAAAGAAAGGTTGAAACATTTTTGTGAAGAGTATCTGGGTGTGGTAGGATGGTCATATGATGATCTTAAGGGATATGATCTTGGGATTATTCAACACACCACTGAGATACTAGAAGGATAAAAGCCCGTGCGTCAAAGGAAAAGGTGAGTAAATCCAAAGATCAAATCACTAATGTCACAAGAATTAAAGAAGTTGATTGCATCTTGGATAGTGTTCTTGATCAAACACAACACTTGGGTGTCTAACCTGGTGTCGGTCTGGAAGAAGAATAGTGATATATGGTTGTGCATTGACTTCTAAGACTTGAATAGAGCATCCCTAAAGGACCACTACCCCCTACCTTCCATGGAGATAATTCTACAAACAGTTGTTGGTTCCAAGATTTTTTCAATGCTAGATGGTTTCTCCGGCTATAATCAGATTCGTGTAAAAAAGGAGGACCAACACAAAACGACATTTACTACCAAGTGGGGGACATACACTTATGCTAAAATTCCCTTCGTACTTTTGAATGTCAGAGCCACTTTCCAATGAGCTATGGACATTGCTTTCATGGATTTGATACATAAGATTATTCTTATTTATCTCAATGACCTGATGGTGTTTTCAAAATATGCTAAGGACCATTTTGATCATCTCAAGCTTGTCTTCTGGAAATGCTAAGAGTTTGGGATTTCTTTGAACCTAAAGAAATGTGTGTTTGGGGTCCCACAAGGGAAGTTGTTGGGTTATGTCATCTCAAAGGAAGTTATTGCCATTGATCCAGAAAGGGTTAAAGCGATCAAGGAACTCCCTCTACCTATCAACAAAAAAGGAGTTCAATACTTTTTGGGCAAAGTTAACTTCATTAGCCGGTTCAGAGCAAACTTCGCAGGGATCATTCGACCCATCACCTTGATGTTGAAAAAAGACTATATTTTCAAATGGACAATGAAAGCTAGGAAAGCTTTCAAAGAGATTAAATAATTCATCTCTTCTACTCCCATGTTGGTTAATCTAAATTTTTCAAAAGACTTCCTTATGTACATCTTTGGTGGTAGCATGAGTATCGCTACTGTCTTGATGTAGAAGGATGATGAAGATAAAAGGGAATCACCTATTGCCTTCTATTCATGCACTCTGAAAGATTATGAGGTGAAGTACAAGTTTGTGGAGAAGCAAGCTTTTGCTATTGTAAAGGGGTTGAAGAAGTTACGACACCTCATATTTTGTAACAAGGTGATTATTTATGTGTCACACCCTAGTGTGCAAGAATATATTATGGAAGGTGAAATCACTAAGAAATGAGCTAACTGGATAACCAAGATTCTCGAGTATGACATCAAGATCAAGCCAATCAAGACTATGAAAGGGAAGGGGCTATGCAAATATTTGGCTGAAAACAATGAAGCAAATATTGAGTCTGGAGTCCCAAAAAGCGTGTTTCTAAATGAAGAGAGTTCCAGAGATGATTGGTTGGATGCCAGAATTAATTTTATTCAAATAGGAAGGTATCCACCTGATCTCCCCTCATTTAAAAGGAATTTTTATCGACTATAGAATAATGGTTATGTACTCTTAGAGGGATTTATTTTCAAGAGAAACTTCAATGGCATCTTGTTAAGATGTGTAACACAAGAGAAATAAAAAAGGATATTGGAGTAGTGCCAGAGTGGTCCAACCAAAGGACATTTTTTCAGAAAAAACTAGGGCAACCAAGATTATGTGTGCTGGTTATTTCTAGCCTATGTTATTTAAGGACTCATATTTAATGGTGAAGTCTTGCAATGAGTGTCATTTTTTTGTTGGGTAAAGGAAAAATGCTGCCATGCCACTGAAACCAATTGTAGTGGAAGAGCCATTTGCTCAATGGGGTCTCAACTTTATTGGAATGATTAATCTATTTTCTTTAGCCAGACACCAGTGGATCCTAATGGCAACTGACTATTTCACCATATGGACTAAGGCTGTACCATTGAAGAATGCAACAAAGGAAAAAATTGTGAACTTCTTGGAGGAACTGGTAGCTAGTTTTGGCCCACCAAAGATAATTATCTCAGATAATGCCAAATATTTTCTTGGTTCCAAAATCAGTCAATTTTCACTAAAATATGGAGTCCTCCTAAAGACATCCTCCAACTACTACCCACAAGGAAATGGCCTTTCCGACTCTACAAACAAGAATCTTCTCCTACTGATCAAGAGAATATGTTCAAAACATTAAAGGGAGTGGCATAAACACCTTTGGAAAACACTAAGGGTAGATCGTATCACGCCCAAGAAAATATTGAAAACATCTCCTTACAAGATAGTATACAGGAAGGAGGCGCTATTGCCAATTTCTGTGGAAATCCCTACAATCCAACTACTCAAGTCTCTTGAAATTGAGAAAAATGGAGCGATGGAGGTGCGGTTTTCAGAATTACTTGAAGTTTAAGAGAAAACAGAGCACACTCTTGAGGCAATGACCAACCGCTAGCAGGTGGTAAAGAGATGGTTTGAGAAGAAAATTTTTGACCAGGGTTTGCAATGTGGATACTTGGTGCTCAAGTTTAATGAGTGCCGATAAAAGCCCGGTCAACATGACAAGTTTGATAGTCTCTGGGAAGGACCATTGAAAATCACACAGTGCAAGCAACACAACTCGTTTGAGTTGGAAACAATAAATGGCAAGGATTTGGGTATTCCAGTTAATGGAATACACCTCAAAAAATTTAATTAGGTCAACTTTTGTAGTAAGTATGTAAATATGTGTATATTTTCCTTGCTTTTTTAGTTTTGGGTCATTCTCAGTGCTTTCTTAAGATCAACAACCATATTGATGCAAGGAATTGAAATAAAATGAAGAAATGAGCTAGAATATAGAAAGCTACATATTTTTTATTAATCATGAAGATATTTACATCTATATACATGCTGATTACCAAGGCCCTTAGCATTCTTTCAAAATATATATATATATTGTCACTGACAAAGTATTGTAGAAAAGGTTTCAAATACAAAATAAAAAAAAGGAAGGATTTTCTTGACATCTCTTCAGAAATTCGAGGGTTCAGTGATGGCAGCAAGTGGAACATGATGAGAAAACACCATCCTCTCAAAATTCTCATACCATTGCACCTCACGAAAGGGTTCGACATTGTGCATCCTCATCAAAAAGTGACAGTCAACATAGACTTTGCGGCAATGTTCCACATGAGTTTCAAGCTCAAATCCATGTAGAAAGGGCCTAGTCGACACAGGTCCTCCTTCCTCGATGATTTGATGTAAGTTTCAAATAGATGGAATTCCATGGTTAAGCTTGACAGCTCTCACAACGTTCTCCAACCCCTCCAAGTAGCATTTGGGAAAAACCTATTTTATTAGCTTCAGAATCTTCCTCTTAGAAATGCTAATGTCTAACATAGAAGCTACAAAGTGAGAACTGATGCTGGTATTCGCTCTATACTGGTCCTCATATTCTACATAGCCTTTTCCTAGCACCCACTTTATGGTTTTCACATAGAAAAGGTTCTTCACGCTAGTCATGCATTTTAGACGCCTACACCTATTTTTTCCTAAAAAGGAAGCTTGATTCTTCTTGCATGTAAGCCTAATTGGTGTTTCCATGACTACCACTACTCTCACTAAATAATAAAACTACTGACAATGTCTTAGGGCCAATTGCTAAGAAATTTTAAGTGCAATATGAATTTCCAAAGTGTCAAGGGTCCTTTTTATAGATGGGAAAAGGCCTCCGCTAATTGAGAAAGGTATGTTTACATCAAAGGAAAATGGTATGAGCCTGACAAGTAGTATTGAAGTGTGAAAAATAATGAAGATAATCAAATACAGTTTCAACTTGTTCAAACTGAGCCTTTGTTTAGAAGGACGTGAGGAAGCCAACTGTTGCCATATAGAATGTTTTCATCCTGGTTAAATCAAAGAAAATATTTCAAGATGAAGTCGTTGGTTGGTGTACCCGATTACAATCAAGTAATCATTAAATGCAAAATTTTGTGAAAAGATATGGTGATGCTGATTTAGTGCTTTTTCCAAGAAAAATTAAGAGCCACCGTATGGGAGGTCATATCTCTTAATGTGTGGGAAGTGGGAAATCTCTTTACATGCACAAAAGGTTTAGTGGTGCATGGCATAACCAATGTGAAAAGGTAACATGTACCCTTGTTAATCCTATATTCTTGAAAATAGAAAAGAAAGATAGGAGCGTCATGCAGAGGGCATTAATTGTGCAAGGTTGGCAAAGTGTGTAACTGCCTGAGTCATTTGCAAAGATAGAGAAATTTTTTCAAAAAACTAAGTTGTAGAGGTCTTTGAAGACACAAGTAAAATGGCTGAAATTATAGAGAGTTCGACTCAAGTCGTCACCACCAAAAGTATTGAAGAACGAAGGATGATGGTGCCTTGTGTAAACATATATGCCCAATATTCTTATGCAACTCTAGGAATTCCAGCTAATCCTTCATGGTCCTACACTAAGCTAGTAGACCAAAAAGTGTTAAACGTGGTTTCTCCTAGAAACTAGGCTTTGGTGTCGGATGATTGGGATAATGTCTAAGATCCGGAGTTATCTCACAACCCCAAAAGTTTAAGAGAGGCTTCATGTGAAAAGATGAAAAAGATCAGTGATCCTTCTCATAGCCAATTGTGGAACTATGGGCTTCCTCAATATACGGTCCCTCTGGTACACCATTGTCCAGATATTGTTGCTTCTTGTGCTAAAAATTTTGACGCTCGGATAGGAATTATAAGCAGTCATAATTTCAAGGTGGTAATCTGTCACCAAGCTCTCCTAGATATGTTATGTATTCCTCTTAATTCTCTTGAGGGTGTTGAGGACTTCAATATTTCTAGACTACAAAATCACAAGAGAATGCTTAGGTTAGTGCAGTGATTTTTTAATGCCGAAACAATTAAACCATCTGATAACTTTGTCCCCCCTAGCTTCCCTCTGAGTCTGGCTGCTTTTAAAGTAGGTTTTTCTTTTGTTTTCTCTATGTTGGCATTGGTGTGTGGATTGGATACAGATAAAGAAGTCTTAGACTTCCAAGTGAGTCTAGGATTTATGCTGAAAAAGAATAGCAAGGCTCTGCTGATGGACCTTTGTGAATTTCATTGTGGAAGGGATGTGCCAATAGCTGAGGGAGTTTGAGCCTAGTTCCAAGTTTAGGTATTCTTCTTTCTTGACCTACATGATTTTACATCAGAATCCAGATTAATTCCTGCAATCTCTACCCCTGATAGTATTTGATGAGAATGGTGCTAGAAAGCTAGTTTCGACATGGACTCTTGTCCTCTCCAAAACTTTTGATTATTATGCATTTTCAGATGCATTTCTAGCTCCAACTTTAAGAGCTTTGGATCATAATGGAGGCAACATTTCTGGTCGCTTGACAGAGAGTCAAATATCATGGATGAGATGCCTTGTAACACCTTGTGATTGGTTATTCAATTCATATTTTACAATGCTCTGGGTGTAGGTTTTTGTCCAGGAGCCTTTCTGGCTCCTGTATTCTGTTTCATATAGGGTACTAGCCTTGGAGGTTTTTAGGCAGTTATTTAATATTGAGAATGATTACTGGGGAGGAAAGCATCTGACTTCCTATTTGATGCTGCCAATCATGTTTGGCTCTATATCATTAGTCAAGAAGAAGAATCTGAGGGTGAATAGTTCCAAAGTATTGTACACTAAGTTCGGTCACCTTGGATTGGTGGTTATTTGTGATACATGGCACTATAATCTAGAGGGTAATTTGGTAGAGATAGGCATTAAGATCTCTCATCATCCTCAATCATTTTGGGACCCTCAGAGAAATGCAGATGAGGGAAATGAGAGATTATACGTCAACCTCGAGTACATCCCTTCTAGCTCTGGTCAACCACCTTGGCTGAATTTTTCTCATATAATGGAAAAGCCTAACCCTGACCACAAAATAAATCAATTCCTCTAGTTAAGAAGGCTCCATTGGAAGCCTGATAGAATTAAAGATTTTTGGATTTATAGACAACAGATAAATAAGACTAATGGGCTCTTCCAGGAGGTGGATTTAGACAACCAGTTTGATGATATCTAGTGCCATGAACATTTTGACAGTGATGATTCTCCCAACCCTTTGGGTTTTGAGAGGGTTGGCGAGGCAGAAAGTGCAATTCCAAAGCATGAGGAAGAGGTAGCCCAAAGGGCTCCCATAATTGAAGAAGATCCTGCATAAAGAGAGACAGTCAGTCGACAAAATTTGCAATGTGAAGACTCTTGAAATACATAGTTGTCAAAGCCTACTAGCTGCTCTAGATTGGGAACGAAGAGGTTGAGATCTTCTAGATGCCACCGAAGGGTTATTTTGGACCTAGACAATTCTCCAGAAGAGAAGAGACCACGAATGGAGGAAGCTAGAAGGAGAGAAGAGGAGTGGCATGAAGAGGTAGTTGTATCTGCTACAAATCTATTGGAAACTTAGGTATATTTTTCCCCTTCTTCTCTCTCTTCTATGTCTTTAGTTCCCCCCGCATCCAATTCTGTTGTATCACTTGCGCCAGTTGTTCCTATCACTGGTCACCCAAGGTAGGTCAACATTATTTCCCCTAGGGGTCCCCTTTCATCTCCTCTTGTGTCTATTGCCCATGAGGCACAAGTAATGGTAACATATCTTGACCCTCTGAGTCAGCAGTTTATATCCCTGAGACCTAGCATGTGGGTAGGTGCTTCCCCAACCTTTCTTCCTACCATTTTTTCACCATCTCTGAGTAGCCAGTTTATCCCACCTTTTTCCCTGGAAACTATTACTAGACCTAGCAAGTCCACTAGTACATTGAACACGCTATCATTCCCATTAGCAGTTCCTCGGGTGTTCGCTTTTGCTAGTGGACTGGGTATTTCACCCCAAGAGTATTTCTCACAGGTGGATGCAAACAAAAGTGATCGGGCTAGCTGAATATAGAAAAGGAGGGAAAAAGATGCAAGCAGACAAATAGAGCCCCTTTTATAGATAGTGTTCAATGAAAGCCATAATTCATTGATGTTTGTAAATGTAACACCTAATGTCATCAAGCCGGTTGGAGAAATGCATCCAAATGATTTTTTTTCAATGTCGTAGGGCTTGATTTACAGCAAGTTCATCCACAAGATAAGGTTGAGTTAATGGAGGAAACCCAAAGGGTGGTGACAACTAATTTCCTAAAGCTCAATCGCCATATGAAGAAGAAGAATGAACAAATAAAGGAGCTTAAAGGAAAAGTAGAGATCTGGTCTAATAAGCATAAGGCCTAGGAGGTTGAAATCAGTTGACTGTGGAGTGAGAGGAATTTTTTAAAGGGAAACGTCATCGAGCTTTAGGCTTTGGGTGCGGAGGTTGTTTCGTCGTTGTAGAGAGAAACTGAGAAATTTCGGACAATAGAGGTGACCCTCCGTGATGAATTGAGACAGGCGAGTGATGGTCTAAAACAAGTCTGATAGAGTACCAACAATGAATTAAATGAAATGAATGTTGCATTGGAGCAGGAAATGGAAAGGCATAAGAAGGCCAAGTTAGCCTTGAGGGAGAAGGAGAAGGAAATTACTACTCTGAAGAATCAATTTTCAGCCCTAGAGGGAAACGTTGTAGAATTTAAGGCAGATTTGAGTAGCAAGGCTGTGGAATTAGACCTTTTGAGATCCTAGCCTCTTGCATCCCAAATGAAAACACTATAAATAGCCAAGGATCTGCACACATCATATTGGGATAAGGTTAAGACACTATTCCTTACCTTGCAGCCCACCCTCAAATTTATGGCACAAGCTACCAAACTATGTGGAGTTGTTAGTGAAACAATGCAACAAGTGTAGGAAGTGACTTCTGATAGAGTTTCGAAGGCCAGGTAGTTGTTAGGAAAATTGTATATAGCTTCTGATGTTGCATTGAGTAGCGTGGGGATTGAGGATCGAGTAACGATGACCATGAGCATGAATGTTTTCATCTCTATACATGAGGCCACCTAATATGTCGGTGAGTGCAGAGCAAAGTTGGCTCAGAATACCTATGATATGTGGGAAAAAATTTCCCACCTAACTTAGCAAGGGCTTACATCACCCTTCATGACTGATCAGATAGTGGTAGGCATAGAGTACATTATTGAAAATATTAAGGAGAAGAAGCAAGATTTATCAATTTTCTAGTCCTTCAACAAATCTCTGACTACCACAAATATTGAAAACATGGTGCATCAGTTGGCACAACTCTTCTTCTAGCTTGAATCCAAGGCAAAGGTATCTAGTGGATTTCATTTTAAGGAAATTATTTATCTAAACATGGCACATGAAAATATGCACGCTCTCTCTGCACCATTAAATGAAGTATGGACATCCCTTCAGGCTGCCCTCTCTCATATCTGAGTGATTTATCTGGGGGTTGGATTGGTCTACAAAACAATGATCTGGAGTTCTTCATCCCATGAGTGTAATGTCTCTGTGAGTTGTGAAGCTATGAATATTTATTCACATACCACTTTTTCCTTCGCAGTTTCTTTTCTTGCGTGGCTTTGTCTTTGTATTTTGGTATCGCTCATAGCTTTTTAGTAGCTGCCATGTGCGTCCTATCAGGACTTTCTTTTGGGACATCTCTTTTCTTTTGTCATGCTTCATTTTCTTGACACATTGCCCTCGTTGGTTTCCTTTTTGATTAGGGCCCACACCACAAATTCCTTCCCTAGGATTTTTCCGTGTGGCACTCGTTCGTGCTTCTATTATCTTGGGTTTGATGTTTGTTTCAACGACCTTCATTTTGACATCGTGTGTTGTCTCCTCCTATTGTTGTGTGGCCCATATGTTCTCAGGATGTCCCTACTGGTGTGCTGCTGGAAGCATCTTTCTATTGGCACCGACATGAGAGAATCTTGATCGTTGATGGCTTTGTGGAAGTATCTTTCTTGTTGGGGTCTTCAAGCAATGGATTGGCTTATTTAAGCAACCTTTTCTTCATTTTATGTTGGTTGTTAGATGGATGAAATTTTTTGAGCACTAGGAATTAGCCTCTGTATTGTTTTCTATTAAATTTGAACTCACAGACTATGCCATTCTGTTTGGTCTTTTTGTTTTCATGTATTTGATAAAACATTAAATTGTGCTTGTATTTTTTGAAGTGTTTGAGCATTTGTTCCTAGCTTTTGTAATTTTTATGTAGCCTAGTGTAATACAGGTCATGTTGCTACTCTTTTGTGTTACCTTATGTTGTATAAGTTATATTATGCAAATGGTTTGATGTTCTTATGTTTGCAGTATTGGGAATTATCTAATTGATATATGCTAGTTATTACTTGAGCCTTTGTTTCAACATTGTGCTTACTCGTTTCATTTCTAATCTGGCGCATCACCTTAGCTTAGGTTTGTTTATTTCAAGCTGATCTCCTTCCCATTTTTCTCCCCCCATTAGAAAAATGAAGAGATGGCTTTAATAAAACCCCAGAGGTTAGTTAGCTACACGCATAGTTGCTCCAATAGCTAAGTTTCCCATAAGGTTGTTGCCTACAAAATTTTGCATCAACATCTCCCAAAAAATAGAAGAATGACATAATAATCTGATGCCTATTACAAGAACTGACTCCCTACATTTATATGCTAAAAATTTACCTCAAGGAATAGGTCAGCCTTGAGCCAAAATTGTGCCAAAGCTCAAAATTTCAATTTCAATACACTACACTAGGTCAACCTTGAGGCCAAAGCAGATTGTTTTGGAGTTAGCATGCCATCCTATAGATGTATCCAAACACTTCATTTCCCCCTTCCTTCTTCCTAATACTTTTCAAGTAGCTCCGCATGTTTCAAAGGTGAGCCACTCAATTCACCTGAAGGACTATCTATTGAGAGCCTAACAGAGTCAACTTCTGAGAATAGTGTCTTTGTATAAATTGAGCCATTGTTTATGATTTTTGGATATGATTTGAAAAAGCCTTTTTAGGATGTATGTTCCAATTCATAGCTTTATATATGCTTTTGTAGAGGGATGTAGAGCAATTTCGATCTTTGACTTAACATTTAAGAGATGAAACTAGATTGTTTCTCATGGTGATCTTTTTTTAGTGACACCTTTTAAAAAATTGATCCTTTTCCCATGAAATTTGGATAAAATGTAGATGGTTGACAAGTGATCTCACTTCCTTGTCTATAGGTTGATTGGATCCTTTGTGGTGTAATGTGGATTATTTCACAAATGCCACTTTGCAGCTCTGTTTTCAAAAAAAGAGACATGACAAATCCTCCCTTCCGAATATTTCTTTTCCTTGAGAAATAAAAAATGTGATGCTCTAGAATTTCATATGTTTCCTACATAGCAGCCTTAATTGGAATATTATTCTAACAAACAAGATACTCAATTATATTTTGGTTCCTTAAATTTTTAACTCGTGTATCAATTATAACATCCAAAATAACAATGAGTATCCCTTTATCATCCAGTGGCACTAACTCAATGTAGGAGTTGTATGCAACCCCAAAGCCTTCTTTAGACATGAAACATGGAATATTTTATGGATTCTACTATTTGTTATAAGTTTCAGCTCATAAGTGACTTCTTCAACCCTTTGAGAACATGTATGGCTTACAGACCTTAGGCTTGATCTATTTGGCCCCTCCTTTCTTGATAGAAGACTATCTATGTGGCTACAACTTTATGAATACTATATCTCCCACCTTAAATAGTCTCTCTATGTGCTTCCTATCTACATACATATTTTGTTGATTTTTGGAAACTTGCAAATGATCCTTGATATTTCTCAAAACTTCTTGACTTTGATTTACCAAATTACTCACTGCCAGAACTCTATTATCAGTGAGGATTAACTCTACTAAGTTTAATGCATCATATCCATAGAATTATTTGAACGGATGCATGCCAATGGATATGTGATGTTTTGTATTATAGCAATAATCCCCAAATGTATTCATTTGATCCACACTACTTGTTGACTAGTAGCATAATTCCTCAAGTATCCTTTTAGCCACTTGTTTACAATTTATGATTGTCCATCAATTTGTGGATGGTATATTGTTCTAGGAGTGTGCTTGGTGCCCATAAAATGGAATTATTCCTTCTAAAATGTACTAAGGAGTTGGTTGTCTTTATTGTTGGCAATGTTCTTAAGTGGCCCATATAACTAGAAAACTTCCTTAAATAATAAATCTACAACTTGTGGAGTTTTTTATTCACTAGAGATGGAAAATAAATGAACATATTTAGTCAATATATCAGACTAAAACATAACTATAATATTTCCCTTGCGCCTTGGGAAATTTGATAATAAAATCCATGTAAATGTTTTCCCATTTGTGTTCTGGAATGGGAAGAGGTTGTAGCAATTTGGCTAAAAACTCTTGCTCCCATTTTTTTTTTGACATGCGATGTATTCCTTGATATGTGTGAAGAAATCCTCCTTAAGGCCCTTCCAACAAAACCTTTCTTTGATATTCTAGTAGGTTTTATAGAACCTGGGATGCCATGCCATAGGTGATTTATGATAGGCTTCCAATATCTTCCCTTTTACCTTTGATATGGGAACCAAGAACACTCTATTCTTGAATATAATTAGACCTTTTGACACCACATACTAGTATTCCTTTCCTACACCTTCCAATTTTTTTGTAACAAAAGGATCTTGGGCATATTCCGCTATGATTGAATACTTCTAGTTTGTTGAAGTGATAGACACTTGACATAGAGTATGACTCCTAGATAGTGCATCTACCACAATATTCTTTCTATTTTCCCATTTACAATATAAAAATCATATTCTTGAATTTTACTTACCCATTTCTACTATCTATCATTCAATTTTTTTGGCTCAAGAAGAATTTTAGGTTGTGATTTGATATGACCATAAATATTTCATACATCAGGTATGACTAAAAAATTTCCAAGGAACTCATTATGGATAGAATTTCTTCATCATATATGGAATATCCTCTTTCATTGGATCTTAATTTCCTACTTTCAAGTGCTTTGGGGTGTCATCTCTAAGAGAGAACCACTACAATTTGGTTACATTCTACAACAAACATAGATGAGAAATTAGGAATTGCAAGAACCAAACAAGAACTCATTACCTCTTTTATCTTCTCAAAGGTCCTATGTGCTTCTCCATTTCAAATACTACTTCTTTAGTCATATTAGAGAGAGGTACCCTAGAATAATAAAATCCCCTAACAAACCTCTAGTAATAGCTACATAGTCTAGAGAAATCTCTTAGTTGAGACAAGTTTGTAGGAGGTGGATGATCTAGAATAGCATGGATATTTTTTTGATCAACCTAAACTCCTTTAGCACTTCGGACATGTCCCAAATATAATGTCTCTATTGACCCAAACTCACATTTTGACATCTTTATATAGAGAGAATGTTGTTCTAGAATTCCCAATGCTATATCCAAATACTTCAAATGTTCCTCCCATGTTTTTCTATATATTAGCATATCATCAAAGAAAAAATATAAAATTCTTCAAGTTCTTACCAAAAACATGATTCGTGCATGATTGGAAAGTTGATAGAGCATTAGTAAGACCAAAAGGAATAACCAAGAAGTCAAGATTTTTCATAGTAACACTTAAAAAAAATCTTATGAAAATATTCTTCCCTCATACGGATCTATTGGTAATTGGACCTCAAATCAATCATTGAAAATTACATCACACCATTTAGCTCATTTATCCATAGTATGGGGTACCAGTTTCTAATGGTATTCTTGTTCAATTCCTAATAGGATACTCACATTTACAAAGTGCCATCCTTCTTCTTTACTAGCACCACACAATATGCGAAAGGACTAGAGCTTGGTTTGATGTAGCCCATATCGAAAAAATCCTTTATTTCTTTCTTTATCTCATCCTTGTACATCTAATGATGGTAGTAAGGAGTCTTCATAACCGACTTTGATCCTAGTTCAAGTTTTATGATATTATGGAAACCTCTATCTAGTGGTAATCTACGAGGTATATCATTGAAAAAAAAACTATTCTTATCAAAAATATTCTATACATGATTATGAATTTTAACATTCTTACCTTCTAAAGAATGATTTGAAATCACCAAACAACTAGCATCCTAAGCCACTTGGCTCCTCCAAAAAATCCTTTCCATTTTCCTTGTTGATACTACTTGTAGACCTTTATTAGCCATTCCCTTTACAACCACATCCTTCTCATTGGTTTTGAACTTGAGTTCCATTGTTTAGTAGTTTTTAGTTGAAATGTAAAAATGTGGTGACTCTAAGATTAGTGTCCATGACCTAGGGCCATTTTTACATTTTTATAAATTTTATTGGTATATAGATCAACAAGGTGAATTTATTGACTAACAACCTTAATGGTGAGCCAACTAGACCTAGATCTACATCCTAAGGGAGATTGGAAAGGATTGGAAATAATTTGGAATGAATAACTTAATGATCATATATACCCTAGTATTAAAAATGAAAGATCCCAAATACTAATAGTCAAAAACAATAGGAAGTGTAGAGGACAACAAACCTACTTAGAAAAAATAGTTTTGAGTTTTATACAAGGACTCATTCACCCATGGGAGAATGGGTCTTTATATAATGGTCTAGATCAAATTTTTGAGTCCTTTGATGTTGGATATTGGATTTTGTTAAACGTGGGTTCCACTAGTGGAGTGATGAAAAAAAATTTTGCATCTTAGTTTTCGTGGCTTGACATCAATTATGAAAACTTGTCCAACAATACAAAATTGATCCTTCAATATCTCTTCAATTCTTCATCAACCTATAATTTGCACATACACAAAAAGGAAAAAATATTTTGTTTCTATGGGGGTTTTCCATGGTCAAACCCTAATTTGGTAATTATACCTTGATAGAAAGATAATGAAAAAGGAAGGAAATGATGAATGAACAATGTTTTCTACAACTTACCACCCTTCAATAGCTTACCTTAGAGGAAAATAGTCAAACAAATCTCTCCAAAGGAACTTGATATTACTTTGCTTGATTGATTTGGATACTTGAAATGCTTGGATGCTTTAGGATCAATAATGCATATTCACCTTCACAAGACAATATGGATATACATAAACTTGGACATGATGTTAGGATCTTGATTTCTGTAAAAAGTGAGTGATAAATATGCTCTTAAACGCTCTTAACAATAATATTTTCTCATATGAAATTGCTTCTTGATCCTTAGATTTCAAATGACAAAAAGACTATGTATTTAAGGTGTTTATCTAATATTTGAAAATTCCAAAAGCTAACACTTTCAATTTAAATTTCGATTATTATAATACTACAAAAAAAAAAAAAAAATTGCTCTTGGCCCATAAGGGAGACCCATTTTCCCATGGGAAAATGGGTCCTAGCAGCTAACTCTAGGACACTTATTGTACCACAGGGAAATTCTAAAGTTAGTAATATTAAGCATAATCCAACTAAAGAGAGAGAGATAGATAGAGAGAGAGGGAGAGAGAGAGGGAGAGGGAAATAATTGAGAGGAAGAGATGGAGAGATAGAGTGGGATAGAGAGTGGGAGAGAGAGTGGGAGAGAGATAGAGAGAGGGAGAGGAAGAGATAGAGGGAGTGGGAGAGAGGGAGAGAGGGAGAGGGAGTGGGGTAGAGAGATAGAGAGGGAAAGAGAGAGAGAGAGAGTGGGAGAGTGGCTGGGAGGGAGAGAGAGACTGGGAGAGGGGAAAAGAACTGAGAGAAAGAGAGGAAGGGAGAGTGAGAGAGTGGGAGAGATGAAGAGAGAGAGGGAGAGTGGTGTGGTGCAATTTTGCACACAAGCCCCTCTGAAGTGGGGACCCTCTTTTGGCCCATTCCTGTGGCTTGCCCCCTCTTTGTGCTTATCTTTGAAAATCTTGGGATTTTGGTCTTTTGTGTTTGCCTTGGTTATGGCTGCCTTTTTGTTGAGTTCCTGGTGGTTTTGAGGTCTTGTGGATGTCCTCTTTGGGGTGGTCTTACTTTTCCTTTTGTTTTCTCCCTTGTTTTTTGTTTGGATCCTAAGGTTTGGTTTTCCCTTGTTTTCCTTGTTTCCTCTGTTCTATTGGAGGCCGAACCAGGATGGGACTTAACTTTGAACTTTGGTTAAGTTCTCAGTTCTGTTTCTGTTCCCATTCTGGCTCCGCTTCCCATTCCCTTGCTTTCTTTTGCATTTTGTTCATTTTATGTCCTTGGGGTCACTTTCCTCCCTTGGTCTTTTCTTCGCTTCATTTTTCCTTCGCTTGTCAGAGTCAAAACCAAGATGGATCCGAATTTCAAACTTTTTCTAAGTTCTTAGTTTTGTCTTCATCCCTGTTCTCGCTCTGCCTCCTGTTTTCTCATTTTCTTTATTGTTTCGTTCGTCTTCGGCCTTCGGGTTGGTTTCTTGCCCTCGGGTTTTCTTCATTTTGCTTCTCTTCCATTTCATCGGAGCTAGGACTAGGATCGAATTTGGCTTTGAACTTTGGAAAATTTCATGGTTCCTTTCCCTTTCCTATTTCACCCTCGCTTCTGCCGGGGTGGGTTTTGGTTCCCGTTCTGCCCCCACTTCCATCGGGGTGGGTTTTGGTTCTCGTTCCACCTAGTTTCCTTTTGGTTTCTTTTCCCTTTCACATTCTGCCTCCACTTCTATTGGGGTGGGTTTTGGTTTTGTTTCATCTATTTCCCTCCCTTTCCCTTTCGTGTTCTGTCTTTGTCTCCACCTATCTTGGCTCACTATCTTGTTCTATTTCTGGCTCTGCCTCCGCCTGCCTTTGGTTCCGCCTTCACCAGGGTTTTTGTGTGATTCTTTGACATTAGGAACTGTTTTGGACCTGCTTGGATTATGATGGTGTATTTGGCATTAACAGTGTCCTGTTTGAATGCAGGTCGGATCGAGTTGGGATTTGTGGGATGTACTTTGAAGATTTGGGGGTGATTTGTGGGTGTTGTCAAGTACACTTTGCGGTTGTTGTCACGGAACCCACTCCTACATGCAAGGTCGATGTGTTTGGTATTCATTGATGGTGGGAAGATTTGGTTGGTGGTTTCAACCTGGTTTCGTTTGATCTGGACCATCTATTTGCCTAGCTCTGGTTCTGATCGATGGCTTGTGTTTGAGTTGGTGTTTCACACATGTTTCTATTTGCACATGTGTTCATTGATGATGGGCGTGGCTCAAGGATTCATCTCCCTGGGTTTGTGCGATGCCACATTGATTTGATGGGGTCCTTGCTACATTCAGTGATGAGCAACGTGTTATTGTTGACTGTCAGGGCTGATCTGGTTGGTGGCCGATGTAAGTGTGAATAAGTAAACAAGATTAAAACACTTCTTAATACAACATTATATCAAAGACAAAGCAAATTTAAATAAATCAAATCAATAATCTATTGAAAGCATCATATTGCTCTCTATCTCCAAATATTTATTAAATCACTGTGGCTCTTAGATCATGAGTGCACTATGATTGTTAAAATGACAATTCAAAGAATGAGATGGATGCTAATGCAATGATATGGAGTTGAATGTGATAATACTAGATGACAAAGAAACTAAACTAGCATGAATTGACATGCAAACAAATAAATGCAGCTACAGGAGGTAGCCATGATATGAAATTTTGATTTCTTGATGTTGATGCTTGATGCTTGGATGCTTGATGTGCTTTTAATTCCTACAGAGTAAGAGTGCATAAGTTAGATTATCTCGATCCTTTTCTTGGTTCAATGAGGCTTTATTTATAGATTTCCTGGCTGTAGAAATGCACAGGGAAGGCATTGAGAGGCTTGGATTCAACCTGGAGGATTAAATGGTGAAAGATGGAGGAGATTGAGAGAAAAATGGTGGTTGTCTCTACCCATAAAAACACCAGGCAAGAGAAGAGGAAATATTGATGGAGGAGGATTGAGAGAAGAATTTGGAATTTGTCTCCAATTTGTCTCCAAAACTTCCCATGAAGTTTCAAAGCATTAATTTTGATATAATTTTGACATAAATTAGACATAGGATATCCAATTCATTTTTGAGGAAATATAGATCGAATATTCCTTATGTTTTATTCAAATATTTTGATTTATTTAAATTAGAAAAAAAGAGATAAATAATTTAATAAAATGAACTATAGAAGTTGTTTATTAAATTAAATAGAAGAATATGGCAATTAATAAATAAAGTGTTTTGATCTCTATTTAATTAATTTAAGATTGATGTGATAGAATAAAATAGGAAAATGATAATTAAATCAAGCAAGGTATTTAATTTTGTTTATTTAATTAAGATGAATTTAAATGTGATGTGAACATGAACTATATAAATAAATATTTCTATTTATTTGATAGTAGAGGAAATTAGGATAATTAAATAAATTGTATTTAATTAATTAGATGCTCCAGACCAATTTTAGGTTTAAACATTTTTCCCCTCTTCGAAGTGATGTGTTTACGCGTTACTTCGAAGAAATATTTTGATGCTACTGGTAGGATTGATGATATAAAAAAAATAAAAATTGTATGCCCTAGACATTGACTTTCAGATGATTGTCGATAATATGCCCCCTCGGGAGATAAATTAATGATTTGATGATTTTTGAAAATTTTCAAAGTTTTATCATTTTTCAATGATTTGATGAAGATATGCTGATGAAATAATTTATCTCCTGAAAAATGATGAAGAAATATAGCCCACAAATGAATTTCAATTAATTTCATGAATAAAATTAATCAAAATATAATAAAACCCCTAATAAATCCCTTTCCAAAAGTTATAAATAGTCCAAAAGGTCATTTTCAAAGTCATTTTCACTTTTTGAGTTTATAAATCCTTTGATAGAGACATTTCAGCGAGTTGGAGCAGGATGCCAATCCCTTACCATACTCTCTATTTTGAGCGCGTTCAACATCATCGACGATCGGCTGCGTATGGACCTCCGGTATGTACCCCTTATCCTCCTCATTTTTCATGAAATTCTACTTTTTATGCATTCTATCACTTTAGGCATTTTTTTCTTGTTTTAGCTCTTTCAAGCCGCACTGTAGTGCTTTCACTCCAGTGTAGCGCTTTCAGTAGGTAGATTAGCGTTTTGAGATTTAGCGCTTGCGTTAAATTTTCCAGTGCTACCATACGATAATGTAGTGTTTCCGATCTTATAGCACTCAGGTTTTGAAATTTAGCACTTTGATACCAGATTTTAGCGCTTAGAGATTTCTAGCACTTTGATTTAGTTGATTAGCGCTTTCATGGTTTGTTATAGCGCTTCTGGTAAAGCTGCACTTTGATGGACTATTTTAGCCCTTTGATGCGGTAAAACAACGCTTAGGGTAAAATAGTGTTTCGGATGCCTGTTATAGCGCATCAGAGTGCTAAAGTAGCACTTTCAAGATTTAGCGTTTGGGTGCCCAATTTAGCCCTTTTGACTGATAGAGTAGCGCTTTTGGGATTTAGCACTTTGATGGACTATTTTAGCACATCTATGTCAAAATTGTACTTTTTGACATAGTAAATCTTGATTTCATCAATTCTGATCATGTCCATTCTTTAGATTGGTATGATTGATAATCCAAATTCTTGATGTTGGAATTTGATCATTTAAAATAAAACTTATTCTCATGATAGGTGAGAAGAAATCCTATTTGTGATGATCCTCATGATAGGCAAGGAAATGATTAAATATCTAATAAATCTCATGATAGGAGAGATTAGATTATGTTTGATGAACCTCATGATAGGTGAGGTTTGTTGATGTTTTCCCATGAATTTTGATAGAAAATTCATACCAAATTTTTGAATAGACTTGATAGTAGAATGACTTTTAATTTCTTGACATAGTACATTGATTGTGGATTTTTCATTTGTGATGACAGGAGCACCTGTGTACTCTCCAAATGTGAGAGAGGTTTCTCTGGACCACAGACTTGATACCTCATTTGACACTAGACAAGCTTCAGATTATAGGCCGATGCAGCTTGACTACTTTGCTTTATATGCCCCAGATTAGGATTAATCAGGGTCTGTTGACTGCTTTGGCTGAGAGGTGGCATAGTGACCACAACACCTTTCATTTACCTATTGGTGAGATGACGGTCACACCCAAGGATGTGTGGTGGATTCTGTGGATTCCATTCATGGGGGAGATTGTAGCGTATGATTCCCATGGGACTAGCGGTAGAGATACTCTTCGTAGAGTATTCCAGGATTAGGCTATTGAGGGTCTGAGTGTCTGATGGAGGAGGATTGCCACTTCCTATGCAACACTACCAGTAGTGCTTGCTATATTTATTGGAGGTTTCCTTTTCCCTGATTGCAGGTCAAAGGGATTCCTCGTGGGTTGGGGCAGGACCTTAGAGAGCATGATGGTACATGGTACTAGATATGCATGGGGGATGTGCATGCTGGCACATCTTTATCATGATCTTCATTTAGTTGTGTACCTAGAGGCACACAATCTATCAGTAGGGATGACCCTATTACAGGTATGGGCATGGGAGCACTTTTTGATTGCTCAGCCATTTCCATTGGTAGATAGACCAACAGGTAGACCCTATGTGTTCAGATACAGAGGTCAACTTACCTAAGCCCAGATGGGTAAGTTAGAGCATTGGAGGTAGTTTTTTGATGACACAAAGACTATTACCTGGCGTACATACTTAGACTATGAGCAGTGGGATGAGGATGATGCAATGTTGGGGTATCTCTGCAATTCTATGTATCTGATCAGCCGGACACCTTTTGTTTTAGAGAGATTTTTTCTTCCCCATGTGTATAGACAATATGGCATCATTTAGTGTATGCCACAGGGGGTGGCTCACTATGCTAGGCGGCGGATTGATATTTCTGATTGGGGGCCCTATTTTTCTTATGATGCTTTAGTAGAGGGATACAGGGCATTACAACCACCACCCTATGACATGCAGAGAGATATTGCAGAGGCACTAGTCACAGAGGAGTATGTTGCATTCTTGGCCTTGGTTCCACATCCTCGCATTACTATTCTAGATGAGCTAGCACCATTACCAGTAGAGGAGGATGTGGCAGAGGGTTTTGGAGAGAGTGAGGGTGGTACTCCGTCAGGTAGTAGCACAAAGAGGGGTGGTGATGATAGTAGCAGTGATGACAGCGATGGTGGTAGTGGAGGGGATAGAGGGGTAGGGCCAGTCAGCAATGGTCCATCATCTAAAATCCCTCGCAAGAGGCAAGCAGTGAAAGTATCACCAGTAGACCCTTAGAGATAGATCGTCGATCTCCAGAAATTGCAAGGGCAGTTGGTACAGGCTTGGGGTTTTCTCATTTAGAGTCTAACTCAGATGTAGGCCCAGGCTCAGGCTTTAGTGCAGTTTCAGGGACAGTTGGCCGCTATGCAGACGCAGGTTGCTACTTTGATAGCCAAGCAAGACAATGCTCGGTAGATTTTCGAGAGGGCACAGAAGACAATAGAGACCCTCTAGAGAGTGGCTGATGGTACCTCAGTGGGAGACTACATGAGAGAGGTTCTACGGGCTGGTCGAGAGGCAGAGTTTTATAGGGGAAAATATCATGATGCAGTTCCTATTAATCGTAGAGTCAGTTATGCCCCCTTGAGGTCTGGGCGGATGCATACACGGACAATGAGTGAGGGGGTGACATAGCCTCCACATAGAGATCCTAGAGATCCTAGTTCTTCCAGGGGTTGTGGTGGTACTGGTCCCGTTGGGCCTACTCATCTTGGTAGTAGCAGATCATAGATGCTATTGAGATTTGTCTTTTTGAGACATGATGTATATTACGATGTTCCTCATTTTTGATGATGTATCTATATTTTTGGACTTCATTGTATACTTGACACCAATGATATATATATATATGAGATGCAGTTGATGTGATTTTATGATGGTTTATGATTTCTATGTGATGGATGCATTTACTATGTGATATTTTTATTTCAAATGTGATGATGTTATGGTAAATGCTTTTATTTTATGTAATGATTCTATTGATTTGTAGGATATATGATATATGGATGTATGATGTGATGTATGAATTTCTAAATGATGATCTATATGGATATCTAAATGTGATAAAAATGTATGGATGGATGGATAAATGATTTTTAAAATGTGATGATAATGAAAATGATGATCTTATGATGAATGATAATGGATGGATTTAATGATGATAATGACATGACTTGCATTTATTTTAAATGTGATGAAATGTATGGATGGTAAATGATGTTGATGAATGATAATGTAACAAATGTTTTTATGGTAAAATGAACATGATGTAATTATGGTACAATTTAATTCATAATTAATTTTGATGTATGATGAAATGTATGAATGATGAAATGATGAAACTAAATGATGAGATGATGACTCCTACATATTTTTGATGATTTTTGGATTTATGTCAAGTATACCCAATCTTATTTGTAGATAAGATAATCAGTGATTGGAACCCTTTATGCAACAAATACTTTGAAGATAATGAATGTAATCTAATTTTAACATGCAAATCTATGCAAAACAATTGTCATTTTAACAGTACTTTTGTGATTTTTGTCATCATTGAGCCTTATTGGATGTTGAAAGTGAATACAAGCGTCAATGGTATGTGTTAGACCAATGACAACCTGAGTACCTCTTTCATGATTTTTGATATTTTAAGAGAACACAAGAATCAAGGTATAATTGAACCGAGATGACCTGAGCATTCATTGCATAAATAGGCAATGATTAATCATTTCAATGTGTGAATTTTGAATGTCATCGGTGATACATTTGCATAGCACATCCCCCGACAATTCATACATTTAATGATTAACTTATAGATAGTAGATAATAAAAACATCATTCTTCTTCCTTGTTTCTCTAGTTCAATACATCATTGAGTTACTCCAAAGAAATGATAGTAAAAAATACAATGTATCCATTTTTTACTTAGAGTGTTTCATTGATTATTTAGATTTTAGATCATCCATCCTGATTTTGTGATGTGTTTGTGATTTTCGAGTTTTTTGACCAAAGGCTTAACTTACTAACCTATCCTAGGGGTCTTGGGGGCTAATCAAATATTAGCCTTCCCTATGTTACACACGCAGAGACCACGTAGTTTGAGTGACATAGACCTATTTTTTTTATTTTGCCTTTTTCAGACTAACGTTTTGACATGTTTTTAGATTTTTGATATGATACAGATGATTGATGCCCCTCTGACAATGATTGATGTTGCACTTTGATCTTTTTTATTGTTGTTCCTATTGAAATTGATGTTTTTGTTGCCCCTAGTGATATCTAGATGTTGCCCCCAAGCTTTGGAGTGAGACTTGACTATGTGAAATGATTTTGAGATGGATGCAAAGATGGAAAGACTACTGACTGTCAGAATAATGATCCTGATATATATCAAAATAGATGGGTTTGCTGATCTTAGAATCACATATGACTCCTGTTTCTAGGTTTTCACCATATGTTTTGATTACACTCATTTTTTATTTTATTTTTAATTTTTTAAGTATTTTTCTCATTTTCCACTTTTTTTTCTTTCTTTTTGTATTTTCAGTTTTTTTTTGCGTTGCCAAGATGCCCGTTTACTAGGTTTTCATCGAGGAAACCATTTTGAGAAGTTTGACCCGTGCACTAGGAGATTCAAGCATAGAACTTTTTGAGATGAATATTGTTGATAGGTTCATCAAATAAATCCCCTTCTGACATTGATAGTTGATATGCTCCTGATCCATACACTGATATGATGACAAAAAGACCAAGCCAGTTAGGCTCAAATTTCCATTTCTTCTCTCTATCTTGCTGATTCCTAAGGTTTTCCTTTAGTACCAAGTCACAAACCTGAAAGACCCTCAGTTTTACCCCGTGGTTGTAAATTCTTGACATCCTTTGTTGATGAGCTGTTAGATGATTAACAGCTTGCTGATGATGCTCATCCAACAATTCCAGTTCTTGTAGTCTAGATACCCTATAGTCCTCATCAGAAATGATTCATCTGAGTGATAAATGAAGGGATGGAATTTCAACTTCAATGGGCAATATGTCTTCTGACCCATATACCAAGGCATATGGAGTAGCTCATGTTGGTGTTTTGATACTTGTTCTGTAGGCCCATAGTGCGGGATTGAGTTGGACATGCCAATCATGTCCAACATCATTAACCATCTTTTTGAGAATCTTTAGAAATGTTTTTTTTGAGGCCTTTGCTTGGCCATTCCCTTGAGGATATTACGGCGTTGAAAAATGATGTTGGATATGAAACTTCTCACATAGCTCTTGGACATCTTGATTCTTGAAAGGTTGTCCATTATTAGTGATAATGGATTGAGGGATTCCATACAAACATATTATGTAATTCAAGATGAAATAGGAGATTTGCTTCCTAGTTATTGTTGTAAGAGGTACTGCTTCAATCCATTTTGTAAAATATTCTATAGCTGTTATGATGAAATTGTGTCCATTGGATGAAGATGGATTTATGTTTCATACCAGATCTAGGCTCCATTGACAAAAAGGCCATGCTGATGTGAAGGTATGTAGTTCTTGTGCTGGTGCATGAATTAG
Source organism: Sequoiadendron giganteum (assembly GCA_007115665.2). Lineage (NCBI taxonomy): Eukaryota > Viridiplantae > Streptophyta > Pinopsida > Cupressales > Cupressaceae > Sequoiadendron > Sequoiadendron giganteum. Next base: position 593,391,939 of record CM021106.1, on the reverse strand, counting down.
ATTGCTGTGAATCTGACACTTTTGACATTTATTAAAAAACTGATAGGATTCTTTCTCCATGCATGACCAATAATATCCCAAACGGAGGAGTTTCTTAGCTACAGTTATCCCACTCGAGTGAGTGCCACAAATACCCTCATGAACATCGTGTAGATCTATTTCAGATTCGTCATGTTCTAGACATCAGAGTAAAGTACCATCAAGACCTCGACGATAAAGTATGTCGGTGATTAAAGTATGTCGAGCGGATTGGCGGATGAAGTTTCATTTTTGGTTCCATGATAGATCAGGAGGAAGGATATCATCTTTCAGGTAAGCATATGTCTTTCCATAGATGGAGGTTTCAATGGTTTCTATATGGAAGATGGTAACAGTTTCTGATTTATAATGGGAAGGACATGATATTTGTTCTACCATAAACTCATAACAAACACGCTTCTCAAGCAATTGTAGTAACGAAGCAATTGTAGCCATAGCGTCCGCAACTTTGTTCTCCACCCTTGGAATTCGATCAAACTTGATACTGTTAAAGGACTGTTTCAAATTATCTATTTGTTGCCTATAGGGCATCAACTTTTCATCTTTTGTCTGATATTCGTTATTTACTTGATAAATAACTACTAGAGAGTCCCCACATACCTGTAAGTCCGTGATCTTCCATTGAAATGCTATTTTGACCCCAATTATCAATGCTTCATATTCTGCCACATTATTTGTACACTGAAACATTAATCATATGATTTTGGAATGGTGTGTCCTTGTGGGGAGATGAACAAAATCCCTGCTCCTGATCCTCACTGGGTGTATGATCCATCAAAATATAATACCCATTGTTGGGGCATCACTATCAAAATGTCTGCATCTGGTAAAGGAGCCTCAGCTAATTCTTCAGTGATTGCCTGACCCTTGATTGCCTTCCTCTCTACATATTGAATGTCAAATTCAGTTAATAGTATGACCCACTTTGCTAGTCTACCTATTAAGGCAGCTTTACTGAGTAGATATTTTAAAGGATTGATCTCTGTCAAGCAATATTTCTCTATGAAATTTTAATTGATTTCATATCCATTTAATGTCCAACTGATATAGTAGATGGCATGTTCTTTTCCTTCATAATCTTCTTGCGCTAATAGTGCCCCCAAAGAGATATCTGTCATAGCAATATATAATATCAAAGGTCTTCCTTCTGTTGGTGGCATGAGAATGGGTGGTGACATTAGATACTATTTTATTTGATTGAACATTGTTTCACACCCCTCATCCCACTTGAAAACTATATTTTTATGCAATAGATGATTAAAAGGGTGACTTTTGTCTGCCAGCTAGGAGATAAATCTTCTGATTGATTGGAGCCTTCCCTATAGTGATATGAGTTTACTGATATTCTTAGGATGTGGCATCTCCATTATTGCTTTGACTTTCATTGGATCCACTTCAATGCCTTTTTCTGAGATAATGTACCCTAATAGTTTTGTTGATGTGACCCCGAAGACACACTTCTTGGGGTTTAACTTGACATTGAATTTCTCCATCCGTGTGAAGATTTTGTCTAGGATATGCAGATGTCCTTCCCTTGTACTATATTTTTCCAAGATGTCATCCACGTAATCCTACATGAAGGTGTGCATCATAACATGGAATATTATCGTCATTGCTCTTTGATAAGTGGCTCCTACATTCTTTAGACCAAATGGCATGACGTTCCAGTAGAAGGTTCCCCATGGACATGTAAAAGGCGTCTTTTCTTGATCTTCTGGAGCTATTTTATTTGATTTTACCAAGAGAAACCGTCCATGATTGACAACATGGCATGCCCTGCAATCAAGTCCACAATGATTTCTATATTTGGTAGTGGAAAATCATCCTTCAGGCATGCTTTATTTAGGTCTCTGAAATCTGTACATATTCTAATGCTATTGTTCAGCTTTGAAATAGGTACAATGTTTGATATCCACTTGGCATAGTCTATAGACCTTATGAATCCAACATCCAATAATTTCTTTAGCTTTGTCTTTACCATCAATGTGATATGAGGATGCATTTTTCTCAATTTTTGCTTGATAGGCTTGATTCCTATGGGCAAAGACAAGTGATGCATGAGTAGATTTGGGTCTAAGCTTGGCATATCGGAATATGACCAAGCAAAGTTGATGCTTCTTTCTTTAAAGAATTTGATGAATTCTGGTCTTTCTTGATCTGTCATGGATTCCGCTAGATGTAAGATTCTTGTCTTTTCTTTAGTGTCCATGTTCACAGACTGTGATAGTTCCACCAGGACTGATGATCACTCATGATAGTGTTCCAGAAGAGTGTCAAATCTTCCATCCTTCAGTGCCTTAGAAAGGTTTTCACTGTTAGATGCATTCTTTATTTTTTATTTTTCCATATCTAATGTTGCCATAGAATGGTTTTCACCATTAGATCTATTTGCCCTGTTTTCATTTTTGCAACTGGAAGATTTGACACCCTCCTATCGAGCCATTTTGGTTATGAGTATTACAGATAGAACTTGTACCAGGTTCGCTATGACATAGGAAATTTATGATGGCATCATCATTTGTAAATATTGGTATAGTCAAAGGTTCGACAGGTTCCCAGTCAATGAGTTTAGGATGGATTAATGGCATGAGGTCATCAGAGTCATTTGGGTTGATGGATGTAAGGGTTCAGACAACCATTTCATCATAGTTGTTTATGGTAATATCGAGGTCAATGATGGTACTTTGTTCAAGATCGTCTAGCTCACTCGAGGTCTATTTGTCCCCACTTGAATCATTGATATTTAGTGATGTTGCCACGATTGTTCTAGACCCAAAACCTTGGCCCTCCTCACGTGTAGGTGTATATTGTTGGATGAAATCAATATGAATATTAGTGAAAGATACATTGGAACATGAATCCCATTCATATTCATTTGAATCTATCTCAAAGATATTTCTAAGTTGAAGGATTCTTTGTACAACCTTCTTTGTCATCTCTTGGTTTTATTCCTCAGAATATCCTATTCCTGGCTTCTCTTTTGAGTGGAGAGGGAGGGGTGTAAAAGGCTCTATGATTCCATCCTTTCTTAATCTAATAGGTTCTTGTCCTTCATACCCCATTTTTTCTAAAATAGCTTTTCCTTTTCCATAGTTATCAGTGTTAATATTGACATTTTTTATACTGATATCTGATGTAGAGGGTTCCTCATCTTTGTATAGCCAATCCAGGATCGCTTTGCTATCTGATTCATCCTCTATGGTACCTTTTTTGACAAACCTTTCATCAAGAGTTGTGACTAGCAATGATGTTTGAGATTTGATCATAGATGGTTGACCATATGTCTTAGGAGATGGCATTAACTGTGATAGGTTAAGCGATTTCTCCATAGAATATGTTCCCATTCCCTTATCTGTCAGTTGAACTTGCTCGTGGAAGTTTTGTGATATAGAAGTTTGTTGATCCAAATTATCTATTGATTGAGTTTTAACAGGACTTGTTTCTTTTTCTTTACACTTCTTCTCTACCCACTTGGTAGTGATACTTGGACGTTTTTCTTCTTTGGATGATTTTGAACTTGATGCTTCCCTATTGTGTGGTATAAAGGTATCTTGAGAGATCCTAAGGGTGTCACAATGTTGTGGATGATTGTAATCAGCAGATATAGTCACCCCTCATCCATTTATTGAAAACTTCAAACATTGATCTTATGTTGAAGGAACAACCTGCATTTCATGGATTCATGGTTGTCCTAAGAGAATGTTGTATGTTAACTCTTTCTCCAACACTTGACATGCTATATGTTTCATCATTGGCCCTACTTAAATGGGTAGCACAATCAAGCCTTTAGACGACCTTTCTTCCTCATCATATGCTTTGATAGTCATTTTTCTTTGGGCATCAATAGCATCATCCGAATACCCTAGTGCACAGATTAACTTGAGAGTGCAAATGTTTAGACAAGCTCCCACATCTATTAAGACTCTCTTGACGTGATGATTGTGGATTAAAAATTCAATATGGAGTGCAGTATTATGGGGATGGTTTAGTGAGATATCATCATGTTCAGAGAATGATAGACAATGTGGGGTAGTCAAATGTCCCACCATAGCTTGGAACTGACAAACATCTAGATTCTTTGGTACCATAGTGGCAACTAATGATTGGTCTAGAACTTCTTTGTGTGATGGTGATATTTTAAGGAGTTCTAGTATCGATATATGTATAGGAATGTTTTGCAGTTGATCGACGATGTTATATTGAGATGGAGGTGGAACTGCATGTGTAGACCCAACTCCCTTTAACATGACCTTGGCTTGCCCCCTAGTCATTACATTTGCTGGTTGATATTCTTGACGGTCTTTGATTTTTAAGACATTGATTTGATTATCAGAGTTTTGTATGCTCAGGAGCAAATCCAAAGGGGTGGTATTGTTGATTTTGGGTTCATCAATGTTGTGACTAACTGTATGATCACTCTCTATTCCAGATAGACAAAGGATTGTTGTGTCAAAGACATGGTTGAAATTCTTCCCTTCGTTGTTCAAGGATGATGATCGTTATTGTTTTGGGGTATTTCAACATATGCTTTATTGTTGTGGATCAAATCTTGTATTGTGTGATTCAACTCCATACAATCGTTGGTTTTGTGGCCTTTGTTATTATGGAAGTTGCAGTAATCTGAGTCATTCCACCATGGTGGTTTAACTTTTGGATCCTAGAATTGGGCTTCCCGTGCCGTGATAAAGCCACTAGTGACTAATTATTTCATTGTTGATTCTATTGATTGTCCTAAAGGTGTGAACCTACAGTGATTTGATGGTTTCTGATATGGCTGTGTTTTTACAATCTCATTGCTTTGTATGACATTTGACTTGACAATTTGATCATTGTTTTGATTATTTGATGTAGATGTTGTCAAGTTGAAAATTGGTTTGAGATTTTTGGAATCACTTGTTGTTTCATTGGTAGCTATGTTTCGATTCTTTTGCCAAAATTTTGGCTTATCACTGCTTGAGTATTGATTGGAGGAGTTATTTGCGTTATTCATTTTATCATTGAAATGTTTGAAAAACTCCTCTTTTGACTAATGCCTCCTCGATTTTAAGACCGTTTTCTATTACCTTTTTGAATGTGGGAGGACATTGTAATTCAAGTCTATAACTCATTTCCTCTGTTAAGTTGTCAATGAATAACTCCATCTTTTCCTCCTCAAGAATGGATTGAGGATATCTAGCGAACAATCGTCGCCATCTTTGTAGAAAAGACAAGAAAGTTTCCCCTTTATTTTGCTTTAGGTTATAAAGATCCTTTATTGTAAAATGATGTTGGATGTTAAAGGAATATTGGGAAATGAACCTATTGACAAGTTCCTCAAAAGTTCTAATACTTGGTTGTAGTTTTGAGAACCACTCCATACATGATCCTCCCAAGCTCCTTGGGAATAACCTCATTACGTACGTCTCCTCTTGGGAAAACTCAAGAATCATTTTTTTGAATTCCCTAATATGATCTATTGGATCCGTCCTTTCATTGTACTTGTCATATTTTGGGATCTCACAGTGTCTAGGAAAAGGTATTAGACCGACTGTTGCATCAAAAGGATAAGGACAAATGTCCTGTATCACATATCTTTTGGTACTCCCTTTCATCATATCTTGTATCTATTGTTGTAATAGTTACATTTGACGTGTCAAAGTGGTAACATGATCTATTGTTTATGTAGGTTGCAGTATCTCAGTCTCACTTGTTCCAGGTGCTTCCTTCAAACGGTTTACATTGAAATCCTTGGGAAGTTTGCCACCTAATTTAGCCAACATCAAAAGATATTTCTCCATATCTTGTTCTAAGATTTTCTCCATAAATTTATGGAACTTGGGATCTTATTGAGCTATTTGGATATCCTCTGGAGTTATTTCATTCTTATCGTTTTGGTTCAGATTGTTCCAAGGATTTTATTCTGCCATTTCTTGTGATTTTTTAAGTTCTTGTTCTAAGAGTCTTTGTTTTTGGGACCTAGTGAAGATTGGCATATAAATTTTTACTCTTTCTTCTTAAATGTTGATCTTATATGCTGGATAGTTTCAATTGAACTTTTAACAAAGTTGAATAAGATGACCAATCTTATTGATGAGACTATGTTAAAAATTTGATTACTATACTTGGTTTCGTGATAAAGGATGATAGTATCCTGATGATGAAACTTCAGTGTAGTAATCGATTGTGTATTTGATTTTGACACTTGTGATTTGAAAGATCTTGTTACAGTTGATAAGATTGGAATTTTTTATAAACCTTTCTGACTTTGGTACCTAGACAGTGATTCTGATAAAAAGAAACTTGTGTTCTGGTAAAAACTATGGATAAAAGGAAGATTGACTGACTGGTATGATTTTTGAACTCTCTGTTTTGAAAGTGCTAAAATAGAGTACAGAGGTGCTATGTCATAAAAGTGCTAGAACAGGGTTTTCAAGTGTTGAAACAGGTGACAAAAGAACTAAAACAGTGCACAAAAGCACTACAAAAATTGATGGAAGCGCTATCTTGATAGAAGCGCTAAAATAGTGCCTGAAAGCACCACAGAAATTGATGGAAGCGGTATCTTGATAGAAGTGCTGAAATAGTGCTCGAAAGCATTGGAAAAGATGATGAAAGCATTGTTTTGATAGAAGTGCTAAAATATAGACTGTAAGTGCTAAAACAGTGCCCGAAAGTGCTATTTCATAGAAGCGCTAAAACAGTGACCCGAACACTGAAACAGGTTTCCAAAGTGCTAAAAATATGACTTGTAAGACTATCTATTATAAAATTTAATTTGGCCTTGTGGCATACTATATCATGGATTGTGGAAGATAAGAATGATGTATGTGCTGAATATGGTTGTGATACTGAGTGAGAGCTATTCTTTGGAAGAAGGCTCATGAATAGAGTGGTTCTATTGCGTAATCTAAAGTGTTAGCCCTAGCGAAATCATGATATCTATGGATGAATGTTCTATGTTGTAAGAAGAGTTTTTGATTTTGATATAGAAAATGTTGTCCTCTCAATTTATCTTGATAACCGAAAGGTTTCTTGGGTTTTGTGATTTTGATTTTTCTCTTGATAAACGTGGTGGACTTCCACTTTCGCAAGATGGATTTTCTGATCTAACTTGACTTTGATGTTTTCAAGATGATCTTTAATCTGATTTTAATTAATTTGTGAAGACACAGCAACCAATTGTGAATAATTGTTTTAACTGAATAGATCATGTATGTTCAAGAGCCACAAATGGTCCTTATTGATTTTGACGGGTTGATTTGACAATTGTACACAAATCAAATAGACTCACACTTAAGGACAAATAGGTCATCATTATACTCACAACCCACATATTGAATTACATTGACGCACACAGCCTTGTCACCCCCTAGAGGGCGCCCGTGTTTTTGTCATTTCTAGGTGCATACTTAGAGTTGGATTTCTCATCCTCTGAGCAAATGGTCCATGACAATTATATGGTGAGTGTCTTGGGGGAAGATTCTTTCCTCCCCTTGCATCGTGAGTATGACAATGTATGGATACTGACTCGACAGGATACTACTCTATGGTTCATAGATAGGGCTTCTATGCAGCGCGGCAATTGATAAACTCTCTTAGGAAACCTCCCAATCTTTAGAACAAAGATTTTGGGGATGGTTATCTTTCTCACTACCATCAAGTTGGACTTTCATCAACAACTTGCATTTTTATTATAGTGGGTTGGAATCCTTGGCTTTAGTCATTCCCACTTAGGTCGTTCTGTAGGGTGAGTACTTTTTCCCACTATGGCAGGCCTTCTAAAGGATTTAAATAAAACATAAATAGCATGAAGTAAAAGTGAATCTGGTGATTTGGTCACCTAGTTAAGGGGAGAGCATAAGCCTAATCACCACAAGCACAACATATAAGTTGTTATGTTTTAAGCCCAAAAATAAATTTTCTAATCTATGTGAAGGTGTTGCTTCACAGAAATCATGTTTGTTCTTTTTAACTTGTACTGTGAAAATGTGATGACTATCCTAGGATTGATAAATTTTCTTTTAAGAAAACAAAAAGTGGCTACCCTAGGATTGATATATTTTAGAAACCAAGAAGTGATTATCCTAGGATTGATAAATTTTAGAAAACTAGAAGTGACTATCCTAGGATTGATAGATTTTAGTCCAACTATGAAAAAATTAAAATCTGGTCATGGTCGCATCGGATCCAGATTGATTTTACAAAAGTGTTGGAATAGTCCATCAAAGTGCTATAACTCTTACCTGATGCGCTAAAACATGGAAGCGCCGAAATAGGACACCGAAGTGTCGAAGTTTGCCATAGAAGCGCTAAATCATAGATGCCTTGAAACAGGTCACTGAAGTGCTAAATTTGAGAGTGCTGAAAATTTTGACAGATGCATTGCAGTAACACGGAAGCGCCAAATCAGAGCATGGAAGCGCTTTAGTATTTGATGAAAGCACTAAAAGAAAACAAATCGGGAACCTATGTGACACTTTCCAGAAAAATTGAAAAAATCATGGGTTTGAGCCCCAAGGTGGGCACCAAATTGTAAGTGTGAATAAGTAAACAAGTTTAAAACACTTCTTAATATGACATTATATCAAAGACAAAACAAATTGAACTAAATCAAAGCAATAATCTATTGAAAGCGTCATATTGTTCTCTATCTCCAAAGATTTATTAAATCACTATGGCTCTTAGATCGTGAGTGCAGTATGATTGTTAAAATGACAATTCAAAGAACGAGATGGATGCTAATGCAATGATATGGAGCTGAATGTGGTAATACTAGATGATAAAGAAACTAAACTAGCATGAATTTACATAAAAACAAATAAATGCAGCTACAGGAGGCAACCATGATATGAAATCTTGATTACTTGATGTTGATGCTTGATGCTTGGATGCTTGATGTGCTTTTAATTCCTACAGAGTAAGAGTGCATAAGTTATATTATCTTGATCCTTTTCTTGGTTCAATGAAGCTTTATTTATAGATTTCCTAGTGGTAGAAATGCATAGGGAAGCCATTGAGAGGCTTGGATTCAATCTGGAGGATTGAATGGTGAAAGATGAAGGATATTGAGAGAAAAATGGTGATTGTCTCTACCCATGAAAATACTAGGCAAGAGAAGAGGAAAGATTGATGAAGGAAGATTGAGAGACGAATTTGGAATTTGTCTCCAATTTGTCCCCAAAACTTCCCGTGAAGTTTCAAAGCATTAATTTTGACATAATTTAGACATAAATTATACATAGGATATCTCATTCATTTTTGAGGAAATATAGATGAAATATTCCATATGCTTTTATTCAAATATTTTGATTTATTTAAATTAGCAAAAGAGGCATAAATAATTTAATAAAATGAACTATAGAATTTGTTTATTAAATTAAATAGAAGAATATGGCAATTAATAAATAAAGTGTTTTGATCTCTATTTAATTAATTTAAGATTGATGTGATAGAATAAAATAGGAAAATGATAATTAAATTAAACAAAGTATTTAATTTTTTTAATTTAATTAAGATGAATTTAAATGTGATGTGAACGTGAACTATATAAATAAATATTCCTATTTATTCGATAGTAGAGGAAATTAGGGTAATTAAATAAACTGTATTTAATTAATCGGATGCTCCAGACCAATTTTAGGTGTATACAACCGACTCTCTTGTAACCCTAGCTCTATTTCATGTGGGCATGTTTTCTATAAGTATGGCAATCTGCCTCATTTGTAAGGGTTGGAATAATTGGCCAAGCTGGTTAGGTTGGTTACCAATCAAGTTTAGATAGTAGATTTAGTAGTAGAATAATATGTCAGCAGATTAGAAGTTAGCTTTACATTTCAGGCAAGTGTTGTAACAGACCAGAATTATTGTTAATATGATGATTTAATACAAAATGCAGACTTTGTGTTATGACTGGTGCCTCCTTCGCATTGAATAATCTTGCATGTTTCTCGTTTTATTTTTCAGATCGCTTGGAAATGTTTGGATGTAGCTTAGATTTAGTTTGTAATTCTTTTGATTTAATACCTGCAGTGTTGTTGCAGTCCTTGGTTCATATCTTGGGAAGCTTCTTGATTATGGGAATGATGTGCAAGTTCAACCTATACATCATATTCATGTGCTTAGTTCGACTGTATATATTCATTCAGTCTTATTGAATGAATGCATACAACCTGAAAATGTTTAACACCTTAGAAGATTGCACTATTCTCTACAAGATTGCAGGTATAGCTTGAGTCAACTAGGAACTAGTTTAAGGGATTGGTCCATTCCAGATCTCTCATCATTTGCATGATTAATCTTAGAAGTAGTGTTTGCAATTAGAACCTCTGAAGCCCTCATCTTTTGTTGTTTATTTTATTAAATGGTTAGAACTTGAGACTAAAGGATCACCATATCTTAAAATCTAATGAGTTTAGAGCTTCTAGCATTTGTACGTAAGACCCCTTGTGATTACCAGCATATTCACATTTTATCACTGAGTTTGTTCCACTACATTATCATAATTTAACACCCATGAGACCTTGGGGTTATCGCTTTGTTCATAGAGATCAACCTTTCAAGAGAGATAGGATAACTTTTATCCTATTTGAGTTGTTGCCATGCATAAACACCAAGTAATAGGATTGGTGCTAGAAGGAGGGCCTGAACAAGCAAGCTGGAGCATTTTCTAAACGCAATTTCTCCTGAGATGCTCAAAAGGAGAACTAGAAGAAGGGAGGAACCATCATCAAATTCATCATTTCCACCATCTTCACCTCCACCCACTCCATATTCATCCGATTCTGAGGCTCATTCCACTCAACAACCCCAGCCAATCATTCATCAACCATTACCACCTCCACCAATGGCTTTCTTGGAAAATAACCCATCACCCCTGACATTCAACAACTAAAATGTTATGCCCAAGAAACCTAAGCATTTTTTCTCTAAGTTTTATACGAATGACCCAAATAAGATAGTAGAAGAGCACATTAGGACCTTGTAGACCTATCTAAGGGATAGAGGGATCAACCATGAGGATGTTGCATGCAGAATCTTCCCCTATTATCTAGGAGAAGAGGCCTTTTATTGGTATAATCACTTACCCACTGCTTCCATCCATAATTGGGCTGAGTTGGAGGCTACATTCCTACTAAAATTTAAGATTCCCATTAGTGCCAATGAGCTACATATGTAGTTTACTAGGGTAAAAAAGAGATGTTAATGAACCTATAGGATCATTCAACAATATGTTCCACTGAGCATACGCCAGATTCCAGGCACCTTATGCTGGAAATGAGGACACTGCCCCAGAGGTATACTTTTAAGCCTTGGATAGCCTTACCTCCACCTTCCTTAAGTGGAGAACTAATCCACCAACTACCTTGCTCGCCACATATATGGAGGTTGTTAAGGTCAGTATAGACCCAAACAACACTTGTCTAGACCTCTACCATCTCTGGGACCAGCTGCCCACCCAAGCCAAGTCCAATCTCTCAAGTAGGCTCTGACTAATCACACGCCCATCATGAATCCTATTCCATAGTTGCCTCTGGTCCCTCACCTGGGTCACCTAATAAACCAAGTTCAACCAATGCTCAGTTATCCCCACCAAACTACTAGTTTCCCTACATATTTGCAGAACTCAGAAGTTTTGAATCAATCTACTGGTTCTGGAGGAGTGTGAGGGTATTCCCCAAACACTGTGAGTCTAATCCCTTACAACAATCCTAATAAAGAAAGGTTTGATGAGCTGACTGAACAAGTGAAGAAGCTGAACATGGATGTAACCTACTTGAGGAACCAGAACAATCAACTCCAAGCTAATTAGAAGAGCATGCAATCAAATTATAACAGATGGCAATACTATGAAAAAAATTATAACTTTGAAAGAGGACAAGGTTCTTGTCAGAATTTGATAGAAATCAATAAGATGGACAAGGATTCGAAAGAAGATAGGCCCCTAGGTAGAATAGGCCATGGAAAATTGGGCCTAACAATGAAGGAGTTCCCACTCTACTAGACCAACCTTCCAATCTAGAGAAACCTCCAGGTGGGGTGTACCTAGTAGAGGCCGCTTTGTCTGGATGGTGTAGGCTTCACAAGCCCAATCAACATTCTAAGCTTGACAGCCCTGAATTTCAAACTACTGCTTCCATTTTCCAATATGAAGTTGAAAACAATTCCACCAGCCAAGATTTGGTGCCCTCAAATCCCTATGATTCCCCAGTTTTATTGTTGAATCATGCTTCATTCCCTAGGGATGAGGAGAATGAACCAGAGGAGGAATCAAGCAACCAGAGTGGAGAGGTTGAACAAGTGCTCAATGAAGATGAAATTTCCCAGCTATTTGATGAAGAAAATAAGAATTACAATGGCCCATTGGATGAAGAAGAGGCTGGTGTTGATGAAGTGCAAATGTTTCAGTAGCCTACTAGAAAATATGATCTGAGGAGCAAGCCCCACAGGATTCCACAGTCTGGAGGGTCGTTCACTACATCTACCCCTCCACACAATTTTACTACTCCACGGGATCCACATGCCAATAATAATCCATCCTACCCTCAGGTTCCAACACAATACCTCACAAAGGAAGGACAACCAAATGTTTCGAAAGGAAGCACTACTGATGCAACAAAGGATAAGAAAACTGGTCATTCCAAGGAGCTCCACACTGACATGAATGTTGAACAACTAGGAGAATATGTCACTGAGTAACTTAGAAAAGTAAAGGTGAGTCTTTCTGCTTTCAAGTTATTAAGAGTTCCTGAAATCAGAAATGTAGTCCTTGGGTCCTTTAATTCAAGTCTAGCAATGCTAGGAATAGCTACCAATGAGGCAATTGCAAGGCCTCCTATCTCACAAACACCCAAATTTCCTAGTTCATCACAACTCAGGGGTGGGGGTAAAGAAAAAGATAAGATTCAAGTTGCCCAATATGACTCACAGTTGAGTTTCTTCCAAGGAAAAATGGAAACCCCTCCTTTTTTGGTTTCCATTATTATATTTGGTAAAAATCTGCACAATTGCCTATTGGATTCGGGGGCATGCATAAATGCTATGACAATTGTTGTCTATAGGGCTCTTGGTATTACCCCTGCAGCCTCTCAAAATAAAGTCACCCAATTATACAAAACCGAGGTGAACATTGTAGGAGAACTAAACATGATTCACATGCAAGTTGCCTCAGACCCTAGAGTGGAACAATTGCTTAATATTCAGGTAGCTGACATCCCTGACACCTATGGTCTGATCTTGGGTAGGGATTTTACCAGGCACTAAATGGATACACATCTATAGATCATTCCCACATGTGGCTTCACTGGAAAGGAGTGCCAAATCAGATAAGAATTGAGAGAGAACCTAGAATGAAGTATGTCATTACTGAGTATTAGAATACTTCAAATGAGATATTGGTAACATAAGTTAGTATGGGAAACTATGTCCTAGCCTCCCCTGCTTTGGACATAGAAGAGATCTTGATTTTGCAAACACGTTTTGGTGAACCCACATTAGAAACTAGTAGGTTTGAAATGCAATTTCAACAAACAAAGGAGCCTATTGATTAGGAAGAAAGACAAAGTTTTTTGGATAACTTCCAAGAGTTTATCTGGAAATGTGTAGAAAACTAGATACAGCTAGGTAGAAGTATGAACCTTGAAGAATTGCCTCTTCCTAATTGGTGTTGAGTCCATGATGCTCCACATTCTGAATTAGAATGTTTCTTGTGCCAAACTGTAGTAGAGCAGGTACAAAGGCACATTGGCATAACCCCAACTGTTGGGTCAAACATACAAACCATTCAAAAGTGTCAAAAGGAGAAGGATTCAAGGCCTCCTGAAGAACCTCCAGGTGATAGTAAGGATAGGGGTATTCCAAGAAGAGCAGGAGCTAATGATTGTTGGAAATTAAGGTTTGATGGATCCAAATCCAAGCAAGGTGTTGGAGTAGGGCTTGAGCTAATTAGTCCGAAAGGTAAAACCTACTTTGCTACTCACAGACTCCAATTCCAATGCACTAATAATGTAGCTAAGTATGAAGCCCTAGTTCATGGGCTACTAGTGGAATTGAGGAATAAAGTTAAAATCCTCCAAGTGTTTGGAGATTCTGAGCATGTTTGGAGATTTTGAGCTAGTGGTTAGGCAAGTGAGGAAACAGTACTCATGTCATGACAGAAGGATGGCCAATTATAGGCACAAAATTTGGGATCTTATTAAAGGATTTGATGCCTTCAACATTCAACTGATACCTCGGAGTAAGAATCAGACTACTAATTCTCTAGCACAAGCACCAAGTACATTGCAGCCATTATCACTTTTAGGCTTAAAGAAGTTCACTATGGAGCTTGTTCTAGTGCCCTCGATGCCTGATAATGTCACCAATTTTTAGGTAGTTGAAGATGATAAGAACATTCTTGATTTTATTAATAGCTGTGATGTATTTTCTTCCCAAGTAATTGATGAGGTTGAGCCTCAAGAGACCAAAATTGACCTAAAAGGATTCCTCAATTTAAATTCTAACACTATCCCGAGAGGCATGGTGCAGTTAGAAAGGATCCTTGATTTGGATAGGATCAAAGATCAAGAGCAGAAAATGAAAGGGGAATCCCCCAACTGTCAATATGAAACATACAATATGGGGACCCAAGGTGATGTTAAGAATTTCTTTATTGGTAAGGTGTGCACTTTGGAGGAGAGGAAAGGAATTATTGATGCCTTGCATACATATCAGGATGTGATAACTTGGAGCTGTGATGACTTGAGGACATATGATACTTCGGTCATTACACACATAATTCCCCTCAAGTCAAATGTTAAGCCATTCAGGAAAAGACAAAGACATTCCCAATAATACATTCAACATGGGTCGCAAAATTGGTCCCAGTCGAAAAGAAAAATGGAGAAATTAGACTATGTGTCGATTTCAAAAACCTGAACAGAGCATCAAAAAAGGATAATTATCTAGTTCCTTCACTGGATGACGTGCTTCAGGTTGTCAATGGATCTCAGATGATGTCCTTTTTGGATGGGTACTCTAGATACGAATCAAGTCATGGTTCAATATGAAGATAGGCACAAGACTGCCTTCACTACAAAATGGGGAACCTTTGCTTATCAGAGAATTCCCTTTGGATTAATCAACGTTTGAGCTACATTCCAAAGAGAAATAGATATTGCCTTCAAGGAAATCATTGGAAAGTGCATAATCATCTACATGGATGATTTTTCAGTCTTTTCCAAGAAGAGAAGTGATCATGTTGCGGATTTATGCAAAGTATTCAAGAAGTGAAGGGAATTTGGTATTTCACTTAATCCAAAGAAGTGCATATTTGGATTCACTGAGGGAAAGCTGCTAGGACACATTATTTTAGAACAAGGTATTTCCATTGATCCTGAGCAAGTGGAGGAAATTCTGAAAATTCAAACCTCTGCAAGCAAGAAAGAAATGAAGTAATTCTTTGGCAAGATTAACTTTGTCAGGAAATTTATCACTGGATTTGTAGAAATAATCAATCCCTTAAATGCCATGTTGAAGGAGGCAAAGGTTGAATGGAATACAAAGGCTCAGGAAGCATTTATAGAAATCAAGAGAGCTATTGTTGAGGCCCCTATTTTGGTAAGTCCTGATTATGCTAAACCATTCTACATTTATTTGTTTTCTTCTGATCAACCCTGTGTGGGCTTGTTGACACAAAAGTCTTATCAAGGTAATGAACACCCCATAGCATTCATAAGTTCACCTTTAAAGGATGTCGAACTGAGGTATCCTAGTGTTGAAAATCAGGCTTATGCCTTGATCCAAATTGTGAAGAATTTTAGGCACTATGTATTGAGAAACAAGGTCTTTGCTATAGTCCCTGATTCAACAGTCAAGCTATTGTTGATGCAAAATGAGTTGGGTGAACATAGAGCCAAGTGGGTAACTATGTTACAAGGATATGACATCAAAATACAACCCATAAAGTTGGTAAGAGGATAGGGACTGGCCAAGACAATGGTAGAAATGAGCCCTAACCTTGTTGTCCATCATTATAATCTCGAAGATGTTTCTCCAGGGGACTGATATGATGACATTATCTACTACTTATTGAATCAAAACTTCCCTAAAAACCTTAATTTAGTGAAAAGGAGAGCTCTACGTTTGAAGAGTGACAATTTTATGAGGAAAGGAGCTATCCTATAGAAGAGAAATCATGAAGGATTCTACCTGAGATTCCTAGGGAAAGAAGAGGCGAGGAGAGTGATGACTGAATTTCATGCTAAATATGGCACAGGACATGGTTCAACACCTTCCATTGTGAATTAGATTCTAAGGGTAGGCTATTATTTCCCTACCTTGTTCAAAAACACACATCACCACGTAAGGACTTGCCATGTGTGTCAAACTGCAGCAAGTAGGGAGTGGTGTCCAGTTCTTCCACTTTAGCCTATCATAGAGGTAAAACTGTTTGCACAATGGGGAATGGACTTCATTGGTCCAATCAACCCATCTTCATCTGCAGGCCACAAGTATATTCTTACCATAATTGATTATTTTACTAGGTGGACTGAAGCTCTTGCATGAAAATAATGTACTTAAGAATTAGTAATCAATTTCATGGAATCAGGTATCATTAATCGCTTTGGTTGTCGATTGGCTATGGTTTGTGATAATGGTTCTGCATTTGCATCTTTAAATTTTTCTAACTGGGCTTATGACCATGGAATTACCATAAAATTTGCATCCAATTACTATCCACAGGGGAATGGTTTGGTTGAGTCTTCCAATAAGAACCTTTTGACAGTCATTCAAAAACTATTAGATAAGAACCCCAAGGATTGGCATACCTAACTTAGATTTTCTCTTTGGGCAGACCGCACTAGACAAAAACATCTTTAGGAACCTCTCCTTATCACTTAGTGTATGGTTTGGAACTTGTCTTTCCCATCCAACTTAAGATCCCTACCCTGCAATTCATCAATGAATATTATGATGGAGAAGATAAACGTGAGTCCCGCTTGAATGAATTGTTGCACCTTGAAGAGAGAAGAGATGAAGCCCTAGAAATTTTTTCTAGACATCAGGGTATAGTGAAACGATGGTTTGATAGGAGAGCTAAGGTGAAAGCCTTTAAAATCTTTGACTTGGTTTTCTATTGAGATAAAGCCCTTGAAAAAAAGGGGGAGCATGGAAAATTTGACAAACTTTGGCTCGACCCTTATCAGATTGCAGATATTTTGGGAGATAATGCCTTTCGTTTGAAAACCCTCACTGGAGGAGATATCCCATTGCTTGTAAATGGGCAACATTTGAAGCATTATTTTCAATCTCGAGCTATTCTTAGCTTTATCCTTGTACATAAGTAGGTTAGGTTTCCTTTCTGTTGTGTTTTTTTTGTCATGGGTTTTTTGGGGTTCCTTTCAGTTTTTGCTCTATTTGTCTGTTGTTCTGGTTTTGGTCTGCTTTGGTCTACTCGGGTTGGTTTTACCTATTGCTCTGCTTTTGGGGGTTTCCTACTTTCCTCTAGGCTTGTTGTATCTATATAACTGGTTGCTTGTCTGGGGTTGCTCTAGGATTTCTTTTACAAAATCTTATCATCTTTTCAGAGTCATTCAAACTAGTGGATTTCCTTCATCTAATGTTGCATGGGTTGGGAGTTAGTGTCACTTGGCTAAGCTAAAATCTGGAATATATTTGGGTCATATATCTTTACACAAATCTTAAGAGTTCTGAGGTTGCATATGGTCTTTAGGAGGTCTGATTGGGTAAAAATATTAAATTATTCTCCAGTGCCACTGTGGTTCTCATCCTTGAATGTGGGCTTCATTGCTTGCAAGGTGAAAAGTAAAGCTTTAAAAGCAAATCTCAAAAGATAATATCAAAAGGGAAAGAAAGAAAACATTGAAAAAATCAAGATGTTCACCTTTTCAAGGGTATCCTAGTATTTGTACCAGGGCTATCAACACCTAGCTGGCAGTAGCGCTATGTTCGGGAGGGTAACAATGATTACCTCATTGGGGCTATGGATGCTTGAATGGCAGTGAGGCTCTATCCAAGTTGCTTTTGGAGCTAGAATCCTTAGGTAGCCCTCTCAGACTGAATTTGGTCCTTCTTGCAACTTAGGAAAGGAAATGAATGCATATGCACACACTTTGACCCTTGTACATGAAAGGTTGCCTTGTTGGTGATGTTTAAAACCTTGTCTATTTGTAACCTAATGCTTGGTTTGAAACCAGAGATTCTAAGTTCCTGATGCCAGTTTCTCATCGAAATACTCTGGATCATTTCCCCAGCAAAGTCACCATTTCTTGTGCAGTTTTTCACACACACCCCTCTAAAGTGGGGACCCTCTTTTGGCCTAGTCTTTTGGACCGTTCCTATGGCTTTCCCCCTCTTTGTTCTTATCTTTGAAAATCTTGGGGTTTTGGTCTTTTGTGCTTGCCTTGGTTATGGATACCTTTGTGTTGAGTTCCTTGTTGTTTTGAGGTCTTGTAGATATCCTCTTTGGGGTGGTCTTCTTTTTCCTTATGTTTTCTCCCTTGTTGTTTTTTGTTTGGGTCCTAAGGTTTGGTTTTCCCCCTTGGCATTCCCTTTTTTTCCTTGTTTCCTCTATTCTGCTAGAGGTAGAATCGGGATGGGACTTAACTTTGAACTTTGGCTAAGTTCTCGATTCTATTCCCATTCTCATTCTAACTTTTCTTCCCATTCACTTGCTTTCTTCTCCATTTTGTTCATTTTCATCCTTGGGGCCACTTTCCTCCCTTGGTATTTTCTTCGCTTCATTTTTCCTTTGCTTGTTAGAGTTAGAACTGGGATGGATCCAAATTTCAAAATTTTGCTAAGTTCTCGGTTCCACCTTCGTCCCTGTTCTGGTTCTACCTCCCACATTCTCATTTTCTTCATTGTTTCATTCGTCTTTGGCCTCCGAGTTGGTTTCCCACCCTCGGGTTTTCTTCATTTTGATTCTCTGCCATTTTTTCGGGGCCGAGACTGGGATAGAATTTGGCTTTGAACTTTGGAAAAGTTCATGGTTCCTTTCCCTTTCCCATTCAGCCCTCACTTCCACCAGGGTAGGTTTTGGTTCTCGTTTCACCTAGTTTCATTTTGGTTTCCTCTCCCTTTCCCATTCCACCCCCACTTCCACCTGGTTTCCTTTTGGTTTCCTATCCCTTTCCCATTCCGCCTCTGCTTCTGCTAGGGTGGGTTTTGATTTTGTTTCACCTGTTTCCCTCCCTTTCCTATTCTATCTGTAACTCTGCCTATCTTGGCTCACTATCCTATTCTATTTGTGGCTCTGCCTCTGACAGGGTTTTTGTGTGATTCTTTGACCTTAGGAATTTTTTTTGTCCTGCTCGGATTATGATGGTGTATTTGGCATTAATGGTGTCCCGTTTGAATGCAGGTTGAATCAAGTTGGGATTTGTGGGATGTACTTTGAAGATTTGGGCATGATTTGTTGGTGCAGTCATGTACACTTTGTGGTTGCTGTCACAGAACCCAATCCTACACACAAGCTCGATTTGTTTGGTGTTCATTGATGGTGGGAAGATTTGGTTGCTGTTTTCAACCTGGTTTCATTCGATTTGGGCTGTCTGTTTGCCTGGATCTGGTTCTGATCGATGGCTTGTGTTTGAGCTAGTGTTTTGCATGAATTTCTATTCACATGGGTGTTCATTGATGGTGGGTATGGCTCGAGGATTCATCTCCCTAGCATTGTGTGATCCTAGGTTGATTTGATGGGGTCCTTGCTGCATTCATTGATGAGCGGCAGGTTATTGCTCACTATTGGGGCTGATGTGGTTGGTGGCTAACTCTCTTATAACCCTAGCTCTATTTTACGCGGGCATGTTTTCTATAATTATGGCACTCTGCCTCATTTGTAAGGGTTGGAATAATTGGCCAATCTGGTTAAGTTGGTTATCAATCAAGTTTAGACACTAGATTTAGTAGTAGAATAATATGTTAGCAGATTAGAAGTTAGCTTTACATTTCAGGCAAGTGTTGTAATAGACTAGAATTGTTGTTATTATGATGATTTAATACAAAGTGTAGACATTGTGTTATGACTGGTGCCTCCTTTGCATTGAATAATCTTGCATGTTTCTTGTTTTATCTTTCAGATCGCTTTGAAATTCTTGGATGTAGCTTAGATTTATTTCATAAAGCTTGTGATTTAATACTTGGAGTGTTGTAGTAGCCCCTAGTTCATATCTTGTGCAACTTCCTGATTGTGGGAATGTTGTGCAAGGTCAACCTATACCTCATATTCATGTGCTTAGTTCAACTGTATATATTCATTCAGTCTTATTGAATGAATGCATATAGCCTAAAAATATTTAACACCTTAGAATATTGCACCGTTCTCTACAAGATTGCAGGTATAGCCTAAGTTGACCAGGAACTAGTTTAATGGATTGGTCCATTCCAGAGCTTTCATCATTTGTATGATTAATCTTAGAAGTAGTGTTAGCAATTAGAACCTTTGAAACCCTCATCTTTTGTTGTTTCTTTTATTAAATGGTTAGAACTTGAGACTAAAGCATCACCATATCTTAAAATATGACGAGTTTAGAGCTTCCAGCATTTGCACGTAAGACCCCTTGTGATTACCATCATATTCACATTTTATCACTAAGTTTTTTCCATTGTATTATCATAACTTAACTCTGGTGAGACCTTGGGGTTATCTCTTTGTTCATAGAGATCAACCTTTCAAGAGAGATAGGATAAATTTTATCCTGTCTGAGTTGTTGCCATGCAAAAACACCAAAAAACAAGTGGGACAGTGGGAGGGAGAGTGAGAGAGGGAGAGTAGGAGAGAGAGAGGGGGGGAGAGCTGGAGAGAGGGAGAGTGGGAGAGATGGAGAGAGAGAGGGAGAGAGGGAATGACTTGCGAGGAAGAGAGAGAGGGAGAGAGGGAGAGAGAGAGGAGTGGAGAGGGAGAGAGGGAGAGAGGGAGAGAGAGTGGGATAGTGGGAGAGATATTGGAGAGAGAGAGAGAGGGGGATAGGGAGAGAGGGGGAAGATAGAGGGAGAGGGAGAGTGGGAGATAGAGTGGGTTTAGGGTTTATGGTTTAGGGAGAGAGGGATAGATGGAGAGAGAGAGGATGGGAGAGGGAGAGTGGGAGATAGGGAGAGTGGGAGAGAGGGATACTGCGAGATAGAGGGGGAGATGGAGAGTGGGAAAGAGGGAGACAGAGGGAGATGGAGAGCGAGAGTGGGAGAGTGGGAGAGGGAGAGAGTGGGAAAGTGGGAGAGAGAGAGTGGGAGAGGGAGAGAGGGGTAGAGAGAGAGGTAGAGTGGGAGATATAGCGGGTTTAGGGTTTATGGTTTAGGGAGAGAGGGAGAGAGATATAGTCTTGAGAGGGAGAGTGGGAGAGTGGGATAATAAATATTATATATTTATTATAATATATATTAATATATATTATATATAAATAAAATATTAATATATAATAAATATATATTATGACATATTGTAATTTATAATACTAAAGGTAATGGATACTGATTAAAAATGGATATCTATTCCCCTTTCTAGGATTGTAAAGGTAGACTTGCAAGCATGTCAAGTGGAATACATAATCGATATTCATTTTATAGGTTATATAAAAAACAATAATGGTACTGTTTTGATTATTTCAATGGTCCCTACATTCTTTCTGTCATGAAATTCTCATGCTTTATGTCTGCATCAGATAAAATTCAACTTTTGAAAGATTTTCTTACAGTTGTTTTAGAATTCCAATCATTTGTGTGTGTTTTTTTGTTTTTGCAATGGGGAGAAACAATTGTTGTAGGAGAAAAGGTAAAAGGAAACTTACATCATATCAAAATGAAACATATAGATAAAAAGATAGAGAAAGTCATAGGAAAAGAAGACAAGGTATGTAAAATATTAAAATTGAAGCTTCTTTTGAATCATCAAATATTAATTCAAGTGAAGATGAAGTAGAAATTGAAAATATTGAACATCATATTGAAATTGTTGAAAATGAAAACATTGAAATTGAAAATGTGGAAATTGAAAATGAAAATGTGAACAACATTGAGAATGAAAATTTTGTTGAAAATGTTATTAAAATTGAAATTGTTATTGAAAATGTTGAAAATGAAAATGTGGTTGAAAATGAAATTATTATTGACAATGAAAATCTTGTTGAAAATGTTAATACAATTGTACTTGAAAATGAAAATTTTGCAAATGAACCTTATGTAGCACCTAATTACAAAAGAGCCCCTAAATGGTTGGTTGAAATAGATGAGAACATAATTGATAATCTTGAAGGAAAAAGGTCACAATGAACGGTTTGTTTGTGGGCTAACAAAATATTCAATGAATTCTTTTCTGATAAGAGATTAACCGAACAATGTAAAATTTTTGTGCAATTACTTAAGATTTACAAAATGAGACCATTATTAAAAAAATTGAGGATTCATCTCATAAACAAATTGGAAAAAAATAGTCTTATTGTAACAAATATGTGTAATGCTCTATCCTCTATTGGAAAGACTAGTATGGAAACAGATAAAAGGGCTACTTGAAGAGTGATCACAACCTCACTAGTTAGCCATCATTTGAGAAAGGCTCATTTAATGAGATAAAATTGTATTGATTTTAACTTAAATCGTAAAACACTGAATATAGCACTCTCAAGAAGAGGAAGACTCGATAGTGCTCTTCAAAATCATATGTGGGCTTTTAGTGGGATGGTTCCATGTGTTGATAAAAATCTAAGCGATAATTTAAAGATGCAAATTGAAAAATATGGAATTCTCACTCTAGAGTATCACCAAATGTAAAGGATGTTTTAAGGTTAGGGATTGGTAATCGAGATCATACACTACATCATAAACATTTTTCGGAATGTAGCCAAACAAACTTGTACAAATCATTTTGTCAATAACAACCAAATTTGCAAATCTCACAAAGGGATTTTGAGTCTTGCAAGTTATTTTATAGTGTACCTACTAATTTTCATAATACATGTTTAAATGAAACATGTACAACATATTGTAAGAGTGTAATGCAGTATACATGTTGTAGGAGTGTAATACATGTGTACCTATTTATGCATTAGAGGTGATGGTTGCTTATTTTATAGAAATGATTGTTTAAATGAAACATTTTTGCAATGTGGTGGTTTATTGAAGTTTATAACATTCTTTCATTTTTTATCTCTTGTATATTATTTGGAGCTTTCATATCTTCTTGAAAGTCTTTGGTTCTATAGCTTTTTCTTGTTGATGAATAGTGCACATATTGTTTGTAGATATCTTGCATGGAAGGTGTACTTGTTTTTTGTTTGATCCTATGATTTATGGTTTTGTGCTTGTTTCATAATTCTAAAATGGTATCAAAGCTCCTGGAAACTTCTCATTTGTGTGGGATGGCTTCTTTTTGGCTATTCTACATGTATTTCTAGTCTTGTATCTTTTGATGACATTATTAGCTTCCATTGTAAGCACTTATGATTTTTTGAACACATTGAGATAAAGTTCCTTTGTATTGCACCTATATTATGGGATCTTGCAAATCAATTTGTGCCTTATTTTACTCACACTATGATATAAAGTGCCATGGGGGTTGATTTTTTCCTTTTTTTCCTTCATACCTTTTTTATGCATGTGTTCCTTGGTTTGTGTGCCTTTTATATCTTCTTGTATTTTCATGTCTACACATTTAGATGTTCTTGGTTCTTTATCATGCAATACATTCAAGCATTAATTTTTAGTGTACTTGTCATACATCTCCCATGTCTACATTATGGGGAGGGTTTCTACTATTGGTGCTAATGCTTCTTTGGTTTCGCATTGGAGTGAGATATGTATACATTATTTGTTCCTATGTACTATGTGGATGTAGTGGTTGGTTACCCATGCATTTTGGTGAGATGGAGCACTTACCATATGGACACTCTTGCATTCCTATTTTGGAGGCGACCTTCAGTTTTCACCTGATTAGTTCTTCGGACTATTGGTACTTGTGCCATCTATATCTTTGAGTTCTTGATGTATGCCTTAATTTTCCATCAGATTCGAGTAGTTTTGTTGGGAGCCCTCATACAAATTCTAGTCTTCTTGATCCTGATTTTTTTATGTTTCAGTGGAGGTTCTTCTTTCAACATTTCAGCAGTCATTCTTTGACAGTGTATGCAGCTTCTTCATGCTTCTATATGTTCCTTTATTCCTATCTTTTGGGACAACATTGTCTTGTTTGGAGGCTTCTTTAGTCCTTCACTTGGCTTTCATATCTTTTTGGAGTAGAGTTGTTCCCATGAGATTTTCTATATTTCTCCACATTATAGATATCTTTTATTTGCACATGGGTACCTTTTTTTGGCCTTGTTTGTTAAGACCTATAATGATTTATTTTTTAGGTTTTTTAACTACTCCATAACTTTATCTTTTTTCTTATAAGCACTCAAACCTCATTGTAAATATCTCTTGAATATTATCTAGAGCTTTCATATCTTCTTGAAAGTCCCTGGTTCTATAGATTTTCCTTGTTGATGAATATTGCATATATTGTTTGTAGATATCTTGTATGGAAGGTGTACATGTTTTTTTTTTTATCCTATAGCTCATGGTTTTATTCTTGTTTCACAATTCTAACATTCATAAGGGAAATGCTCATGATTTTGGTAACAAAATTGTTGAGAAATTTTTTTTGAGACAGTCAAATACACATTGAAGAGTGGAGGTGAGGGTTCTAGATGTGAGTTGGTTGCAAGAGAGGTAAGTATTGCTGATTATATTTTAGATTTTAAGAAAAATATTCTCTATAAGAATGCAAGGCATAGTCATAGGTTGTAATTGTTGGATCAGCAATTCAGGAGGTGTAAGGACTCTTTCCCCATTGGAACTATTGTATTTGTAGTTTATTTTTCTGAAAATTAAACATTCCAACCATAAAATGAAGTTCAATCACAATATTATAATTCTATTAAAATTGTTATTTTTGTTCATATAACATATAGGAATGCCCCTGATAGTATAGAAGAGGAGAGGAAGATAATCAAGGAGTACCTTTTTTACATGAGTGATGATAGATCTGATTCATTTGAATTTGTACAACATTGTTTTGAATTTTTTTTTAAGTTCTTGTAGGAAAATAGAATTGCAATGGGTCAACATCTAATTTGGTCAGATAGTTGCATAGTGAAATTCAAGAATTCTCACCTGTTTTATTGGTTGAAAAGGATGCATATAAGGAGGGGTGTACCACATATTTGGATTTTTTCAAAGTTAGGCATGGAAAGGGTGAGTATGATGGCACAAGTGCATGTGTGAAGAGAGATTTGATTAAGGAACAAATGAAGATCAGAGGTGGTCCAACATTTAATGATGCACATTCGATTATGGATTTGTGTACTTATGCACTATCATGAGCAGGGACACTTGATTCACAAGTGTGTAGGTTATTTTGGTTGGTTGAGGAGGGCACAGTGAGAGACATAATGGAATGTAAAACAATTAGAGATTCTTCAAAGATGCATTCATTTTGAAGCTCGGATGCGAGTGCATGGACCATATGGACATGAGAGATAGCTTGTTTTGTGATAATTGTATTCAGTGTGATTGGGATGGGTGAGATTTAAGTGAGTGGGTAGATACATGGATTCCATAGTACCTAATTATAACCCCTTTATCTGTAGCACAATCCTCATTAGAAGATGTAATAGAAAGTTCACTTGATGATGATGATCTTTTAGATCTTGTATAGCCAGGACATGTCTATGCAGTTGTAACACTACAGTGGAATGAAGAGGGATCAAACTATTGGTTGGCACGATGTGTACAGGGAAAGAAAAAGCTAACACAACTAATGATAGATGATGATGGGTTCATGTATCCTATAGGTTTAGTTGTTGTTTCTTAAACTTGTTTCATTACCATTTCATCATCGTTTAGGTTGTTTACAATAATATAGATTTTTTATTCTAAGCATATTTTCTAGTTTGCATTACCATTTCATCATCATTTAGGTTGTTTAGCCAAAATATAGATTTTTTATTCTAAGTATAATTAGATGATAAAAAAATTATGATCACACAGGTTCAATTGTTGTTTCTGGAACTTGGTTGTGAACATATATGATTAGAAGAATGACATAATTGCATTTGAAGACTATGAGAAACACAAAACCATTCTCATGTGCTTGCAACTTGTTATAGCAACAAATGTTAAGTTATTGAGATATCATGCTAGACAAAAAATAAAAAATAATTGTACAATTAGTAATGTTTATCATGAAACATTACTAGAAACTCTGAAGGTAAGAGATGACCCTTTAGGCACACTTGAGTAGAAAATATTTTTTGTATGGGATAGGTATGATATTGTTCATCACATTTTGATATTGTTTATCTGTTAAGATTCATTATTTAGGTTGTTTAGAATAATATAGATTTTCTATTCTAAGCATCTTTTCTATTTTGCATTACCAATTCATCGTCATTCAGGTTGTTTAGAATTATATAGATTTGTTAGTCTAAGAATATTTTCTATTGTGACCATATAGATTTCTCATTCAAAGTATACTTTGAATTTCATGGCATGATTGATCATGGAGTTGTGACAACAATAGCTAGCTTTGATCCTTTGATAGAGGTATTCAATAGATTAGAATAATATAGATTTCTTATTCTAAGCATCTTTTCTAGTTTGCATTACCATTTCATCATCATTTAGGTTTATTAGAATAATGTAGATTTCTTATTCTAAGCATCTTTTTTTTTTTACATTACCATTTCATCATCATTTAGGTTGATTAGAATAATATAGTTTTTTTATTCTGGGCATATTTTATATTGTGACCATATAGATTTGTCATTCGAAGTATATTGCAATTTTCTTGGCATGATTGATCATGGATCTACTACAAAAATAGCCAAATCTAATCCTTTGGTAGAGGTATGTGACATATTAGAATAATATAGATTTGTTATTGTAAGCATCTTTTATTGTTTTCATTACCATTTCATCATCAATTAGGTTGTTTAGAATAATATAGATTTGTTATGCTAAGAATCTTTTCTAGTTTTCATTACCATTTCATCATCACTTAGGTTGTTTAGAATAATATAGATCTGTTATTCTAAGCATATTATCTATTGTATGTAGTTTAACTGCTACCTTGATGGTTTGTACAGGTTCTTGTCACTCTAGAACATAAACATGCTAATGTTGTGGAAGATTGTGCCAACCATGAAGGCAACACATGATCTATTTCCTTCCCCTATTAGGAAATGACTATGTATTAGGGTCATTTTTTTGTATGCCTACATTGCATTTTGCATGTATCACAAATTTTGGCACCTTAATGCTTTCTTACGCTTGTAGGATTTTTCACCTAAAAGGAGAAAGATGGGAAAAAATGGTAATGTTACATTCAAATATTATGTGTTAATGGGGATGTGGATGTATTTAAGTATGATTTTTAAGTGCAATAAAATGAAATTAAGATGATTTATTAATGCTATATCTAAAGAATGTGAAATTCTAGAAAACACATTAAGATATGCAGACTTTATGATAAATGACCTAAGAAAGCTTATAAAACAAAACAAAAATCTGTAAAACTAGAAATGTGTACATGGGAATGAGTTTCAAACTTGGAGGAACTCTTAAATTCTGGGAAAATTAATTTTTGAGTCTGTCAAGACACTTGTGTCAAGTTGGGCGACCTAGTCCTTTTTTGGGGTGATTTCGAAAAACTGCTCTGGGGTCTATTTCAGCCAAATGGGTATCCAGATCTACAAAAATATATGAAAAATAAGCACAATGGGGCTAGGTCACCACAGCTTGTGGGAGTGTCCCTTTTTCCTTTTTTGAAAATTTGAAGGTGGAAACAAGAGTTCTTGAACTACGGTTTTTGCTCCTCTAAGTATTCAGACCAGAAACCTTGATTTTTGACTTGTAGGTATCCTTTTATGGATGTTTTTCCCTAGTTGTTAAGGAGGTGCCCTAACAAGTCTTCAACCCATTCTTGAATGATCTCCAAACCTGTAAAATACCTAAATCTGAAAACACACACAAAGAATAAAGAAGAAATGTTGATTGTTAGGGATTAGGGGTTTGCCTTGGTCAAACCCCTTTGTAGTTAATTAAATCTAATGGAGAAACAATACAATAAAGAATGAAATGTAAGAAAAATACACTTAGTACCTTGTCATGATGAGATATCTTGAGTTATAGCAAAGATTCAACCCTTGAATGCTTTAGCAAAGATGTCTTGATGACCTAAGATGCAAACCCTAGCTTGCTTGAGAAGAGTGGTGGATGATGAGTGAAGAGTGCATGAGAGAGTTGTGAATAATGAATCTAATGAATAATTAGGGTTTTAGGCTTATTTATAGGCAATCCACCTAAAAACATTCATTGTTTGATCCTCAAGGCCGATATGAAGGAGAAATAAACCAAAACCCTAACTTTTCTGCTCAAAACCCCAAAAATGGCTCCAATGGGACTAGGTCGCCACCTTGGGTGACCTAATCCACTTGGACAAGACTAATTCACCCAAATGGGAGACCTATTCCTATAGGGGCCCTTTCTCGAGCTGGATTGTTTGGGAATGAAGAAATTAGGTTTATATGATGATTTTATCAAATATTTGATCAAATCAAGCCTTGGGATGCATAATAAGGGGTCATAGGGGCCTATAAATGATTATGAAAATGGGTTATTTAGGTCCAAAGTCCATTGGAAAGGGTCCAAATGAGTGAAAAGTGTCAAAGGCTACACTTTTTGGTGACACATTTAACCCCCACTTTAGTGAGAGGATAAACTTGCTTTAAACTCACACTAAAGTAGCCCAATGGAGATGGTGAAGAATGACAAATAGAAAGGAGGTGGTCAAGCCCCCAGGATTCAAGATTATAAACCAAAAAGACATCAATGCAGGAGGATACATTCAAGGGTGAATGATTTCAACAAGACAGGATACATGATCATGCAATGACAAGGGCTAAAGGAAGAGAGAAATGAAAGTAAAAAGTTGGATCAAGCTTTGACTATTTGTCCAGCTAGTTGTGAATCAGATCTAGGTTGTTTGTCCAAAAATATGCAAGTGGTTTAGTGAGAAATTCATGCCAGTGTGTTGAATTCCCATCGTATAATGAGAAATTCATTCCACTGTGTCGGCTTCCCATTACACTAACAATACCAAAGTTTTTCTCACTTGATGACTTTGATAGGAAACCACAATGCTTGTGTAAATGTTTTTTGAAAATATTATGTGACGATTTTGTTGGAGGGGATTTTTCTTTGTTCCTATGAGGTCTCATTCTTAGGGAGAATTTTGACTAATGTCTCCAAGAGAAGACAATTCGGGGTGTTAGATTGTTATCCATGGGATGCCTCCTTCACATCAGGCCACTTCAATTGATCGTACACTCTTGGAAGGCATCAAACCCAATGACACCACCAAGAAGAGGGCACATCACAGGAAAAAAAATTCACGACATAAGAGTTTGTTAAAATATGTTGTCTATGAATGCCCCCACTTTAAAGCGATTGCTGACACCATTTATGTGAGCAATTTCTTTAAAGTAGCCAAGGATAGAGGAAAGGGGATATGCAAGCTGACTTAGAAATCTCTATGCTAAGTGATATGTTTCCAAAGTAAGCTAAGTCATGAAAAAGGGGAGTATGTCACATGTGATTCAATCTTAAGACATGTCGTCCACGTCCCAAGATTTCTTTTATAAGTTAATGGAAGGTTAACGACTAGTCAAGAGAGAAGACAACAAGTGACATATGAGGACAAGGCTTCTTAACCCATTGCCCCTACTTTGTGTAGGACAAAGGTGAGCCTGGAATGGATGATGGTATGCTACTCCTCTCGAAGGATGAAAAAAATGCACTAGTGAGTATATTAGGATCCTACAACTATTACAAGGAAAGGAGGAGAAACTAATGTTATTTATGTGGATAAGGGAACAAGGTTTTGACAAATTTGGCCTTGATAGTATAGAATTTGTCATATATGCGAGTAATTTAATTGTAACTTGGGTGATGTGAAACATTGGTCTTAGGTGGGTGAAATATTATAGAATTCTTATGAGGTCCAATAGTAAATGGGGATCTAATGGAAACTTGTGTATGCAAAACCATACCGGGCTTGGGTTGATGTATCTCTAATAAAGGGAAATTGAGTATCATTGTTTTACTATTACCCAAAGAAGACACGTGACTATTGCATGAAAGGAGTGAAACCATGTTGTTGTTTTATTCCACCATGATACCTTCCCTATTAGGAGAGTGTTTAGGAGAACAACAAATAAGAGGTTCAGGACATTCATTATTTGGTTATACACTATTGACTTCATCGCTAGTAAGGGAATGATCAATGGTTTAAGTGTCTTGGACCATAATATCTTCTTCACTAATAGGAGAGATATTAGGAGAGGGGGAAAGTTGATTGTTGTGATTGTTGATGATTGCATTCTTCTCCTCCAAGGTGTCACTCCCTTGTGTCATATTATCTATCCTAGGAGGAGAGATTTTTGGAAAGTGACAAACAATAATTTTATCACATTGCATGAATATAGTTGGTAAAGTAGCCTCATTTCTCATAGGAGAGGCAGTAAGAGAAGGATAAATAGGAATTAGATGGTTACCAATGATTGGAATTTTTTGTTCAAATAGACCCTTGAAATGTGAGGAATATTAGGAAGGAGAGAAATAATTCTATAACTCTCAATCATTGGAGTGATTGATACCAACATAGCCTTAGTTGTTAAAGAATTATCACAAATAGGGGAGGTGTTGGGATAGGATGGAGGACTAGGTAAGGTAGTAACCATGATTTTAGCTTTGTATGTTATAAGGTCTTTGCAAGGGGGAGGAAGAGGAAGAAAAGAAAGATCATCACGATCTTCAATGATTGTGTCTCCTTGCTACAAGATACCTTCATCACCAATGGGATAGATATCAGGAGAAGAAAAATGATGATTATAATAATTATCAATGTTTGTATCCTCTTGTGGCAAAGCTTTAGTGGATTAGTTAGAAGAGATGAATTCATCAAGGGCTTCATCTATCATGTCTAATTCATCACTACTAAAGGGATTAAGAAGGGTGTGAGTGGGTGCTTGTGATGTTGTTAAAGTGTTGTTTTCGTTTTGTAATGAATTTCATCTAAAT
Organism: Sequoiadendron giganteum; assembly: GCA_007115665.2. Lineage (NCBI taxonomy): Eukaryota > Viridiplantae > Streptophyta > Pinopsida > Cupressales > Cupressaceae > Sequoiadendron > Sequoiadendron giganteum. The sequence continues at coordinate 593,360,814 of CM021106.1, read as the reverse complement.
GAGCTAGGAACTAATGCAGAAAAAGAAAATTGCAAAATTATAATTGCTATGAATGTAAAAAATGCTTATTTCCAATAATTTGAATTTACTATAAGCTATGAAAACTTACAATGCAGTGTAAAGACATAGGATGAAATACAACTTTCTGATTTTAAACAATGGAATTTACTAATTGTATTGAAAATAAAATGTTGTGAATTAAAAATGAAATTTAAGCAATGCATGAAATGGGCTATTTTATGCTACATTTAATGAAATGCATGCTACATACACTCAACCAACTAACATAGATAGATAATGGGAGAAAATAGAAGCCTAAAAACAAAGTTTTCAACTCTATAAAAGGTTGTTTTAGAGGCCTAAAGGGACTAGGTCGCCCAAGGTGGTGACCTAGTCCTCCAGGTGATTTTTTTGGAGATTTTTCAAATGTTTTGAATTGATTTAGGTGGTTTTTGTGTTGTATGGGACAAACCTAAAATGAAAATGCAAAATTTTAGAAATTTGTAATGATTTAAATGCAAAAATGTAAGGTCTATATGCACTTTTTACTAATGCAAAAATTGTAAAACCCTAGAATGGAAATTAAACAATGCACAATGCAATGAAATAAAAAAATAGGATGAGTATGGAGTCTAATGCATAAAATAGGGTGCGGATGTCAAGTTCACCAAAATGTAACACAAATTTTGGCACCTTAATGCTTTCTTACGCTTCTAGGGTTTTTCATCTAAAAGGAGAAAGATGGGCCAAAATGCTATTGTTACATTCAAAGATTATGTGTTAATGGGGGTTTGGATGTATTTAACTATGATATTTAAGTGCAATAAACTTAAAGTAAGATTATTTATTAATGCTAGATCTAAAGAATGTGAAATTTTAGAAAACACATTAAGATATGTAGACTTAATGCTAAATGACCTAAGAAAGCTTATAAAATAGAACAAAAAAATTTTAAAACTAGAAATGTGTACCTGGGAATGAGTTTCATACTTGGGGGAACTCTAAAATTATGGAAAAAATTATTTTTGAGTTTGGTAGGACACTTGTGCCAAGTTGGGCAACCTAGTCCTTTTTCGAGGTGATTTCAGAAAACTGCTTTGGGGCCTATTTTAGCCAAATGGGTATTTGGATCCACAAAAATATATGAAAATAGGCACAATAGGACTAGGTCACAACAACTTGTGGGAGTGTCCCTTTTTCCTTTTTTGAAAATTTGAAGGTGGAAACGAGAGTTCTTGATCTGCACTTTTTGCTCCTCCAAGTGTTCAGACCAGAAACCTTGATTTTTGGCCTGTAGGTATCCTTTTGTGGATGTTTTCCCTTGTTTTCAAGGAGATTACCTAACAATAATTCAACCCATTATTGAATGATATCCAAACCTACAAAATACCTAAATCTTCAAACACACACAAAGAATAAAGAAGAAAGATTGATTGTTAGGGATTAGGGGTTTGCCTTACTCAAACCCCTCTGTAGATAATTAAATCTAATGAAGAAACAAGACAATAAAGCATGAAATTTAATACAAATGGACTTAGTACCTTGTCATGATGAGATATCTTGAGTTTCAACAAAGATTCATCCCTTGAATGCTTCAACAAATATGTCTTGATGAGCTAGGATGCAAACCTTAGCTTGCTTGAGAAGAGTGGTGGATGACAAGTGAAGAGTGCATGAGAGAGTTGTGAATAATGAATCCAATGAATAATTACGCATTTAGGCTTATTTATGGGAAATCCACCTAAAAACATCTGTTATTTCATCCTCGAAGCTGACATGAAGGAGAAATAAACCAAAACCCTAAATTTTCCCGCTCAAAACCCTAAAAATGGCTCCAATGGGACTAGGTCACCACCTTGGGTGACCTAGTCCACCTAGATAGGACTAATTCACCCAGATAGGTGACCTATCCCCATAGGGGCCCTTTTTCCAATTGGATTGTTCAGGAGTGAAGAAATCAATTTTATATGATGATTTTATCAGATATTTGATAAAATTAAGCCTTGGGATGCACAATAAGGGGTCATAGGGGCCTATAAATGATGATGAAAATGGGTTATTTAGGTCCAACATCCATAGGCAAGGGTCCAAATGAGTGAAAAATATCAAATTCTACACTTTTTGGAGACACGTTCAAATCCTATATTTGATAGTAATTATTGAATGATAATATCATGGGTATTGTGTATACTTTACGTGTATTCAATTATATACTTTACAAATTTTGTGTATACTTTGTTACTTATGAGTATTCCAATGTATACTTTATGACCTAGTGTTTTCATGCATATACTTCGTATTCATGTGTGTAGTTCATGACTTAAGTGTATTTGAGTAAATAATTCACTGTTTCACTTACTCACGAGGAAAAAAATGAGCCCTAAACCCCTTTGCACATTTACATCACATCCATCTGACCCTTTTTCCATCAACTGAAAACTTGACACCATAGGGAAATTCCTTAGATATCTCAAAAACCAAGAGAATTTATGGTAGAGGGGCCCTACATGATCCCATAGACTTAGACATATTGTTTCTAGGTGACATGATTTTTGAGCAATAGCTTGTCAAATGTTTATACCTTTTAGCACTTTGGACTCTTAAGCGAAATCATTGATCCGATGTAGCTCAGAGTGGTTCGCCAAGTTTGGGTGCAAAAGAGGACCATTCCTAGCATTAACGTACCCATCCGAACGTATTGGAATAGTCTGTTTTGTTGTATGAGTTGCAGAATGAAAGTTGTGCGACTTTGCAACCTTACACTACTTGCATCTGACAACCGAAAACTCGTCAGCATAGGAAAGTGACTCTGAGATAGAAAAAAATTAGAGAGGTTATGGTAGAGGGTCCCAATAGGATCCCATATCCTTAGATGAAGAGTCTATAAGCATCAGGGTTTCTAAGAAATATCCCTTCAAAGATTGTTTCCTTTTAGCACTTTGGTCTCTTAAGGGAAATCATCGGTCCAATGTAGCTCAGAGTGGTCCAGTGTGTTTGGGTGTAAAAGAGGACCATGTCTAGTGTAAATGTACCCATTTAGATGTATTGGAATAGTATTTTTGGTTGTACAAGTTGTAAAATAAAATTTGCACCACTTTACAACTTCACATTGCTTGTATCTGACAACTTTTGTATCAACTAAAAACTCGTAACCATGAGAAAACACCTCTGAGATAGTAAAAATTAAGAGAGGTTATTGTAGAGGGTCCCAAAATGATCCCATAGCCTCATACAAAGAGCCTATAAATGTCACAATTTTTGAGAAATAGCCCTTCAAAGATTGTTGTCTTTTAGCACTTTCGAATCTTAAGGCAAATCGTTCGTCCATTGTAGCTCAGAGTGGTTCAACATTTTTGGGTGCAAAATGGTACCATGCCTAGTGTAAAAGTACCCATCCAGATGTGTTGGAACCATCTATTTGGTCCTATGAGTTACAAAAAGAAATTTGTACCACTTTGCAACTTTACATTGCTTCCATTTGACAACTTTTTTCCATTTTAAAACTCGTCACCATGGGAAAACACCTCTGAGATAGCAAAAACTGAGAGAGGTTATTGAAGAAAGTCCCCACAAAATCCTATAGTCTTAGATGGAGAGTTTTTAAGCATCATAGTTTCCAATTAATATCCCCTAAAAGATTGTTTCATTTTTGCAGTTTGGACTCTTAAGGGAAATCGTCAGTCCAATATAGCTCAGAGTGATTCGGCATGTTTGGGTGAAAAAGATGACTATTCCTACTATAAACGTACCCATTCAAACATGTTGGAACAATCTGTTTGGTTTGTACGAGTTACAAAACAAAATTTGTGCAACTTTGCAACTTTACATTGCTTGCGTTTGATAAATTTTTCCTCAACTAAAAACTCGTCACCAAGAAAAAATGCCTCTGAGATAGCAAAAACTGAGAGAGGTTATTATAGAGGGTCTCAAAACAATCCCATAACCTCAAAAAAATATTTTTTAAGTGTCACAATCTCTAAGTAATATCTCATCAAAGGTTGTTTCCTTTTTGCACTTTGGAATCTTAAGGGATATCATCGGTCCAATGTAGCTCTAATTGTTTCAACATGTTTGGGTTCCAAATAGGGCCCTGCCTAGCCTAAATGTACCCATCCAAACGTAATGGAACTATTTTTAGAGTAGACTAACCTCCTTTTCATTGACTATAAAATCTTCTTCTTTTCTTTTCATTCCTGTTGTAAGTGGTTAATTTTAGTCTTCAGTTGTTTTTCTTTAGTTTCAATGCTTAGGAAAACAAGATCCCTTTGTTTGATAAATTTTTCAACGCTTAGGACAACAACTTCATTTGTTAAAATCCACCTTAACCATCATATCTCAATTTTTTTTCCTACACAAATTCTTACCAAATACAAAACCTCAATTATGTTAGGTTCAATGGCATATATCACATCAATTGCAATAGAGCAAGTTTCTTGTGGGTCAAAGTTGATTGGTGCACTTGAGCACCAAGGTCATTTTTGGGTAAACTGTCATAAAGGGATTTTTTTTGTTTAGAGTCTCTAAATTAATGTAATAATGCCATACGAGGCCATTCTTGATGTCTTGAGTTAATTTTATTTCATTTGGCAAATAATGTAAAAAGTTATAAAAATTGTCAAAATGTTGTCATGGCAAAATTGCAAAAAAGTGCACAATGGAAGGTGAATAGTCATGTAAGTTAAAAATTCAGTTTGTGTTGGTTACATGGATTGGTATTGATTTTAAAGGCTTATAAACAATGTGTATGGTTGAATTTAGGAGTTAGCTGAAGATTTTGGTGAAAGGAAGCAAATGAAAGCTCCATTTTTCTATGTTTTTTTTAGTGAAATCTATTGACCTCAGCCATTGTACAGCCACATATTGTGTTTTTTTTATTCCAAGTGAATTTTATTTGATAGATAAATGGGTTAAAAACATTTTTCATTTTTTTTCTGATCAAATTTCATCAATTTTGAAGCCTTTTAGATGCATTTTAATGTAGGCAGCTTGGAAACCTTGTTTGGAGGGTTTGAGGGTAGAAAAACTGTGATTTTCACCCATTCCATTATTATTTTTCCATATAACTTGGTGGAATGGGTGATCTAGGGTAGATAAACATTTATAGGGAGTTTAAGGAGTAGGGGAGGTCATTTGCACTTTTTGGGGTGATGCCCTAGTTGAAGATTATGCATGTTTTTAAGTTAAAATGATGGCTAAGAGATGACATGATGAAATTGCATTGTTGGAGGTTGGGAGAAGGTTTATGAAGCATTTTCAGATCTTATGAAAGGTGTTTGAAGTTCTGGTAGAGTCTAGGAAGGTTTCGGAATAGGTTTTCCAATAAACCCTCACTAGAATAAGCCTAGGTTTGGCAAAAGTGAAATTTTGTTGTTGGGAGAGTATGGAAAGGTTTTGGTGAGAAAAAACATTTGAATCAGGCCATTCAACACCCAAGGAGAGTTTTGAAGCTGGTTTTGGGAATTGGAACATTGATTTCCACTTACTTGCTTTGGAAAAGTGGCCTAATTAGACCTAGAAAATAGAGGACAACATTTTTTTGGCTAAAGTGTTTCAAAACAACCATAGCTTTAATTTTTATATGTTGAATAAATTTTTAATGGGTATATAAAATGGTGAATATTTTGTGGTTTCAGGGCCTTCTATAAAATATAAGTCCAAAATACAATATTGGGAGACCTACAAGGTAGATAAGGAGAAATTGTGAAGAACCACTGAGTTGGGGTTTTGAAGTTTTAAAAGCTGATTAGAAAGACTTGAATTGTTCTGATTGATTGATTCCCTCCCTGATCTACATGAATTGGTATCATAGTTTAGGAAGTAGATCATTTGAAGGTGAAAAGTTACAGTTTGAGTTGTGGAAGTTGAAGGGACAAGATGGCAAAAGAAATAAGAGAATTGAAAGAAATATATGCTTAGTTGAAGGAGATGACTCGAAGGAGATCACTATTCATAATAACCTACAAATGCAAAGAAAAGGTATCTAAATTGGTGATATATTATGATTCTACTGACAACATGGTTTCCATAGAAATGGTGGATAAACTGAATTTAGAAAGAATTCCTCATGAAGCACCATATAAAGCATCTTGGTTGAATGATAATCAATCAATTTTGGTAAGTGATGTGGTACCTATGAGTTGTTGTCATTTGTTATTTGGAAGACCATGGTAGTATGATAGACATTCCATATATGATAGGAGGTATAATACTTACACTATAGAAAATGATGGAACAACTTTTACACTAACACCATTGTATGAGAATTCTAAGGTGTAGACCAAAGAAGCAAGAGTAATCATGTTTGGAAAGGAGTATATGAATCTTGAGGAATAAAAAAATGAAAAATGTGCAACCACTACAAAGGAAAAAGATGTCAAGACAACAAGTATAGAAGGAAAAGATGATGAGTTGGTGATAGAATATGAGAAAGAGAAGGTCAAGCATGAATTCCTTGAGGAGACTCAAGTTAGATTGGAAAAGTGTGATGAGATTGTGGTAGGGACAATGTTTTGTCCTTTGATTGCAAAAGAACATTGTGGGAAGTTTCTATATACCAATATATTGGATTATGAACTTGATAAGACAGTAAGTTTGAAGAGTTTTTCAATATGGGAGAAGAGCAATGATGTGGTGATAGAAAAGATAGGCCAAGAGAAGGCCAAAGGTGAGTTGTTGATGAAGACTCCAAATGGATTGGTGAAGCAAGAAGATATTATGGTTAGTACAATGATTTGTCCTTTAATGTAAAGTGATGTTAGAGGGAATTCATATTCTACCATGAAATAGGTTTGTGGACCTCATTATGTAGGGGTTCTAAGGATAGGGAACCTGAGAGTAGATGTGAAAACAATTAGTGAAGTGAACAAGGTTGTTTGGAAAAAGAAAATGGAATAGTTTGAGTATGCAATTAAGTTAAGGAAGAAGTAAATTCATGGGATATATGGTAAGGACTTATTTTCATTTATGAAGACAAGAGCAACATCAAATTTTGATGAGGCAAAGGATAGAATACATCTAACAGATCAGTTTGCAAGCATGAGACAATGGCAAGGAGAAAGCAAGTTCTAAAGTATAAAGGATGATGAAATTTTTTAGTACCTAACCAAATGGAAAGTAAAACTAGACAAGGGATCATTTTAAGGTCAAGGAGATGTTTTGAAGGAGCAAGATTCAAGGAAGTACAATCCTCATGGAACATAAGTTTTTTTTTAGGCCAGTTGTATGGTGTAGGAGCACCAAGGTCATTTTTGGGAAAATAGTGTCATAAAGGGATTTTTTGTGTTTAGAGTCTCTAAATTAATTTAATAAGGCCATAATAGGCCATTCTTGATGTCTTGATTCAATTTGAGTTCATTTGGAAAATAATGTAAAACGTTACAAAAATTGCCAAAATGTTGTCATGGAAAAATTGCAAAAAAATTACAAAATGGAAGGTGAATGGTCATGTAAGTTGAAAAGTCATTTTGGGTTAGTTATATGGGTTTTATTTTATGTTAAAGGCTTATAAACAATGTGTATGGTTGAATTCATTTGAAGATTTTTGTGAAAGGAAGCAAATGAAAGCTCCATTTTTCTATGTTTTTTTTAGTGAAATCTATTGATCTTAGGCATTGTACGGCCACATACTGTGTGTTTTTTATTCAAAATGAATTTTAGTTGATAGATAAAGGGGCTAAAAAAATTTTGGTTTTTTTCTAATCAAATTTCATCAAGTTCGAAGCCTTTTAGAGGAATTTTGTTGTAGGTGGCTTGGAAACCTTGTGTGGAGGGTTTGAGGGTAGAAAAAAATGTGGTTTTCACCCATTCCATTGTTATTTTTCCCTATAAATTTGTGTAATGGGTTCTCTATGGTAGATAAACATGTATAGGAAGTTTAAGGAGTAGGGGAGGTCATTTGCACTTTTTGGGGTGATGCGCTAGTTGAAGATTATGCATGTTTTTAAGCCAAAATGATGGCTAAGAGATGACATGTGATGAAATTGCATTTCTAGAGGTTGGGAGAAGGTTTTTGAATCATTTTCAGACCTCATACAAGGTTTTCGAGGTTCTAGTAGAGTTTTAGAAGGTTTTCGAATAGGTTTTCCAGTAAACCCTCACTAGACTAAACCTAGGTTTGGCAAAAGTGATTTTTTGTTGTTGGGAGAGTATGGAATGGTTTTGGTGAGAAAAAAACCCTTGAATAAGGTCATTCAACACCTAAGGAGAGTTTTTGAGTTGGTTTGGGGAATTGTAATATTGATTTCCACTTACTTTCTTTGGAAAAGTGGCCTAATTAGGCCTAGAAAATAGAGGACAACAATTTTTTTGGCTAAAGTGTTTCAAAACAACCATAGTTTATTTTTTTATATGTTGAATAACTCTATAATGGGTATCTAAAATGGTAAATATTCTATGGTTTAAGAATCTTCTCTAAAAGATAAGTCCAAAATACATTGTTGGGAGACCTACAAGGGAGATAAGGATAAATTGTGAGGAACCATTGAGTTGGCATTTTGAAGTTTAGAAAGTTTATTAGAAAGACTTGAATTGTGTTGATTTATTGATTCCCTCCCTAATTTGCATCATTGATTTACATATATGACAATATCATATTAGTGTTATTTCTTTTGCGTGAAGTGTGCATTATGACTAGTGTCCATCAAGCCCATATAGTATGCCTAGTTTTCTTATTGATACATTATGGTTAGAAAAATTTATTTTTATGAATTAGGATAATAAAAATTTCCTGTCGAAGGTCAAATAACATGCATTTCATGGAGTTGTATTTGGTTTGTTTAATGGTAGTATCACACTCATTTGGTATGTTTAATGGTTGCATCATGGTTGAGTGATGTCTTAATTGTTGATCATGATTATTGTATAGATTTCACATGAAGAATCTAATGAACATGTATCTTGTTTATTTGTAAGTAATTTTTTTAAGGTTGCATCAAACCCCTATGGTTGAAAGATAGTGATTCTTATTCAAGATGATTTTATACCTTTTACATGTTATTAAGCTTGAATGAACATTGAGTGACATTGATTTTTATCCAGATGATTATATTACTTTTGAATGAACACTGTAACATGAAATATATTTCATTAATTTGTATCCATTTTTTATTAATTTAACTTCTTTTGAAATAAAAATCAGCTGCCCACTTCATTACATGAGTTCAAAAAATAGAATAATGTGAAATGTAAATTCATTTAAGAGAGCTTGAAATCATGGGTATTCTCAAATTGAGTGTTTGATAAAACTGTATTGGTAGAAATGTATGAAAAATGTGGTAAAATAGAAAAGGTAATGAATTGTTTGAAAAAAATCCTCAAAGAAATATGGTCTCAAGGAATTTAATGTATGTGAATCTTAATATGCATGAACTCTAACATAGATGGATTACCAATTGTAATTCATAAGTTCTATTAAAATATAATTTCATTAATCTATAACATACATTATCAATCATAACTTAAAACCATTCTAAGATAATTATACATTCCATTTTGAAAATTCAAAGTAAAGAATACATACACACGAGGAATAAATTAGATCGAATATCAATTCTTATATATCAAAATGTAGAATAATTATGTTTGTGCATATACAAATTTGGCATATGCCTACTCAAAACAAGTTTTACAACAAGTTTTACAAAATGTGGCATATATTCCATCTCAAGATCTATCAAACCCTAAGCATGTATAAATCTATATCATATCCTAATCTTGTGTTGGACCATCAAAATTGAGCCTCCTCGAAGAAGTTAGTTGCTCTAAATTTTCTTGCACAATAAAAATTCAAACCAAAAATTAAATTAATTATGTGAATGATTGTCAAGATAGACTATTAAATAGAAACTTATATACTATCATTTATAAATTATGAATTTAACATCAAAATCAGTATGCATGTACTATATTATATCAATAATGCAATTCTTGTTTACCTCAAGTCTTGCTGTCTTTTTTGCAAGACGATTTGTATATGATTGTCCCTTAGGATGATTGGGAGTCCTTATATAAAGTAATGGTCTCAGACTTATCACTGTGCTGAGTCAAGAAAAGGACTATAGTAGATAAAATAAAAATGATACAAATTAACATTAATTGTTGACAAATAGTCATATCTACTAAACACATATCTTCTCCTATCTAAACGTAAATAATTGCAATATAGAATAAACAAAAACTTTTTGTGATGCTATGACACTAGATGGGCTCATAGTGGATGAATCAACTAAGGTGTTTTCCTATATAACAAATGACAAGAATGTAATACAAATTAAATACACATGCACATATAATCATAATGTCGAGAATACGAAATATATATACCCATTGTGCAACTTCATCCATGGGTCAGACCTAGTCAACAAGGATGTATAAGAATTAGGTTGTTGCATAAAAAAGATAAGATTACATTAGACTATCAATATATGTAGTAAATGTATATAAACATAATAGATTTCAAAAATTAAAATCTAAAATAATAATTTAAATAATACTGTATACTGATTCTCCATGACAAATGAAATGGCAGTATGTGTAGCCTCCTACACTTGTGATATTTTCTCCTCTATCAACAATTGTTAAAGATTCCACCACATAAAAATATATTAGTACAAATATATCTCATAAAATGTGAAATAATTTATATTAAACACACTATAAAATTACTTTAAGTCTTACCAGTCCTCCCATATCGTACTTGGTAGTTGATGTATCTCCTACAAATGGTCCACTCCATGCTCTATCAACTCCTACATCCAACATATCACAAACCTCATAGTCAGATGTGTCTATGGTAGCCTCAGTGGACTATCAGAGAGGACCCAAACATAAATTGTTGCATGTCATGCAACGATGAGGAACATAAATATGTCTTGAAGAGGACAGTGTACCAATGGGAGTTGATGTAGCAAGTGCACCACCATCATGCTGGGATGTATTAGGTGCAACACCATTGTCATGGGATGCACCATCAAATGGCTACGCAACATGATGGCTCTGGATGACCAAATGTTCACTCAATGAATGTAAGGCATAAATATTTAGATTCCTGACATATACAATAATCTCAAGGTAAGGTAGTGGATTCAGGGTAGCAATAGGCAGAGTGAGACGAACTGGGGTGACTCAACATGCTCTAGCTTTGTCTTGTGGCATCCCTCTACCAACACCCTAGAAATCTAACATGTCAAAGTAATTGACATGTTTCCCTAGCACAAACTTAACACATCATTTTTGAACAAAATAATGAGGGATGTCAAGATTGTTGTTGGGTGGTTTATCAAAAACCATCTACAAATGTCTCCAGAAATTATCTAATATGCCTCTATGGGTGCACCATTTAATTGAAAATTTTAGTTTTCACACATTAATAGATTGTCCTATTTTGTGATCGATGAATAACTTGGCTAATTGGGCTTTGTCAATATCAAGTGCCTTCACCTCTTCATATGATAACCCATCGACATAAAATCACCTTTGTTCCTCTCACCACTATGCAAATCTATTGTGTTGAGTTGTCAAAGTTTCAACATTTGAAATGATTGTTTCCAAAGTGTTTTTCATGTCTGATAGCTCAATAAGTGTCTCATAGATTCGACATACATTTCTCAAATGATCTAAATTTCTATGAATAGATTCATGTATTGTTGGTACGTTTTGGTTTGGAAACAACAGTCATGGTGAAGAAAGATTTGGAGGGTTTCATCTTGTGTGGGATTAGGGTTTTCATCTTGTGCGAGGTTAGGGTTTTCATGTTGATCCATTTTAAGCCTATTAATTGATTAAAAAAATAAAAAATAACAATGATTTTAATGCAATACAAGCCTGTCAAATTTACCCTATTTTTGACTAAAATTCAAATAAAAACAATGAAAAAAGAATATAAATTGAATAAAAACATAAAATATCCAAACACACCTTTGAAATTTGATTGATTTTGAGAAAAATGATTCCCTCTAAATGGATATCCAAGTTGGATAGTAAAAGAACACATGCACAATGAGCTAAATATGAGCTCTTGGGTTTTTCTTTTTTAATTTATAACATAGGAAACAAATATCCATTTTCTTTTTTATAATTTTTTTAATATATGGTCGGGTCCAAGACCTGACCATATATTAATTGGTGGTGTTTTTTTTAAATGTTTAATATAAAAATATAATGAATATAATATATATTATATTATATTATTATAAATATTATATATAATATATATTATATTATTTATAATATATTTAATATTATATAAATATTATGATATATTAATTATATTATTGTATAATATTAAATTAATAAAAAATTTAAGGCTCGTCTAGCTCAGTTGGTAGAGTGCAAGGCTCTTAAACTTGGGTACGAATAAAATGGTGATGGATAGGGAAGGGAGTAGAGGCTTGCATTCAAATTTTTAGGACAAAGAAGGAGAAGATGGTGATGGGGATGACACAGATGAGGAGGGAGATGATGGCGGGTGGTTCATTCAATGTTGTTGGACTATCTCTTATGCAGCTATGTGGACTCTTTGTCCTGGGTGCAATCCGTTATGTTTCTCGGGGAGTGGCCTCCTTTGTGATGTCTCTCTTGAGTGTTCTATATGCTAGCTCCACTTGTGGCCTACCTTGTTATTTTGACATGGTGTTGGGTGGGGTTTTTTCTTTGGATTAAGGCTCTCTATTTTGGTGGGTGTGGTGGTGGCCATGGAGCCAGGAGCTCTTGCTGATGGGTTTCTTGAGGAGTTTGGTGGCCATATCTTAGACCCTGATTGACATGTAGGGTTGGAAGTTGTTTTTTCTTGTTGTGTTTCCTTTCCTCATTTTTCTATTGGTTTTCTTAGTTTTCTTTGGCCTCTTTGGGGCTTTTTTGCCTCTGGGTGGCAGCTCTCATTGCAAGGGGATGAGGTGACTTTTCTGCCTCTAGTGGAGTTTGTAGATAGTTTATGGCATGTTCCATACCCTAACTGTCATGTAGGGTTGGAGGTTGTTCTTGATTATCCTGTTGGATATCTACTCTCATTTCTTGGAGGCTATCCCTACCTCGTCCTTCTTCTTTTGGGCCCCTTTGTCTCTTCTATGGTGCCGGTGTTGGTTGTGGGGCTTGGATTTCTTGTTGAGGGGTTGTTTAAGGAGAATGGTGGTCTGATCGTAGACCCTAACTAGCATGTAGGGTTGTAAGTGGATTTCTCTTGTTGTGCCTTCTCTCCTCTTTCCCTTTCTATAGGTTTCTTGGGCTCTTTATAGCTCTCTTGGGGATTCTTCGCCTATGTGTGTGTGCATTCATTGCTTGGGGTTAAGGTTGTTGGTATGCTTCTAGTAGAGTTGGTTGTGGATAATTTTTGGCATGTTTCAGACCCTAAATAGCATGTAGGGTTGGATGTTGGTCTTCAGTGTCTTGTCAACTCTCTACTCTCTATATTTGGAGGCTTTCCTTGCCTTGTCCTTCTTTTGAGGCCCATTTTCTCTTTGTTGGTGTTGGTTGTTTTTTTGGGAAAGGAAGCTGCTATTCTCTAGGTAGAGAGGTTGTTGTTTTCTAGTGTACATAAGTTTATTATCTCTTGGCTAGTGGCTAAGGTGTTTTTTTATTTCTTTTGTGCCTACTTTTGTGAACATTTAGTTGTTTGTACATGTGTTTTATTTACCCCCTTGTGGGGTGGTTATATTTACCCCTATGCGTCTCTTGTTGGGCCATGTTCTCAAGTTGTTGGTGGTTGTCATGAAGCTCCTTATTGTTGATTAGATGGATTTCTTCACTTTTCTACAATCTATGTCTTCTATTAAGGTAAATATTACTCCTACAGATGTGGAGCCCTCTCTTTTAGAGGTAGAGTTGGGATTAGTAATTTTTGGAGGTGCTTTCCTTATTGTTTTTCCTTGTTATTACAGCACCTTTAGAGGTGGTGTGCGCTCCTATGGAGGTGGAGTTTTTTTGTTACAATTAAGTTGCATTTGTGTAAGGTTCTTAACGGTATCTACTTCTATAGAGAGGAGCCTACTCCTTTTGAGGTGGATTTTGATTTATCTCTTTGGGTTTGGTGGTGCTACAATAGGTTTCCTTTTCCTTGCTAGTGTGGTTGGGAGGTTTCTTGGTGTTCTACTCTAATTCCTAACTCTCCTATTGAGGTGGGGAGTTTGGTTTCGTTGGTGTTGATAAGTGTTGTGTTGCAATCTGGCTGATACAAGCTAATAGTTAATTGGATGTTTCAGGAAGTGTGTTACTATTTGGTGCTAATAAGTGTTGTGTTGTAGTCTGGTTGTTACAAGCTGATGGTTACCTAGCCATTTCAGGTGGTTTTTAGTTACAAGTTCCCTTGTAACTGGTTTTTTTGGGATTGAGGATCCTGTTATAACCTTTTCTTTTTGGGGCAGATTTATATATTCATGTTGTTTCTTTTATAATTTGCTTTTGGTTCACTGCTGGTTGTGTTTGTTTAATTCTTTTGTAGGTTGCTCTTTTTTTGTGGGTTTTGGGTCCCTGTTAAAACCTACTTGTTAATGGTTTCAGGTCCATTCAAAACCTATTGTAAATGGTTTCAGGTCCATTCAAAACCTATTTTTCCCATATAATCAAAACAAACATTATAATAATGTTTTTTAAAAATACATTATTATAATGTTTTTTAATTTAATTTCCATATGTTGTATATGATAAACATATTAAAAAATTATTATAATATATAAAATAAAAAAATTGGTCGGTCCTGGACCTAACGAAATTAAACTTTTTGACTTAAACTAAATGGATATTTGTTTAGAAATAGATATCTATTTGGAAAAAATATCTATTTTGAAACGGATATCCATTTCTAATGGATATCTATTTTGAAATGGATATCCATTTCTAATAGATATATGTTTCAGGTTGGTATTACCAAACCAAAACAAATATTGTACCTAAGCGTGCAAAAAGTGAAAGTGGAAATTTTTCATTTTTGGGCGTGTTAAAAATGCCTTTTTTTTGCATCAGCACTTTTTGGACCCCCATAATCTTGCACATATCCAGTTTTTAGTTTTAACTCTCAGTTTATCCTTTTGCATGATAAGGTACAATAATTTCATATTTCCTGCATGTTGTTGTGTCAATTTGGCCATCAACATAATTGACGCTAGGAGGGCCACTTGAAATTTTTTGGTTTGTTGCATGTTTGAGTGGGTTGGAGCTTAGGAAAACGTAGCTCTGATGGACAACCCTTTGTGTATTCTTGGCATTACTCATGAAACTTTTGATGACATGCAAGATAGGCTTCCTTTTTTTTCCCTAATAGTGGAAAAATTACTTCAAATCATGTCAATATTTGCAAGGAATTAATGCATTTTCTCTAGGTTCAACATGAAGACACTATTTGCCAGTTGTTTGTCAAAACACTTCAAGGTATAACATGGTGATGGTATGTTAATCTTTCACCAAATTCCATTTGTTCAATGGTAGAATTAGAAATATTATTTTTGGATCAATTTGATCCTTATGTTCAAGTAAATGACTAATTACTAGAATTTTCATATATGAAAAGGGAACCAAGCAAATCAATTTACTAGTTTAATCATAGGTTCTCTTTTTATATATAAATGAGTTCAAGCTTTAACTATAGTTATTGATTATCATATACTAATAAAACAATATTATTGGGGTTTGAATTCTTCTTTTGCAGCTTAAATTAGGCATTGTGGTGAGGTTACCTTCTTACATGATGCATTGAGCAAAGCTCTCTTACTGGATCATCCTTGCTGGCAGCAACTTCTCTCCATTTATCCACATATTCTTTTTTCCCATTGCAAAGTTCCTCACTTGGGCCCTATTTAATGAATGTTGGTACTATCTTATTTTTTATGAATTTTATCTCCATGAAAGGTTCATTGGTTGGCACATTTTGCAATGGCTTCAATTCCCACAAATTTCTTTTATTTGGTAAATTTGGTCTCAATTCCTTGCTTGTTGATATCTCCATTTTGGGTGATGCTAATGTGGATTTGGTGGAATCTAACATCTATTATCTTGGTTTCTTTCACACTAGCTTCTATTTTTGAATCTTGTCACCTATACAAACCTCTACCACTTATGTCTATCAGTGTTGACATCTATCCCACCCTTCCTCATTTGTGTCCCCTAATGCAAACTTGCTTCATTTTGGTGGAAATCCTTGAGGAATTTATAGTTCCTCCATGGATCTTGAATTTATTAAAAATATGGAAAATGGTATAGGTTATTCTTCTAGCAATTGTCCATTCATTCAACCAAATTTGGCACTTTGTATACTATTCTTTTAATCTCCACATGTGCCTATTGAATTTCATCTCACTTCTCTTTTGTCTTCCTATGATAGGTCACTCTTGTCAATAGCCATTAGAGAAGTTATTATTTAGTGGCTACTTGATAAATTGGTGATGATATCATGCTCTCAAATGAAATGACATTCTCAATGAATGTGGTAAGATCTAGCACTTGGCATTCAATAACTAGTTATTGGTACATGCTTTGCTTTGGCATTAATTATCTCCTATCTCCTCACCTCCGGTGGGTACAATTGGAGATCAGTTTTATAAATGCTCACTTGTGTGTGGCTTCGTCAATGGTGATACGATGGCTAATTCGCTCCTTTTAAACATGGTAAGCTCATGGTTCTTTCTTCATACTTTTCTCTAGTTCTAGATGATTTGTTATAGTTTGATAATGGATAGTATTTTTATGGTTTTTTTCCCTCCCAGAACTCATGAAATTCAAGATAGATTTCCTCTCACAATGGAAAAACTAAGGAAAACATTTTCAATAGAATGTAAGAAAGTCTCACATACAATTGAAATGGTTCTTGGAACTAACTAGATGGAGGTTAACACCATGTCATTACCACATGAAATCACCTCAAGTTTATCTCCAATCTTATGGACGTCTTATGGTGCATTGAGATGGTAAAATTCTTGTTTGGCACATATTTAGTACACATCACATTTTCCCACTTTCTTCCCTATAGTTGGCTTTGGAAAATTATGACATTTTGTAGGGCTCAAACTTGGTTGGAGGAATCCTTTGTAGGTAGAATCTTCTTTTAGATAGGCACCTCTCCACTCTTCTTTTCTATATGGCACATGGTTTGCTCAATGATTGTCCATGTGAGTTTGATCTTCATTTTCTTAGAATCGGGTTCCCTTATGGTAATTCGGTTTGTGACTTAATTCAAAATATTTACAATGTAGTTTATCTTCTCATTAGGCATGCACTCATTGAGCCTCATGATGAGCCTTTTTCCTTCCACCCATGAACATTGCTTCATTAGAGGAAAGCACAACTTGATCCACTATTTTCTTTCTGGGCATTTTGTTCATAGGCCCCCTCTCTTTTGCATTTTAGTTCTTGGCACTCTCTCATTTGTGAATTTTGGCTCTCCTTATTTAGTTTTATATTATTTTTATTAGGGTTCTCGGTTGTTTCTTAGGTCTATCTTGGTTTTGCAGGATCTTTAGTGGTCTCTTTGTTTTATCTTGTTTTTGCAAGATCCTCTCAACATGGCTCTCTTTTGACTCCCAACTTTATCATCTATTTGGATTACTTTTTCAAGTGTTAAATATTCTAGAAAAATCCTCTCTCATCACTATGGCCTCTGATGCTCTATGGCCTTCTAAGGTTCATATTTTTTTCTTACAAATGTGACATCTTGTAATGCTTATTTTTGTTCAGTGTGATATTCGATGTAATTTTGTTAAACATTGTCTATGGTTCCCTAGAGGATTTTTTAGGGGTTTTTCATTTCTCAGAGGGATAAGTAGTTTGTTATCTTCTATTGATGCAATCAATGTTCCTAGAGTTGTAACATGTAAACTCTCTTTCTTCATTATCAATAAAATTTTTAGTGGCCTTGCCACTTTTATTCAGAAAAAATATTATTATATTATTATAATATAATAATAAAATATTATTATATATTACTATGTATTATACAATAATAATATATAAATAGTGTTATTGCTATTATTATAATAATGTATATAATACATATTAATATAGTAGTAATATATTAATAATATTATAATATAATTCCAACAATCAAGGTCCAAACCTTGCGGGGCCACTCTACCATGCCAACAAGTAAGATTGCTTACCATCAGTTTTTAGCAAGTTATCAAGAAAATGGCTTGATGGAGTGAATTCAGAAAGATGTCTACAAAATGGGAAGGTGTAGCTAATGATGTATTTCCTTCATTCCTAGATCATTGCTTCTAAAGCCCCGATGTGTGACTAGTGAAAGAAGTTGTTTGTTATGCACCAAATTCAAATTGGGGGTATAGTACAAATAATAGTTCTTATAGAGGTTAGAATGGGTGGTTGTGGTATGAATCAAGTGATTGAATCCACCCCTTCACCATAGGATCCAATTAAATCCCTATGGACAACAAGAAAATTATCTCCAAACTCACATTGTAGCAAATTGTCCTCAAGGTAAAGGATTGAACATTAACCTTGAGCGAAAAATATAATTTTTGAGCTCAGGAGGTGGAAATCATAAAGTGAAAAAGATAAGGAAGGTAATCTAATTACATCTATTACTCACCCAATCATATTTCTCTCATCTCAAAAACTTTCAAATCATTACAAAATGGTTCAACACTAATCATGATAGTGAAAAACTAGCAAAATAATGGAAAGAGCAGTGGGGTCTTGAGGTTAGTATCAAGATCATTCCAAAAACAATTTGTGATTGAATACCCATCTCTAAAGGTGAAGTGTTAGATCTTGAAGGCAAAGTATCAAGGAATGTAAGGAATTGGTTTTTATTTGAAAGACTAGGAGTCAAATTTTTATGCGACCAATTTTTAAATGGTAAGTCTTTAGATTTAGTATAAGCTGGCAAATATTCCTCTATAATATTGGGATAGTGAGGTTCTAGAGAGTATTAGCAATGAATCGGGGTTCTTCATTTATGTGGAAGAAAGATCAGCTCTTAATGAGGCTTCTTCTTATGTGTTCATTTGTGTGGAGATCAAATCAAATAGAAACCACTAGAAGGAGCTAGAGATTTTTTCAATTGAGGGGAGATGGCTTCAAAGGTTGGAAGTAGATCAAAACCTAAAAGTAAAGAAGATAAAATCCCTAGGGGATCGAATCCAAGAAGAGAAATTCTTCAAAGAAGGTCATAGTGTTGAAGTAGATCCATGACTAGAAGGAGAAATATCACCACTAAAGAGGAAATTCAAATTAGGAAATTTTTCAAATCAAGGAGCAGGAGGTTTTCACTAACAAAAAGTGCTCTCTGAGGCTTGAGGGAACAATGAGGGTTGACAAAAAATATAGGAATGGAAATAGCATAGAATCAAAGCTAACTATGGCACTAATAGAATCCAAGCAACATGATGAACTAGCATCAATCTTGGAGGTAGGATTTGAATTAATAGGGCTCTCAAAAGAGGTAGGGTTGGAAGAGCTTCTTCCAGAATAAGGTGAAAACAAGGGAGCCCACCAAGAAAACCCATAAGAGGAAGCGAAAGTGAATCCTAAAGTAGAAGAATGTGAAGAAGGGGAAATTCCTCCAGTAGAGGAGATAAAGAACATAGTCTTGGAGCAACCAAATCCAATCATCGAGAAGCTAGGGATAAAATTGAAAGCCCCTTCTAAGTGCTCCCTAGACTATTGCATTAGTAAAATAAGAGGGAGAAAAACCAACCAAGAGAGGAGAACCTTGGATAGAGAAGTAGAGGGACAAGTTAAGCTAACCATGATACTCAGATTAGGGAAGCGTGCTACCCTTCTTGAGAAACAATGAGTCTCCTATCATGGAATGTGAGGTGCTTAAATTCCCCTAAAAAAAAGTGTCTAGTAAGGCAGTGGATAGAAAAATCCCAAGCATACATTCTCATTATTCAAGAATCCAATCTTTCTCAAGAAAAAGTAGAACTCTTGAAAAAGAAACTAAAGTTTTGGTGCATGGAGTATGTAGGATCTAATGGTGTCTTTCGGGGTGTCATCACTCTCTAGCTTGACTACAAGAAATCTATTTGGAATACTCAACAATGAGAAAAAAATGGTTGGCCTACAAGGTAAAAGGTCTTTCCTCAAACTTATGTTTCTTCTTACTCAATGTGTATGGCCCAAATTCCTACATCTAGAAAAGGGAGTTGTGGTAGGACAATAAAAAAATTTAGGAGTAGTTCCCTAGAGTTTGGTATCTTTTGGGGGGTTTTAATGCAATATTTAATAATAGTGATATGAGGGGTGGGGCTTAGAGGAAGCAACAATCTCAATCAAATTTTGAGAACATTATGAGGAATAACATGCTATTGGAGATACAAGTATCAAAGATCTCATACACTTGGTCCAATAGGAGGCCAAAGGTTTACAATATAGTAGGAAAATTAGACAAGTTTCTTTTTAGAGGATATTGGGGAGCCTTTCCTTTTACATTTCGAGGACACATTCTTCCCCAATTAGGGTCAGATCATTATCCTATCAGCCTAGACATCTTAGGTGAGAAGAGTCCTTCCAAATTCCCTTTCAACTTTCATAACATGTGGCTGAAAGATGGAAACTTCCATAGCTTGGTTCAATAGTGTTGGGGAGAGGCATGTCTATAAGGTTCCAAAATGTTCAAGGTTGTGACAAAATTAAAGCTCTTGAAATAAAAAATAAAGCAGTGGAACAAAAGAAATTTCAAAAATATCTTTAAGTCCAAACACAGATTGGAAGAAGAAATGTAGTCTCTAAATGAAGACGTTTTTGTGCATTGTATGGATGAGAGGAATTTTTTGGAGGAAGAACTTTTGAGGGACTTCAAAGATATTTTGGCTAAAGAGGAGTCATACTAGACAAAAAAGTCAAGATAAACATGGATTAAGGAGGGGGATAAGAATACAAAATATTTTCACAATTAATAAGGGGAGGAAACACATCAACAAGATCACATCAATCAAGTGGAATTCAATAGGGTTACTTTGGAGAAGCTATAAGATATTATAGAAGAAATAGTTAGATTCTTTAGTAATCTATTGAAAAATAGGGAGGGTTCAGTCTTGTGTGCACAAAAATAGATGCTATCGTGTATCCCTAAATTGGTGATGAGTGAACAAAACCTACTACTAACAAGTAAATTCTTAGAGGAAGAAATAGAAATAGCTCGTAATTAGCTCTATTCAGATAAAGATCTTGGCCCTGATGGGTTTTTTACAGTTTTTCCTTAAATACTATGATATTGTAGGGGGTGAGGTATCTAAAGCAATTGAAGTTTCAAGATAGTCTAGTAATGTTCTAAAAGAGATAAACAACACCTATAATTCTTTAATCCCCAAACAAGAGAATCCAACTGCATTGGATGAGTATCATCCTATTTCTTTGTGCAACACTTTGTACAAAATCATGTCAAAAGCTAGTGCAAATAGGTTGAAAGCTATTACCTGAGGTATCATATAAGAGGAGTAGACTAGGTTTATCCTTGAGAGATCAATTATTGATGGTGTGATCATAGCTGAAAAGGCCATTCACTCAATTCAAAAGACAAGAAAGCAATGTATGATGTTGAAGTTGGACATAAAAAGGCCTATGATAGAGTTGATTGGTGATTTCTCTTAAAATTTATGGAATCCTTTGGCTTTGATAAGAAATGAATGGACTCAATTTTCAACTGTGTAGCTTGGTAGAGATGTTAAAATATAGGTTAATTTTAAGCCGGTTCCATGCTTAAAATGGTCTTTTACATTTGTGCTTAATAGGTTTGATCTAGGGTTCTAAGGTCTAATACCTTTGTTCAATTTTCTTAGAGCCTTAAACCCTTGTGTTATACTTTTGCATTGACTTGCTTTACCAAGTTTCCATCTGCCTTAGTAACAACTTATGTCATCATGCCCGTTGCCATTACCGACCCCTTTGCATAGACCATTTAGTCATCACTTATTTGTTATTACTTTAGTATATTCCCATGGTTGGGCACTTACGTATTAAGTCCTAAATGTGTTCATCAAAGGATCGTAGTCCACCAACCTAGTCATGGCCTCTTTTTTATGACTAACCTTAATTGCATGTGTAGAATACTAGGCTCATCAGATCCAATGATTAAATCCTAGCTATGAGTGAACACCGCACAAGATCAAAATGTCTCATCTTTGAAGAGTAGCAGGGCTTGCACACTTGTAAAATGTGTCCCTCTACAGGACGTGGGACCTGTTTTCCACTATAGCACCCGATACACTTAAGCTGGAGAATCCATGGTGGTAATAAAGTGATACGATCAAATCTAAGTTGTTGAGCGCATATTGTGCAAGCCTTAAAATGATATTTTAAAGCTTTTTGCACTGTGTGCGCAATTGTGGCATGTGTATCCTTCTATCGATGGGGAAAGGAATGTGGGGCCCTCCAATGAATGACTTGGCATCTAAGTGGAAAACTCTTCATCGATTGAGTGAATGGCTATTGATGGTGACGTAATTTCAAATGTTTTGACTCTATTTGAGTCATTTGATCTGCCATTTCAAGATCAAATCTATGGGCGTGATTCAAAATAAAAAGTGCAAATATGGGAACCGTTTCCTTTTACATGAGCGAATAGTAATTACAACAAAAACACCCAGAGCCATCTAATGTTGACATAAATGCATTAAAACTTGGTTTTTCCACAAACTTGAAGATTTCCAATGATTCGAAAGGACCCTAGAGATTAAGAAAGTGTATTTTAGAGCCCGTTGTGGTCAGAATTGGGATTTCCTACTAGCAAAAAGTCATAAGTAAAATGAACATTTTCTATGTGTCATTTTTTCTTAAAGGAAGGAAAAAGCTTGAGTTAGGGAAAACATCTATTGTTAGAATTTGTTTGTTTGCTTTAATTGTTTTATTAGAGTTTAGGTATCTATTAAAAAGTGGAAGGCCCTATCAAATTCTTTGGAATTATACCCTATAGGTGGTGCCCTAGTTTTGAATAGAAGTACTAGGTTTTACGTATCTTTCTAGTGAAACCTTAGATTGTTTTAATACCTTCTTCTCACCTATGGCACCCAAAACTCAAGCGTCTGGCTCAAGAAGCCCAAGGTAGGACTCTCTCCTAGGATATAATTGACCAATTGAAACCCTCCACAAGAAGAAAGGTTGAGGGAGTTACCCTATTCTACGGCTATTGGGTTTAGGAAGGATTAAAAGATAAGATGTGTGGTATCAGGGATGCCAATTTGATGCTTCCTAGGTGGAGATTATTTCAAAATTGATTTGGAAATAGGAATTTGGGTGTCCCTATTTGCAACCCTTTTAGGTTAGATTTTGGGAAATTGGTGGTACCAAATGTGTACATGGATTTCGATCTACTAAAGGACATTGCCTCAAGGTACGACCCTATTTCAAGAGTAATCAGATCATATGAAAGTAATGAGTTGGTCAAAATAACTAGAGAGGAAATCGCAGATATCTTTAATCTACATGAGTGGAGTGAGGGAAAGATCCCAATTAACCTCAGAGTCTTCAAGGAGGAGTATAGGAATACAAAGGTTCTATTAAGAACAACAATGCTTCCTATTCATACTGCCTCTATTAGGAAAGGAAAAAATAGGAAACAAATCAAGATTGGCAAAGATGAAAAGGATCCTTTCCCCATGAGATACTTTGATATTTATTTCAATAAGATGGTTTTCTCTCTCTGCCAAATCCTTGAAATTGATGAACCATCCACCATGCCTATAGACCTCATGTATATGGCTGCACACCTCCAACATTTATCCTATAATGTGTTTTATAATTATACCACATATTTGTTGGATAGGATGCACAAAGGTTTGAGTGTACTTAAGGAGGAAAAAGAACCAGTGAGATTTTGGTGTTACTCTCTATTGATGCACATATTCCTATATAGGGGTGAGAAGGTTTTTGGAAAAGACATGAAATTGAAAAGGGGAAGATGACATTGAATTGTCTGTCCAATGTTGGACCAAAATTTTGGATAAGAATGATTCCATGTTTGATTATGTGGTGTTCAACAATTTATTTGCCTTAAGGTTGAGAATATTTTTAGTCCATAACCAGCCTAGGATTCCTAAGGAGATCCATGAATTTGTGAGGCCCATGGAGAAGAGGTTTGATTTGAATTTGAGTCATAACTGGGGTAATATAATAGCCTACCCTCATACTACTATTCTCATATTTTATGGCACTCCTGTGAACCCTTATGTTTTTCCAAGGGATGTGACATTAAGATTAGGATTTATTGAAATCATGAGACAATTGGGAGCATCACAAATGACACATCTTCCAGAGTCACGAAAGAAAGGTTCATTCTTACCTAAATGGAGGGAATTTGTTGAGTTTGTGATGGTAAAGGGGGGTTGGAACGATTTGAGTAAGTTCTTGGAGCCTTATTAGTTGAAAACAGTATACCAAAGGAATCATGATTCAGAGGGTTTTATTGTTGCTTTGAAGGCATTTCATAGGAGTGGACAGTTTATACATAATTTTTACTATCCTTAGGATGTCATCAGAAATATCATAGATTTATCTCAACAAGAAGAGAGAAAGGAAAAATATTTTGCTTTCCAAAAAATGATGGAGCAAGCTTCAAGGAGAGATCCTAAGTATGATCCTATGCCCAACATTAAGGGCGATCTCAATAGAATTGTGTACGCTCTTCATAATTTTGAGGACATAATGGGTATTCTGAGGGCCTAGTATGTACTAGAAGATAAAGGAAAATCAATCGCAGTAGAGAAGGACCCCATAGTAGTACTTGAGGATAGACCTTCTTATCAGCTAGAACCAAAATTAAGAATCTATTCTAGGAAGGAGAGGGTAAGGAAGAAACAAACATTGCCAACTCCTACTACATCAGAGGGATCAAGAGAAACTTCCCCTCATAGCTCAATGTCATCAACTCCTAGGTAGTCTTCTCCGATTATTGTTGATGTTGATTCACCTCCTAGGGAATCTCTTCCATCAAAGCAACCCTCAACCAAGAAGCATAAAGTTGAGGTATGTAATGTTATTGATTATTCAGACTCTGATGAGGATGATATTTTAGTGACCCCTGAAGATATGCAACAAGGGATTCCTTCTCCCCCAAGAGAAGTGGAATCAAGCTCTAAAACAAGTGACCTTAGGCTAAGTAAAGAAGATTTGAGTGGCCTGAGTAATGTTGATGATTTCAGACAAGATGCCTAAAGGGAATTCATGAAAGATGATTCATTTATAGAGATTGAGGCATTTAAAATTTTTGTGTGGAGGGTAAGTGTTCAAGAGTACACTGAGAAGGTGGCCAAGGAAAGAATTATTCACCCCAATCTTTCAGAGGAGATTGTACAAGCTAATGTAAGGAGTGAGATGAAGAAGCAATTTTAGGATATCAAATCAGATGAGGCTAGAGAACTCGTGCAAAAGAGTGGTGTTAAGTTATTACCTCAGTGGGATATAGCTAATGATATTGTCTTAGATACAATAAGGAGAGATGAGAGACCTTTATTCCAAATATAGGAGGAGGCTAGATTGGCACTTCAAGGGTCAACTTTTAGCAAAGAATGGGATGCTTTAGCTATATGGTCATTATCTCTTGGTTCTAAGAAGCCTACTATAGTAGAACTGGCCAATTTCAAGGGATAACTGATTATAAAGAGAGTTGTTGATACTCCTGCATTAGAGGCATCCGACATGACAGTCAATATTGCTAAGTTCACAAAGGAAATAGTGGAAATCTTTACTAAAACAAGAGATACATATAGGAGTAAGCATAATGAGCTAATTGGTGAATACAACCTAATAAAACAAAGGGTTGTCAAATTTCAAGTAGAAGTAACATTGTTAAAGCAATAAGTAGAGACTCTTAAGTCTCAAGGACCAGTTGGTCTAGATCATGCAACACCCACATCTCCTATGACTCACTCCCCTCCTCCCCCACATTAGAAAACATTATCAATTGTGCCTTATAATATGGGCCAAGAGCCATTGGCAATTGAAGAGTCACACATATCAAGAGCAGCCCTGTCAACTAAACCTACCAAGGAGGAATTATTGCTCCAAATTAAAGAATAAAAGGAATTGCTTCAAAAATCCCAAAGTGTTGTGTATGAAACTAACACTTAAATTGTTCACATGGTTTTGAAGTATATGAATAAAAAAATCCAAAATACATTAAATAGTATTCATTCAAATTATGCTTCAATGATACAAGCAATAAATTTTTCTGAAAGGGACAAATAATTTGCTACTCCATTATTGTATAAATGGATTCCTAGGGCTGAAAATCGGAATCTTATGGCAATTAGAGCTAGGCAGAAAGAGGACATATATCCAAATGTTGTCCCAACTTATAGATTTGTTCATGAGATTAAGGAGCAGAATTTTCAAGGCTATGCCACCCCTATGGATGCAAAAATAAAAGAGTTGAAGACCAAGTCTGATGAGGTAGATACTACATTGTTGCCTGATATCCAGGGTACCCATGATGGATCAAACCTCTGCAAGCATGGAGGGATCATATTGAAGTAACCATTGCTTCTCAAGCATTATACATTTGTAAAAGAACTGATATTGACATGTTGAAGAATACTCTTGACAAGTTATCCTTCATCGTCAACTGCTTCCATGATTTTGGCAAGGAGGCTACTTCTATAATCATAAAATATGATCCATATAGAAAGAAGATGGGTCAAATTATTGGGTTCAGTTGGCGTTCAGACACAAAATACGAGTTGTGGAAGAATATTTTCATTGGTGATTTGGAGCTATGAATATAATAGGAGAATACATATACTTGTTCGAGTATCATATAGGTCTGGCCTTATAAGTTACACTATATAAAGATATATTTTCTCCTCAGCTCAGGATGTAAAAACAAATGTTGACTGGTGCTGACTTGGATTAGTGCTGGTGTTGGTTGAGATGATGACTCACTCTCCCTCCTTCGAATGCTTTAAAAGACAAAAGAGGTTAAAATAGTATGAATTTTAACATCATACTTCAAGATGCCTTTGGGAAGGTGGTTATAGTTTCTACTACGAATGAATATTTTTACTCACATGTTCCCTCCAATTGAAACTATAAATGTAACTACAAAAGGGAATATGTGTTATAGCAGTCCAATAGAAATAAGATATGTGTACATTTTGGCCTAAATCTTTTTTTCCTCCCTTGTTTCTATAAAAGGGAATTCACAGCCATATGTAGAGGTCTTTTGCTGAATTCTAGATCTAAGTTATGCAAATGAAGAGCACATAGATATCATGTTTTGAGTCAA
This sequence comes from Sequoiadendron giganteum, assembly GCA_007115665.2. NCBI lineage: Eukaryota > Viridiplantae > Streptophyta > Pinopsida > Cupressales > Cupressaceae > Sequoiadendron > Sequoiadendron giganteum. Next base: position 593,333,654 of record CM021106.1, on the reverse strand, counting down.
GGTCTTAGGTTCTGAGTTAAGAGAGTTAACTTTGTTAACTGTATGGTTCTTGGGCATGTCTGAAGTAAATATAATAATATTTCATTCCTTTGTCTCTCCATTGTTGCATTCTACATGAATTATTAATGAAAATATGATCAAGAATCATTTCATTGATTTTCATTGTCTTTTGCAGTGAAATATGTTTTGATTATGGCTCTGGTATAATGAACCAGTTAGAATACCTTACTTAGAACATGGATTTACGTAAATGCTAAGTGTATTTTATAAGTAGTTATGGGTCTTGATTTTCAATATGTGAATTGTAATACATTTTCACTAAGATCTTGGACTTCTAAGATTAAATTCACCTTGCAGTTCAACTTGCTTTGTGTTGACTTCGTACCCTAAGATAAGACACTGATCTGAATGTGTTGAGCACATTTCTTCTGGGTCTAGTCTTTGATTTGAGAACATCTTTTATATATACATTTCTATTGACTTACCTATGTCATGTTGTAATATTTTATCATATTCTCATATTTTGGTATTTAATTCTTCTAAGGAACTACCCATTTCTTGAAGGATTTCATCTTTTAGCCTCTGATGGGAATATATCTACTTTGTCATGCAACGTATGATATAATTCGATAACTGCAATGTTTGTGAGAGAAGCTCAACCCACTCCCACCGATATGACCTTAGCTTATGACATAATATATACATTGTGGGATCACCCTCCTAGGTTTTGTAGAGCTCAAAGTGTAGGTGAAGAAGCATTAAGGCTTCATCTCATTCATTGGCCAACTATCTCTCAAGTATTCAAGAATTGAGTGTGACAAACTCATAGGCATTTTGTGAGATCTAATTGGTTCTTAAAAAACAACAAACATAGCTAGCCCAAGATACTCAGTACTCATCAATGGTTCACTAGAAGGCTTATTTGAAGCATCACATGAGCTCAAGTAGGGGGATCCAATATCTCCCTTTCTCTTCATAGTAATAGCTAAATCCTTTGGTAGATTGTTAACTAGGGCATTTGAGAAACATAAAATAGTAGGCATACGAGTGCCAAGTATTTTTTTAGTCAATACTCATCGATAATTTATGGATGATGCAATGCTCTTTTGAAAGGTTTAATGGAGGGGAGCTATTCAATTCAAGAAAGCTTTGAATCTACATACCCCTACATCCAAAAAATAAGTAAGTGAAGATAAATTTAAGGTATTCTTATTTTTTCACAAACCCTAGAATAGAACAACAGATTCTCAGGACTCTTAAGTTTTAAAAAAGGGAATCTTCCTTGTAAATATTTGGGTTTGCCTCTAGCATTAGGTAAGATTTTGGTGAAGTTGTGGGATCCATTGGGGCTAAAGGTAGAGGAGAAGCTTACATATTGGAAAGGGAGATGGCTTTATTAGGCGGGTATAATAATTATGTTGAAATTAGTTTTTGTAGCAATCATGGTCTAATTGATGTCTTATGTCTCTCCCAATAGGTTACAAATAGAAATTCAAGTAAAACATGATGAGATTCTTTTGACAATAAAACTCAGATAAAAAACTGTTCTCACTCATTTCAAGGAGGCCCGAGTGGTGGGTTTGAAAGATCTTTTGATAAAAAACAAAACACTAGGGGAAAAAATAATCTAGAAAATGTGCATGAGCGAGAATTTTAAGTGGGTTAAGATTCTCTAAGAAAAATATTTAGATAAATATGCTTAGAGTATCTTTCCTTCTAGCACTCTTCCACAATGTTCAAGGATTTGGAACATTATGCATAGTTGGCAGTCTCTCATCATAGACTATTTAATGCGGGATATCAAAGATGGTAAATATACTCTCTTCTGGGAGGACTCTTGGGTAGGCTTCCTAAGTTTAGAAAAAGACAAGAGTTAGCAATGGTCTAGGTGGCAAGAAATCAAAATTGGGGGAAACACATGAGGGATTATCTATGGGTTCATATAAAAAAATGAATCAGATCATGGCATTAGAATAATGTGAGGAACTTAGGCCTCTTTCCTAGTTTGGAAACCACCTTTGAAGATGTACTGAAAGAAAGTAAAATACACATTCGATAAGGAAAAGATGTGTATGTGCGGAATGCCTCTAGAATAGGGTAGTATAACATGAAATATGGATACAATTCCTTGGTCAAGGTGGAATAAGTTCAAACATGTATGCCTATTAAATTATGTTGGACTAAATATTATCTTCTGAAGGCTGGCATGTTTGCATGGGAATCTCTATAAGGAAAAATCTTAATGACATAAAGATTACAAAAGTTAAGCTATCAAGGTCCTTCGAAATGCATCTTATGCAAAGAGGTAGAATAATTAGTTCAACATTTTCTTATTAGCTACTCTTGCTTCTTAGCTACTCTTTTTTGTAGGAATACTAGAATTTTCTATGTGTCAAGCTTGGGTGGTGTACAACGCTAACAAATGACATCTTGAGTCTATTCCAAGGTTGGCCTCTAATTAAATAATCATCCCTAGTCTCAAACCTTTGGATTATAATCCCCTCCATATTAATTTGGAAAATATGGAATGAGAGGAATAGAAGGGTTTTCTAGGATAAAGAAATGCCCTTGTAGTACTTTCTAAAAAAGGTAGAGGTCATGATTATGGAAGTGGAAAATAGTAGGATTGAGCCTCAAAATAAATAATAAGAAACCTTTTAAAAATGGGATGCCAAGATCAGACATAATTAGTTAGGTTTAAGGATCCCCTCCTTCACTGGGGTCGGTGGTAAAGCCTCAACTATATTGAGAGTCAATGCAATGTCGACCCCTCCTACCTATGGATGGTATAAGTTAAACTTTGATGGTGTTGCTAGGGGTAATCTTGGTGTATCATGAGTTCGTTGCATAATCATAGATTTGGAAGGGAGAGTGTTAGGGAGTAGATATGATCCATTACCAATTAGAACTAACAATAGTGAAAAATTCCAAGCCTTGATTCTTGGTCTAAAGTTGTGTAGAGAACTAAAAGTGGAAAAGATATCCATTGAGGGTGACTTGGCTTTGGTGGTAAATGCAGTTTGAATGGGGAAATTGCAAAATTAGAAGCTACAATTTTCATTAAACAAGGATATGTTGATTCTAAAATCTTTCAGGAGTTATACGGTAAACCATATCTAGGAGTGTAACAAGGAGGCAGATGCTTTTGTGAACAAGGGAACAAATGGGGAGTTGAATAAAAAGTTCAATAGTAGTGAAGTTGTTCAATGTAGCTTTAATAGCATTGGAGACCTGATTATTAGGTGGTTTGGCCTTTTTAGCTTTAACAACAATCATTTTCTTCTTGTTCCTTATTGGTTGAGTGGCTTTCATTGCTCGACTTGACCACTTGCTAGTTGGAATTTAGCATAGCTAAAATGGTACTAAATTATTTTTAAGTTATGTTTTCTTCTAATTTCTTTAAGCTCCTTGAATGACATCTAATCATAATGGGGAGTGGTGGTACCTCTACCACTCATGTGTAACACACTTGTTAGCTTCACATTTTTAGGAGATTTTTCCAATCAAATCTATGAATGTTGATGGATTTGAAGCTTTGGTTTATTGATTATCCTAGTGAAGTTATAATGGATAAAGCATGGGAACGGATCTCATGTGATGTATGTTAGTTTGAGGTTCATAATGGAAAAGGAAACTCACAAGATTGTTGGGTCAATAAATTTGGTCCTTTGCCCTCTTCCTATGTAGAATGTCTGGTATCAAAAAATGGGTGTTTTGATGGATACTCCTATTAGGCAACATGCTCTAAGAGTCAACTGGCCTTTTTAGACCCAATAAAAAATTTAGTATTTGAAGATGATATTCATGAAAAAGGATCTACTATATTTAGAAGCTATCAAACTAGTTCTTGGTAGATATTTCATGGTTTTACAGGAGAGGTATCGAAATAATACTGATATGTCTTACTATTTTGTGGCTGCTTTGCTCAATCTACAATACTAGAAAGAAATGGTTGTTGAAATGGTAAGGGCATTGATAAAACCAAACCTGTTGGGTGGTGTAGAGGAGGTCATGACCTTCACGTAGCTAGGTGTGGGAATTCCTCAACTGAAAGATCTTGCATGACATGTAGAACTGGGGGTGGTTGTAAAGCACCTTCCTTTCTTTCTAGATGTGGAGTGTGCTAAGATTTGGGGTCATCAGGATCATGCTTTAAGGGGCGCCAATATCTTGAAGAAACTCCAGCTCAAAATTTTCCATGATTTTGCATGGGTAGGTGACTTCTGTTCTTATCTCTAGAGTATAGTAGAAGCTTAGGGCTCAAGGTTGGGTCCTAGCTAATACTTTTGGCTTGGTCTTGTTACAACATTAAATGTTTGTTGGTTGTATGCACCCTCCATATTAATCTAGGAAATATGGAATGAGAGGAATAGAAGGGTCTTCTAGGATAAATAGATGCCCGTGTATTACTTTCTAAAAAAGGTAGAGGTCATGATTATGGAAGTGGAAAATAGTAGGATTGAGTCTCAAAATAAGTAATAAGCATCCTTTTAAGAATGGGATGCCAAGATCAGACATAATCGGTTAGGTTTAAGGATCCCCTCCTTCACTAGGGTTGGTGGTAAAGCCTCATCTATATTGAGAGCCAATGCAATGTGGACCCCTCCTACCTATGGATAGTAGAAGTTAAACTTCGATGGTGTTGCTAGGGGTAATCTTGGTGTATCATGAGTTGGTTGCATAATCATAAATTGGGAAGGGAGAGTGTTAGGGATTATCTATGATCCATTACCAATTGGAACTAACAATAGTGCAAAATTCCAAGCCTTTATTCTTGGTCTAAAGTTGTGTAGAGAACTAAAAGTGGAAAATATATCCATTGAGGGTGACTTGGATTTGGTGATAAATGCAGTTTGAATGGGGAAATTACAAAATTAGAAGCTTCAATTTTCATTAAACAAGGATATGTTGATTCTAAAATCTTTCAGGAGTTATACAGTAACCATATCTAGAAGGAGTGTAACAAGGAGGCAAATGCTTTTTTGAACAAGGGAACAAATGAGGAGTTCAATAAAAAATATAATAGTAGTGAAGTTGGTCTCTTGTAGCTTTAATAGCATTGGAGGCCTGATTATAAGGTGGTTTGGCCTTTTAAGCTTTTACAACAATCATTTTCTACTTGTGCCTTATTGGTTGAGTGGCTTTCATTGTTCGACTTGACCACTTTATAGTTGGAATTTAGCATTGCTAAAATGGTACTAAATTATTTTTAAGTTATGTTTTCTTCGAATTAATTTAAGCTCCTTGAATGACATCTAATCATAATGGGGAGTGGTGGTACCTCTGCCACTCATGTGTAACACACTTGCTAGCTTAACATTTTTAGGAGAGTTTTCCCATCAAATCTATGAATGTTGATGGATTTGAAGCTTTGATTTATTGATTATCCTAGTGAATTTATAATGGATCAAGCATGGGAACAGATCTCATGTGATGTATTTTAGTTTGAGGTTCATAATGGAAAAGGAAACTCACAAGATTGTTGGGTCAATAAATTTGGTCCTTCGCCCTCTTCTTATGTAGAATGTCTGGTATCAAAAAATGGGTGTTTTGATGGATACTCCTATTAGGCAACATGCTCTAAGAGTCAACTGGCCTTTTTAGACCCAATAAAAAATTTATTAGTTGAAGATGATATTCATGAAAAAGGATCTACTAGATTTAGAAGCTACCAAACTAGTTCTTGGTAGATATTTCATGGTTTTAGAGGAGAGGTATCAAAATAATATTGATGTCTTACTATTTTGTGGCTGCTTTGCTCAATCTACAATACTAGAAAGAAATGGTTGTTGAAATTGTAAGGGAATTGATAAAACCAAAACCTATTGGGTGGTGTAGAGGAGGTCATGACCTTCACATAGGTAGGTGTCAGAATTCCTCAATTGAAAGATCTTGGGTGACATGTAGAACTGGGGGTGGTTGTAAAGCACCTTCCTTTCTTTCTAGATGTGGAGAGTGCTAAGATTTGGGGTCATTAGGATCATGCTTTAAGGGGCACCAATATCTTGAAGAAAGTCCAGCTCAAAATTTTCCATGATTTTGCATGGGTAGGTGAATTTCGTTCTTATCTCTAGAGTCTAGTAGAAGCTTAGGGCTCAAGGTTGGGTCTTAGCTAATACTTTTGGCTTGGTCTTGTTACAACATAACATGTTTGTAGCTTGTATGCACCCTCCATATTAATTTGGGAAATATGGAATGAGAGGAATAGAAGGGTCTTCTAGGATAAATAAATGCCCTTGTATTACTTTCTAAAAAAGGTAGAGGCCATGATTATGGAAGTAGAAAATAGTAGTATTGAGTCTCAAAATAAGTAATAAGTATCCTTTTAAGAATGGGATGCAAAGATCAGACATAATTGGTTAGGTTTAAGGATCCCCTCCTTCACTAGGGTTGGTGGTAAAGCCTCATCTATATTGAGATCCAATCCAATGTGGACCCCTCCTGCCTATGGATGGTAGAAGTTAAACTTCGATGGTGCTGCCAAGGGTAATCTTAGTGTATCATAAGTTGGTTGCATAATCATATATTGGGAAGAGAGAGTGTTAGGGAGTATCTATGATCCATTACCAATTGGAACTAACAATAGTGCAAAATTTTGAGCCTTTATTCTTGGTCTAAAGTTGTGTAGAGAACTAAAAGTGGAAAATATATCCTTTGAGGGTGACTTGGCTTTGGTGGAAAATGCAGTTTGAATGGGGAAATTGCAAAATTAGAAGCTTCAATTTTCATTAAACAAGGATATGTTGATTCTAAAATCTTTCAAGATTATACAGTGAACCATATCTAGAAGGAGTGTAACAAGGAGGTAGATGCTTTTGTGAACAAGGGAACAAATGGGAAGCTGAATAAAAAGTTCAATCATAGTGAAGTTGTTCTCTTGTAGCTTTAATAGCATTGGAGGCTTGATTATTAGGTGGTTTGGACTTTTGAGCTTTAAGAACAATCATTTTCTACTTGTGCCTTATTGGTTGAGTGGCTTTCATTGCTCAACTTGACCACTTGTTAGTTGGAATTTAGCATTGCTAAAATGGTACTAAATTATTTTTAAGTTATGTTTTCTTCTAATTCCTTTAAGCTCCTTGAATGACATCTAATCATAATGGGGAGTGGTGGTACCTTTTCCACTAATGTGTAACACACTTGATAGCTTCACATTTTTAGGAGAGTTTTCCCATCAAATCTATGAATGTTGATGGATTTGAAGCTTTGATTTATTGATTATCCTAGTGAAGTTATAATGGATCAAGCATGGTAATGGATCTCATGTGATGTATGTTGGTTTGAGGTTCACAATGGAAAAGGAAACTCACAAGATTTTTGGGTCAAAAAATTTGGTCCTTCGCCCTCTTCTTATGTAGAATGCCTGGTATCAAAAAATGGGTGTTCTGATGGATACTCCTATTAGGCAACATGCTCTAAGAGTCAACTAGCCTTTTAAGACCCAATAAAAAAATTAGTAGTTGAAGATGATATTCATGAAAAGGGATCTACTAGCTTTAGAAGCTATCAAACTATTTCTTGGTAGATACTTCATGGTTTTAGAGGAGAGGTATCAAAATAATACTGATATGTCTTCCTATTTTGTGGCTGCTTTGCTCAATCTACAATACTAGAATGAAATGGTTGTTGAAATGGTAAGGGAATTGATAAAACCAAACCTTTTGGGTGGTGTAGAGGAGGTCATGGCCTTCATGTAGCTAGGTGTGGGAATTCCTTAGCTAAAAGATCTTGGGTGACATGTAGAACTAGGGGTGGTTGTAAAGCACCTTCCTTTCTTTTTGGATGTGGAGTGTGCTAAAATTTGGGGCCATCATGATCATGATTTAAGGTGTTCCAATATCTTGAAGATACTCCATCTCAAACTTTTCCATGATTTTGCATGGGTAGGTGACTTCCGTTCTTATCTCTAGAGTCTAGTAGAAGCTTAGGGCTCAAGGTTGGGTCTTAGCTAATACTTTTGGCTTGGTCTTGTTACAATATAGCATGTTTGTAGGTTGTATGTGAATCTTTTCTTTATTTTTTTTAGGGTTTTATGTTTTGTACTTCAAGCGGGGAAAGGCTTTACATAGCCAAAAATTTGAAAAGCCCTAATTAATAGCATCAAGTTTTGTATCTTTGGCATCTAGTCTTAATCAATGCACTTAATGTCCTATGCAATTACTTTTCAAATATCAATATAATTCTTAACCCTTATGTATGAAAAAAACATTATAATATAATACAATAATACATAATAAAATTCTACAGTATTATTATAATATATATTGAATTATCGACATTTAAAAATAAGTAACTCGTATCACACATCCCTTATCTTGCATTTTTTTATCATTTTCTATCATTGACATTGCATTTTCATCACTTGCATTACTAATTTTCCTTTTAACATCATTTCTCATTAATTATCCTAATTTCCTCTATTAATTAAGTAATTTTGAATTATTTAATTAATTCATCATATTTTACTAATTTTCCTCTTATCTCCCCTAATTGAATAATTTTTAATTATTTAATTGGCCATAACCTAATTTTCCTCTAATATCTAATGATTAAATAATTTTAATTATTTAATCATCCAATTCCCCTCCCACTTGCAAGGAATATTCTCTTTTAAAAGGAATATCCTAATCCTCCATAGTTAAATAATCTTGAATTTTTTAATTGTTCTAATTTCCCCCTCAAAGGAATATTCCCATGAAATATTCTTTTTCAAAATATCTTAACTTCCTCATTCATTCTTAATCATTCATTTTCTTGATCTAATATCCACCCTTCATTTTAAAATATCTTAAACCGATTTCGTTAAATTGTGGATATATTTTGAGTTCAAATCTATCTCAATCCTTGATTCTCCTTGATCTAATCTCATCCCTTGATATAAAGATCTATTCTCAACCATTGATCATAATCTTGAAAATCTATAAAAATCCTTCATTCCTTTTTAATCAACACCTAGAATTCTTTGAGCATTAAGTATTTGAGCATTTTCATCATCTATGTCATAATTTCATGCTTTTTCAATCATGTGAGCTAATGAATTGAGCAATCCAACATACCATCAACCATTCAAAATGGAATAATAGGCCTTCACATTGTTTGATTTTAGTTTTGAATTAGGTTTTCATTGCTATTGTTTGACTTCTAACCCTTTTTATGTTCAATTTTATTTATAAGTGTTATTTCATTATTTTATTGATATGGGTATTGTGAATTCTAACCCTAGTTGAATAATTCATGTTTCATTTCCATTTTCCACTAGCCCCAATTCAAATTTTGGAATGCCCAGTGGGACCCATGTCCTTGATTTGATATTTTCTTCTCATGTTTGGATAATCTATAGGTTACAATGGTGCATCTAACTATAATGGATTACCACATTTACTAATTTGGTCACATCTAATAGGGTCACAATGACACATTTTACACATAGATCAGCTCATTTGAACATTTTAACACATTTTATTACTCTATTTGTAGGGTTTATTGATACATTGATGCTTTTGTAGGAATCATCATGAGTTATAAATCCAGGTATACACATTTCTCCAAGTATGCTACATATTGCCATCTCTATCTAAGATCACAATGATGCATTTGTAACTATTGTTTCCTTTGATCATTTCATTGTGCTTTATTTCTATCAATTTATATTTATGATTAATAAAACTTTTTAGTTTGATCTAACCCTAACCCTAATGTGCTATGTCTATTGTTTGTATTTTTTATTTGACTTGCTTATGCAACATTCATTGGGTGAAGATAATTTGAAACTACTAACTCATTTTTGGTGTAGGGTTTCGATCAGTCCAAGACACATAATCTCAGACTATTAATCTAGTTTTCTTGTAGGTTTCCTTAATAAAAAATATTATCATTCAAACTTGTATGCTTTATTGATTGCTAGGTTAAATCACATTTCAAGTTAGTTCTATAAAATTAACTTGATTTTTCTATTTGGTATACTTCAGTCTATATATCCTCTCCCCTTGTGCTACATTTGATCTTGGGTGATGAGAAATAGAAACATGAATTCTTCCTTTATTGTTAGGAGACATTCCTAGGGATTTCATCACCCTCGGGTTCGCTCTCCAACATAGATTTTTTGGTGGCCTAGATAAAGGGGAAAGAGTGAAAGCTATAGCTCTATCCACTCATGATTTACCAAGCATTCCTTCATGGTCCTAGGTGATTCTAGACATGGGGATTAGAGATTTTGATCTTGGGCTTGTGTAAGTGGTGGTGTTCATGGAGTTCTACCCACTACAAAGTTTGGCTATTAGAAGCCTACGAAATTTTTGTTGTCGATCTATAGTGGTGCAACATGATAGTGTCATCATGTGAAGTTACTCATTATGTACAATCATTGGTTGATGTGGTTCAATGTCTTGTTAGGAATTCGTCATTTCAAAGAAAGGGTATCAAGGTGGTACATGACCTTGGCATACCCTAGTCACCAAATCCTTGGATTTATATTAACACCTTATGGCCAGTCCTACCTCTTATGTGTACTATTTTTATCACTTTCTTTAAAAACATAATGTAGACTTTTATACATCAAAAATTCCAAAACTTTCACTAATCACTGAAACAGTCATAGAAACCCATATTTTCCTTTCACAAATTTCCACTTTGGCATAGATTGTCCCTTTTATCTTGACATATCACCTTTTCTGTCATGTAGATCATCGCTTTTGTGTATTCTACTACATCTCTTATCCTTTTATTTCATCAATCCAAATCTATAGATTGTCACTTCTAAATATATTTCCACGTTTGTTCTTTGCATATTTTGACTTTTTCCTACAAGGTTGTCTTGTCTTTGGGGCAGTGTGACATGTTTTTTTAGATTTTTGTGTTTGTCTATAACATTTTCTCATCTTAGAACTGTAAATTTTTTAATCTCAAAACCATAATAACCTATCATCCTAGAACTAGAAACATTTGTCAAAATATACCTAACAGTCATTTTCATCCTCACACATCAAAACTATCCTTTCAACTTTGTTTTCCTAAGAAATTTCATCATAGCTGTAGACACTTAAAAATTTCCTCAATCATATCATACACTCGAATTAGGTATACTAACACTGTTTCATCCTAAAACACATCCTCTTTTCATTGAATTGATTAAATTAGCCTAACTATTTAATTAATGACATAATTTTCATCTATTAATCTAATTGACCTAATTAGGTTAATTCATCCCCTTTCATGCTAACATTTCATCCTATTAAATTAAATATATCAATTTAATTTAAATCCCTAAGTCCTCTTATTTAATTTAAATAAACCTAAGCTATTTAATTAAATGTCATATCATATCCCCCCTTTTCATTAAATCATTTTATTTAATGAATGTCATTTAATTCCCCTAATTTTGCATAATTAAACCTCTATTTAATTATCAATTACTAATAAATCTAATCCCCCCCCACTTGCAAGGGAATATTCCTCCTTTGCACATTCCTCCAAAAATGAATATTCACATGGAATATTCCTTCCCCTTTTGCACAACTAAACTTTCTTTCATTTGTTGAATATTTATTTACCTCGCCCATGAGAATATTCTAAAGAATATTATCTCTCCTCACTCATTTGAAAAAGGGGAATATTAATTTTCTAACAAACTTACTTGACTTCTTCTGCAAGTTAACTTGTGACCTCTTGTACAAGTTAACAGTGTGTTTATTTGGATAAAGGTGAACCCTTGATTAAATATCATAATTGATTCTCATTTGTTGATGAGAATCCATGATCCATGCCTCCAACTTCTTCCATCCTTTACCATTGATTAACCTTTTTAATTTTAACCCTTCATTTCTCATTCACTCTCCTATAAATAAAGCACTATTTGGAGACAAATGGATCCATCTTTTTCAGAAAAAACTCATGCTATTGAAATCACTCACACTCACACTCATATTTAACATTTACTTAGTATCATTTTAGCTTAATTAATAACATTAATTAGATTACCTTTCATTGATGGATTTCATGGTAACTTAGATGCATACATTTATCTTATTTGTTAATTAGGGTTTCAATATTTTTGGTTTCAAATCCATTTATGTTAGCTCTGCATATATCCATATCAATCATCTTAGTCTAAATCATGTTAAAATATATTGCATCATGTTAATCTAGTTTTAAATCATGATTCATCACACATCTCACAATGGTTTCATCAATTTTATTCAATAAAACTTATTGAAACAAGCTCATTTATCCATGCGATTGGGAAAGGGTCATCATTTCACATCAATGTGAGAGTAAGTGCACCAAGATGTTTCCCAAAAAGGGGACTTAAGTGGAATTTTTTTTTCTGAAATTAGGAAATACTGACCTTGGACATGAAATTGAGGATAGTTACACTCAAAATTTTCAAATGGAACAAAAACAAGGATCAAATTACTTCGAGTCTACTTTCTAAACTACTAATTTATTTTTAAAATGGTTGATATTAAGGGGTTCAAAAGAGGGACATACACAAATTGGTGTTATTTTTGTCAAAAAAACATAACATAGCAACTCTTGTACGACCCTCGTACGGTGAACTTTTTTTTAGTATTTTTAAAATCGCAATGGTCAGAAGTTAGCTCTTAGTATGTAGTTGATGCATGATTTTTTTGATAAATTTTTAATGAATATTTGATTTTTTACTAATTTTCGAAGTGGAAACTTCCTGAAAAGCATAATTTTGGCTATGCTACCCCTACAAATTTTGGAAACTAATTGAATTTATTTATTTATTTTTTCAAAAATTGTAGAATGAAGTCTAGTTTCCAAAAATATAATTTATTTGAAAATTCGATGAATGGTTAATTTATAACCAAAAAAATACCAAACACTACTTTTTGGAAAAAAAGAGATACAAAAAAAAGAAATTATGGATGAAAGGCTTAACATTGTTAGAAAGTGAAAAAAATTACATCGTTGGATAGCTAAGAGAGAACCCAACATTACCCATGTGTTTGATTTTTTTGATATTGAACCACATGGAATCCTGACGGTGAGCACAAACTCGATTATGTGAAATATGGTAGACTTTTTAAAAACACGTCTCTGGTCATTGGGAATTCCCTCCAACCCATTGGGTTGGTATTCCAAGGCAAATACCAATCCTAAGGCTTGGGAATTCCCAAACCAAGATATAATGTGAGTGCACTATAACGCGCTCACTTTATAACACGAGCACATTATAACGTGCTTGCATTATATCTCAATTTTGACATGGTTTTTTGCTTATGCGGGAAACATGTCAACTAAGACATAATGTGAGTGCATTATAGTGTGATCGCATTATGTCCTTCTGTATGCTAAATGAAAATCTATTGAATGTATGTTGATATATTTGTATGTACATGTATGCTTCTATGTCATGTATGTATGCATGTATGCATGCTTGTATGTATGTACATATGCCTATATGTATCAATGCATGTATATTGTATGTATGCCTGTATGTATGTAAGATTGTATCTACACATGTATGTATGTATTCTTGTATTGATGTAGGATTGTATGTACATATGTATTATGCTTGTATGTATGTAAATATGTATGTATTTACGTATGTCTTTAGAGGGAGGGAGAATTTAGAGAGAGAGTCTGGAGAGATGGAGAGGGGGTGGAAGTGAGAGTTTAAGAGAGAGGGAGTGGGAGAGAAGGGGTTGGAGTGATATGGACTTATATAGGTAGGGTGGGAGGGATAGAGGGAGGGAGAGAGAGAGAGGGGTGGGAGAGAGAGAATTGAGAGAGAGGCAGAGAGAGAGGGGGGAGAGAGAGATAGAGAGAGAAAGAGAGAGTTATGTAGGTAGGGTGCCACAGGGAGAGACTTAAAAGTGTGAGAGGGGTGAGAGGGAGAGACTTGAGAGATAGGTAGTAATAGGGAGTGTGAGAGAGAGGGAGTGGGAGAGAGAGGGAGTGTGAGTGAGAGACCTGATAGAGGGAGAGGGTGTGGGAGGGAGTGACTTGATAAAGGTAGAGAAAGAGGGGGCTGTAGTGAGAGGGACTTATCTAGGTAGGGTGGGAGGGATAGATAGAGAGAGGGGAGAGACAAAGAGAGAGTTACCTAGGTAGGTTTCTAGAGGGAGAGACCTGAGAGAGAGAGGGGGTTGGAGGGAGAGACATGAGAGAGAGGGAGAGAGAGGGAGTGGAAGAGAGTGGGAGAGAGTGGGAGGGACATAGAGAGAGATGGATAGAGGGAGTGGTAGAGGGTGGTAGGTATTGATTGAACGAGAGGTATGTAGAAAGAGGGAGAGGGTAGATAGAGACAATTAGAGAGGGTAGGAGGGAGGGAGGGAGAGGTGAGATGTATAGATAGAGAGAAAGTGATAGGGGTTGAGGGTATAAGGTGGAGGACCTATAGGGTTGATGGTAGAGGGTATTTGGTTGAGGGTATAGGGTAGAAGGTTTAAGGGTGTAGGGCTGAATGGTTTAGGGTTAAGAGTTTACTTAGTTGAGGGTAGAGGGTTTAGGGTATATGTTTGAGGGTATATGGTTGAAGGATTAGGTTCTAGGTCCAATGTAAATGGTAGAGAGTATAGGGGTTGAGGGTTTAGGTCTGAAAGATTGAGGGTTGAGGGTATAGGGTCAGGGGATTCGGGTTGAGGGTCCAATGTATAGGGTAGAGGTTAAAGGGGTAGAGGGATTAAGGGTTGAGGGTTTAGGGATTAGGGTAGAGAGTTTTCTTGGATTTAAGAGTGTAAGGGTTGACAGATTAGGGTTGATGGATTAGTGTTTAGGGTTGAGGGTTGAGGGTTGAGGGTTGAGGGTAGAGGGTAGAGGGTAGAGGGTAGAGGGTTTAAGAGTTTAGAGTTTAAGGGTTGAGGGTTGAGGGTTGAGGGTTTAGGGTTGAGTGTTTAATGGTTTAAGGGTTGAGGGATTAAGGGTCAAGAGGGTTGAGGGACTAGGGTAGAGAGTTTATTAAGTGGGTTTAAGGGTTTAAGGGCTGGGGGATTAGGGTTGAGGGTGGAGGGTAAAGGATTCACGATATAGGGTAGAGGGTTTATGGGTTAGAGTTAAGGGTTGAGGGTTTAGGGTTGAGGGATTAAGAGGTTATAGGGTAGAGGGTATGGGTTGAGGGATTAGGGTTTAAGGGTTGAGGGTTGAGGGATTAAGAGGGTATAGGGGTTGAGGGATGAGGGTTTAAGGGTTGAGGATTAGGGTTGAGGTATTAATTATAGGGGTTGAGGATTAGAGTTTAAGTGTTGAGGTTGAGTTGAGGGACTGAGAGGGTATAAGGGTTGAGGGATTAGGGTTTAAGGGTTGAGGTTGAGGTTGATGGGTTAAGAGGGTATAGGGGTTGAGGGATTAGGGTTTAAGGGTTGAGGTTGAGGATTAATAGGTTATAGGGGTTGAGGGATTAGGGTTTAAGGGTTGAGGGTTGAGGGTTGAGGGTTGAGGGATTAGGATTTAATGGTTGAGGGTTGAGGGTTGAGGTATTAAGAGGTTGTAGGGGTTGAGGGATTAGGGTTTAAGGGTTGATAGTTGAGGTTTGAGGAATGAGGGTTGAGGGTTGAGGAATTAAGAGGGTATAGGGGTTGAGGGATTAGGGTTTAAGGGTTGAGGGTTGAGGGATTAGAGTTGATGGATTAAGAGGGTATAAGGGTTGAGGGATTAGATTTTAAAGGTTGAGGGTTGAGGGTTGAGGTTTGATGGATTAAGAGGGTATAGGAGTTGAGGGATTATGGTTTAAGGGTTGAGGGTTGGGGGTTGAGGAATTAATAGGGTATAGGGGTTGAGGGATTAGGGTTTAAGGGTTGAGGTTTGAGGTTTGAGGGTTGAGGGATTAAGAGGATATAGGGGTTGATAGATTAAGGTTTAAGGGTTGAGGGATTAAAAGGCATAGGGGTTGAGGGATTAGGGTTGAGGGTTGAGGGTTGAGGGATTAAGAGGGTATAGGGGTTCAAGGATTAGGGTTTAAGGGTTGAGGGTTGAGGGATTAAGAGGCTATAGGGGTTCATAGATTAGGGTTTAAATGTTAAGGGTTGAGAGATGAGGGATTGAGAGGGTATAGGGGTTGAGGGATTAGGGTTTAAGGGTTGAGGGTTGAGGGTTGATGGATTAATATGGTATAGGGGTTGAGGGATTAGGGTTTAATGGTTGATCCTTGAGGGTTGAGGGATTAAGAGGATATAGGGTTTGAGGGATTAGAGTTTAAGGGTTTGAGGGTTGAGGGTTGAGAGATTAAGAGGCTATATGAGTTTAGGGATTAGGGTTGAGGGTTGATGGTTGAGTGATTAAGAGGGTATAAGGGTTGAGGGATTAGGGTTTAAGGGTTGAGGTTTGAGGGTTGTGGGATTAAGAGGGTATATGGGTTGAGGGGTTAGGGTTTAAGATTTGAGGGTTGAGGGATTAAGAGGCTATAGAAGTTGAGGGATTAGGGTTGAGGGTTGAGGGTTGTGGGATTAAGAGGCCATAGGGGTTGAGGGATTAGGGTTTAAGGGTTGAGGGTTAAGGGTTTAGGGATTAAGAGGGTATAGGGGGTTGAGGCATTAGGGTTTAAGGGTTGATGGTTGAGGGATTAAGAGGGTATAGGAGTTGAGGGATTAGGGTTTAAGGGTTGATGGTTGAGGTATTAAGAGGGTATAGGGGTTGAGGGATTAGGGTTTAAGGGTTGAGGGTTGAGGGTGACCTCCCACTCTCCCACTCTCTCCAACTCACTTTCTCCTACTCTCCCCTCTCCCTCCCTCTCTATCTCCATCTCTCCCACTATCTCTTTCTCCCCCTCTCCCTCTCCCTCACTCTCTCCCTCTTTCTCTCCCACTCTCTCTTTCTCCCACTCTCCCCCTCTCTCCCTCCCACTCTATATTTCTCCCACTCTCCCCTTCTCACACTCTCCCACTCTCTCCCACTCTCTCTTTCTCCCACTCTCCTCCTCTCTCCCTCCCTCTCTATCTTTCTCCCACTCTCCCCTTCTCCCACTCACCTACTCTCTCCCACTCTCTCTTTATCCCACTCTACCACTCTATCCCTCCCTCTCTATCTCCATATCTCCCACTATCTCTTTCTCCCTCTCTACCTCTCCCTCCCTCTCTCCTCTTTCTATCCCACTCTCCCCCTCTCTCCCTCCCATTCTATATTTCTCCCACTCTCCCTTTCTCCCTCTCCCCCTCTCCCAACTCTCCTCTCTCCCTCTCTTTCTTCCCTCACCCTCTTTCTCCTCCCTCTCTATCTCCATCTCCAAATATCTCTTTCTCCCCTCTCCATCTTCCTCCCTCTCTCCCTTTATCTCTCCCACTTTCTCTTTCTCCCACTCTCTCCCTCTCTCCCTCCCACTATATCTTTTGCCTACTCTCCCCTTCTCCCACTCTCCCACTCTCTCCCACTCTCCCCCTCTCTCCCCCCTCTCTATCTCCATCTCTCCCACTATTTCTTCCTCCCTCTCTCCCTCTCCATCTTTCTCTCCCACTCTCTCTTTCTCCCACTCTCCCCCTCTCTCCCTCCCACTCTATCTTTCTCCCACTCTCCCCTTCTCCCACTCTCCCACTCTCTCTTTCTCCCACTCCCCCCCTCTCTTCCTCCATTTCTATATTTCTCCCACTCCCCCTTCTCCCACTCTCCTGCTCTCTCTTTCTACCACTCTCCCCCTCTCTCCCTCCCTCTCTATCTCCATCTCTCCCACTATCTCTTTCTCCCCCTCTCCCTCTCCCTCCATCTCTCCCTCTTTCTCTCCCACTCTCTCTTTCTCCCACTCTCCCCCTCTCTCTGTACCACTCTATCTTTCTCCCACTCTCCCTTTCTCCCTCTTTATCCCTCCCTCTCTATCTCCATCTCTCCCACTATCAATTTCTCCCCCTCTCCCTCTCCCTCCCTCTCTCCCTCTTTCTCTCCCACTCTCTCTTTCTCCCACTCTTCCCCTCTCTTCCTCCCACTCTATATTTCTCCCACTCTCCCCTTCTCCCACTCTACTACTCTCTCTTTCTCCCACACTCCCCCTCTCTCCCTCCCTCTCCCTCTCTATCTCTCCCACTATCTCTTTCTCCCCCTCTTCCTCTCCCTCCCTCTCTCCCTCTCTCTCTCCCTCTTTCTCTCCCACTCTTTCTTTCTCTCCCTCTCTCCATCTACCTCTCTCTCTCTCTCAAACACACACACTCACCTCTATCTCCTCTAATTTAAGGGTATAGGGGAGAGATATAGAATTAGGATAGCGAGTATAGATAAAGAGGGAGAAAATAAATATATTAAGAAAACCATATTTCATATAACGTGTGCACATTTTGAAGAAGTAGAGATGTTACCATTTTAGCAA
The DNA here is from genome assembly GCA_007115665.2 of Sequoiadendron giganteum. Lineage (NCBI taxonomy): Eukaryota > Viridiplantae > Streptophyta > Pinopsida > Cupressales > Cupressaceae > Sequoiadendron > Sequoiadendron giganteum. The sequence goes on along the minus strand of CM021106.1, from coordinate 593,315,401 downwards.
GAAATAACGTGCTCACATTATAACGCGAGCATGTTTTGTCTTCCACTAAAAATGGTAAAAAAAATCAATATACCCATGATGTCAAGGCCCATAGTCTACATATTCTCTCGGTTTTGCACATGCTCTGACAATTTTTTTTCTTTTTGATGATTTTGTGAAGTGTGCAAGCATGTTTTTCACATTCCACCACATTTTCCATGATCTTTCTACCACCTTTGCATTAAATGGTAGATTTTCCATGTTGAAAGACATATAGTATCAATTCAAGTTTGAATTCCATTGAAAACTGATATACAATTGAATTTTGGAGGGGAACAAGATTTTGAAAAAGTCAAATTATTGTGGAGTTTGAAGAAAGAAGAAGCTAAGGCTACATAATTGGGTTGAACTCCTCCATTTGAAAGTCTGGTTTTTTAGGTATGTGAAGTCTTTACACTTTTTCTTTCATTCTATTATGGATTGCTTTCATTTTTGTTATTTTGTACATTCCATGTTGATCATTGTTTGTTTTTCATTATAACCTTAGGTTGTCAATGCACATTTTCAATTACACAATTATATAAATTTTCCAATTACAATTTTTAACCTAATGCAGAGCATCTACTAGGATCCAAAAATCATCAAGGGTACTTTTGACCCTAACTTAAATTGAAGAAGATCAACCAACAAACTTAGTCATCTTTTCATCAAAATCCTTCAATTTCACTTGATTTCATATTTCCACAAAACATTAGAACTTGGCTTCAACTCTTTGTTAGACTCAAAAATATATTAACCATCATAGAATTGATTGTAACATAGCATAAACCTGATTAGAAACTCATAACCATTCAATTCGTTCATGATTCACTCATTCAAGAACTCAATGTTGTAACTTACATGGAATATTAACAACAAATAATGGAAGGTAACTACCAACATTTATCCAAACATCCAAGACACTATAATCAACATGTTATTGATTTAAGTAAACAAAATACATAGTCCAAATATCTCACCAAAATTCATCCTTTGAGCATGCTTCCCCTAGCAGTATTCCAAACCCATGGTGCAAGGGCACCTACAACCATGTTTCAAAATCTACTTTGGTGACAATTTTTATTAAGGTCTTTGGGTGATTTCAAGAGTTGTTAGATGCTTTGTCATAGATTTTATTGAAAATAAGCTCTAAATAGACCAATCTTTCATGTTTCTAGGGATTTTGTGAGTTTGGTGATCAAATGTGCAAGTATGCACTCTTGCTTTAGAAAATTGTCAATTTTGCCATATAATCTTTGAAGGAAAATTATTCAAATTGTAAATGGAAGTACAAGAAAAGAGTCTAGAAGTTTTATTGTGGATTAAATAAAGGTTTTTGAGTGGTCTTAGGTGTCTTGGACAACAAAGTTGCATAATGTTTCTTATTTAGCAAAGTTATCAATGTTAGCAATTTTTAAGACAAATGAAGGACTTGGTATTTAACATGTGGTTATAGGCTGGTTATGGATGTGGATCAGTTAGAGAAGGGCCTAAAATTGTATTTAAAAACCTGGTATGGCCTCATTCAAGAGGTTGGTGGAGTTTGAATAAGAAAGAAACTTGCATTTACACTATTTTTCTGAAGATCTCACCGCTTTTTGTGTGTTTGTAGACCCTCTACGGGCTATACAAGCTTAGTAATGGTGTGAAATTTATATTATTCCATGAAGGAATGTTCATAATTTAATTTGGATCCCTTTGAAGAGGTTTTCATTGAACTTTGTGCTTGGAATTCATAAATTTCTAGAAACTGGGTTCTTGGACAGTCAAGGGTTTGAGGGCAATTTAATGTCTTAGATGGCATCCCACCTATTTTTCTCTTTATGAATCAGTGGGGTGAACATGTGTGATTCACTTAGGACTTTCTCAGGAGTAGAGAAGAACAAGTTTAAATTTTCCTCATGAATGATGTTGGTTTAAGGGGAAATACCCTATTTTCTCATAGAAAAAAATGGTGCAGACCTAAGAAAGAGGGGTGCAGTGTTTCCATAGAGAATATGAGGGTTCCTTAAGCTTGGGGGGGCTATAAAAAGGTGTCTAGGTAGTTGTTTTGAATTGGGAAGTTGTGGAAGGTAGATTTTTAGTAAGGAGGCCTAAAAACCCTTGTTTCCTAGGTTCTAGAGAGGGTTTTGAAATTTATTGATGGGATGAGTATTTGGGATCCTCAAACCTTGATAATTGTTAGTTTTGAAACCTAAGAAAATACTTTTTTTGGTCATGGAGGCCTAGTGGTGGGTTCTTGAGTGGGTCTCTTGGTAAAATTAGCTAATTTGGGCCCTAAAACAGTGAAATTTGTCATTTTGAGGAAAGTATCTTAAAAGAGTAATATGTGGATTTTTCATATGGATCATAACACTGAAATGGATATCTAGATAAATCATTTGTTTGAGAAGTTTTCTAGGAGGTTTGTGAGAAAAATCCATAAAACTGGTTTGTGAAGCCTACAAGGCAATTTTGGGTCAAAAGTGGCTTTTAGAAGAGTTTCTCTGATCTTCTTTTTGTAGGTGGTTGAATTTCAAGATGCTGACATCTTGAAGGTGTTGACACTCTTTTCCTACATCAAATTTCAATTTGGAGTCATAATGAAGAGTCATGGTTGATAGGTAACCTTGTTGTCATGTTGAGTAAATTGAAGGTTGATGTCTTGGTTGGCATATTTGAGAGAAGTTGTGTCAATTTGTATCTTGGGTTCTCACCACTCTGCATCAACCCAGTTCTAGGCACACAACATACATCAAAACCAGGGGTGACTTCTTTGGACAATGTTTGACTTCCAATAAGCCTACCTAGTAAAAGGCTTCCCAATTACCCCAAATTTGCAAAGGATGTACCTTTTAAAGGTGATGTTTCCACTCAAACACCAATAAAAATCAATGTTCATGATACCAAACCACCAATTCCATGATTACTTTTCCCACATAAGGTCATTACCCTATTGTCCCAAGAAACCCTCCAAAACATAAGCAAAAACAAGGGTTTTCAAGGATTTCACAACTCCAAGCCTCTCCCATTCCTCCCAAGGGTCCAAAAACCTTCCAATACCTCTACAAAAACTTATCAAACACTCACAATGTCATTACACTCATTATTTTTCAGAATCACCATCATGGTTATTCACTTTCACATAGAAATGTGCTCTGGCCAGCCTAGTGCATCAATCCACTGAGCAAACCCATGCTCTTCCAGACTCCCAAACACATTTGGCATCTACATTATTATTTTACACACTAATCCACCAAGTTACAGATCCATCACAGTGGGTGGATTGGTGAAACACAATACATTATAGCCTCAAACCCTTACACTATCAAAACAGGGCAGACTTGGAGAAACGGCTGAAAATCTCTTCTAAAATGGTATTAAGATAAAAAACCTTATTCAAGTGAAGATAAATTCATACATAAATTATCTACTAAACCTTCAAGGAATCACACACCTGTACAGGTCCATACATAGAGAAAGAACATAGGAAAACACAAGAAAATCACAAAAATCATTGAATTCCTTTATTTTATTTTATTCAAATATTGAGGAGTGGCCTCCATTCAATAATTTACATGATATTTATCTTTTTTCCCTTCAAACTCAACTCCCCCAATGTATCTAACTATTTTTGTAACTTCTTAACTAACTTATCTCTTGGTAACTTTGCCAAAAATACAATTTTTTGGAAATGTCAAGCCAAATCTCCCCCCTAAACACCTAGAATGAATCAAAAGAACTAAATACATATTAAGAGTGGTATAATATACCTTATTTAACATAGATAATTATCTTAGACTCAAACACAACAAGAACCTTGCTTTTACCCATCTTCACATGCACCAAAAACCCTCCTTTTTACCCAAGAAACTAGTGGTTTATTGAAAAAAAATCATGCAACCCTCACATGACCTTATGAATACTTAAAATAGGTGTAAAATGGTCTTTAAAAATTCAATTAAAAAATAAACCATGCTGCCCCAATGCAAAACACACTTTAGCATATCAAAACCACTCGAAATCTCATGGAAAACTCAAAATTTCACTCTAGGGCTTCATACCCAACACCCTTTTAGACCTCCCCTACACATAAACAACATTCCCTCACCTATTTATTGATGATATTCCTTCAAATATTCTAAATCAGTATTTGCATCAATGTTTTCCTAAAGCCTAGACAACAACTTCTTGAATTGACAATTTTCATTCAATGGTGCTCCTACACCATGTATGCTTCCACAATTTGTATACATATATGACATAAGTTGAATTTTTGTATGCTTGTCCATGCTTCCATTTTGAGCCTATCTTTCAATCATGGCATGCCACATTACTACTTTTCTTTAAGGCATTCTAGATTGAAAAAAAACATGTCACCTTTTGTCTATGGTAGGTTAACTCTTGTACAGGATGATTGTAAGTATTCTTTAAATGAAGCCTTGAATGATATATTTTTCAATTAACTTGAATGGATACATTTTTTAGGAATTAATATTTGTCTCATTACCATGGTACAGATAAAATTATCTACCATGCCAAAGAAAAAGACAAAGAGGAAACTAACAGATGAAGAGAACGAAACTTTCAAAGAAAAGGAGAGAGTTCGGGTGGTGACATATAGTGAAAAGAAGAAATTGGAAATGATTGACAAAAAAAATACAATTGAAGAGGAACCTCAACCGTCAAATAGAGAACAAGCATTGGAAGCACAAAAGGCAAGAATGCAAAAGCATCATCGTAAGACAGATTCAGATACCGTAGTTGGAGACACACCCTCTACGGCAAGTGAATATGAAGGGACACCATTAATAAAAAGAGAATATGGAGGGACACCATCTACCACAAGTGAATATGGATGGACACCATCTACTACAAGTGAATATGGAGGGACACCATCTACCACAAGTGAATATTGTTGGACACCATCCAACACATCTCAAGTTGAGAGTGCATCATCACTCGGATTTGATGAAGAAGTATGCCATCATCCCCACATGAACCTCAAGGTATGTCTTCTTCTCCATCCTTGACTGAAGGTACACAATCTAGCCATCCTCAATTAAATATTGATGAAATTCCTAAGGTTGAGATGTATGTACCTAGGAGAACACCACCTATAATTTTGCATAGAAAGCCAAATTATCTGATTAATATTGATGATGATATTTTGTAGCACATGGAAGGTAATATTTCAACACGCACTTGTAGAAGATATGCTAATAAGATTTGGAAATGATTCTTTGAAAGGCTAAATGAGACTACAAGATGTCAACTATTTGTTGAAATGATGCGGGGTGTAAAGTATAGGAACATCATGAAGACTCTTGTGTTGAGAACATCAAATGCATCGAGTGAAGACACTATTGTGAAGAATCTAATGGATGCTTATGAGAGTGTGTGTAAGACCTCATGCTCAAAGGACAGTAATGTCACCCGACGTGTCATTACATCAACTTTGGTAAGTTGTCAAACAAAGAGAGCTCGTCTCATTAGAAAGACGAGTGAACAAATGGTAATTAGTAGAATTTTTTTATCAAGAGCCATTCAAAGTCGGCAAAGAATTGAGGGCACTGATTCAAATGAATTATGGGAATTCTTGAAGATACTATCATGAAAAGATAAAGAAGTTGTCAAAGCCTTGAGAAAACTAATTGAATAGTATTGGAAGAATAACACAAGGCCATCTCTGAAACAAAGGGATGTGGTAAGGAGGAGAATCGTTAGTCAGAATCATGAGCCACATCCAAAGTATTTTTTGGATATGACTCAAACCTAATTTTTTCGTAAATTTGAAAATTATTATCCTCAAATTATAATTTCTCAAATATTTTTTGAAATTCTTAAACATTTTTATGTCAAGATAAATCACACACACACTACTTGTTGTTGTAGACTACATATTGAATTCTCTAACCATTATTATTTTTATCATTCTATATGTTTATATTTGCATACTAATGATGTTTTTTAGGATTGTGGCATAGAAGCCCCACCAAAATCTTCAAGAGAGTTCTTATCAAAAAAATTATGTGAAATAGAGGATGGCCAGATATTCTATAGGACATCATGCTTAGATGGTTCATGTGAGCGTTGCAGTGGCTTCCAGTGTATTCCAGTATGTCAACATATGGAAAGAACATATGAGATGGGACATAAACTAGTAGAGTTCGGGAAGTATAAAACAATGGAATATGCTACAAAAGATGGGTATCAATCAAAAAGGTGTGATTTGGTTATTGAGAAGATTCTAGTGTACCAGTTTATGACCATGTTTCATGACAATATATTGTCTAAGTATGCAATGCATACCCATAGAGCCCAATGGTTGGACACACAATTCAAGCTATGCAAGGATACCTTTCGAGTTGGAAGCATAGTATCAATGGTTGAATTTTTGGAGAACTACACTCTATAGCAACAATGTGAGGTGCAGTCATAATATTACAACTCCACACAGGTTTTGATATTTGTGCACATAGCATTCATTCATGCATCTGATAGTACAGATGACAAAAGGAAGGTATTAAGGGAGTATCACTTTTACATTAGTGATGATCACACACATTCTCTTTAGTTCATGCAAGGTTGCTTCCAAATGTTCTAGAATGGTTTGGCTCAGAGGGGCATAGCATACAACTGACATATAATATGGTCGGATAACTGTGTAGCATATTTCAAGAGCTTGCGCATGTTCTACTAGTTATGCAAGATGCATGTCATTATAGGTGATCAACATATGTGGAAATTTTGTGAGGACGAACATGGAAAAGGGGAGCATGATGGTGTAGGAGCATGCATGCAAAGAGCATTAACATGAGAAGAGAAAGTATAATGATAGTGCAAAGTTGATAGATGCAAAATCAATCATCGAGTGCTGTAATGCTTCAATGGGTCTAGGTAATGAAGGTACGTCTTTAGTTCATAGATATTTTTGGTTGATGGATGATACTGACATTGCACCATATGAAGACTATTGTACACTAGCAAGATCGCTTGAGGTACAATCTTTCCTTATCTGAAATGCAAGTTCATGGAGTATTGATACATGAAAGATGACATTCTTTTTTTCTTCATGTACAATGCAAGCCTAGAATGATTGTGAGTCAGGGGAGTGGGTTGACAAATGGTTGACAAGTTATCTTAGCCTACTTCACATGTATTGCCCTTTGATGGCATTGGAACTAACATAGATGGAATCATCGGTCGAATTTGACCACGTGTCAGATCTAGTTCAACTAGGTGATATATCTACTTTCTTAGTTGTTGAAATTCCATATAGCTATCTTACTTTGTACTATACTCGTAATGTTGACTAATTTCAAGAGATTTGTTGCACATATCAATGCAGGGCATGCTTATGCAGTTAATGCAAATGAAGACAATGAAGAGGGAATAAACTATTACTTGTGTCATTGTGTTGAGGCCAAAAAATAAATTGGAGGCCCCAGTTATAGATGGAGAAAACATCGAATACCCTACAGGCTTAGTTGTGGTTACTAGACCGTGGCTTAGAAGGTACCCACATTCGAGTGTTAAACATTAGTTGTTTCAGGACTTTGAAACGCATTGTAATATTCTTCATTACTCGAACCTTGTCATGGCATGCAATGTTCATTTGACCAAATATGGGGGTAGACCTTTGAACAAGACCTTGTGGAAGGTCTATGAATCTAAACATGAGTCAATACTTGACACAATAAAGAGTAGAGCAGACTCGAATGGTTCATTGGATTAATTTGTAAGTATATGCATATTTGTTCTTATTAATTTATACTTCTATGCACATTAATTTGTTTGATGCCAATGATATCATCTTCTTTTACTTTTCCTATTTGTAAGTAATCTACTAAACAGTGATTGGTTTCCTCTTGCAAAAAATGCAGATATATGAGCCATCCAAGAGAATGTCAGCCAGAAAAGTAATGCAACATCCTTATTTTGATGATCTTGACAAATATCAATCATGATTTGAAGCCATTAGAAAAGTGTGTACAAATCTTGGTGAGTTAATTTCAAGTTATTCATTTGAATTTAACCTTATCATGAGAAGCTATGATGTAGATATTATAAGAGCATCTGAGATTTCAACTTACTCTATTCATGAGAGGTGTTGTGTGCAATAGGTATGTTCAAATTCCTAGTGAAGATGTATGACAAGGAGTGACTAAGTTGTGAGACCTACATGCCTACTGTAAGTTCCTTCCAACTATTTTTATTTCATTTCCATTTTGGATGCTCTTTCTTTTTCTCTTTTACTTTGTGTATTTGTAAGTAAACTACTACAAATTGATTGATCTCTCGTTGCAGAAAATGTTGATTTATGAGCCATCAAAAAGAATCTCAGCAAAAAAAGCAATGAAAAATCCTTATTTTGATGATCTTGACAAATCTCAATTTTGATTTCAAGCCATTATAAAAGAGTGTGTGAAGTTTAGCAAGGGAATCTCAAGTTACTCAATTGATATTCGTCTCATAATGAGCACCTATGATGTAGACATTTAAAGAGAATCTTGAATGTATGAGTGAAATTGTAAAAGATCTGTGAGAACGAAGTACCTAAGGAATTGTAATGAGATTTACTTGTAATGATATTTACTCAAATACTATAATTTTGGAGTTCATGTTTGGTGTAGTAGCACCTTGTTCTATAAATGCCTTTAGTAAGAAAATTTACAAAATTTGAATTTTGAAATGTAAACAATGTGAAAAAGGTCATGTAAAGGTCATATGTAATGTATTCAAAGTCTCAAAGAGGTCATTAGGTGATTAGAGAAGTGATATAAAGCATGTAAGGTTGAGCAAAACAAAGATCTTTTGTATTCTTGAATATTTACAATCAATAAAATCCCTATTTTAGTGATTTTATGAGTTTTTCCAGTTGTTCATTAACTTGTACGACTTGTACAGTGGTTTAAGGCCTTGAATCTTGTTTTTTAAGGTAGAATAGTGAAGTATCTTTCATTTGAATCTATTTAGGGGGGTATCCATTGAGTTTATCATTAGTTTGGATTGATTTTTCTCAACTCGCTCTGTGAACCAATAATGACTACTCCACCGAATTTGATAGTTTAGATCAATGGAATAAGTTAGTATTAGGATGTTTTAGGTGTGTGTGTGTTTATTTGTGTAGGGGAATTCAAGAAAAAAAGGTGGATTTTCTACTAAAGGTTTTTATGATGAATTTTCAAGTGAAAAGTGTGGCTCCAAGTGGTGTTTTAAGGAAAAATTCTCAAATGACTTCACAAACAAATGACTGATCTAGATAGATATTATTGAGTTACAATACATACTTCAAAATCAATAGTGACTGTCTTGGAACATGTGCATCAAAAATTACCTTCTTTGATGTCCTCATTAGGCTAAATAGGCCTAATTTACAAGGGAATATACCTTTAAACATTCAAAAAACCCCTTAACTTGTTAGGGAAGAAATTATCATGTATCCAAACCCTCAGATCCACAATTTTTCTCAGGAAAAACTCACTCCACCATGTTAAACCAAAACCCTTATTTTACGCTATTATAAGGAGGGTTTATTGAAAGTAATGGTCCCACACTTTAGAAGAACATTCCACCACCTTAGACCTTCTTAAAATTACCAGCACAAACTCAAAAGACAATCACCCAACCTCTACATGCAATATTTTATCAAACCTTAGGGTGAAACCTCATTTTTCATGCCCTTTTCCATCAAAATCTATAGGGGCAGCAACACAAACCCCATAAAACTTATTCAATTTCACTTAGAAACTTATCATCTAATTCTATAGGATTCCGTTGGGCCCCTCTACAAAAACCTCTCTCGGTTTTGGCTATCTCGGAGTCGTTTTCTTGTGGCGGCGGATTTTCACTTGATGGAAAAAGCGTCAAATGCAAGAAGTGCAAAGTTGCAAAGTGGTGCAATTTTCATTCTGCAACTTGTGTGACCAAGTGAACTGTTCCAACACATCCAAATAGGCATTTTTATGCTAGGAATGGTCCTCTTTCACACCCAAACATGCGGAATCGCTTTGAGCTACGTTCAATCGAATCAATCCCTTAAGAGTCCAAAGTGCTAAATGGCTGTAAACTTCATCATGTTGTTACTTGGATATTGTGATGCTTAGAAACTTATCATATTATCCTACAAGATTTAGTTGGGCCCCTCTACAAAAACCTCTCATGGTTTTGGCTATCTCGGAGTGGTTTTCCCGTGGCGGCGAATTTTCACTTGATGGAAAAAGTGTCAAATGCAAGCAGTGCAAAGTTGCAAAGTGGTGCAAATTTTTCTCTACAACTCATGTGACAAAGAAAACTATTCCAACAAATCTAGATAGGTATATTTATGCTAGGCATGGTGCTCTTTCACACCCAAACACGCAAAATCGCTCTGAGGTACGTTCAACCGGATCGATCCCTTAAGAGTCCAAAGTGCTAAATGGTTGCAAACTTCAGCATGATATTACTTGGATAACGTGATGCTTAGAAACTTCTCGTGTAATTCTACAGGATTAAGTTGGGCCACTCTACAAAAACCTCTCTCGGTTTTGGCTATCTTGAAGTGTTTTTCCCGTGGTGGAGGATTTTCACTTGATGGAAAAAATGTCAAATTCAAGCTGTGCAAAGTTGCAAAGTGGTGCAACTTTCGCTCTGCAACTTGTGTGACCAAGTGGACTATTCCTACATGTCTAAATGGGTATTTTTATGCTATACATGGTCCTCTTTCATGCCAAAACATGTGGAATCACTCTAAGGTATGTTCAACTGGATTGATCCCTTAAGGGTCCAAAGTGAAAATTGTTTGCAAACTTCAGCATGCTATTATTTGGATATCGTGATGCTTAGAAACTTCTCGTCTAATCCTACAGGATCACATTGGGCCCCTCTACAAAAAAATCTCTCAGTTTTGGCTATCTCAAATTGGTTTTCCCGTGGCGGCGGATTTTCACTTGATGGAAAAAGTGTCAAATGCAAGTAGTGCAAAGTTGCAAAGTGGTGCAACTTTCATTCTGCAACTCGTGTGACCAAGCAGACTATTCCAACAAGTCTGAATAGGTATGTTTATGCTAGGCATGGTCCTCTTTTGCGGCCAAACATGTGGAATCGCTCTGAGGTACGTTTAATAGGATCAATCCCTTAACGGTCCAAAGTGCTAAATGGCTGCAAAAACATTAACATGCTATTACTTGGATACCTTGATGCTTATAAATTTCTCATCTAATCCTATAGGATCGTGTTGGGCCCCTCTACAAAAACCTCTCTCGGTTTTGGCTATCTCGGAGTGGTTTTCTCGTGGCAGCAGATTTTTTCTTGATGGAAAAAGTGTCAAATGAAAGCAGTGTAAAGTTGCAAAGAGGTGCACCTTTCATTTTGCAATTCATGTGACCAAACTAACTAGTCCAGCGCATCCCGATAGGTAGGTTTATGCTAGGAATGGTCCTCTTTCACACCCAAACACACATAATTGATCTGAGTTGCATTCAACTGACTTGATCCCTTATGATGGCATGCAAAATAATAGAAAAGAGAAACATATAAACAATGGTTGAGAAGTTTGAGTATTCCACACAAAAATCATATGATCATTGGTGCAGAGCACCTTGTTCTTCCATTTGATGAAGAAGGTCTAGTTTAGTGGTTTTAGTGATTATCTAATGGTGAATAGGTTGGTCAATAGGTTGTTGTGGGTATTTTGAGCATGCTTTGTCTTGAATAAGGTCAATTAAGACCATTAGGTATGTTTTAAGGTGACTTTTGGGTCTAGTGATAAAAAATGTGGAAATTTCAATCTTGCACTAGAAGTTGTCTTTTTAGCCTTTTAAGGAAAATTTGTGAATTTCTATATGAGTGTGAAAGAATGGAGTTTTTTTTATGTAATAAGGCTGTTTCTAAGCTATTTGTGTGGGTTTAGAGGTCATTAGTTGTAGTCATTAGGTTGGAGGAGTCTAAAGCTGCAAATTTGTAAGCTGCTTAAAGGAACAAATTTGAAATGCAATGTTTACTTGTTTTGAAAGTTGGGTTTTAGTTAGTTGAGGGAGTGGATCAGTTAGAGTACCATGTATGTTTTGATTCCATGTTGATTTCAACAAATGGCTTGAAGGTGGGAGAGATATCTTTGGCATTTTAGGCTTGCCATCTTTATGTGACAAGCCTGATTTTGTGTAAAATCTGATTTTTGATTGTTTTCATAAGTCTTTTAAGACAAGGGTGCTTGGGAGAATTTTATTTGTGTTGGAAAATGTTGTAAGAACCTATTTATGGCTGAGGGGTGTTGGGATGAGCCAAGGTACTTGATTCCTTGTGTGGAGTAGCCTAATTAGGCCTACCTTGTAGCATTATGTTTTGGCATGTCATGGATTTGTATTTTGTTCTCAAGACATGGGCCTTTGAAGAATTGTGGGAATTGGTATAAGATTCCTAAAACCATTTTCCTTGGTCTAGTTAATGCCTTTTGAGTGGTTCTTGTGTTGACTGTCATAGATGGTTAGGCTGCAAGGAATATGAGGCCTAGTTTGGAAGCGATAGGTCAAAGGTGGTTCCCAAGCATAAGGTGAGCTGTGTTGAGTTGGGTTGGTCATGTTGGGAGGTTTCCAAGTCTACTCCAAGTTTTGGTCATGTCTGGTTTGATAGATTCCCTGGTTGGGTAGTTGAGTTACCCTGTTGAGTCAAGTGAATGTTGGAGTCTTAGTGGGCATATTTGAGAGAAGTTGTGTCAAATCACAACTTGGTTGAGCCACTCTACATCACCTATGGTGATTTTCAATTCGAAGAGCGGTTGAGTGTGTGTTGCTTTGTTAAATAGACCTATTCGGGGGTCTAGGACAAAGTTGATTCCATTTCCTATTTGTATTATAAATTATAACTTGCTTTCTCCTGAGTCCATTTCGTATACAAGAAATAATATTGCAAAACATTGACATATAAATCTTTTGATGGTGATGCATCAAGAACATATTGGTATATTTTTATGAATCATTTCATAGAATACCAATTGAAACATGTTTTTTTCTTTTAGATAAAGTTGTTTAGCGTCAATCAATTAATATTCAAGACAAACCATGAAGGACAACAATGATCAATGCTAGGGATAACTAATTAATAATTATACACGTGAATAAGTCAAGCATGTACATGTCAATAAGGGAAGCACAAGTACTCAAAAACACGTAAGCCTCAAGAAGTATACACATAAATACATAGTATACACAAATTAATACAAAGTATATGCATGAATACAAGGTATACACATGAAAACACATAAGCCACAAAGTATACATTCGAACACATGTAAGTCACAAAGTATACACGTAATTTGTAAAGTATACACTTGAATACACGTAACTCATATCTATTGAACCATCAATTTAGAACGCAAATATGGACATCATCGATAAAAGATATTTGTATTAACCAAAAATCCATGTAGGAATACATCAATATATGTGGATATAATTATGAAATATATGTACAAAATAGCCATATAGGCTTACGAGAAAGCCATATAGGCATACAATATCAAATATGTACAAAACTATCATTTAGGCATACAACAAAGGGCTCTGGAATCAAAAATCATTACTCTCCATGCTTTGGAAATAAAATCTTTCCCTTTTCTTTTCGATCAGATAGCGATAGGTTTGTCACTCTTTTTTTTTGTGCTCGAGGAGTGCTCCTATTGCTCCTCCTAGTCTTTAGTTCATGGTGAAGTTTTAACTGTTACAATAAGAAGTAAAGACATGAATATATAGAAATTACATTATAAAAAATGATATATTTGACAAAATAATCACTTATCACCATCTCATGATCTCTCTCCATGAGGGATATATTCTCATGCGCATGCTCAAGTGTTCTAAAGCCCTATATAAACCATACAAATAGAAATAAAAATATGTGAATCAATAATGGTTTGATTTTTCACTAACTAACATCTATAACTTGATGAATGTATATTGAAATTTACTAATTTTCCTCATACCTCCCCTATCAGAGCCATTGAGGATTGTATAGTAGATGACACACCAATCTCCATTGCCCTCATCACATTTAGAGGTGTTTCGGTTTGCAACATCTAAAAATAAAAGAACAAATTATTCAACGTAATCAACAATGTGCATATAACCTACACAAATCTATTAAGTATAATTAATTAGTTAAACACTTTATTCTATTACCTCCATGTAGGTTTGATTAAATCCACCGCCACTCAGAAGTGTTCCATTGAAACCTCCAATATTAGTCTGTTTAACATCCAAAATCGCATTTTAAATTACCATTTGTAAAACAATGCTATTAACATGTAATAAATTTATAATTGTTTACTACTCAATACCCAGCGATAGGTGTATTGCATAAATAATTAGGTGGGGGGCCGATGTATCCAGTCTCAATGCTATGACCCTACAATTTTATTAAAATCATAAAACATTTCCAGTTAATCTTGCATTTCAATATCAAAATTTAATAAATTAAATTCAATGAACATGCTAACTTCTACCTGACTATCAATGCCATATGCCTCATGCAAAATTTCAGTTGCCCTCCCCATCTCCATAGTTGCAGATGGATGTTGCATAGTAGCCTCATGAGTGTGGGTGGGGTCATATGAACAAGTTTCCCTACAAGATTGAAACATAAGGGTTCGAAGGCCACCACTCGAAGACTCCCCTAGATGGCATTGTAGAATAAGGATAGTATGATGGATCACACTCTAGGTCAAAGTGTTGATCACCTACAATGTCTCTACATCAACACTTTCATTCACGATGGAAGGCATAACAACATGCTCATGAGGTGGCCTAGTCAGAGCTCATCTACCTTGTTGCATAGGATCCGGTTGTGCACTGGGTCTATCTTGAGCTAACCCCCCACCTCTCCCCTAGAAATCCCTCATATCAAAATAATTTGGGATTTTTTTCAATATGAAGTCACTGTATAGTTTCCTAAGGAGATATTGCTGGACCTCGCGCTTGTTGCATGGTGGGTAATCGAAGACCATGTACCACCTATCATAAAACTGGTCCCTAATTTTTTGGTGGTGGCACCAATGGATAGGAAACCTCTTTGCATTGAGGGTAAGATTATGATTTGTGCATGGGTCAGTAAATAATGAGCACAAATCACCTTTTATAATTTTTAAATCCTTTACATCTTTGTATGATAGATTATTTGCATAATAATCCCTAGCCGCCTGCCTCCTATCTTACCATCCAGTTATTTGTTTGCTAATTGAATCTACATTTTTTAACATATCTTTCAATGAATCTTCTAGGGTCATTCTTTCTATAGTTGAACAATTTGGATCACTCAACCTACTGATCAAATCCTCAATTTTCTTTTGGTTGTTCTCAATTTCACTCATTAAATTTTGTTGAGTGCTAAGAAGGGGTTGAGTGATTGGTGGAGGAGGTTTTTGTTGTGGTTGATTTTGATCTCGAGGATTTGGTTGGTCTTCCTATTGAGGATCTTGAGGGTTTGCAGGTTGATTTGCATCTCCTAAAAATTCAAACAAATATATATCAAATTCAACCTAAAACTAACAAATTCAACCTAAAACTAACTAATTCAAAATAAAACTAGCTAATTCAAAATAAAAAGCACATAATCCTTACCTCTCACACCTCCTCATCATTGTGGTGCCATCGTTGCAAATAAATAGCAATTTTCGGTAATAATTTTGCTAAATGGCTCCTCCTAGAATGTGAGTGCGAAATATGGGGGTTTTGGCTATGGCTAGAAGAAAAAATAGTTGAAATAAGAGTGACAACATTTATCTTTTTTGTTTTCTTTTAACAAGAAATAACGCTTGACAACAACAAGCCAATAACGTGAGTGTGTTATAACGTGCTCACGTTATGACTTTTCAAAAGTTTTTTGAATGTGTCCACGAAATGGCTACCTAATTCCATGCACCCGCTCATGACACCACTCCCCCAATAGGATAAGTTTCAATAGATTATAATATGTGTTTTTAAGATTCCATATTTTAACATGTTAGTTTTAATGGATTCCTAGTTTAGTGTTTATTTCAATGATTTCTATTGGGATTGACATTTAGTGGCTTAATTATGTTTCATATCCTCATGGATCAAGTGTAGTCAACCCATACTTATCTATTAGTCACAATAGCCTTTTTCATAAAACATCAACCTTATCAAACATCATTAGTCATCAACAAGCTCAAACAAATATTAGTCTTCTTAGACCATCCTCAATACCCTTTTTTTGAAACATGAAATCAACCTTTTAGACATCAATCTATCATCTCGCTAGTACCTTTTTATCTCATTAATCGACATCTTGTGAGCTTGTTAACTTAATGGAATTGTCTTCCCTCTAGATTTATAAAATCACCATCATCTCTTTTTTCTTGTACTCATAAGTCAGATCAAGTAAAGAAATTAACCTAATCTTTTATCAACATCTTGAGATATAGAAAAAGCTAATCAACCTTGTCATCATCCTTTTGTCTAAATAATTAAGCACCAAATCCCATCATCTTCAAGAACATCAAAATCCAAATCATTTTTTTATCTTTTTGTCCAAAGGTTAACTATCCAATCCAAATCAACTTTAAAATTGAGGGAAACAGAGATCCCCGAAGATTTTATAATTATGTTTTATAAAACTTAGGGATCTTAATAGGTATCTTTCCCCAAGGATTTCATTAGGAAATAGATCACAAGGTGTGAAGATTGACTTTCAATCTCAATGGTGAGCCAATCAGACCTGGATCTCAATCCCTAGAATAATAGGAAATATTTGTAACTAAATTGAAATGATTTGAAATGATCAAACTAAATGAACAACAAGACCTAATATCTAAAATACAGATTTCAAAATATACAAAAATGAAAATGATAGTTTGCAGGAAGATCTAAGAAGGGTTTGATGGCATGTAGCTATCACCAAAATATATTTTTGAGAGATTCTAAGGCACTGATTCATCGCTGGGTGAATGGGTCCTTGTTAGGGATTCCAAAATAACTTTTAGCAGTTCTTTGATGTTGTATATTGGCTTCAATTTTACATAGGTACCCTTACTAGAAAGTTATAAATAAATTCAACAGCTTAGTTTCTGTGACTTGACAACAATGATGAAAACTTGTGCAAAATGAAAAATTGCTTGTTCAAGATCTCTTAAATTCTTCATCAACCTATAACCTACACATACACAAAGAGGAAAAAATGTTTTTTTTGTACTAGTTTGGTAATTAAACCTTGATAGAAAGATAATGAAAAAAGAATGAAATGATTGTCAGGAAGCTAAGGTAGTGGACCAACTTCCTACACTAACCTTGAGAGGAGAATAATGCAAAACTTTTACAAATATTTAACATTTACAAAATATTGAACACAAATATCAAATGTACCACAACTCAATGATTTACATGGGGAAAACCATTTCGAGAGAAAAACCCCACTCTCCAAAAGATGCCCAATATATTATTCAGAAATCAAATATTACAATATACTTGTGGAACAAGCTTCTCAAGGGAGTATCACCATAGGAGATCAAGAGACAACCTGATCACTATTAGAGTCTCATAATACACCACTATATACATACATCCAACCTGCTTATAAAAAATATTTTCAAAACCTTCTAGAATTAGGGTTTTACAAGGTCATTTTTTATTTGACATGTTAACGAAAAAGCTTGACATGTCAGTGAGAAAAATCCTTGATGTGTTAGTGGGAGAAAAAACTTGATGTGTCAACAAGAAAAATCCTTGACGTGTTAGTGAATTTTTTTTTTGAGTCGTTGCCCCGAACCCCACTTCTTGTTACAAGTGTATAGTATTTGTATGATTAGTCACCACATACCAAGACATCATATCAATAAATCTTACATAATTTTAAGGTTGAGACACATTTTCCCAATAAATCTCACCCTTGTCAAACACCTTGCAAGGACAATGGAAAGGTGCCATCATAATCTCTAATTGCTAGGGGCCAAAAGGACCATAGTCTCTAAAAACTATTTGAGCTTCTTTGTGCTCATAAGCTAAGTTAAAGAATCAAAAATGTTGGTTTGTTTTTTAATTGTAACCATGTTGATCTTCTATTCTACCTGTGGAATTTCCAATTCTAATCAAGGGTAGCTTGAAGGACCTGGACCAATTGACGAGGACTTTAAAGACCTCCTACACTCCAGGATTTGCAAGACCCAAGAGGGTTATCCCTTAATTCATTTACAACCTCTACACCATTATCATAAACAACATTAACAACAACAGATAATCTCATTTAATAGCTCAACATTATAGGATAATATCAAATAGAATTGGTTGTTCATCAATAATATCAACTACTTGGAGCATGAGATAACTACAACAACCTTTCACCGTATAAGATAGTCAATGATTTTCAATTTGTAGCAAGCTTTAGGTAAAGAGAAACAAATAATGAACCATACAAATGAGTACAACTCAGATCAGTGCCATATATCCATTGGAGGAGTCAAATTCATAAGCATCTAAGGGTTTATGACAGATTTAGCACATAACGTATAAGATCCTTGATAACATTTCTTTACAATCTTATCAATATATATTCTAACCCAATACTACTTATCAAATCCTTATACATAGCATATCCACCTATAATCCCATTCAAGCATTTTAACTAATTCTTTGAATTAAAGCTAAAACAAGAATCATACACACCACAATAGTGAGATGAATGAAACAACCCTTGATCATTCTATTCAAAATTTAGATATGCTTGTACAATGGAGAGACATGAGTTTGAATTAATAATTTCAATTCAAATGATAGTACTGTCATAAACCATCAAACCCCCATGAGTTCAAAACCTACTATAGAAAGACTCAAAACCTAAATTGTATTTTCTCTAAAACCATCAAAATTTACAATTTTCTCTACAATTTCACCTAGACTCGACCAAAAATATCTAACTTGCTAACCCATACTTCTAGCCTTGAAATCCTTCTTATAGGGAATGAAGGAGCAAACAAGCATTAGGCCAGAGAGTACACATGTCACGAGCCACTTGGACTGCCTTGTGAGACTTTAAAAAAATGGTTACAACAACAATCCCTAGAATAGTCTTCTTATGCATGCTCGCCCATTGAGAAAGGTCGATGTACCAGAAAAACCTCAAGGACTCCATGCCTAGACTATCAAAAAAAAAAAAGATGGAATCTATTGTAACTACAATAGCTGATTTGTTAACCGTTAGTAGCCTGCTCAGCTTTATTCCTCCTCAGTTAAATATACACTTACCCACTACTGGTACTCTTCATTAGTTTGCCAATTAAAACTGATTACCTCATTTACCTTGACATTGTAAGGCATTTACTTAACTACAACCTGATTTTCTTCTCTTTCAAAATATTCCAAAAATGAGTTGGTGCTGATAATTTTGTCCATACAACTCACCAATAAATCATAATTTGAGTCATCACAAATTAATCTAATTTGAGCATTGATGACCTCATTTTCCTGATCCTACCACTATTGGAGTGACCTAATATTTACCTACTCATCAATTATGTTAGGTAACTGTGTGTCACTCCAATCATCAAAGTTCTTACCTAATTCTCTAATCTTCCTACTCAAGTCATTTGGTAGGGCCTGAAAACCCTACAATGACTTAACTAACACTTGATTAGGCCTTAATGATTGGGGCCTATTATCTATATCAAACCTTGAGGCCTTATACATTATATCTAAATCACTAGCCCTAGGGATCCATTTTTCAGTCAGTGGTATTACTACCTCCTGATCCCTATCAATATTCTTTATTGCATCTAATAATAGAGAATATAAAGAATACACAGATGTCAATCTTTCATCAACCTTCTCATTTAAATTTCTCAATACAACATTAACTACCTCCCCCTTCTTTAAAAGTACTCCCTCCTCACTTACCTTCAAAGAAGCTTGTAACTCTACAATTTTGTGCATCAGCTGCTTCTTTGTAGGATCAACATAGCATTCTATTTCTTCATCAATTGGCTCTAAAGTAGGGCTAAGGGAAGGATTTTGGTTAGAAGATCCTGGTTTAGAAACAATAGGAGAAGCAAGAGGCACTGATCCTGATGTGGAAGGCAATGTTCTGATCTCTAAAGCACTTGGTGTCTCCCCAATCTACATGTACTTCAGCCCATCCACCTCAGTCTGCAGCTCAACATTTCTTTGCTGCACCTTGCTATATTCTCCAATTATGAAATTATATTTCTCCATTAGGATTTTCTTTTTAGCCTCCTCTCTTTCAGTAATATTTTGGGCCAATTTGGCCACATTCACAATCAAATTAGTGGCCTTTGTTGTTGAGGTCTCTAAAGGTCTCTTTATTATCAACCCTCCTCTTAAATTTGGGTTAATATCAATAACATTGGGATTTATCTCTTGAGGGGCTAAAGCCAAAATTTCCTAAGTCTCACATTCTTCACTGAAGGCGAAATCTTGCAATGCTGCTTTGACCTCTTCTTCAAAATTTTACAAGGGATGCTTAGACTTCAGAATAGAACTGAAAGCTACTGCATTTGCAATGTCCCACTTGGGAAAAATCAAGACACCAGCTTGATTTACCAGTTTTCTTCCCTCCTCAAGAGTGATGCTCTTGAATTCATCCATTAATTAAGCCTTCACTTCATCATTATTCTCTTGGTTAGACCCGTTAGGTCTCAATTCTCTTCTCCTCTTGCATTTATCCAAATATTCTTCCAATTTCATTCTCCATACTAGTTGCAAGAAGACTGGAGTTTTTACAAATGCATTATCATCTAGAAACTCCTTACATGATTTCATTCTTGCATCTTGCACACATTTTCCGTTCATATCTAGATTGGAGAGAACCAATTCAATTGGCCTAGGAGGAGAAGGCATACCCATCTGCATGTCCTAGTTAGTGACAACAATTTCACCCACTAAATCCTCTTGTTATTTCTCAATCTTTTTCCTCTTAGGGCTTGGCTCTGATTGTGGTGGTGAGGGACTATTCTTGGGTGATGATTCCAAATCAATAATCTTGATTGCCCTAGGCGTTTTGAGCTTCAGACCCGGTTGTGTAGGCAATTTCATTATTTGTTCTCCTTTTCTATCCCCTTCTTCCTTATCATTGCTATCATTTCTTTTCCTTCTGTAAATAGGCCAATTCTTTGAAGGTTGGTAGGCTGGCCTCCTTTCCAATGGCTTGACATCTTGCTCCTATATGCGTAGATCCAACTCCATGTTTATCTTCTTGGTCATCAAGGTGCCCATGATTTATTTGAAGTTGTCCATCAAAAGACATATTTCTTATGATATAGATTGAACTCCATCAATGGATCATATTTTCGATCCATTTTGTGCACAATGGAAAATAACTTATCATAAGCTATCCATTTCTCCTTGTTCAATTCCTGTCTACTTAGATCAAACTCATTTCTAATTAGGTCCTCAGGGAATTTGAAATCATTCACAAACTTACCACCTTTTATCCTTTGTCTAAACAGGGTGAAAAAGTCCTCAGGATCATGCTGCCGCTTGGGACCACAACTCAAATGGTATTCTTGAAAACATTTCCCAAAATGTACCTAGCCTCCTTTTAAAAAGACAAAATCTGACACCACAGTATAGTTCGGGAAAAATGTTCCTTTACCTTTTCCAGTAAGGTTGTCCTCATGGATACAACCAATCTACCACATAAATTCTACAAATCCCACTCTTGGTGGCACATTGTATGGAAATATATGAGGGGTCCCTTGAAAACCATACACCCTCAAGATAGTGCTAACTGGGTATGGAATAATATCACCCTAGTTGTGGAAAACCTTCAACTCTAGCTTCCTCATCTTTGGTCTGAGGAAATCATGCAACTCCTTAGGAATTCTAGGCACATTCACCATCAACCTAGCTCTTAATCTGGAAGAAAAATAGTTGTCAAATTGCACATAACTGACATTCTCCTTGTTATATGATAGATCTATAGTCCACACCTACACTGGCAATATTTCTCCATTAACTGAATGCCTTAACTCCATCTTCTCAGAGAAGAAATCAACATTCTTATACAAGAACATATACATCAACATGGTATACCAGAAGAATGGAGTGATTGCATCATTTTTTGGCAACTTCAACAGCCCTTCATGTATCTTTTCG
Source organism: Sequoiadendron giganteum (assembly GCA_007115665.2). Taxonomy (NCBI): domain Eukaryota; kingdom Viridiplantae; phylum Streptophyta; class Pinopsida; order Cupressales; family Cupressaceae; genus Sequoiadendron; species Sequoiadendron giganteum. The sequence continues at coordinate 593,293,310 of CM021106.1, read as the reverse complement.
GCCAAAAAGGAAGCAAAATCATATATCACTGAGAAATTAGGGTGTTGTATTTGCACCCCCATGAACATATAAGCAATAGGCATCACCGTGTTAGGGTTAAAACTCAAAATATGGCACAATGAGTAAAGGGTGGCCAAGAAATGATTTGCAAAGCAGTTCAGTTTGAAAGGTTCTTGGTCACTAGGGCTAATATAGAATTTTGAACCTCCTGCCCTAGCCAAATGAGGTGGGAGCAACTTAACTCTAAAAAGTGATTTCAACCTCCCATACTCCACTTTCATCTCCTCAAGATCAATATGAAGCAAAAAAATACTAGGCTCACTCAGATCAAAATCCTATTGAAACTCTTCTTTGTTAATGCTCAACATAACCCTTCCATCATTATCTCAAATCACACGTGTGATAGAGTCATATCGTGTAGCCACTGCCCTAAGAAAATCCACATCATGGAACACATTCGGTACCACCATCTTCCCCATATCATACATCCAACCATTCAAAAAGGGGTGGGGAAAATTCCTCTATCCAAACCATAATCTAAACAATTCTAAACTTGTAAGAGGAACCCTAGTATTGGCTATGTTGGAACAATTATATACTAGTCCCTCCCCTAGGTTTTTTCCTCGCATCAAGGCTAACCCCTTCTTCCTATCATTTGTTGACAAGGTCAATTGATCTAGGAAATCATCATATAGTTTTCTATTTAAATAATCGATCTGGCCAAAATGTTGCTTTGATGGTGCCATCCTGGGTAAACTAGGGTCTCCTTGCTACTTCAAACCTGAAACAAACTAGGGCTAAACATAAATACAAAATTATAGAAAAAACCCTTGCAATTTCCCACAATTCAATTAACCTATAGCCCCAAAACAATTATCAACAAGCCCTCCAACAAGTACACAACAAATTTCCCCCAAATTCAAAATCAAAATAACTAGTAGATACAAAAATTGACTCACAACTTTGTGTTTGCAGAAACCCAAATCTTTGTTGAACAACTCGTAACTTCGTCCTTGGCCTTGTCAATGCTCTGCAAAGATGTTTGAATGCCTTATGATGCAATAGGGAAGAAAAATGGTCATTTTATTTCAATCAAATCATGCCATTAGACGTCTCATTCTCCATTAAAGCTTACTTGCATGTCGTGCCAATGGATCTAATCACATTTGATGCAGATTCAAATATAAGTCATCGATCCCTCACTTTAGTCATATCATCGAATGACTACCTTCAAAACAAACTAACACGATCTCCACCATGGTGATAAGGGTCCACCATACAATGCGTTTCCAAGTAAATCCATGTGGTGATCACCTATGATATCACAATCAATAAAGATTTCAAAAAATTTGATCACGCGATGGCAAACAATTGTGGATCTCAGCCATTGGCAATCCTATTCATTCAACACAGTCGCCAGCTTTTTCATTAACCATTGAGCACCTTTCCTACCGAGATTATAACATCTCCATTGATTTGAAGCACGTGCATCTCATAAATGCTTTATTAACCCACTACATAATGTATTAAATCCAGATAAATGTATTAAATTATTTATATCATCTCTTTCAGCTTTACCAAATGAGACATGCAACGGTCGCCCGTGATATCACGATCAACCAAAATAGTGTGGTGGGGTCATCACGGGATGGTGGGGAACAACTAAGATGAAACGGTAATTGATCTATAGTCACACAAACTTGTCCCTCTGCAAAATATAAAACATTTATTAAAATAATGAGGGGACAACACTAGGCCGATGATAAATAATGACATAAGTTGTTTTTAAACGATGGAGCATGAGACCATCCCAAACTTAGGAAATAATAAAGTCAGGCAAAGGAAATAAAATGATAGATCAAAGGGACCCCGCCTAGACAAAGCAATGGGGCATAAGTTGTTTTAAAACCCTCCTGAAAAAAGTAACGGCCAAACAAATCCCACCCAAGGCGTAAGATAAAACACTAGGATTTTACATGAAAAAAAATATAAAACCCAAACCTTAGGCACTTCCCAAATACCACAGATGACCAGAAACATAAGGCAAGATAAAATGGAACACAAAGAGGAAATTTGAAGTTCCATCAAAACCAAGGGAACCAAGCCCCTCTGGAGGTTGATCTCCATCATCTAAGCCCACACTCAAGGAGATCATCCCATCTTTTACAAGGTGGCTGAGTGGTTTTATTAGCTCAACAAGGGTGGACACTTTAGTGACAACAAAAATTACATACCAACAAATGGCATGATCATGTGTAATGATGGGTTCATTCCTATATTCTTTGTTTATGCCATTTATATGCATTCCCATGTAGTTGAACTTATTTGTTTCTCTATACATGTTAAATTTATTACACCCCCATATCTAGGAATTCATTCTCCACTTCAAAATTATTATTCCATTATCCTAGGTTGATCACATGACTATAGAATTGACCCTCAAAATTTAAAAAATCAAAGATTTTTTTAGGATTCTTGCCTATTTCTTTCCTATCATACTTTGACTCAATACACATTGTGTGTGATTTATTACTCTGTATTGCATTTAAAGTTATTAATGGGTATTCATTTATCATTTCACCCTATTCAAGTTTTATTTGATTATCATTCACATATGATTCTATAAACACTTTGTTTTGAGCAATAAAATGAATCTAAGCTTATATCATCATTTTAGTGCATTTATGTGACTAGAGAGTACTATCTTTGCTTCTTTCATGATTATGAAGTCAATATAAATAAGAATTCAACCTAGGAGAACATGAATCTTGTAATTTGATGATTTCCCTAATGTATTTTTTAAACATTGCTAATTCTTGGTAGTCAACATAGAGAAAACTAACTAGCAAATTAGAAAGTAGTAATTTGCATTCTACGAAAGAATATATATATGGGCCAAAGATTAAATCCATGCCTATAGAAATGATGATGCCCACAAAAACTCACATGGTCGAACACACAAAGCAACCATTTTTTTAATAGTTCATCATTTTTTGTGTATATTTCCTATTCTATGTTTTGTGCATTACATAAATGATCCAAAAACATAAAATAAACATTGAAAAAGGTTAAACAACTATTTTAATCTTGGAATACATATGTGTGTATGTATACATACATATATATATATACATACATACATACATACATACATGCATACATACATATATACATGCATACATACATACACAATACATAGCTTTTAATTATTACAACAAATAAATTCATTAGATAAAATTTATTCGTCTACACAAATCTTAAAACTAATTTCTTAATATCTTCACATTTAATCTCTTAACTCGATATTCAATCATTCAATGTTCATATATTTAACTTTCAATTTTATTGCCTAAATTATTCTACATATTTATTTATTATATTAATGAGTTAATTAATGTCGAGAGGCGTTCTAGGATGATAGCAAATATTGAAATGTATGGTATGAATGTGTTAACAAAAAAATCTTATTTTTTATTCTAAATTTGACAACCATTTACATATCAAAATATAAATATTTAATAATAAACATGATATTTCTAAAATAAACAACACATAAAATTTATGTCTCTATATAAATAGTAAATTTAAAAATTCCAAAATAAAATAAAATAATTTTTAACTAAATTGATATCTTGAACACTTTTTTGATAAATATATTAAAAATATAAAAAAAATGTGTTTTCCCTTACAATTTTTTTATTTACATAAGCTAGGTAATCTCTTTCCAATAACACAAAAAAATTAGTTCGTATAACACATATTTAGGTAAGTTAAACATAAATTTGAGGACATCTTTTTCTTTGGAGATGTAATGTAATGTTCTTTCACATCACGATCATGTTCTGCCACCTACTTGTCGGCCTTTATAAATAGAGTTTCACATGACCGGTCGGTTCGGTCGCCATCCCCTTGTGGAAATCCACACCCACAAAAAAAAATCTCAACCGTAGGGCTATACCTATATAGTATACAATCACACTAAAGTTAAATAGAATATCTCCTATTCACCTCCCAACAACATGGTGGTTAGGCCTTTCACAATGAGAGGACAAGGAAACAAACTTTATTTGATGCTTAGAATGAATGTGAATGAGAGAGACCTTTGTATTTGAATTTTCTAAAATGAGCTTTTGGGAAAATAAAGGGCTATAGGAAGACACTATGTTTACATTTAAGTTTAGAAAAGGTTAAAAAACTTTAATTGATGCTTAAAATGAATGAGAGAGACTTGTGGATTTGAATTTTTTTAAATGGACTTTGAGGAAAATAAAGGGCTTTAGGAAGGCAATGTTTACACTTAAAGTTTTATAAAGGTAAGGGTCAATTTGAGATTGATTTCATGATTGTAAGATTAATTTTAGGTGGGTAAATAATGATATATAAATGTATAATGATTTTATATAGGTAGGTGTATAGATAAGTGTAGTAAACGTGTGGATAAGAATGATTGTATTCGAATATTTGTTTATAAGAATATGGTGGGGGTTATGTGTATGGAACTTTTTGTGGATATGGATAGGTAAAGATTAGGAGATTGAGTGGGCAACTTAGTACAAGATTACACCATTTTTATAAATGTGCATGTATCAAAATATTTCCTTAAAATCATTATAAATTAAATTAAAAATGGCATGGGCATTGCAAATTTTAACATTACATTTTGCCCCCATGTTAAGATTTGTTTGAACCTTAAAATGATCATGTATCTTAAAGTATGTATCACTCACAAACATAAATGTACAATAATTTTTCAGATAATGAAGGATACAATACGGGGCCCATGTAAAGTAATGGACCTTGCAAGGTGATGAGAGTGCAACCACACAAGACAATGGAACTACATGTGCATGATACTCTATACTCTTCTCTATAGATTTTGTGCCCAATACACAACTCTCATTGTCATCACATGCCACCACACATGACCCCACACCTTGTTCATCGTGTGCTCATGTGGGTGACCAAGCATAATCCCATTCTAGCCACCTCGTGACTTCAATTGCATGACACATGAACACATTGCAACCATGTATCATAATTCTAACTAGATCAATGAGTGCAATTGGTAGGACAACTAGAGGTGGATGGCCCAAAGTAGGTTATTATAGTTTTTTCTTAGTAATTATATTATACTCTATTTTGATATGCATGCCTTGCACATTAAAATGCTTATTGTCGGTAAACATTATACAATCCCAAGAAAAACAAGTTTGATGTGTTTCTCTTTTCTAGTCCAAAGGATTTCTCATGTTTGGTTGTGATATACTCAAATGACTATTGTATCCTATTCATTTCTTCTTGTGAATTGAAGTCACACATTCTTGCTAAAATTATTCCACTTTGATTGTGTTATTGATTTATTATGTTTCATTAATATTTTGCATAATTTATAAATCCCATCGTTCACATGAGTATTTTTCTTTCCAAAACCTCTTGGGATGTAGATGATTGGAATTAGAGAATTATTTTCATATACTATTAAAAGTAGGTTTAGAACAACAAAAGCTAGGTCATTTTCTTGGTTCATACTTTGAGTTACTAGACACATGGCGTAGCAAGGATAAAATGGTAGATGCAAAGAAGTCACTAGTTAGACATAGTTTCCAACATTTTATACATGTATATATAATGAAGCTTTAGATACATGAAACCAAGGTCTCTTTAGAAAATTTTGAGAATTTATCACTCATTTGGATCTACAACACAACACATTGAAATATATATTCTTGCACAACCAAAAAATCCTTTCAAGGTACAAGTCAATTTGGATATTTAGATGTTTGAAGGAAAAATTGCTGCCATTATGTTCAATATTTGGGTGTCATAGCTGGAAGCATATTTTTTGTAAATTTCTTCATAGATGAAGAGACTTTTTATGGCAGTGAAGATGTCTATTCCAATATCCTACTAGTGGTAGATTCTCAACACATAGTGCAAGAGAGATCATGATCTGGTTTGTGACTCCTCTGTAAGTTCTTTGAAAGAGGCATACTACCTCCTCAAGAACTTTAAAATATATTGAGAGGGTATTATAGCAATACAAAAATATCTTTGAAGAGAACAAAGATCTTCCAACACACTACATGGTGACACACATTATAGATTGTATTCTTCTATACTCACTTAAAAATGGCCCTTTGTGTTTAAGGTCTCTTTGAGAGAATGATGAAGCATAACATCAAATCTAAAAGTCTATAGATTAGGTAAATATTGAGCTTATATCTTCTCCATGTGGTGGTATAATATTCCTTGCACTAAAGAAAGATGGAAAATGGTACCTTTCATTGACTATCATGCATTGTACACAATCATAACAAAGAATCAATATCCTCTTCCATGCATTATGATCTCTTGAACTAAATTTATGGTAATTTTTCACAAATATTGACCTCAAATAATAATATTACTATGTACAAGTGTCCTTTCAAAGGTGTTTAGAAAATTGCATTCAAAACCAAGGAGGGACTATACTTATAGTTGGTTATGCCTTTTAGCCTAACCTATGTGCTAGTGATGTTCATAATTGTGATGAATAATGCCTTGCAATGCTTCACCAACTCCATCATTGTCTACTTATAAAAAATCCTCATTTTAGAAAGACTTGGAAGGAACATGTCGAGAATATCACATGTGTATTGGACACATTGTAATCCAAAATTGGCAAGTATAACTAAAACATAGAAAAAGGGGAGACCCTAAGTTCTCTAGAATCCTCGGTGAAAGCACATTTGAGATAAAGAGGAAGAGATAAATATATATACATGGATAGGGAGAGATAAAGAGGGAGATGCAAAGAGATATAGAGGGAGAGGGAGAGATAGAGGGTGATTTAGAGTGACATATATATATATATAAGGAGAGATAAATAGATGGTGTGGGAGCAAGAGATAGCTCAATAGATAAAGAGGGAGATATAAAGAGATGTAAATAGAGTAAGATGTAAAGAAATATATAAGTATAGTGAGATAGAGGTAGAGCAAGATATGTATAATGAGATATAGATAGAGAGGGAGAGGGAGAGGGAGAGATAGGTAGATATAGATATATGGTGTAAGAGTGAGAGAGAGAAAGGAGGTGATAGAGACAATTAATAAAGAGGGTGAGAGAAATGGATAGAGGGGGGAAAGACAAAGAGAGGGATATAGGGACAGAGGGAGAGACATGCACATCTATTTCTATCTATATCTCTTCATCTCTCCTTCTCTCCATCTCTTTATGATCTCTATATGTCACTCTTCCTTTCTAAATATTCCTCTCTATATCTCCCTCCGTATTGGTTTTATTTTTTCTTACATAAATTGAGTGTGTTATAATGTGCTAGTGTGTTATAATGAGTGTATTATAACATGCTCATTTTTGTATCTTCCTTGTGTATTGATAACCCTTAAGGTTGAATTTTCCTTGGGCATCCAACCCAAATAGTTTTGACTTGCATGTTAATACCAAAGGATTATTCTTTATAAATTGTGAAAAGGTGGCTAAATCTCGAGCATGCTCTCCATCAGGATTTTTCATCTTTCAATGTTGAGCTAAAAAAATACTACAATAATATCAAGCTCTCTCTTACCTTTCTAACCATTTTTTTTTTTTTCATTTTAAATATTTTAAGGTTTTTATCTTTAATTTATTTTGCTAACTTATCTTCCTTTTTTTTTTTAAAACCTATGTATAGTATTTTTTGTTTCATTTTAATTCATTCATCAAATTTTGGAAGAAAACATATTTTTATATTCTAGACTCTATTGTATACACATTAAAAAATATTTTTGATTAGTTTTAGAAAAAAATAGGGGGGAGTGTGCTCAGTTTTTATTTTTTCAAGATGTGTCCATTTTGAAAATTAGTAAAAAGTCATATATTCATTAAAATATTAGCAAAAAAATAAGGCATAAACTATATGGTGCTCGCTAATTTTTAATGGAAGTGATTTTTGAAATACTAAAAAAAGGTTAAAAATTAAGGGTGAGCACACTACACATTATGTTATAATTTTTGACAAAAATAGGAGCACTTTGTGTGCTCCCCCTATTGTAAGCCCTTAATCTCCACCATTTAAAAAAAATAGTAGTTTGGAGATTAGATTAAAATTAGTACGACTCTTGTTCTTGTCGTTTCTTCAAATTTTGAGTGTAACTATCTTTAATTTCTCATCCAATATCACTTTTTCCTAATTTTAGAAAAAAATGTCCACTTAAGACCTTATTTTGGTCCCTCTATTTCAATGCGCTTACCTAATAGTCAAATGCATGTATAAGAACTCAGAGAAATTGGAAATTAAGTGAAGAGGAATTTACAAGCAAAGGAATTTGTAAAGCACATGAAGTTCATGCGGAAGTAGGGAATCACTTGAAAAATATAAATGTTAAATATAAGGAGAAGTTGATAAAAAGAGAAGGAATAAGTAGTTTTTGGTTGGAGATGAAGTGATGGTGTGTCTTAGAAAAAAAATATATTCGAGACATATAATAAGTTGAAGATGAATAAGTTTGGTTCTTGTAGAATTTTCAATAGGCTTGATTAGGGAATGCTTATTAAGTAGAGCTACTCGAATGTTTGGGAATATTGCTAGTGTTTAATGTTGTAGATCTATCTTATTGCAAAGAAAAAATAGGAGATAGTAGCATAGAAGCACAAAAGAAAAATAAAATATTGTAACACCAAGAAGATGATATTAAGGACTTATTGGATAGTAGGAGTGGTAGAAGCTCTCTAGGAATAGATCATATATAGAATATTTGGTGAAATGGAAAGCAAGATAATTGAAGATTCATATTAGATTTAAAAGGATAAGGTAGACCATTTTTGTTTCCTTTTAATCATCAAAAAAGTGATGCCCACCTTTTAAATTACCTTGAGCATCTGATGTAGGATCATCCTAGGGTGTAAGAGCAATATTGCATCACCAAAAATTCTTTCACTTTTTTGTTTGTTTATAGTTTTCAATAATATTATAAACATAATCTAATTAGTGTAATTCATACTTTGTTATAATATAGTTACAAAGTTCAAATTTGATTAGGTGATCTACTAATACTTGATAACATATCATCCAATTCATAAGAGATTTTTCTTATCCAAAAGACATATTTTAGTTCTAGACTGACTCTTGATC